>JAODXP020000030.1:28080943-28175032 GCA_027497455.2 Sardinella longiceps | reverse complement strand
AACAGGCATGGAGTTGAAAATACTGCATGAATACATGCAGATTGTTGCACCCAAAAACTGTATTGCGCCTGCTTGCCAAATCAGCATTGATCGCACCACATTTGCTCCTGGACGCTTGTCAACCTAAGCACCTCACTCGACGACAATAAAACGTGGTAGACGGGCCCAATGAAGAACGTGACGTTTGTAGGGAAAGTGACTAGGGTTCATTTCGGAAAGTGTGTAAAGTGAAACCAAAGAATTTTTAATTAAGGACTCTGGTGAAACACTCCACACCACATATCCGTATACGTCTTTAAGGTTACGTAGCAGTATGAAATGGCCAATCCGAGCTTTTAATTTTGATACAGGCAGGATGACGTTGGAGGCGTACAGGAAGTTGGTCCAACTTTACGTGACGTTTGTCTTCTAGCAGCTGCTGCAGCAGCCCTTGGTAGATCTGCCATGGCTGTGGATATTACTTTATTATTCAAAGCTAGTGTCAAAACAGTAAAAACTCGTAATAAGGCAATAGGTCTTGCTTTGGAGTCGCAAAAAGAGGATCTAGGACTACTCAAGAGAAGTCGCCCTAGCAATGGATTTTCATCTAAAGTGAAGGAAGTCGTAAGTGCATTAGGCTAGCTTCCCCAGACTAACGTTAATGTTATGATAGAAAAAGAGACAAAATCCACTTTTTAGGTCCCTAGGACAGGTAGTTTTCATTTCTGGATGATAACATGGAATTCGGGTTTGACATTTTTTTTTATTGGCACAGTGTTACAAGACCACTGTTGACTTTGCTTCACTTTAACGTTAGTAGACACAGTTCTACAATGTAACGTTACTGCCAGTGACATTAGGCTTGTTTGAGAAGTGCACTTAAAACAGCTGAAGTTTTAAGGGGGAGAAATGGGACTGTGTCTTTGTTTGTCCTGCTGTAATGTTTTCTTGCATGCAATCATAGAAATATACATAACGTTATTTCTATGTACATTGGCAGTCATATTTCTATGGCATGCAATAACCTGCCAATGGGAAACTGCCCCAGATTCACAAGTTTGAAAAGTGTTAAATTGAGCCAAAACACCCTCCCATTTAGAATTAGACCAAGAATGAGATATTTCAAGAAAAGTAGGCAGCCAAGTATTGAGGGATTGACGCTAAGTGATCTTATGTTTATGGCTGAGTTGTTTTCATAATTAGAAGTGATTGTTCTGATTGTTGCAAAATTGATTTCGAAAAGCTGTATGTTTACAATCATTTATACCTGCTTTTCTCCTTCTGAATTCCACAGATTTCAAACATCACAAAACTGAAAGACTTCCTATTGCAGCACAGAAAGGACTATGTCAACCTGGGCAGGTAGGGCAAGTCTGTTTATATTTAATCACACTTTACAATTTACAAATATGAGTGAATGGGAAGATAAGAATTACTTTCTGCCCCACCTTGACATGTACCATGGATTTCACACTTATTGATTGCCAATTTAAAAGACAATTTTCCACATTTAGAAAGAACTAAGTTATTTTTGAGACTTCTAGAGATACAGTACCGGTACTTGTCTTTTGTAGTCTCATTTCATCAGATTTGACACGCATGACGGACACAGAGAGGGATCAGATTGATCAAGATGCTCAGATCTTTATGAGGACCTGTTCTGATGCCATTAAACAGTTACGTATAGAAGGTAAGGCTCCAAAGTATATGATATTAACTACTCATCTGTGTAGAAACTAATTAACTACTCATCTGTGTAGAAACGAATACATTTTCTTGGCAAGTGCACTATGTCACCCACAACTGACCTGTTGCTAAGCCCTGTCCCCATTGTTGACATTCCAGGATAAGGACACATTGTCCTGTAATGTAATGTGACCACTATTTTCTGTTTGGCCTACATCTCTATAAATCCAGAGAAAATAAAGTGAACCAATCCATACAGTGGGTGTCTGGTAGGAATGGACACTTCACTCGCACAATACGTTTTACATCAAAATGGTACAAATTAAGCTTGAACCCGTGCAGGCAAAGAATTTCAGCTCTACTGTAGGCTACTTGTTAGCTCAGAATTGATTTATTTACTTTTCTGGCTACCTTTTTAATATTGTTAATAAATATAGTTACAAATATATATACAATCTTTGTAATTCAATATTTATGGAATACATGAGTAATGAATGCCTCCATATCTTTAATTCTAAGAGACTGTCTCGCTGTGATGTTTTTTTAAATCAGGAAATCCAGTGAACTATAGAAGCGAGAATGGCAAGCCTGACTTTCACCTTACAAACCAGGGGGCATTAAATGCCAACAGAAAATATGATTGTTCTGGGGCCTCTTGCCAACTCTATATTAAATAATAGAATTGAAATACGGGAATGTGCATGTGTCTAAAATGAGACATTTTCCTTGCAGGTTTTGCACAGTCTCTCTTCAGTGTGTAAGAAATCAGACATGAGTATAAGCTGTTGACTTTTTCTTTACTACATAAGTGTTTGTGCTTGTGTCTTTCCATGTGTAGCTGAGAGACAAGCCATCTCACTGCAGATCAAGGAGCATCATGGTGCCATGCTAGACCTTGTGGATGTGTACCTGAAAGGTATGGTATGGTATACTGTTTTATATGCACATTATGTACATTATGCATTAAAACCAAGGCTTAGCATCAGGGCTTTTTTGCCAGTTGTATTTCTGAATAGAAATGGTGGTGTCATTTACAGTTTCCACTTTCTTCACCAGTTTTTACAAAAGAAGTTTCTGAATCAGTTAATGATGTTCTAGCCTTTGTCATGTGGGACATAAGGAGTTGAGGGATTGGCTTTAGGTTTCAGTTTGGCTCCTTAAAAGAAAAAAAACTACAAACAACTCGGCAGTAAACCGTTTGCTGATTGGCCAAACCTTATGCAAACCAAACAATGTGGGTCGGGTCAGACTATGCACTAGACCAAAATCTTTGGCCGTAAGTACATAGGATGGCATCGTCAGGCTAGCAGGAATCATTCAAAATACTGATTATAAAGATTCTGTTTTAGTTTTGGTTCTGATGTTGTTGAAAACTTGACCTATTTGAATGTGTTCATGTACTCTCCTGTCTTTTAACAGGTGTGTGTAAACTGTATTCAGAGCAGAGGGCTATACGAGTGAAACGAGTGGTAGACAAGAAGCGACTGTAAGTGTTTTTGCATGTATTTTATTACAGTTCGACCAGTAAGACATGGTATCAAGCTGTGTATATGCACAGTATATATATATATATATATATATATATATATATATATATATATATACAAAATATGTGCAGATTTATTTAAATTCTGGTCATGGCATAGGTTTTTAGCATTGACTTGTATTGAATTTAATAAAGCAGCCATTCATTGCTGAATTAAGGCTGGTCCCCACCAGGCACAAATACAGGTTTTGGAATGCATCTAGTATTCTGATATTTCCATTCAGAGTACTGCTATCAAAAAGTAGTAATATGACACAGTTTAGCGCTAATTTAAGGCATAACAATGACAGAAACTCATTGTTTTAATGCTATTTAGATAGACATTGTCTTTGTGAATGTTACTGTGTGAGCTATTTTTTTCCACCCAAAATTATGCCACAAAGTTTTACTTCAAAGAACTTGCTGACCAGGATTCATTTAACTAATCTGTCGCTCTACAACAAAGCAGATAGGGGACAGCAGGGTTCATAAATATATACATATAATATGTGTTTTTTCCAGTTCAAGACTTGAGCCTGAGCAGCAAAGTAAAGTGAAGACCTCTCCTCCAGAACAGCCCATCCAGAAAGCCCCCATAGAGGACAGCAGTGTTACAGCAGGTAAACTCAAACATACTTTTGAGAGGCTGGCTGAAGAGCATCAGAAACACTATTATTACGTGTGATGAGACTAGCACTTCATTTTTCATTTTTCAGAAAGTTTGGGGTATCCCTCCTCGGGCGACTCAGACAAGTTTGCTGAAATTTTAGCATAATACTCTTGACAGAGCTGCTGTAACTGGGTCAGGTTCCTTCATGCCTTCTTGCATGCATATGCCTTCTCAGTGCTTCAATACGTCCATATTATTTTCTTGTGCTATGATGCCATCTGTTTGGTTAAGTGCCTCAGTCGCTCAGCTAAGTAGCTCCACAACATGATGCTGCAACCCTAATACTATATTTATCAAACTTTTTATTTTACCCTGTAGAAAGCATAAAGCTACCACCAATACAGTGCTATCACCTACTGTATTTTCTGTTTGTATTATATTGCTGTTTCAATCGTTAAAAATCACTGTTCACTTGCTTTGTGGAGTTTTTGAAAGCCTTGTTCAGATGTGTTAACATCAGATTATGTGTTATGCTGCAAGCTGCCCTCACATCTGATAGCCCTTCATATGAGAATTGCTTCAGAAGATTGGATGTCATCAAAATTTCTTGTGTGTAATTGGACAAATCACTTGTCTGTCATCTTACTTCACCCACTCACATCGAAACCAACCGCTGACAAGACATTGTATCCCATCATGCAATGGGATTTGTAGTTTTCAACTATTCCAAACAAACATAAATGTCAGTATCTGCGGCACAATTGCCACAATAATCAATTTAACTCCAAGAAGATAGCTTTCATCTGTAACTATTAGTTGTGTTTTGTACAGTAAGTTTGTGAGAAATGAGCTACGTCAAAAACCTCACCCGCGTTTCCTACGCTCTCCTGATTGGTTCGTCCATTTCATCTCAGTCCTGAAATCTCTTTCAACGGATCCGATCTCAGATGCTTGCGCCACTGAGCACATCATCTGACTTGAGTGAGGTTACAGATGCGTCACGTCCATATAGAATATACGTCATGTACATAATCCCAGTTTTTCTAATTATTTTTGTGTATCAAGCAGGTCTCCTGCTTGATAGAAAGCAAAAGATTTCAATGTTTCATTAACACAAATGGACGTGACATTAAATGCACAAGCTCATATTCTTTTGATGTAAAAATCATGATACGACTTTTTTTGTGTTTGCCAGTATTCAGCTACAATATGGAGATTACATAAAACTAGAAATGTACTGAGAGAGTCATTTAATCTCCACGGTCCTTCTGTTAACCAGGGAAGGTTATTTGCCTTTGGTTCCTTTTAACTGACCTCTCTGATTAAATGTCATTGTTTCATCAACTTTTGTATTAAATTGGTTACAGTCATTCCATATTCCCCTTAGAAATTAATTTATTCCAGTCAACCTAGTGCAGCCCCAAGGTCAACCATAATAATAAGTTCTGTTAAAATCGCTGTGAGTTAGATGATTTAAATTATCACAAAATTAATCATAACTGTGATTCCCCAGTTAATAAGGCTCAAAGATCAAACCTTTACTCAAGAAACCTACATTCAATCCAGCTTAGATGAAGGACAGGCATGCCTCTCTTAATCCTTCTGTATCAGAGGTTCTTGAGAAAAAAGTGATTTCTTATTGGAACAATTTCACGTCTGAAATGAATTAAGAACAAAATCAATTAAATGCCTGTTTCTTTTTTTACTATCGCCCTTCAGAGAAGACGGTTGCTGAAATGCCAGGGAGCAGTGCACATTTATGGGAAGACAGCAGAACGGAGGATGAGCTCTCCCCCGAAGAGATACAGATGGTACCAAGCAGCTTTATACATTTATACAACAACATAACATTGAACTCTTACATCAGTTATCATTACCTCTGCCAAGGAATTATGTTTGTAGCTACTACTGGAAGGAATAAGGAAAAATTTCCACATTGCAACAGATGTAGTTACCTTTGGCTAATTAACATCTTCATTAATTTACCAGAATACAGCCCTCAAGGGCATCTGCGTGAAGGTTTCACTGTTTTAAACAGAAATCCGTTAACACTATCTATGAAGCTTGTACTCTATGAAGGGTTATTATGTATTCATACCACATTATGTCATTAGTGTTCATAACTATACATTCTCAAATTCTCAAGGTATTGTTATCTAATAAGCCTTTGTAACTTTAAGTGTCTCAAAGCATGATAACGCTTCATGTTTATTTTCGTTGTCTTCTTTGGCAATGAATGTAACGGATTAATCGAAAAGGCTTCGACTTAATTAGCTATTTATAGAGCATATCAAATACATTGAATACATCGTTTGCATAAGATATTCTGGTGCATATTTTATTCATACAATATTTTCATTGAACATTTCTTCAGTTTGAACAGGAAAACCAGAGGTTGGTCAGTGAGATGAGCAGTCTGGTGGATGAAGTCAGGTAAGCCTCCGCCTGTTCCATTTTCAAAACAGGAAACTGAACTGCTGATTACAATGATATACTGTGGTTTTAATATAACTTTGAATTTCATGCAGACCTCTGTTTATATTATATTTATCTTTCCTTATAGGCAAATAGAGGGGAAAGTGGTAGAGATCTCTCGACTACAGGAAATATTTTCAGAGAAAGTTTTACAGCAGGTTAGTCAAATCACATTGTTTTGATATGTTTATTATAATCAGATGTACAGTGTGTTCTACTGTATTTTGTTTTTGTTTTTTTTAACAGGTCAGCACAAAAATAATGTTCATACAGTATATGATTTTCTGGATTTTATCAAGATCTTAAAAATGTTTGGCATTTGAGTCTGACGTAAGAACATCTAATCTATGCAAACACTATGTGGAGTTTTAAAACTTGACGCATGTTAGTTCTCGGAAACTCCGCGGAGTATGGACTTCAATTTTACCTCTCACAGCTGAAGGCACAATACAACAGAACTGTTATGCTACAGTTGCTGCTATTTTGACTTACTGTTAGATTTTTCTTGATTGCGGAGCTCTTCAAAACAACAGATTTCCACACTTGGGAATAATACTGAAGTTTTTATTTCTCAGTAGCATGCACAATGTCACAAGGTAAAGCAGAGTGTCTGGTCAAGTCATCTGTAGGCAAGGTTTCATTGAGCTGAGAATCTGAGATATAATTTTAAAATGGCCAACCAAGTTCTTTACTCTTCTCATCTTATTGATGCTTATCCAATAAAGTGTGATTGTCAGTTCTCAGTTCTAAACATTATAAAATAAGAACTCATGAATATCAATGACTTAGCCAGAAGATGGGGCTGTTCGACCACAATTGTATCAAATTAACATGCCACTTTACTTATGGTTCATTTGATAGGGACAGATAGAAGTCATATGGATTCTGCAACAAGCCAACAGAAAGGGATCATAGCATTTATCGCCTTGGCTAATTTCCAATGCCTGTCCCTACGGTGGCCCTGAAATTAACATAAGAAAAACCTCTTTTAAGAAATTCAGCACAGCGTTAGCTCTGGCATGGCACTGATGTCAAGTTCATGTCTGTAGCAGGTGATCCTAATTAAGCTAATTGCTCAGCTGATTCTGCTGCGCTTGCCGTTTGCTAACACAGAGCACCATATTTAAAGATGCACCGCTTGCTTTATATGCTCTTCCCTTGCCAGCCGAATTGCCACCCACCTCCTCCCCAGCTTCACCAACAAGGCTGTGTCTGACTTCATAACATGACATTAATGATGTTGTTACCAGCTCTATTCTGTACCCCATGGGGGGTTCTCTCTTAGCTCTCCCTGCCTCTGGCTTTCTATGTATACACATACTGCCAAATATAAAATACTGCATTCATGGTTCCCAATTTTGACTAGTGAACCTGAAAGAAACAGCCTATCCATCCATCCATCCATCCTTCCTATCAACCATCCATGCATCTATGCATAATCTATAGCCTCCTGTGTGGGTATTTCTTTGAATCATATCTCACCTACCCTGTCCTCCAGGTTCTCGACTTAGCCAGACACCCACTGCCTTCTCCCATTAGGCTGAAATACTCATATAAAATTAACAGTCATATTAACAAAAGTCATGACCTGATAAAGTACACCTGAATTTAGTGGTGAAAGAATTTTAAGTACTGCAGGCAGCAGAAAGCTCTGCCAAACATGATGTAATTGGAAGAAATTTGCGAGAGAGAAAAAATGACTGACAAGAATTTAGCTTATGTAGCATTTGCATTGGCTAAATCAACCTCATTGCATACAATCTAGGTGATCTATGCTACGCTACGTTTTTTTCTCTAAGGGAGACCTGATGTACCATACGCAGTTTAAGAAACTGAGATGGTAACATGGGTCTACCCTATCTCAACTTAATGTATTATGTAATCCATGGTGTAGCAGATTCTGAATTGACTCTGAACTTAAGTACTCTGTGTGATTGAGGAAGCTGCAAAGGAATAGCCAATCCCGCATAGGGAGGTTTGTAGACAAGATTGCGAGGGCAAACGTGGCACAAACGGGGAAAACCGCAAAGAAACAACCACTCCTCCATGGCGGAGATTTAAGGATCTTCTTTTTTTTCTCCCCGTTACCAAAAAGTAATAATGACAGGTTGGAGTCTGAAAGTCACTACAGTATAACTACCCTACACTACAGTTGTTGTGATATTGGTATTGATCAAAACCATCAATTTGATGTGATGTGAATCATTTATAAATACATTAACTTATTATTAAATAAGTTAATTAAAATATTAATGAAGAGAAATTGAAATGTGTAAATTAATTTCATTGAAATGTGTAAATTAATTTTTCTGCAGGAAACTGAGATCGACAATATTCACCAATTGGTTGTTGGTGCCACTGAACATGTCAAAGAAGGGAATGAAGATATCAGAGAAGTAAGAAATGTTGTCTCATAAATTATGTCAGTATTAATGCCTCAAATATCTACTATTAAAATATCTTTTTTTCTTTTATCCTCCAGGCTATTAAAAACAATGCTGGCTTCCGTGTTTGGATCCTGTTCTTCCTGGTGATGTGTTCCTTTTCACTCCTTTTCCTGGACTGGTATGATAGCTAGTTACTGTAGATGCGTGCTTCTGAAAAAGGACTTATCCAAAGGTGTACGTTATCTAGTGCTACCCATTCTTACTATGATAATTGCACAGCATACAAAAATGTTAATGTATTTCACACTAAAATGTAATTGTTTCTAATTATGTTTTGTAAAAAATAAAGTTGCGATCGACATTGGGATATCCCGATATTGTGATATCTATGGTGATTTATGCAATAGACAGCAGGCAGAAATTTCAGCTACTGAAGCAATATGAAATCTTGGGAAACTTTTGTTGAAGTCGTCGGTGTACTTTCAAGCAGTGAGCACTGAGTCAGGAAGAGATTTAAAACCTAGGAGAGATTGGTTAACAAAGGGCAGGATTTACTGGAAATCTGCAGCCGTGGGAATGAACACCGTAAAGACGGTAAAGTGAATCAGTCTCTCTGGTAGAAGTTTGCTAAAGCTATCATTTCCTTATGGGACCAGGGGGGGCTGGACTTACCAGCACTAGCTGGAGACATGCAGAACTAAATGGAAGGGCAAAGCATGTAAAGACAAGGCATTATAAAGATACATATTAATATTAATATTAATATAAGGATTGGCTGAGTGTAGTCTTGGGATAAATAGAAGAAAAGAAAATGGTCTAGGAGGTAGGCAAGGGGATAAAGCACATTTAAAGGAGACATAGAATGGAAAACCACTTTTACATTGGTTTTGATGAATTCAGAGAGGTTGTGCATGGTCAAAGAGCTATCATGAACATGAGGCATGATTCTGCCCTCTTTCATATGGAAATCCTACATTTAGAAATAGCCACTAAATCATGGGCGAATTAGAACAAAGCCTACAAATGATGTCAAATAGCACAAAGCCATTGCAGTTCAATGGAGGAGGCCAGAGTGAGGCGTTGTTGAGGCTAAAAACCCATTTCAATACACATCTTAAATATGAGGTGTTAGTTAGGCTTGTAAACTATCACTTGATGATCTTTTTGACAAAATACAATTGAATATATTGTATTTTAACATCAGAGATCAAGGTACAATACTCAATTAATCCATTCTATGTCACCTTTAAGCTTTATTGCACATGTTATGAATATTGCACATTAAACTGTAGTTCTGTGAAATCACACATCACTGATATCCATATGTCCCATGTGTGAGATAGCAGTGTGAAACTGCAGGGTACAGGTAGTGAAGATAAAATACACAATAGGATCTGAGGTTGCAGAGACAGTGCGACTCCTCCAAATGTGGAGGATGTTCATCAGCCCTTGAATATACCAGAATTAAAAAAACATGTTGTTTTTAATAAAGGCTTTTTAATTTTAGTAAGGAGTGCCTCAAAAAGTGTTTTATCTCTTTATGGCTATTTGGAAGCCCAATTTTTTTTTCTTTTTCACTATATTTGGATAACACAACCCAGTGAAGCATTCCTTTTTCTCTTTTTGATAACATGTTGTGATGGATTTGATCTCTGACATCACCCAGGTGAATGCATTCCTCGGGTTCTGGCTCCTCAATTGCATTGTTGTAATGTAGCCCAATATAGTACATTGGGTACATGCTACAATTACGTTGCAGACCCTTTCAGGACTAGCCTGGTCATATCCAGCCCCTCTGCCTACAATTCGCTTTGTATGATGTCTGGGATTCCGGCTATTGAGAAACGATTGTTTGCTGGAGGTGTTTAGATTAAAAATAATGGGATCATCCCTTGACTGTTTGCCTATCGTATTATTGCGCTGCATTCTCAAAGTTCACTGATTGGCCAGGATGGGATGCATCCTGAACAAACTAGGCCAATGGCCGGAGTAGGCCTACTGAAGGGAGATTTGAATCGAGCGGAACTGCGTAGGAAGGTAATAGCCAGGCTATTTCAGGACTGACTATCAGCCAACACCAAGACTAAAACCTCTCCTTGAGAATCCCAAACGTCACTTTCTGTATATTATTTTAATTTTAATTAGGCTATCCTCTTATCTTCCACACCCTCATGGGCAAATGAATGACAATGAGCCCATCAACTGCTTTAATGCAAGGAACACTTTACACACAAATGACAGACTGTTGCTTTGTCCGTGTGCGCTGTCTCCACACTGTAGGTCTACAAAAACCTCCCAGAGTGATGCACATTGTTTGTGGAGAATTGAGGATGGATCTGATCCATGTGCCTAAGTTATAAATGTAGGGAGGGACAAGATTGTTGTAATATTCAAATATTAGGTCTTACATAACCTGAACAAAACTTTCTCCCTCCCATGTTCAGAGTGCCTTTTACCCTAGTGACTTGGAACTAAAAACCCAGGTTTAACATGCCCAGTTAAGGCAGTAGGCTAAACCTGCATTTTTGAATACCTCCCTGGGAAACCAAATGGAAAACAGGATGTGAAGAAAGTGCACAGAGCAGATCATAAATCAATTTAGAGGCATTTATTATCTCCAGTAGGGCTTTGTGCTGGCATTCACACACATGCAATCACAAGATCACGTTTGGCCAGAGATGTAGATGATATATACCTGGCTTTACTAAATGTGCATTATCTTCATAAATTGAACTTCAGTCTCCTTCTATGCTGACCTATATTGTTTCGAAACATTTTCCGGCTCCCTTCAGTTAGCTTATATTTCAAACAACTCAGGCCAGTCAATTCCCTCAGCAAGCATAATGCATTTACCGCGTGTTTCAAGAAAGCCCTGTATTCCAAACCATGGTTACCAGATGGATTTTAACTCCAGTGAAAACTCCTGTGGAACAAGATGTATTGTGATCTAAAACTCCATTTCTTGTAGGTTAAGTGACCAAATGAAGATTATAAGTTTAAGGGAAAATACAACAAATGTAAGAAGCACAATCATTCTGTAAAATCCAAATCAGGAATTATTTTGGATGACTTATTTTACATGCAGGTATTTAAAAAATCCCACAAATCAGTAAAGAGGCCCATTTGATATGTTTGTGTTCCAGTCTGAAGGCGAAGCTCCAGTCACCCCTCATTTTTCAGGGGCTCTTTGCAAGGTAATCAGGCCTGTTGGGGGGGAAAGGAAATTGTGAAACACTGGGGTGACCTTTCAGCCAGTGCTGCTACAACTGCAATCCTTTTACAGTAATTTAGAAAAACAACGTTCCCTTTACAACGTGTCATTAGCTCTTAAGTGACTATCCAGGTTCTGATAGCAGTTGACTGAAAACTGAAGAGTTCTGTTGTATTGACATTGTATTGTCAAAATGTAAAAGGTTTTGGCCCATGAACATATTGCAACACAATGATGAGCGAAGTTATGCATGACGGATAAAAAGGGGTGTTGGATGAAAATGGATAGCAGAGTCAAAAGCAAAGACCAAACCTGAAAAAAAAAACCTTGACCTTGTTCTCAGAGAAAATAGGGAATCTTAATCACAAATCCAGATGTGACTTTGCTGAAAGGGCTTCTTGTGTCAGAGCTGTTGTTTTTCAGTGGGAGTTCTGCTTTCTCTTCGGAGTAAGAACAGTCTTCAGTTCAGGTCTCAATTAAAGAAGCGCCAAAATCACATTCATGGAACTAAAAATCTTCTGCAAGTACTTGAAAGTGAGTAAAACCTTCTCAGAATTTGGTGGAGTTGCTTTGCTTTACTTTAGTACTATCTTCCAAGTTAGAGAAAATAAGAAAAATGTATGGGCTTTCTTAAAATGGCAAGTTCAAGGCACCTTCAGCATATTTGCATTGTACTGACCTATGCTGCATCTATTCACATCTTCAGTGTTTAACAACCATTTTCTTGTGAGATTTGAAATTAAAAGCAGGAATTGGGTGAATACACCTGGCTAATTTTTAAAGATAATTTGAAATGACTTTAGATATAGCCTAATCCAGTGTGAGAGGTAGAATGGAATTGAAGCTGAAATGCTCATCTGATAATGCAAATGTTTGAACCAGTGCGACTTGAAGAAAGGGTTGCATAAGTGACTAGTCTATAGTCTATAAGAATGGGGGGTATCCTCAAGAGGGTGCTATAACTGTAACTAGAAACAGCTCTGTGCACTTGAATGGAATTTTAACCCCCTGCTGAACAGTCCTGCTAAAAGAAAAAAAATTCCCAAGCAGGTAAATGGTTTAAGGTGATTATTCTGGTTATGCTGGTGATACAGTATTCCAACCTGTATACTAACCGGTGTACTCCAGTAATGTCCAGTTTGATACCAGCTAAAGCCAGTTACTAGCTTAGATGGATTTACTAGCTTTAGATGGATTTTTTTTTATATTTCATCACAATGATCAGTTTTATAAAGAACAAACAGGGCCGGTTTTAGCCTTTTTGGTGCTCTAGGACATATTTGAGTTTTGCCCCCCCCCCCCCTTTTTTCTAAAAATATAAGAGAAAAACTGAAGAAAAAAGGTAAGAGATGTATTGTGATGCCCCCCTGATATTTGGTGCCCTATAAGCGACCACCTCGTTTGTCTATGCCTAGAACCGGCCCTGAGAACAAATTTAGTAAAAGAAAAAGGAAAAGTGATGTTGCCTGCATGTCCTGCTTACTGAAGATGATTGTCGTTGCAGGTGATATGACACGAAGCAGAGATGGCTGCCTTGCGTGTTCCATCTGTTTGTCTGATGTCGGCCTTGCTGTTCCTGTTTCTCTTCTCTGTGACTCTGAGTGCGGAGGCTCCGTGTCCAAGATCCTGTAACTGTCCAAAGGCAGGCGAGGTGCACTGCACCTTCCGTCATCTCACATCTCCCCCATCCAACCTGCCCACGGACAGTAAGCGTGTTAATCTAGGGTATGCTCTAAATAATGACATTAATTAATTAATGAAAGCTTTGTTTTTGCTACTCTGGCTGCACAGTGCACACCAGAGTTGGACCATGTTTTGCTGAACATTTAAGATACAATGGAAATACTATGAAGCTTGGGAAGTCTGTGGGTGTTCTAACAAAAATCGCCTGATTCACCACCATTTTGAGGGACAATGCTGCTATCTTTACATGATATATCCCATACAAAATGCTGAAAGTAGCAGTCCTTTACAGGTTTAACTTCGCCACAGACATAATTTCTTGCCATCAGCAGTAGAAGGGAAGGGGCTTATGACAACTTCCCCATGATGTTAACTTTTTTTTTATCTGAAATTGGACATTAATACATGCCATGAAAGTGGAGCAATATCCATTAGGATTAATCTGAGTTAATTTTTTAAAATCTGAGTATTTAATCTTAATCTGATTCATCACTTGAGTTAAATTCCCAGTTAATTTTGCCAGCACTAATTTTAATACAAGTTTTAACTTTTGCATGGATATAGTACATGGGTTCCCAAACTCCATCAATGTGGGCCTCCCCTCTGAAAACAGTGACACCTCCGTGACCCCCCTCACCTCCCCGCCACGACAATCATTTCAAATAATGATATTCACTTCAGTTAAGCCACTTATATCGGTACAATACAATGCAATGCAGTGACTTATCAATAAAAATGACAGCAAAACGGAATCCATTCAGAAGAGCTATAGCTCGGCTGATGGCACTATTGCTTTTTTTTTTTTTTTATAGTGATGGCACTATTGCTAACATTAGTTACGCTATGAAGTTTGGTGCAATACACATACGGATCAGTAATAATTTCCACTATCCAAAACATTTATCATCTCTTCTATGATTATTTCAATTTTATAATGTTAACAATTGGATAATCTTTGAAAAAATAGATTGTTCTAAAATGAAATTGTTTTTTATTTCTTTTTTGAGTCAACCTTCCGCGCCTCCCCTCAAATCATTCTGCGCCCCCCTGGGGAGGCCCGCCTCACAGTTTGGGAACCTCTGATATAGTAGGCCTATAGATAGCTTACCATAGGGGTTTATTGGATCTAACTCTGTTATGTTGTTCACTGATTGTAGTTACAACAGTCTCAGAGGTGTGGCTGCTTCCACTTTTGGAACTCTTCATAAGTTGGAGATGCTCATGCTCCATGGAAATGATATCAAATCTGTGGCCCCAGGAGCATTCTATAATTTACGCCAATTACAGGTGGGTGCCCATGAAGTACTATATACTTTTTTTCAGTATATACTTTCTTCTGTGACTAAAATAGAAATCAACAAAAATTTGTCTGATGAATACTCACAACTGCATGCGTTTCCATCTATTGTGTAATGCAAATAAAAAAGGAACATTGCGTTAATCAAGTGCCTTGTTCCAACCTGTTGGATCAAACGTAATACCACCAGAACGTCAATGGAGTAGGCCTATACTGTTTCCATCCAACTTGAACCACATTAAAAACTATTCACATAAAGTTAATCCACCCCACTCGATTGAATTTGATTTATACGCATTAGTGGGAAGATGCAAATTTAAAGGTGTTTCCATCCGAAGTTATGTTATTCGCATAAATTAAACATACATTACAAGTTGGATGGAAACACGCATAATGACAAGGTAGTCAAGCTGAAGGTCCTTAAACTGCAAATTAACGTTCAGACTCCAAAGAGTAACTGTTTGTTATTGTTTAGATATTGAAGCTGAGCTACAACAAGTTGAAGACCATCTACCAGGGCATGCTAGAGGGAATGACTGGTCTTGTTCGTCTTCATCTAGATCACAATCTCATTGATTTCATAGAGCCCTTATCCTTTAATGGACTTACATCACTCAAGTTATTGCAGCTGGACGGCAACAAATTGAGAGACCTCCACCCCTACACATTTGTTACACTCTCTTATCTTGGAAATTTCTGGGGCTCTAGCCTTCACCACCTTCATATTGCGGACAACGATTTAAAATACCTTTTGCCTGGCGTTTTAAGACACTTGAGCAAACTTGAGAGTCTCTCGATATATGGTAATCCTTGGACATGTGACTGTAACCTAAGCTGGCTCTTAGATTGGAATGAAAAGCACGATGGTAAGTGGCAGGCTTTTGTTTTCTTTGCCTTCAACAGCAATTCATTTTGGTGGAGACTTTGAACATCTTAAAAGTGTTTTATGAAGTGCAGTCATGATGTATCAAGTTGCACTACATGCTTCTGTCTGATTCTGACTGTATGATTAGGCATTTCAACTGATAAAAAATGTATTTAAGATTCAATTCCATATTAAAGGACAATTTCAGTCAATTTCAACAAGAGCTCAATTGCTCATGCTGCTAGAGACTAGCCAATACTGACAGGGGCGGACTGGGACAAAAAATCGGCCCTGGCATTTCGAACAAAACCAGCCCACCATACTGGTCAGACCATGAGAAAATAAGCCTATGATTACAGTTATAGTGAGAATGTCAGGGCCATCGGCCCAAATAGTGTGTCGGCCCACCGGGCATTTGCCCTGTGCGCCATATTGCCAGTCCACCCCTGAATACCGAAGACGCAAGACATTTTGGTCCAACCATATAGGTTTACTTGAAGAGAGAATTGGCACTAGCAACTTACCCATGGGGGCTGAATTTTGAAGTGTGTTTTTTGTGAACTTTGTTTGTCATTTGTAGTAATACACACTACAGTACTGTCTTGCTATGTGTCCGGTGATGTTGCATAGCTTTTGGGGTGAACATGTGGAGCATATTAACATGTTATAAACACAGTGCAAAATTCTGCTCCCATGGGTTAGTTGTCAGTGCTAATTCTCTCTTCAAGGAAGCTTATATGGTCGGACCAACATTTCTCCCGTCTTCAGTATTGGCTAGTCTTGAGTAGCTTTAGCAATAGAGCTCTTGTTGAAATTTGACTGAAGTTGCCCTTTAAGAGGGTTTATTTCCAGACACCAATTAAATTAGTAACTTTGGTGGCCCAATGGAATTGTATATTCCCAACCACCAAAGTTGTTAACTGGTTGATATATAAATATCCAATACATAACATTATATTTGACAGTCCAGTCAGTCAACATAACTTAATCATTGGGACTTGTAAATGTGTTTGATGTCTATTAAGCAAATAACTTAACAGATCTCTTAATGTTTTTTTTCTGCATTCATAGGTATAATTAAGTGCAAGAAGGATCCTGGGGACACTTTCAATTGTGCATCGTGTTCCTCACCACTGCTCCTAAACAGCAGCCAAGTCTTTCAGCTAAGTTCTGAAGAGCTCGATTGCAAACGTCCCTCCATTGCCTCCCCACTGAAAACGGGTGAGCTAAGCCACCTGGAGGACACTGAGCCAGACCTTCCGTACATCAAAAACTTTGAATCTCCACTGGGGCGCCTTACATTTACATTGTCAGACAGTCATGAGAACGTGGCGCATGTTGCCTGTGATGTGAGCCAACCGTCAGATAGCACATCAGTGACATGGGACACCCTCAAGAACTCTGACATTCTGGTCAATGTGACTTTGGTGAGCCACCTTGTGTGTGATATTGACAGGGATATGCTGCACAACATGTGGAGGCTTATTGCTTATTACTATGAAAGTCCCGCTTTATTAGACCGAGGGGCAAAGCATGAGAACACTTCCCAGACTGGGTTCCAGTACTCCCAAGCAGTGAATGAGGACGCTGCATATTTCACAGACCTTAAAGGACATTTAACGGCTGAGCCCTCGTGGTTGTTACAACCAAGAATTTCACTCCAACTGAACCGACCCAAAACGACAACGAAAAAGCTTGTTTTAAACTTTGGAACTTCCCTCACCAATCATATGGTGACATATGATAAAGTTACGTCATCGTGGGCTGTGATACAACGCGGAACGGCAACACAAGTCCAGACAGTCGTTCAAGGATCTGATGTGAGTTTTGAGTGTGAAGTATATGGCTCAGAACAGAAAGAGATTGAATGGATGCTCCCTGACTTGACGCTGGTCGAAAAATCTCATTCAGATAAATTCACGACTGAAGACAACAAATTACATATTAACAATGTGACTGCTGCGGATTCCGGACTTTATCACTGCTTGGTAAAGACTGACATGGATGTAGATACAGTGCCCTTTCGGCTAGCTGTCAGAGAGAAGCCAAATCAAAGTGAGCTAAATGGCCAGAAGATTTCTGTGGAGAGTGGGAGTGTGCTAACACTTGACTGCTCAGTTTCATCACCTCAACCAAGTGAAACCAGCTGGTATCTCCCCAATGCTGAGGTTTTGACAACCTCACAGCAAAAAGGGGGGATGTATACTCATAAGAATAATACTTTAGTTATAACAGATGTCAACCATGATGATGGTGGGATATATAGCTGCTTAGCAGTTAATCTGTATGGAGTTGATATGCTTTCACATCTTGTGGAAGTCACAGGTGAAAGTATGGAGAATGGAGAACAAGTTGACATGGATGAAAATGAATCTCCTCTGACTTTCACTCAGATTGAAAATGAGGGATCTGGTTCTGAAGAGATAGAATATGAATTTCCAAAACAAAAACAAACATTTACTGGGAAAGAGAGAGGATCTGGATCTTCCAGAAGTGGGAAGGGAAATCGAGGGAAGTACAATTCTAGAATGCTGAACACATTTTCTCAAAACAGAGAAAGGGCAGAAAAACTGGATAATGTCGATGCTAAGCGTCCATCGCCAGCACCAACTACATGGACAACAACATTGGCATCACAAGAAGATGTTACAAGCATGATGACCACTACCGTTGCTGCTAAAACCATTGCTGTAAAGACCACATATACAACACATCTTGAAAAGCAGACTGATAAACTTAATCCAACACAACAAAGAAAAACCACACATCAGCAAACTGAATACGAAAACGATACAGTGACGTTCCAGTCAAAATCTGAAATCACAGACACAAGACCTGAAATTAGGACGAGAAACAGATTAAGCAAAAATCCCAATTTAACACCTTTTAGAAGAACCCCAAATTCAAGACGCAGGAGACCACTACAGCGAAGGATTAATGGGCATCCTCATGATTCTAAGGATATAGCAACTGAGACTTCAATAAATACAACATCTTGGATCAAAACAAGAAACAGGAGTCAGATAAATGTCGACCTTATAGAGAAGATTATAAATAGAAAGCAGCAGTTGGACAGAACACATATTCATTATCCAACTCCAAATCCTCCACAATCTCATGAACAAACCACTGAAGATGGAACATTGTTAAATAAGAGTACAACTCCATTAGAGCATGAATATAATATTTATCAAGACAGAAAAGATGTAAAAGATACACAATATGAACATGTAAGTAGTGAAAATATAAATACTGAAAGAAGTTACACTAAAGAAAATACATTAATTTTCAAGACAACAACCTTCTCACCCAGAAAACATGAGATCACCATAACTACGCCTTTATCGGATATAGCAAGGCATGTTGGCATGTCGGCACAACCATCAAAGAATTTCCACGGATGGATCTCACTCATGACCAATCGTCCAGAAATTATACAGTCTACTCCGGGACCAATAACCTCCACCTATAACATGATAAATGGCCAGACTATTGCCCCTTATCCAGCTCATGATCCATCATCTTCTAAAGGCAAAGACTTATTGCTGCTCAAACCACAAATTACCTCTGCCAACGGAGCTGTACTTACAGCTTCAGCAGAGACTGACGTCTCTCTTCCCTGTCGGGCGTTTGGAAGTCCTGAGCCTACAATTTCTTGGAGGAGGGTGTCCACAGGTGATTAACTTCATATCTTGTTATCTACCAAAGTATATCGCTTGTTTGAGTGTAGGCAAGTCCACCAGATCAAAAAAAAAACATAAGATATGTTTTTTACTCTGTATTCTCAGACTATCAAAAAAAAAAAAAAAAAAAAAAATCTTAAATGGTGTTGAGCTTTGTATCTTGTGGCTTGTCAAAATAAGCCAATGGTGGAACACATCTAGCTATAAAAGAAAAAAAAGAATTATTATCAGATGTCTTTGTAGCAGGTAAAGGTTAATACAATCTTTTTCGGTAACACTTTATTTGAAGGTACCGTCATAAGACTGACATGACACTGTCATGAACTATGACATGACATTGTCATGAATCTGTCATAAACCTTATACACCTGTCACCCGGTATTTTTCATGGTTAGGGTTAGGGTATGTCAAAGTCATGACAGGTTTATAAAGTTTTTGACAGATTCTTGACACCGTCATGTCATAGTTAATGACAGTGTCATGTCAGTCTTATGACAGTGCCTTCAAATAAAGAGTAATATATTTTTCTAATATTTTCCTCCATGAGTGTACTGTGCCCTTGTGACCTTTTCACATGAACTCTACCACTTTATTTACTCATGAAAATAAAAAAGATACATGGTACACAACATCTTCAGCTGAAATTGGTAGAAACTGTTACTATAGCAAAGTGTGGGGTGAGATGACTTTTCCAGCACATTTTAACTTCAGTGTTTTGTGTGTTGCTTTGCAGGAGCTACACTTCAAAAGAGTGTAAACCACGGAGAAGGTTCCAAGTTTGAAGTTCTGCATAACGGTACTTTGATGATCAAAAATCTCCAGCCAGACGACAAAGGACAGTACATGTGCTCAGCAAAAAATATATATGGTACAGCTCACACTGTGGTCACTCTACTTGTTATAACCCAGGCACCAAAGATTATAAATCCACCTTCAAAAGACATTTTTGTATATCTAGGCAAGTCAGTAAACCTTCACTGCATTGCACTGGGCAAACCCAAAGCACAGATTTCCTGGATTCTCCCTGACCAAACCTTACTGAAAGGGGTGGGAACTTATGCAATGGCCTCACTTTTTTCTAATGGCACACTGAGCATTCCATCTGTACATTTTTCCAATGAGGGACACTATAAGTGCATTGCCAGCAATGTTGCTGGGGAGGATACAGTTACCTATGACATCAGCGTTAGAGCTTCACTTCCAGCCATCAATGAGGATGCTATTGAAAGCCTGACGATATCTACAGGATCAAGCGTCTTTGTGAACTGTTCAACAAAGGGGGAACCCCAACCAGTCATTAAATGGATTCTTCCTGATGGCACGACCTTAAAACCCACCCAGATTTCAACATCAAAGCAACATGTCTTTGTCTTTCCGAATGGGACACTCTACATTGACAGGGCCTCAGTGACTGACGGTGGCAAATATGAGTGCACTGCTACCAATCCAGTGGGCTCTGTCAAGCGATTACTTTTCCTTAATACAAAACAGGACTCTTATTTTCCAAAAAGGACTGAGCAACAACATAATGTTTCAGCCACGTATGGCTCAACAGTATACTTGCACTGTTTGTATAAGACAACAGTTTGGAGATTGCCATCCAAGACACTTCTCTCACATCATTTCAGGTAGGCCGAATTAATGTAACAGGTATTATATGTCCATTAAAAAAGAATATGTAATGGTTGACAATGGTTGAATACTTGAAAAATGTGTGGAAACTCGTTACCTCAAATGAGTTTAGTAAATATGACAAGTTTCCACACATTTTTCAAGTAACCATTATAAATTCTTTTTTACAGTGTGATAGTGAAAGATGCAAGAGAATCTCTAGATATGCCTGCAAACAGCCAAGGCACACGACTTAGATGTAACCGGTGGTGGATTTGTGTGTTATGTTGTTTTGTTTTTTTAATGATGACCCAAACAAATGTTGAGCAGAATCTGTGTTCTCTTTGCACATAAGCAGACAAAATGAACATGTTGGTCCTTCCTGCATCAGATGTATACTCTTCCCACTCATTTATCCATAGGGATATCAAAACAGGAAGGAGGAAGAGGGGATGGAGATAGATAAGGAAGGGGCTACCAGGACTCTAGTGTACCAAAGACAAGAAAACTAGATCTACTGTGCAATTATAGATTATATTATGTAGACATACAGTAGGCGATATTCTAACCTACATACAGTAAGCGATATTCTAGCCTACATACAGTAGGCAAGGCGGGAAGGTGTTTGTTGCCAAGGTGGTGGCCTTTTAACAGCTTTTGTCAGCTCATTCAGCTGCAGAGGCACTTAAAGACTGCATCTGATATATGAAATCTGTTATTGAATTATACTGGGTTGTAGATTTTGTTCAATAATTGACACTTCATTTCTTTTTCCAGCTCTGAGAGATCTGTCACTGCTTTCTCTAATGGAACCTTGAGAATCCAGCAACTAACTGAAAAACAAGCAGGCATCTACATGTGTATCTCTCGCAAGTCAACCGGTGAGGATATACAATATTTCCAAGTAGAGATCTCCATAAAGCCCCCGAAGATCCAAAGCAGACATCTCCCACAGATAAGTGTTGAGCATGGGAAAAAGCTCCAGATGGACTGCGTCACGTCTGGCGTGCCAAAACCTGAGGTGTCCTGGAAACTTCCAGATGGCACTGTTTCCACCATCATTGCCTCTCTGTCACAGGACAACAGGAGCCGTTTACAGCATTATGTCATCTTTGGCAATGGCACACTGTTGCTGAAGCAGGCTAACAAAAAGGACGAGGGGGAATACATATGTTACGCCAAGAATGAATTAGGTGAAGATGAGATGAAAGTTAGTGTGCGAGTGGAGTCTTCTACAACTGTATCCACGAATCAAGTTTCTGTGTTGGCTCAACTCGGAAAGCCAGCATATATGAAATGTAAATCTCATGGAAGTCCACGTCTGGTGACATGGCTTTCTCCAGGTAAAAATGTCATCTCATCCACTTCCCTCCATCACCAAATTTTGAAGGATGGAACATTAATGATCAAAAAGGTCACATTAATTGACGAAGGGAGGTATACTTGTTTTGCACGGAATTCTGCCAGTAACAGCATAGAGCTTGAAGTGGAATACAAGAAGCCGGACATTAATGGACACCAGGGTGCAAGCAGTACAAACCTAACAGCAGTGTCTTACCAAACGACTCTTATGGATTGTAAAAGTGAAAGCAAGCCAAAGGCACAAATTATCTGGACAACTCCATCTGGATTGTCCCTGACAATGCCGTATGTGGGTGGCAGGTTTCAGGTGCATGAGAACGGAAGCCTAGAGTTGAGGGGTGTTAGAAAGTCTGATGAAGGTCTATATAAATGTGTTGCAAAAAATGACCTTGGAGAAGCTAGCCTCACAGTCATGTTATTGGTAGAAGCACTTGGTGAAAAGCCGAGCTTCTCCAATCCGAATATAGAAGTTTATCCTATAAAATCAGATGGAAGTCCAATAACTTTAGAGTGTATTGCAACTGGTAAGCCAAAACCAGCATTTGTTTGGGTTCTGCCAAATAATACCCAGCTGACTCCAGGCACCCAGCTACACAGGTTTTCACATTTCACGGGCAATGGAATTTTACAAATCATCAGCCCAATGACTACTGATAAAGGCATTTATCGTTGCCTGGCCAAAAATGTGGCAGGCCAAGCCGAGAAGCGATATGAACTCCAAACAGGGAGAAAGCCCTACATTCGAGGAAGTGGAGGCCCTGTGAAAATTACTTTTGGGAACATCCTGAACATGCCATGTCCTGTTGATGGATGGCCAGAGGCCAGAGTAGCTTGGGTACTTCCAAACGGCATGACTTTGGTCAAGCCACAGGCCACTGGCAGGATATCATTCCTGCCAAACAATACGCTACAGATAAAAGACGTAGCCAAATTTGACAAAGGAGCTTACACATGCAAAGCTACTAATATCTATGGATCAACCTACCTGCCCTACTCTGTCACAGTCATGGTATACCCTCCACAAATCACAACGGCAGTCCCCTCTATACTGAGAGTTCACAGGGGAGCATTTGTGTCGATGGACTGCATTGCTACGGGCATTCCCAAGCCGGATATCTCTTGGACCTTGCCTGGCCGCACAACACTCCTCCCCAGCAGTCGTTTTACAGCAAAAAGCGGAATTCATATGACTGAGGAGGGGAGTCTGGTCATTCCGAACCCAGGCCTGATGCACTCTGGGATTTATAAATGTAATGCCAAAAATTTACTGGGAACAGATTTTAAATCAACATACCTTCAAGTGGTCTGAGCCAACTGTAAAGTGGATGAGTAGTCATATTCCTTGTGTGAACAGAACCAGTATGATAGAAATAGTTTTATATTATTACCATTTTAATTGAAAAGAAAAAAACAGTAGGCCTAAAGGCTAACCAAAGACAGCACAATGTTTAGTGTTATAGTATGAATGAAATGTATTGATTAATGATTGTTGAGTTGATACTCTATGTTTGGGTCAGATGGACATTTGGAGATTGTGAATGTACAGTAAGATAAGTTAAGAGAGTCTGATGTTTCTTATACCTACATTAGATTACCACGTACATACTACCTTTACTATCACTGTTTATAGATGTTTGTCATCTATATGTTGTCATCTTAATACCAAATGCTACATAGAACACTGGTAGTGTTTGAAAAGTACTCATAATGAGGTTGATATTGCATATCATGAATAAAAAGTCAATAAAACATTTATCAAAAAATAATATTCACACAACTGTCCTGCTAGTTTATATAATTTATCCGTAATTCAGAGAGCTGGTTCCTCTGAGATTCTCTTCTATAATGGAGGTGTGGTGGGTTACGGCTGAAATGTGACAGGTTTGCCTCTACACCACAACTATACTGCTTCCACACACTCACACACACACACACACACACACACACACACACACACACACACACACACACACACACACCATCAGAGACTTGGTGGATCACAAGCTCCCTTTCATTTGCTGAAATGCCTGTAAGGTTGAGTCAGTAGGAGTTATCCTACAGATCAGTCTGGATAGCTCTCTCCATTCAGTGTCCTGAGTAGATTTTTTTTATGTTTGTGTGTGAATGTAATAAAAGGAACTACTGAGAGAAAAAAAGACAACTAGGAAGGTTACTACTGTATATTGGTGACAGTGTTATGAAACCACTGGGGACAAGTAGGCTATAATATAGTTAAAGCTCTTAGGGCCTAATACCTATATTAAGACTCCTTATCTGTTGCACGAATCTATTGCAAATCAAGTGATCCTTCTTTAACATATAAAATAAAAACTATATGAACACAGGGAGACATGAATCACAAATAATCATGAATCACAAAATCACAAACAATTTATTTTCTGGGTGGTGTAGCTCATTACCTCATGTAAAAAAAGAGCATAACAATTTGACAAAAAAACTCTGGTAGAACCATATAGGACTGCTGGTCATATGTCAGACATTAATTTCACTGCATTCTTTGCATAAGTATCTACAGTTGAATGTGAAGGTTTACATATTCAGGATACTATTGAATTCTCTTGGAAAAATCAGTGTTGTCTTCTTTTCCTATCAAATGTTCGTGCACCACCCCCCACCCTGCCAAACACACACCTTACAAATTGTCGATTTTATCCACCTTTTTCAACCACTAAACCCCTATTGATCAGAACCTTAGAGCCAATCAAAACCCAACAAACAGACACACAGACACCAAAAGGGCACACAGTACAGCAGTGAACACAGAAGAGCCTCTCTGTCAGGCCTATAATAGGCTATTTGTTTCGATGGACAAATAAGGAGCCTAGCCTATCCCACATCCTAGGTTTTTTTCACCCCTCCCTTTCACATCCTCCTCATCATTCAGAGCCGGCATCACTGCTTCGTTATGGCAAACGAAGTGGTGTACAGGAGAGACGGGACAAATTCCGATTTCGCATTAGTTCGGCCTGTAGAATTGAATTCTTCTGTTCTTAACAGTATCAAGACACGTATATTCAAGATTATTGTAATAGGGGATTCTAATGTCGGCAAGACGTGCCTAACCTTCCGATTCACTGGCGGTAGCTTCCCTGACAAAACCGAGGCCACGATCGGTGTGGATTTTAAAGAGAAAGCTGTGGAGATTGACGGTGAGGTAATTAAGGTGAGAAGGAGCTGTAGCCTACTGTGTTTGTCCTTTATGTTTTTTGAATGTGCTCAGAAATGCGGCCCGCTGCCCTTGAAGTGAAGCGAAACCCTGGTTACGCCTCTACTGTAGCCTGTTTTGGTGTCTGAGGTAGCCTAGGCTATAAACATAATTTAGACTACAAAGACACAGGTGTAGCCTAGGCTACTATAGGCACAGGCTACAGGATAATATAGCCCATTTTTGCAAGTTATTCGAATATAGCCTGGGCCAGAGGGTTGGCTAACACCCTTTCGTTTAGCCTAGTAAAAACAATCTGCAATGTAGTCTAATTGCCTCATCATCCTGTAGCCTACACTACAAAGTAGGATAAAAATAAATTTCTACCTTAGGTTAAAAAGCAAATTCAGTAAACAGTATTAGGCTTATAGTCCAGGCAGCTGATTTTGGGGTCCGGATTCTGGATGTTGTTGCACTAAAGCTGTCTGCCTTATTTTGGTGGGCCCCTGCGCGTGTGTGCATGTGCGCGAAAGTGTTTGTGATTGACACACCTAGGCTATATATAGCACAGGACCCTCCATTGTCATAGTCATATAAAATGTGTGACTGTGAGATGTTTTTTATTATTATTGGGGGAAAGTATCAGGGCGGTAGGGCCTAATCATTAAGGGATTAGATAGATTCCAGTGGTAGCCAATCCCATGATTGATCTCA
Organism: Sardinella longiceps; assembly: GCA_027497455.2. Taxonomy (NCBI): domain Eukaryota; kingdom Metazoa; phylum Chordata; class Actinopteri; order Clupeiformes; family Clupeidae; genus Sardinella; species Sardinella longiceps. Next base: position 28,148,778 of record JAODXP020000030.1, on the reverse strand, counting down.
CTCCCTGACATAAACAATGTGTCTGGCTGGTACGCTGGTTCCTGATGAAGGAGGATTTTGAGGATGCAAATGAACTCAGGATTGTTGTCAATTCTTACCACTTGCGTGCGTTGCTCAAACATGATCATAGCGTAAATGCGCCCACACTGTGACGTTCTAAATGAGAGCTGTCCACCTCAATGGTGCTGAAAATTTACTTTGAAATCCTAGAGCGCGATAGAATTAGTGCAACATATTGATTTGCTTTTATCTGCAACCATTCTTTATTGCAGATACAGACATAACATATAATAGGGCCACTGTTTGTTTGTTTGTTTGTTTGTTTGTTTTTTAAGTTGGGATGTTTATGGGATGGACATGCAGATGCAAAGTCAGCAGGTTTAAATGGTGAAGGACCCCATTAATAAAACAACACATCCTCTACTCTACAGCTATAACAACTCAACCCTACACACTTGCATGTCATGATAACCTCTCAGCACTTTTCCACTAGCAACTGATTCTTGTAGTTCCAGACACAAAGTTATGAATGTCTTCAATAGCCAAAATTACTCATGGACATAATCTAATCCACAAATTATTACAGCTTGAACACCTCCCTCAAAACCAAACTCAACTGAAAAGGCAGACAAAATTCATGACACCAAAGGCAGCACAGTGTATGGACACACACGTGTTTCAGACAACATGCAAACATACTGTACAAGTACAGTATAGTGACAATCAGAGAGAACACTACACTATTTAATTTTAGACTATTCAAATTGCCTAGCAAAATTCACACTTGTTGCCAGTTGCAAGTGTCCCACATAGAGCCCTTGCACAAGTGATTAAGTATCAGTGAAGAAGAAGTCATTAAAATAGCCCCATATCATCACATGCCCTTCCCCATTTCTCACAATTGGTACTTATTTTGAGATACTTTCCATAAGAGCATCTCTCAGTGCTAATCAAACCAACTATTGAAAATAAATGAATAAAACAATGCCAATTTCTTTCTATGGCTTACAGTATATGATGATGTGGGGCTTTTAAAAGCAATGGCTTGAGGTCATTCAAGCAAAGCCCTGTTACACATTAACACTACTGTATATGTATGCACTCAGTGTTCAAGGACAAAAACATATTTGTTACAGTCTGCAAAAAGCAATTTGGTTTCAGTGCAGGTAGTTTCTTAGTTTGACAGCCCCACCATTTGCTTAGCATAGCATATGCACTGGAATACAATGTAGCCAAATAGCGTCATTGGCAAAAGGATCAAAAAAAAAAAATAACACCCCACCCTCCTAAATACTTCTTATGACCTGTGCATTCACAATGAGTAATGCAATGAGTAACACATTGCAAATGAAACCAAGGCAATTTTATAGGCAGGTGGGGATATTCTATTGCAAAACAGATGCTGCGTGATACAGAGTCTTAATGCTCACCTTGGAGTGCTTTGACAGAATGTATAGTTTGAAGTATTTATCTGCTCAGGAAATGGCTTCATCTTAACTTGCACTGCATTTTGTACATATTATATTATGTTGTGATTATGTGATCAGATTGGTTTCAAAAAACATTGTTCTGTCATTGGTCACCATTACAAGACAATTTTGTAAGCTGCTGTAGAAAGCCGCAAAGCGCAGTCTTGTTGTCATTGTCCCTTGGGATGTTTTTCCTTTGTTACTTTTTAACATTTTGTCTGTCACTTTCTGTCTACTCCCTTTTGATTACGTTTCAGCCTTCAGACTGTATTTTTGTAGACATCAAATATATTTGTCCTGTTATACAATATTTTGCTGTGTAAGCTTGTATATTTAGAAAGGCAGCTTGGACAGCGTATTCTTCAAATGTCCTTGATGTCTTTGGAGGCAATGAATAAACAAGAGAAGATCCATCCATACCTTACAGCTGAGCTGAGTCTCTCTCTCTCTCTCTCTCTCTCTCTCTCTCTCTCTCTCTCTCTCTCTCTCTCTCGCTCTGTCTGTCTTGTTGCCGACATGTCAGACATTTTCAAAATACTCGCATCAGGCTTACAAGGCTGAGGCATGACTTGACTTGACATGAATGTGAGCTTTCAAAATTGACTAAATTACACTATACACTTGTTTTCCATTTTACACTCAGAGTTGTTAAGAGACAAATCAAGCAACAATTTAAGGCTGAAGTTCTGTCTGTTATAAACTATGTATGATCAGCACATGCAGTTCAACTTTGAAACCACAAAAACTTCTATTTCGATTAAGTTTACGCAAACGCAATGGTAGTTTTAAAGAACATGCAATTGTGAATCAGGTAATGGTTTACGGATGTCTAGTTATTTTCCCCTATGAATTAAATGCTGATACCATTGCGAACAATACAATTTCTACATTTATAACCTAACTAGTCCACTGAGCCCGATACTGAATTGAGAACATACAGTTTGCTGTGAGCAGCTTCAACATGTTTTACCCAATCGTTTCTTACTCCCTCATATTGCTGTTGGAGATGTTTGAGGAGATAGGAGATTAATCTTTGTCCTCACAGGTGTGTCAGCTCATGTTTGAGACAACAACGCAACTTATTGAACTTTGGACGAATTAAGCACTATTACATGAGTGGGAGTGAGTGAGGTTGTTCGTGGATATCCCCATAAATATATATAGGTACCAGTATATAAATAGGTTTGGCCACACACATGAAGCCAAAAGCTGAGGCTGTACTACTACCCCAAAGTCTGTGTGAAAGGTGGCATATGCATTCTCTTGACCTCAGGAGTTCCAGGCTCATAAAGCCGATGGGAGATGGTTCTATCATTATTAAGTGTTGCACCAAAAACACACCATTTTTACTTTATTAGGTCATACTGTATATTAACAAGCTGTTTTAATTTTATCATAATCTTCGATTTCTAAAATTTCTGACACTGAATTTGTATGTTCTAAATGTATGCCCTATAGGTCCAGGTATGGGACACAGCGGGACAAGAGCGTTTCAGGAGAAGTATGGTGGAACACTACTACCGCAACGTACATGCAGTCATCTTTGTCTATGATGTCACCAAAATGGCCTCCTTCCAGAATCTGAAGTCATGGATCGAGGAATGCAACGGCCACCATGTCTCACCTTTGGTTCCCAGAGTGTTGGTGGGCAACAAGTGCGATTTGGTGAACCAGATTCAGGTGCCTTCCAACACAGCTCTGAAGTTTGCAGATGCACACAACATGCTCTTGTTTGAAACGTCTGCTAAAGACCCCATAGAAAGCCAAAATGTGGACTCTATATTTATGTGCCTCGTGTGTCGGCTGAAAGCCCAGAAATCCCTGATATACAGAGATGTGGAGAGGGAAGACGGAAAAGTGAAGCTGTCGGAGGAAACAAATAAAACAAACAACTGCTCATGTTGAATGCCACCACAGATACTGTAACAAAAAAAATGTTTGAACTGACTAACATGTATCCCCTATTTTCTATTGCTTACACAACCAAACTGATATCCAATTAAATGCCTTTGTGTTCCACAAAACAAGTCTGCATCTGAATCACTTACAGTATGTGCAAGAAACACTGCTAATAGGCCATTATTTCACTGAAGCAAGACAAGCTTTTTAGTAAATGTAAGGTGAAACCCATTCCCATATCATTTGGAGATCCACACGCTTGCCAATGTTCTGTCTTGTTTTAGGGATAGTTATGAAACAAAATGACAAAGATACAGGTGATTGTAACTTGAATGCTTTCTACAAAATCAATGATGCATAGTGAATTGTGCATAGTAAAATGAGAAAGGGTGTTGATTTTTTTTCCCTCTTTTTGAAAGATTACATTAAAATATGAAAGACTGTTTTGTGTATGGTCACCCTACTACAGAAGGTATATGGAAAAATCTAGGATAATTCTAAAGGCCCGCCATTTGCCAATTGATTTTTGCTGTAATGTGGTGATTTACTGGAAGTTGCCTCCAGAATCCGTCATAGCCAGGGCCAGTTCTAGGCATAGACAAACAAGGCACCAAATATCAGTATATATGTTTGTTTATTGATGTTTATTTCTAAAAAAAAAAAAAAAAAAGAGGGGGCAAAACTCTAATCTGGCCTAGTGCAGGGAAAAGGCTAGAACTGTCCTTGGTCATAGTATCCATCAGTCATAGCATCGATTAGCCTACCTTCAGATATGATGCAGCATTATTGTGTTCTTAGCCCGGCAAGACACTGTGAGCAAAGTAGCCCTTATTTTGTATGTGACTTATTTTGCAATCAGCATCAGACATTTGTGTAACTGCTTGCTAGCCTATTCAAATCACATCTGTTCTCTAGTGCTGTTTGACCTTTGCTTAAAATACACTTCACACAATTGGGATCGCAGCAATACAATATGCATACAAAGTACTTATTTTGTCAAAAAAAATATAGCCTATTTTAAAAACTTGAATGCCTACTATGACCAAACTGTCTTCTGTGAATAACAATCAAGTCCTCGACCCCATCATCGGTAGAGTGAAGAGCTATGCAACCATGGAGACTTTTATGAGCAAGGCTTTACTGACAAAGGGAATTTTTAATGACATAGTGGGTGTAATGTTTATTTTTGTCACTATACAGCAATATACTCAGTGTTCGGTGTGGCTATGTGACCAGGAAGAGATAATAACAGACAATGGAATAGTAGCCAATGTTATGCTGTTGTTGGCTGTACACCTTATAGCTTAATAAAGTGAATTACAATTCAATTTGTCTTAGTTGTATGACACAACACACATGCAACCATGGTTCAATTTTGATAGGCCTATCTATACTGGATTGATAGCCTGACAGGCCTTACCTCACTCACGTCAGATCATGCGCTACGTAACTTTCGTAAGGCACTTCCGCGCAACGATCTGATGTCGAAGCCCTTCAGAGCGATTTCAAGCCAATTATTCTCTAACCGGACCAATCAGGGCTGCTGGCTGCTGTAGAGGGTGTGCGAAGAAACAACTGTTTTGAATCCAACCAATCCAACAAACGTAACCAGCGTCATCGGTTGGTTTCGATGTGGTTGGCTGAAGTGTACGTCACTTAAATTGATGGACAAGTCGTTTGTCCAGTTAGATTCAAGGATTTCTGGCTCCTGAAATAACTCGTCTATCGCTGAGGATCAGATGTTCGCGCGTAGCGCTACATCTGACGTGAGTGAGGTAATGACAGGCCATCTGTGGCCAAATGAATTTGCTGCTGCTAGGGTGGTCTAGATTTCTAGGCTACTGGATTGATAGACTTGATTTGAACTTTTTTTTTTGTAAATTTTGAACATGATTTGAATTTTTTTTTTCACATTAATGTATTCCACTTGGGAGCATTAGAAAATATGGCCTAAAGTTGAATCCGAACATTTTCACACACACACACACACACACACACACACACACACACACACACACACACACACACACATTTTTTTAGTGTGGATTGTGGATTTTAGTGCACAAAGGATGCACCATGAAAAATAAATACTTCTTTGTTCTTTCCCGTGTGTTTTCAGTGTCTGATATTTTAGTGGTAGCCTAATGGAGATGGAGATTTGGAGAATGAAAAAAATCTGTTTTCAGTCTACCCTACTAGTCAATGCCACACACCATTTCGGAAAACTCCAAACCAGATGGTGGCGCACCTTTTGTTGTGCTGCCCGCTGATGAAAATGCTGCTGAAGAAGAAGAGTTTGTAAATAAGAGACAGGTGAGTTTGAGGTTAGGCTTTTTAAACGCATTTCCTTAGTGACTTCAATGTATAAATTGTCAATGTCTACCATAGACAGTTAAAGAAAGTGTACGCGAGTTTTGAGCAGTTCTCTGATACCACGCAAGCGGCAGTTTGCTGTAACTTTAGCTCATTTTAGGGTGCGTTAGCCAAGACTATTTCACATAGACACGCGTTGAATTCACTTATGCATTCAGAGTTAAACCCAGATTGTATGCTAGTTTTGCCGTTTTTTTCCTAATAGTTTTGTGATGTTCGTTTTCTGACATTCTGAGTTCCCATGCAAAGTTTGCGTACGCGCGCGACGCCCTTTCATGTCGACTGTGATAAGTTAACGTTTGGCTATTTGCAGTAGCCTAAGGTAGTTCATGAATAAAAGACACATGGCCTATGGGATGTGTTTGCTGCTCTATTCAAAAAACAGCAGCAAAGTTAAAGCTGTCCAAATATACAAGGTTTTCATGCAGCGCATGATGGTGGCACACAGGCCAGACAAAGGCGACACATTCAATACAAGTTTGTCATTGCTGTTAGTCAGTTGCTGTTTGCGAAAATGCCTAGGCTAGGGTACTACACTACTCTTATACTGATCTCTGCAGAAAGCAAATATCCAAATATCACTGGAGTAGTGTAGGGCTCAACTAGCCTTCAGTCAGCTAGAGCACCTGTAGTCCATTCATAAATAAATGAGGCACTGGTCATGTGGCAAGTAGGCTTTTTCTCCTGCTTGCATACCATGCTGCATACTGGGCAGTAGAGTAGTTGTGATGTTATGTGAATGAGAAGCTGAGTTTTATATGCAAAAACCTTTACATTTGTTTAACTCAATCAGCATACACGTTCAGCATGACTTTCATTCTCTTAATCTACTGATTCTATATTCACTCATATCTTAGTTATCAGGTTGCTATGGCAAAACTGCAGCCATGTAGTTCTTGGGAGTTAATCTCATTATTCACTTATCATCACAGTAGTGAAAGGGACCCAATTACCTTTGAGCCAGTCAAGTAGTACCTGCCCTAATTAATTAATTGTGAGAGGTAGTAGTAGTAGCAGCCACTTGGATGGTTCTAGGGGGTACACAAAATTAATCTGTGAATGGGTTCTCAGTTCTCACCAGCATAAAAATAATATAAAGAAAGATCTAAAAACTATCCCCAATACCCCCTTTTGCTATTACATTATATATATGTTTATGTTCACGTTTTGTGATTGCAGCTATAAGTAAACATAAATCTCACTTGCTATAGTGTCTCAGGGGGTACGCGGCAGTTAAAAGTTTGGGAACAACTATACTGGGCAAATGCACTATGTTGCACAGCAGCAGTCATTTCGGAAACAGCATGTGTTGTGGTAATGGCGTTCCATGTTGGATGGTGTGCAGGTCAACTGGTGGCATAATTTCACTGAAAGGCACAGCAGATTCAAATAGGTGATGAGGTGGATTTTCAGGAAGCGTTTGTTAGTGAGACAACATGATCACCCCAAAACTACAGTAGTGCGTGTCTAATGCATGCGTCCCCAAAAATGTCCGCATTAGCTCAAAACTAGGGATGCACCCATTGCAATTTTTTTGGTCTTTGGTATTTTTTGCCCTCAACGGTGCCTCCCAGGCAGCGCTGCCATCAAGGCACTACTCCCCTCAGTTTAGGGTTAGGATGAAGGTTGAGGGGGTTAGGGTTCGGAATAGGGTAGGGGTAGTGCCTTTTAGGCTGTGCTGCTTGGAAGGTGCCGCTGGGGGCAAAAAACATCATTGAGCAATTTATTTTGGTCGATACTGATTTCCTATTTTTCATGGACTTTTCATTGTCCTGCCAATACCTATTCTGGCCCATAGCTTATCGATTTCAATTTTTTTTTTCTAAATGCACACAAGAATTATTTTTTTACTATCTTTAATCAAACATTTTAACATAGAAATAGGCCTACAGCCCAACATAACCCAACATTGGTGCTGGCAGAATTATTGCTTTAATTGAATTACCGGTACTTAATCAAAAGAAACAAACTCCGATCCTAATTGAGATGGCTCCAATTTCATGACATGGATTATGCTCAATTTCATATAGAAAAATTACTAGCCTATCAAATCAAACAGATAAATACTATGAACTTGCTCCTGTATGTCCAACAACAGCGCTGGGTGAAGTAAACGTGCATCAGTGCTTAGTACAGTCTCCAGTTAATGGAGTTTGTACGGTTTGTACATTTATTTTTCCTTTTTTCTGTTTAGATTTAGGTGATGTAGCTGACACAAACCTCCACAGCCAGGGGAATCATGGACAGTCTTTCGAGCCACAGCTCCTATCTGCTCCAGCAGCTGCAGGAGCAGCGAATACAGGGCATGCTCTGTGATTGCATGCTGATGGTGAAGGGGGTGTGCTTCAAAGCCCACAAAAATGTCCTGGCTGCATTCAGCTCATATTTCAGGTAACTATAATGGTTCAAATTTGGCCACAGTTGCACATTTATCTCTACTTTTTCAGATTTGTTACTAATGTAGTTATATTTTATTTGCATGTAGCCAACATTTAATTTCATATTAATGACTAATTAGTAATTATTAATTACATTTTATAAAATTGTTATTGTCAGTCAGTTAAAAATTATTTAGATTTGTATGGCATTGAAATTTCTGTTATTTTACAGGTCTCTTTTCCAGAACACGACAGGTCAGAGAAACGATGTTTTCAACCTCGTCATTCAGGATGTTGGCGGAATTGGCCAAGTGTTGGACTACATGTACACTTCTCACCTGGAGTTGAATCATGACAATGTTCAAGCCTTGCTGGATATTGCACAGCATCTACAGGTGCCCCACATAATGAACATGTGCAACAGTTTCCAGAAGTCTTGTGGTGCCTCCACTAATGCCTCTACGTTCTCCATGCCCGGGCCACTGGTTCATGAGCAGGACTGCATGTTGACTGCTAACCTGCCCCCTGAGATTGATCTTGTGCCGACAGTAAGCCAGAAACCTTTGAATTTACCCATTGAGGACGACCAGTCCAAACAGGATTCACATGTTCAGGGAAACGCAACTATTGATATGGTCACCAATATGTCTGCTGCACCAATAAAACAACCCTCACATGGCTATAAGCTGCGCAATTTCTACAGCAAGCAGTATTTTAAAGAAAGTGCTTTACAGACAGGCTACTCTCCATGTATACAAGGTCAGGGTCAGGATTCAGCAGAAAGAACATTTTCAGCTGAAGGCACAAATAACACTGTTGACCGAACCCCTGCCTGCCAAGAAAGTGGCGTTCCAGTGGATCAGGATCCTTCAATCCTAACACCACAAGTCTCCAATGACGCCCATCTTTCTGCTTGCAGAAGTCCTGTGCCCAAGTCCATGCGCTCCAAGAAGGCAGTTTACCTGAAGAAATACAATTACCTCTGTTCTGAGGGCATAGTGGTAAAGATGCACATTTCAAAGAGTCAGTTTGCTGAGCATTGTGTGAATGAGGGTCAGCAAGAGGAGCCAGAGCAAAGCTTGGATGAGCAGGCCGGGCCGGAAAACATGGAGGACTCAAAGTCGAGTGCAAGTCAGGAAGTCCCTTCAGTGGTGAATACCACACAGAAATCTTCCACACAATCAAGTGGGGACTCTCCAGAACAATCTAGAAACAGTTACTGCTGTGAAATATGCAGGAAAACATTTAAACATCCAAGCAACCTGGAGCTCCACAAACGCTCACATACTGGTATGTAATAATTTTTTTTTGCAATGATTTAATAAGGTATTAATTACACCTTGTTGTCCTATTAATTTCTTGTAGTGCCTGCAGCCCTGATAATAGTTTCTTGTAGTAATAATAAGAAGTGTTTCCCACAAAGCAAGGAGCAGGGCAATGCGGATTGGACCTTCTTACCCCAATTATTCTCACATAACTTGAAGTTTCTGAGATGTTAAAACGGCACAAAAATATGAGGAAAAATAACACAATCACAATTTTCCCTCATTCAACAGGTGAAAAACCATTCCAGTGCAACTTATGTGGAAAACATTTTTCACAGGTATGAAATATTTCTGAGAGTGCATTACATATCAGATACTGTTGAACTAAAAATGAGAGTTTTCAGCATAACCCCTAATCAGTTGTTTATTTTTATGAAAAATAATGGTAGCTTTACCGTAGAATTATGTGAGATAATAATTGTGTTCCCTGGTGCATGTTTAAGCAACGTTGTACTTAGGAACTGTGCAGTTGTAAAGATCTCCGACTGGTAAGGCATGTTGACATTGGTGCATTATGTAATTTAGAAAGCTTTCTGGGTAAAAAGTGAAATCACCTAATTGAATACCTCTCAACGTTCAGCCTTAGCATATTATCTTGTATGTTTCACGATTGCAATGAAATCCCTCCCTACAGTAGCACTCTCAAATGGATGCATGCAGCGTAAAACTTAATCTGACGTGAGTGAGGTTAGGTCATGGGAGGGCCTCAAGTGATCTGCCATAAAATGACACATGTAGTGATTAAAGTCTGTTCAATTATTATTAAGTCTTTGTTATAATTTTCACTTTGTCTAACTTTTTCTTTTCTTTTTTTTTGCAGTCTGGTAATTTGCAGACACATTTACGCCGACATTCAGGAGAAAAACCTTACATATGTGAACTCTGTGGCAAAAGGTACTGTAAAGACTTATCTCTTGTACTCATTTGATTCAATTACCCTCAATTTTTCCAATTACCCACACTGTCTCTCTACAGACAGCAATTATAGTTTTCTTTCATTTAAATATTCTTATTTGTAGACGCAAAGTCTATGAAAACACTAGTGTTGGTGAGATTACTTTTTCTATGTTGATCTCACAACAGCTATTGTGAGTTAAATCAAGTCAAGTGGTTTTCACTGTCATTTCAACATGTACACTGTATAGAGCGAGACATAATGCCCTTTTGATGAAAATGGATTATTCACCCCCTTACCTGGAGTTACATAATAAACGTTTTGGTCTCAGTGCATGCATTTTCCTAGTCTGGCAACCCCAATTTTTCTTTTTCTTAGCTTTAGCTGCTGGAATGTAAAGTAGCCAGATAGCAACTCTTTGGCAACATTACATTCAAGATACTGTACAAGATTAAATTCCAGCACCTATGCTAAACTAAAGCCAAAATTCAGGTTGTCAGACTAGGAAAACACATGCACTCAGATCAACATATGGAACTCCAGGTAAGATGGTGAATAAGCCAATTTGATAAAGAGGTGGAATATTCCTTTAAGGGTGGGGTATGTAATTCTTTCCTGGAGCACTTTTCACTATATTGCTTAAAATGACATTCACACCTCGATTGCAAACAATTAATTCAATCCTCCAACAGGCTAAAACAACTGGTGATCACAACCACTAATGAAATGAGCAAATATGTTTTCTTTCTTACAGTATTCCTTCTTGTTAAAGCTTGCTTACAGGTATCTCAGTTGTTGATAGAAAAAAAAATAGTTACTCTCATCAATCTTCCCTCTTGACATAGGAGATTGATACTGAGAGTGTCAGAGGCAGGGTCAGCATGTAGTGACAGGGAAGAGAGTTATTGAGGTGAGTGAGGAAGGGTGCTGGGTGCTGAAGGGAGTTTTAGCTTGCCTCTGTTACTCGTGGGTGCTCGCTGTATTGTCTGTAAAGCACAGCCAGTCAATTATATTGTATTTGACGCTCTACAAATAAAATTGAATTTAGAATGGAATTGAATTAGTGAATCATTTATAATTTGAAGTATTGCTAGAATGGCTGTGTGGGTGCATTTGCGCAATCTACTCTGAAGCACAAAACTTTCATTCGTAAAGATGTGAAAGTCACAAAGTGGTCAGAAGTGTTCACGGATATGCTAACACAACAATTATCAAATCAATTATCAATTATCTGAAGTGCAACTTCCTTCAGTTTGTATCGCTTCGAAGTCTTAGGCGGAAGTTTACATGCGGGTGTGAGGAGCCATATGATCGATGAACATTATTGACCATTCGGTGTGAGTTTCACATCCATGTTTCGTGCACACAAAAGTCTAATGCATTTTAGGGAAAAGACTGCTGCAGTGCACCTTTAGCCATTCTGTAGGTGGGGTGTACTATCCCAGTAATCAAAAATTCTCAGAACAGAGGCATTTGTTGAAATTTTAAAACAGTGAAAGGGTGCCCTGTAGGTAATAAAAAATGCAAGCTTGTCTTGTCTGCCTTGAAATGTAACTGTGATGGTTTAAATCCAAATGGGCATAATAGGATCACTTGTTTTATCTGGATAGCTTTGCGGCCTCGGGGGATGTCCAACGTCATATTGTCATCCACACAGGAGAAAGGCCCCATCTGTGTGATGTCTGCGGACGAGGTTAGTGGGTTATTTGAAATCTGAGTGCATCTCTGTGGAATTTAGAAAGCTGCTACAGAGTTGCAGCAATGGTTTTTATTTTTGGATGCTAATGAGTTCAAATAAGGTACAACAGTGGTCTAATTACAACAAATACTTTATATAAAGACTGAGTAATCTGAGCCAGAGCTAGGTTGAAATTAACTGGTAAATACTATGGTAAATACTTGGTAAATACTTCCGAAATACATTGTGACAAAGTGAGAAATAAAACAAGGATAATAGGAGATGCTTTTGAAAGAGGGAGACGGCTGAAAGCAGCTCTTTTAATTATAGACATTCATATGAAGAATGTTTTCAAACTGATTGTTTTTGCAGAAATAACTCTACAGTATTATGTAACATGAAGATCTGTCTCACTGTCTGCAGGTTTCAGTAACTTTAGTAACTTGAAAGAACATAAAAAGACGCACTCAACCAATAAAGAATTTACCTGTGACCAATGTGGGAAGTCCTTCAATATGCACAGAAAGTTGCAGAAGCATAAAATCCGTCACACTGGAGACAGACCTCACAGCTGCCAAACCTGTGGTAAGGAATACTGTAATTTACCTTGAGAAAAGAAAGTGTGATAAATGCAACAATTTAGATATGATATGACATCAGCCTGGTCATTGCAGCAAATTATGTTTAATGGAATGCTGTTGGAGGAGGCCAGCCTGACACTGTGCCCTTCAGCTTTCAATATTATATTGTAACTTTTTATATTTTTATTATAAATATATAAATATTATATATTTAAATGTGCCCTTCAGCTTTCAATATTATATTATAACTTTTTTTTTTTTAGCAAGTTAACAAAGGTCTATGAGCTTCATATATACACCTCTGAAGCAGCTCAATGAAAATACCTCAGATGTGGTATTCCTTTCATCTTTCCCCTTCTGTTTCTTCAGAACAGCCTTACTATTCCAGTCTCATTAATATGCATGAGGAAAAGCAAAATTCTTATTTTTTATATTCCATTAACCAATGACAACATAACAGATTGCCACGGTATACAGAGATCAAACCAATCAACCTTACGTGAGAATTTGGCTGGTCTGCCAAAAAGTTATCTTAGCTGTCTTTGCTAGCTGAATTAAATAGTAATAGTGACACATATTATACTGTTAAATAATCACTTGTGAGTCTGTGGGCCTAACACACTGCCCGGAACTCGTGTATTTGAATAACAGCATTGGCCTGAATTTAAGATGATTATATTTTTAATTACTTAATAAATGGGAGGTCATCTTTTAATCGCGGACTATCAAAAGGGAAAAACATAGAGGGCACCAAAATGATTTTTAAATGAACTCGCAGACCATCTTGATCAATTCAAAATTAGCCTTGCCCTTGAGTGGTGTGAAGTAATGACTGGGTTTACATGCATTTTAAATATCGTTGAACCCAGTGTTGATAGCAATTGAGATACCGTGTCCAAGTACGCACAAAACCGTGATAAATATCTGATCATATTCAGAGAGGAGTGCACACATGTGCGATACATGTCACTGTGTGACTGAACGGATCTTCAGTGCGCTGTGTGCACCTGCACAGATTTCGAGGAGAAGCTGTCTTATCAAACGAAGGCAAATTCTCTCCTCTCAATCAGATAGACAATGAGCATTAAAGTTTGGTTTAGTTTCATTTTCTTTATGCCGACACGCGTTGCAAAGAAAGGCTGAAAACCATGCAGTCAGGCTACTGTGGGGTGGAGATGAGGGACGCAAATCACCGTTATGCTGAGTGTCACGCAGTCGTGGGTGACTTGTGGGCAAGATAAATTCAATCACCCCAGTGATGCTGAACAATTGGCTTGCTGAACAATTGGCTTGTAGAATGGTTTCCAGCGAGTTCTCACTAGCATTTTCCAATTTTATTTTTTTTTGTCTGCTAAAATGAGTCTGGAAAAGGCAGGTGTATTGTGTATTACAGTATTGGCCTGGGTATGAGTACTTCTAATATCCTATAAAATTGGTGATTATGAGTTGTGCTTTTGTTTTGTTTCTTTGTTTCCATAGGAAGGAGCTTTGGAAGCACAGGTGATCTACGGCGGCACATCCGCTCACATTCAGGTGAAAAGCCCTACTCCTGTGAGGTGTGTGGAAAAAGCTTTACACGGTCTGCAGTTCTTCGTCGGCATCAAAGCATCCACTACAAGTCTGTCACAGGAGTGAGCCCCAATTCAGATAGGAAAGGGACTGACTATGCAAACAAACCTCCACAGTCTCATCCTGTGACAACAGTTAAAGCACCAAGAACCTTGGACCAACCTTTTGACCCCCAACTTCAGCAATTACATCCCGTGGCTCCCCCTGATGCTTCCAGTGAATCAAGTACCTTATCTACAGTCATGGCATTACAGCACACTGTGCCCAGTCGAATTCTTGCTGTTAACCCTGGGAAATATTCAGATTTAGACACTAACTAAAAAAAAAAAAACACACATGGACTTTCAATTGAAGTTTCCCTCTGCCCCTTCTCAGGGGGGCAACGACCTGTGACCAACGTGCAAACTGCAGACCCATAGCTTCCTCTCCGAGCTCTCTTCCAGTGGTTAACCACCCAGATGATATGATAGTCCCTAGACGAGCTGCAAGCATACTTTTTAGCACACTAGTGGACACTTACCATGATGTCTGCAGACTGACTTCTGAGAAATTAACCTCAAAATGTTGTGTGTTTTGGTTACGTTCAGTGTTATCGCATGTCATCCATTTTGAATGATGTCACTGCTGTAGAGTTTTGCGTAAGAAATAAACCTGGTACGTTGAAAGATTTTTTCACACCTGTTGCTTTAGTCAAGTGCATTGGAGAAGACAGTATGGTCACAGATCAGAAGCTTGGAAGGAATCCCGCAAGTTATTAATAAATATTTGCTTGCGTAATGGGGAGTGTGTGATACCTTCCAAGTAAGAAATAAATCTGAAAATGCTGTGTATGGTTACCAGTATTGACAGTATTAACACATATGTGCAAACGGGTGAAAGTAAGCCGGTTCAGTACTGAACTACATACAGATAAAAGATTTGGAATCTTATCCATGTGGTTAACCTGTTCACATCGCAGCAAATTGGATATGAATTGAACCACCTCCATATGTGGATAGTGTTCCAGATCACCAAAATTTAAATTGGATCTTCCTTGGAAAAAGACACAGCTCTGGTGAAAATTTCATAATAATCCATCTAACTTAATCAAACAAAACTCAGACAAATAACCTCCTTGGTGGATATAATAATAATTAACTGGTTGCAATAAGTAAAAATAGGTAAATAAATCTACTCAATACTCACATTATGACTGAGTCATGCCCCTGGTTGGAGGGACCCAAGATCATATTTGTGTATTAGAGTATAATTCCTCCAGGACCCTGAATTGGGCATCTCAGTACATTCACAATATGCTGAAAAGGGTGGTAATGTCTCCACTCTGGCAGGAGAGTCATCACAAATTGGCTACCATGAAAGACTAAAATTTTAACTTTGAACTCTTAACATGCAAGTTGAAAGTTTTTTTTAGATGTTTTACGTTTTATTCATGAGGCATGTTGCTCCAAAAATATATATATTTATTAAAAAATTAGTTAAAGGAATTATCTGGAGTTAATCTACATGTAAGCCTGTTGTTTCACATTGCTAAGTGCTGTCGATAGCTATGAGATTGGGTATGGGATATGCGATTTTGTGCAACATAGACCAAAATGGTGAAAACGACAGTCAACAGTAAGAGATGCCCGCATTTGCTAGCCTTGGCTGTGGTTTCGTGATTTGGTCTTTTTCATAACTATCAACAGCACTTAGCAAGGTGAAACAACAGGGATATGAGCCGATTCCCTCCAAATAATTCCTCCAAAAATCTTCCAAGGACATCAGGATAGTGGGCACACAGAGGAGAGCATCAGGTATCTCAGCTGTAGGAAGGGTCACCTGTCCTAGAAGAAGAGTGAAAACTTATACATGCACACATCAGATGCTCTTAGCTCGGGTGCCTGTTCACCAATTATAATTAGAAGGGTCATAATCCTCACTTCCGTGACCATCCTCTGGCCAATATGATTTGCTGATTTTGCATCTATACACAATTTATAAAAAATGTAGGCCCCATGTCCCTCGCAAAAATGTCGCCATTTTTTCCTAGAGGGCCAAATCCAAAATGGCTGCAGACGTCATCTTGGAAAAAAGTATGAACTCTTTGAGACCAGCGCCCGCAAAGTGCGGTCATAAACACACCCATTCTTCCCATTCTGCTCACTCACACAGTTTACGCAGTACAGGTGAGATTCACATACCAACGCGTAAGTAAGCTTTGAATTGACATGAAAATACTAACATTAACAGCTCTGCGTCCATCTTATATCTGTTCATCCTGGTGTAATATCTCATGTTCAATCAAATATGTCATATTGAAATATGAGTCTACTGATGGTAGGCGAATGGTGCATAACACTTCCTATGTTTAGTGGTTCCCAAGGACTTTTGAAAATACATAAAATTTCTGCATTGTCTGTAAATAATAATAATAATAATAACTATATTTTTCCCCATATTAGTAGTTATTTTCACACTCCTTTGTGTCAAAATGTCCTAGGTAGATGCTAGTTGAATTGAAATCATTTAAGGACCATGGACAGCAATGGAGGGCATTATAATGCAGGCCTTTGTCTTTTACATCCCCATTCGTCTCTGGGCAAAAGACTATGAGTAAAATATGAAAAATAATAAAATATTCTGTCAATACAATGTGTTTGCAAGTTGAAAAGTCATACAGTATCCCACCATCAGGATACTTGTTAGATTCCAGACAACCTCCTCTATCCACATGTGAAGTGATATCTGTACATTGGTGCTCCCTATGGTGAGATATCAGCAAAAATGTACATTTTGAAAGACTGAATAAAAAAATGTTGATTCAAAGGCCACTGTAAGCAACACATACTTTAAGTAGTATCACAACAAGCACTACCAGATGTAGATAGCCTCGACTGTCCTGAAAAAAAAACAACAACAAAAAAAAAAACAAGCGACAGTATGTGTTGTTGGGCCTTATAATGACTGAGATAGTGAAATGATAGTGACTGAGAAGTCCATCCTCCCCTTTTCTCTGAGGCCCGTGATGGAACTGGCCTGATAGCCCCCTGATGACCACTACTTAGATGGCGACCAACACCCAATGAACTCTGATCCCACTCCAATTACTGACTAATCCCACACTCCAACTACTGACTCCATCCCTTGGCCCTGACTGTCACACAAACTTTGTGTATATCATCTCTGACTACATTCAGTACTCATACTGTTTTGTGTTAACCATGGTCAATCTATGCATCAGACTTTACGGATACTTTATTAGGCCCCAGGCAGGTAGGCTGAGTCCATGAGGCGTGGATCTGCCCAAGGTTTCTTCCTACATAACAAATTATTTACAAAGCGAGGGAGTTTTTCCTTGCCCCTGATTCTCATGGATGCTTCCCGTACTGTCTGTAAAGCGCCGTGAGACAATGTACTGTATTTGTGCGCTATACAAATAAAATTGAATTGAATTGAATTGAATTAAAATGATCCGGAAAATAAGTATTGTTTTTACCAGAGCACCTACAATTATGTATGAATACACTTTTTGTGGTAAATTGACCCTTTTTGTGTAAAATTGATGTCAGTTGTGATTCTGACATCATTTTGAGATTTAAACATCATCTTGGCCCTGAAATCCAAGATGGCCACCATCTGCTAATATGTAAATTTACCTTTAAAACAAACCATCTAGAATGCTGAATGAAGACACTTTTTGAGGTAGATTGAGCATAAGGATTGTGATGAAAGTATGTGTTTAAGGCAAAATATTGTAATAAGTACAAAACCTAACTGTCCAGTCAACACTATCAATACAGTTGCTTACTGTAAAATAAATGAATGTTTTGCCATTATTTAACCACAGCTGCCGGTATTTTACCGTAAAAATGCCATTTTTTAATTTTTTTTTTTTTTTTTTTTACAACTTTTGGAATTTAAAATGTAGGAATTGACTGGAATTTCTTAGTCATTGTTTTAAATTAATGGGGCATTTTAAAACACCAATTCCCTGTCTTACGAAAGTAAACATACTCTCTTGAAAGAATTTCAAATATGTCTTTTCCATGTTGAAATATGAGTAGGAAATTTGACCTCTTTCATTTGAATTCTTATTACCATGAAGTCGTGAAATACTACTTAAGACTCTACATAAACTTTTTGATCAACTGTAAAAAGTAGAATAGGATATCAGTTAAAAATGATTTATTTACATATTATTTGTCATATTTCTAGGGTGCCAATAATTGTGGCACGTGTTTTTACAAATATAGCCTATAGGGAACTTTCAATGGAGAGGTGGTTGTCCCAAACACTTCAATTTCAATGAATGAAAATAATAGCAAAACGTTTTTGTAGATTTATTTCTTTTTGGTTTCTTCTAAAAACAAAGTTTGAAAGATATAGGCTAGTAACTGTGGATAGAAGTTGTAAAAAGTCTTTATCCCTAGGTTGAGTAATTTTAAACACATATTTTTACATGGAAAGTATTGGTTGATGCATATGTCCAAATTCACCAGTAGCCTACTTCTCGATTTAATAACTCGGAGAGTTTTTCTCTCTCAAATGTTGTACAGATATCATTTTAAAGTACTTTACAGGGGCTACATAACTGTGGTGGTTAGGCTACTAGTTGCGGTAATAAACGGTTTACAAATGAATTAATTGTGAAGACAGTTGTAGCCTACTGTGGAAACAGTTCTACATTGTGATCATGCTGTCAAATACCTACATTTCTAAAACTGTGGAAGCCATAGGCATAGCCTATCTATTTATCTGTAAGCCTAGGTAGTGAGGGGGTTTTTGCAACTAATAACACCACTGCACCAGTCACAGCTGTTTTTGCAGTCAAGCTGATGTAGCTTGTAGACAGATAAGTGAAATGTTGGTCAGAGAATTCCTTGTGCTATAGGCTACCCCTGCAGATTATGAATTACAAGTTGGTCTAGGCTATGTCTTCCAATGATTAAGACAGGCTACTTTCCACAAAACAATTTACATAACAAGTTATGCTACAGGAAAGAAAGTGCCATCAGGTCAATACAAACGTTGAGTGCTAGCCAAAAATCTTCACTTGTGCTTGAAAATTTTACTATTACACAAATCGCTAGATGGTGAGGGGGCCCTAAATTCTAATCTTTCATGGGGCCCAAAATTTCTGGCGGCGCCCCTGGTTGATTGTTCTCTTTAAAGGAATTATCTTGAGTGAATCAACAAGTAGCCCTGTTGTTTTATAGTGCCAAGTGCTATTGATAGCCACCTCAATGACTGAATTTCATGCAACGGAGACTGAGCTAGTGAAACGGCAGCTAACGGTAACAGAATGGGGCATGTCAAAACGAAACCAAAACATTATGAATTTCGTTTAGACTCGCCTCTTTCATAAGTGTATCAATCGACAGCAATTACTGACAGTTAATCATGTTCATGACCTGTTCAGCATTATCTTTTTTATCATGAACACTGTTGACAAAATTGAGGCAACAATAATGTGGCGTAATTTCAAAACTAATGTCACAGTGCAACAAGTACTTCATGCTTACATTTAATGTAGTTTAGCAAAAGTACAATATTTGTCTTCAAATTTAGAAAAGTGAAGTGAAAATGACCATTTTAAGTCAGTACAGATACTGTAGGCAAGAGGCCTAATTAAATTTGTATTGTCGCCTCTGCTAAATGTCTACCTGGTTAGTTAGGCTGCCTTCTTCTGGCCTATAATCAGTAGAGCCATTTTTTTTTTTTTTTTTTCAGAGGTAGGTTTTTTTCTTCAGTAAATATGTTATGACTTATGTTGGTGCTATTTTTGCACCAGTAGTCAACTGTCCTGCCCTTAAGCTAGTCCACAATAATTACGACCAGATGAGGGCGCCATGTTTTGATGTTGGCTATGCACTAAAATGCATCGTGACGTTTCATCCTGTAACCGCAAGCTAATTAACATGCAGTGTGGTAGAACTTCAGAGCGGTAGATCCATAGGCGGCTATAGGCTATGCTGCCTGATCAGGTGAAAAGCATTATTGTAGTATTATGGTCTGTTGCACATCTCCAACAGACTGCTCATAAAACGTGAAATGGGCTTGAGGAGGAAAAGAGCACCTGTTGTAGGCCTATGCTGATTTCTAACAGTGCGCAAGCATGTCACTGTCAGCGAAAAAAAAATAACAGTGGTAGCCATCTAAACCAAATGCAAGTTCCAGCCAGCCTATTTACTTTTGCCCTGAATATCACTTAGGCCTGCCGCAGCTCTAACAGAATCACTTTGCAATGCACATCACGCGCTCAGTCTTTTTCAGCGCTCTTATATTAAAACAGATCACCACTGGTTGACTGTGACAGCGCGAACACCATATTAGCCTACACAGTAGAAATATTTTCAACATCCTTTCCAATCGCTCGTTTATCCGGTAGCTAAATGAGTTTTCTAATATCATCAGCAGGTAGAAATGCGGAGAAAACATGCTTGGCAAATGTTAATTGTTGTATACATATTTCTCTCTCTCTCTTTTTTTTGCTTCATCTCCATGCCCCCTCCCCCACCTCTGCATTCTCTCCCCCCGCCTGTCGTGGGAAGCTCAATGCAGCTGTATACCAGTAGCCTAGTCTTTAAGAGGAATAACGAAAAGGAACACCAAAATACAATTTCTGGCTGCTTCAGGAGATCTTCAAGGCTAATATCTGCTCAAAGAAAATGTCGTTTTCTCATTAGGATGTGCGGATGAACAGCCTTCTTTTTGTCCGCATTTATCTAAAGCTGAATAATTCATTTTCCGCGTCAGTTCACTCGTCTATCTTGCTTTTCTGAATGTCTGTTCACGTAAGCTACTTTTCTTTCCTTCTTTCCGAGTAGCCTATTACCTTAGTGTGACAACGCACTGACAATCCTACAGACTGCAGAATCTGACACAAGGAGCTTGTCAGAAAATTGTGTGGAAATGGTGAGTAGCCTAGGCTGAAACGCAAAGGATAATTCTGATTTTGTCAGAAGTCAAATATCTGCCAATCTTTTGTAGATTCGTGGACGCATTGTTTTTTCAAGGCATCATTTTAATTATATTCTTTTTTTTCTCCAACCGGCAAATGTTGGACTTGTGTTGCAACCAGTACACCCCTCTCGACGTATTTCAAGGCAGGCGGTCCTTTGAATGCATTTATAACTGAAATACCTCAAGGACGTACAATGGTCTGGGTTATTGGCCTACACAATAATATACGTTTGAAAGAGGACAGCCTGACTGGAAGGGGCGCTGGGGCTGATATTTGAAACCACTGCGATACTGACGTCTCAATGGGAGCAGTGCGTCTCTATTCTCAGCCGATTTTCGCTGTAATCGGATCAGAGAATTCATCACAGCCACTTTGGGTGAGTTTTCAATATGTATTTTTTTTTTTTACCAGACATCGATGCCTTATTTTAATTGGCAATATACCTTATTCGAATTATGCGACCAAAGAAGGTTGTATCAGCTGTTGTGTATGTAGTGTGTGTGTGTGTGTGTGTGTGTGTGTGTGTGTGTGTGTGTGTGTGTGTGTGTGTGCGTGCGTGAGTCTGCGCGCGTCAGTGCGTGCGTGTGTGTGTTTGTGCGTGTGTGTGTGTGTGTGCGTGCGTGCGTGCGTGTGTGTGTGTGTGTGTGTGTGTGTGTGTGTGTGTGTGTGTGTGTGAGGGAGAGAGAGAGAGCGCGCGAGTGATGAGTGTGTGCACACCCGTGCACGATTCAATGTGTGTGAATGCATGTGAATGTATGGTAACTATTAGGTTTCCATCTGTTAACAGTTGCTGTGAGACTATGGTCTACAGGTTATATCAGCATTTGTATTATTATTATTATTATTATTATTATTATTATTATTATCCTTGATTGAAAGATTTACAGTCTGTAAAATCTTTTATCTTTTTTTTCATTCCTTTAAGGTTGCTAAATGGTTCACTTGGGAATTTTAAAGGCAAAATGCTGCTGTTTGTTCTATTGGCACTTTCTGTATCAAGATCATTTTCTGACTCAGATTCTGGCCATCATCCCCCGGAGACCTGCAGTGTTTGTTCTTGTATGTCCATAGAAAATGTTCTTTACGTGAACTGTGAGAAAATAACTGTTTACAGACCTACAGAGCTGCAACCACCTGCCAGTTCTAGCCTCTACCATCTGAATTTCCAGAATAACCTCCTGTACATTCTCTATCCTAATTCTTTTGTGAATTTCACACATGCCGTATCTCTGCAGCTGGGAAATAACAAATTACAGAACATTGAAGGAGGGGCCTTTTTTGGGCTCAGTGCACTCAAGCAGTTGCACTTAAATAACAATGAATTGACAGAGTTACGTGCTGACACTTTCCGTGGAATCGAGAACTTGGAATACCTTCAGGCCGACTATAATTTAATCAAATTTATTGAAAAGGGAGCCTTCAACAAGCTACATAAACTGAAAGTTGTAATCCTCAATGATAATCTCATCCAGATCTTACCTGAGAACATTTTTCGCTTTGCTTCCCTCACACATTTGGATATAAGAGGAAACCGAATACAAAGGCTCCCTTACCTGGGACTTCTGGAGCACATAGGTAGGATTGTAGAGTTGCAACTTGACGACAACCCATGGAATTGCACTTGTGAATTGTTGCCTTTGAAGGCCTGGCTGGAGAACATGCCCTATAATATTTTTATTGGCGAGGCGGTGTGTGAAACTCCCACTGACTTGTACGGGCGACTTTTGAAAGAGACAAACAAACAAGAACTTTGTCCCATGGGAACAGGTAGTGATTTCGATGTCAGAATGCCACCCTCCCATCCTGAGGACGACCGGGCGACATCAAATGTACTCTCAACCACGATTGCATTAACAGCTACCAAAGTACCCAAAACAACCAGCTCCTCAAAGATTTATGGCAATGGAATTGTTGCTGGTATTCCATTTCCTGGTAAAAACGGTCCAATTATTTCCTATCAAACCAGAGTCCCACCTCTTTCCTGTCCACAGCCATGCACATGCAAAGCCCATTCGTCTGACTTTGGGATTACTGTCAACTGCCAGGACAGAAATATCAACAGTTTAGCTGATATCGCTCCCAAGCCGCCAAATTCCAAGAAGTTGCAAGTGAGTGGTAATTATATTAAAGACCTCAGCCCATTTGATTTCCAGGGGTTTGAGGGCTTAGATCTACTCCATCTGGGCAGTAATCAAATAGCTACTGTTCGAAAGGGAGTCTTTGCGAATCTGACAAACCTAAGAAGACTGTTTCTGAATGGAAATCAACTTGAGCAGCTTCATCCTGAGATGTTTCTGGGTCTTTCTAACCTCCAGTATTTGTATTTGGAATTTAATGCCATAAAGGAGATATTAGCTGGAACATTTGATTCAATGCCAAGCCTCCAACTCTTGTACCTTAATAATAATGTCCTTAGGAGTTTACCTGCCTATATATTTGCTAATGTCCCACTGGCTCGACTAAATCTGAAATACAACCAGTTTATGAATTTGCCTGTAAGTGGTGTTCTGGATCAGTTGAGGTCGCTCACTCAAATAGACCTGGAAGGGAATCCCTGGGAGTGTTCGTGTGATTTAGTGGCTTTAAAGCTGTGGCTGGAGAAACAGAATGAACATGTTGTTGTAAAAGAGGTCAAATGTGCATCCCCTTCACAGTTCCTTGACATAGAACTGCGTAGTCTTAAGAATGAAATCCTGTGCCCCAAGCTTCTAGCACAGCCCCCCTTTGTTCTGACCAGCTCCATGCCCATGCTTACATCAGTTGTCTCTGCAGGTGTGGGTAAGGCGTCCTCTGGAGGCCCAATACCCCTGTCTATCATGATTCTTAGCATTCTGGTGGTTTTAATCCTCACTGTTTTTGTTGCTTTCTGCCTCCTTGTCTTTGTGTTGAGGCGTAACAAAAAGCCGGCCGTAAGACAAGAGGGTATGGGGAACCAAGAATGTGGCTCCATGCCAATTAGGTTAAGGCGACATAACCATAAATACAACAAAAACGACGATCTAGGTGGGGAGACTTTCATCCCTCAGACCATAGAGCATATGAGTAAAAGTCACACCTGTGGAATCAGAGACTCTGAATCAGGTTTTAAGTTTACAGACTCTCAGAGACAGAAAATAATTCTGTGCAATAGCACTGACAAAGACAAAGACTGCCTTCCCCTGGACCCCAGGAAGAGGCTGAGTACTATCGATGAGTTGGATGAATTTCTTCCGGGAAGGGACCTGTCCCTTCACCACTACTTAAGGAATAAAAAGGATTTCAATACTATCGGGGTCAGTGGGTTTGAAATTCGATACCCAGAAAAAACACAGGACAAAAAAGCGAAAAAGTCTTTGATAGGGGGAAACCACAGTAAGATAGTAGTGGAGCAGCGCAAAAGTGAGTATTATGAGCTAAAAGCAAAACTACAAGGTACACCTGACTACCTTCAAGTCTTAGAAGAACAGACAACCATGAGTAAAATTTAGTTATTAATTATTATTAATCAAGCTATTGTTTTGTCAAAAAGTGCCTTCTGAAAGAACAAAAGGATTGGAGCATGACTGATTCAAGTGAAAGTTAGAAACTGTAATTGTGTGACAAATTTGAACACTTACAATTAATGATGATTCTATAATTTTATAAATTTTATGATGAAACATACATTGGATTTAATTGTTATTGCTGCTACCAGAATGAGTTCTTTCTCACTTACTTTGTGTCTTGTCTTTTGAGTTTCTTGTCTTATTTTTTTCTCTTTTAGTTTTACACCAAATCAGTGAATATTGAAAGTGTATTGTGTTTACCTTTGCAATTCATATACATCAGCTAAGTTTGTTTTTAAACAATTCATAGGGTGCTGAAACTAAATAACAAATGGGGCTGTTCATATTCACTCTATGACTGAGTTGTGCTAATTGATCTCTCCTTTATGGTAACAGTTTGCCCTTGATAAGATGTAATACTAAAATTTATCACACAGAAAACTGTTGGACATATGAATCTATGAACTATTTCTGCAAAGAAACATTTGGTCATTATTCCCGTAAATATCATTGCTCTTAAGGTGTTTGGGGATGGCATATAAATGGACATTTCATCAGCCCAAGTGAAAAAGCTGCTTGCCATGTAAGCGTATATGAATTTATTTTGTAAGTTGACATTGTTTGTATTTGTTGTGCAGTTTGTAAATTACAATGGTCAACAATGGAAGAAATAATCCCATGAATAATTATATTGTGTCAAGAACAGAAAAATCTAATTATCATGTTTTATGATCACCATCAAATGTAAATGCATAGTGTGATTACCCTCATATTTAATTTATTTTTCTATGCAGAATTATTTAAAGAATATATACTATTTAAATATTCAAGGAACATAATAGAATGCTTAACACTATTTGGGCTTTGTCTATGGAGCCTTAAATTACGTATCAACATAAAACTTTGTTTTTAAAATGGAGTTTCTGTAGGGAATTGTCTGATATAATGACAAGATGAGAACTGACCATATTTTCAATTTTACTGTATGTTTGCATGAGCTGACGCGTCATAGTTTCAGTCTTACAGTTTTATTCTTACATCCCAGAGAAAGTTGTAACAGTTTTCTTACGCAACCAAAAGAGTGCATTAAAGTGAAATGCTTTTAAATTGCTGTGAAACAGGATTTTTGTTAAACTGCAACTTTGTGTAATATATCAAAATGTTTTCAAGAGTATGGCTATGAAATTACATTTACATTTTAACTGGTCAAAGGGGGTATATTATTTTGATTACTTCAGAAAGCCACTTGTGCGTTCATGCAGTATTCAAAATACAATGTGTTTAACATAGCTTCTGATGAAGATAGAGTTATATATCACACCATGTGCAATATCAGACGCTCAATTGTATTAGCTTAAATTCTTTTTTTTGTAACTGCTTGTTCAAGTAAATATTGTAGAGATTTTCAGATATTCAGAAATCATCATCAACTTGATTTTATTCATTCTTTAAGATATTGTTAAGTTAATCAGTGTTTGACATAGAATGTACCTTGAAAGACAAAAATAAATACATTTTTTTTATCTGTCTGTTCTTTGTTTGATACTTTTTAACTTCAAGTTGTTATCGATTATTATCAGAAATATTAGTGAATACAGTTAATCATTTGTGTGTTACTTCGATTTTTTTTTAAGAATGTCTTCACTACTGATTCTATCACAGCATTCTTAGTGCTTTCTCTTGTTTCCAAGGTCACATCTGTTGTACTTGCAATGATGTATCGACATGCTCAAGCAAAATGAAAAGGTATTGAACAGAGATGTGCCGGACATGTGATCCTTGCCATTGTGGTCTCAGCTAGTCTATAAACACTTGAAAATAAATCTCTCAGAAATATCTCTGAGGATATAGAAAAATATAGAAGGCCGCCTGATATACTGTATAAAAGTTTTTTTATTTATTTATTTTCTAAATATAGTTCAGCAAATATACTGTTTCATTGCTTCATTTCAAGAAATGTTTGTCAAGAATATTTTTTTTATAAAATTGCAAGTAATCATGAATACTTTATTTCATTCAATGCATTAGCATTCAAATCCTGTTTATACTTACATTTTTTCCCCCTTTCTCTGTGTTTGGGAGAATTTTGCATTTGTAAGTGACGTTAATTTCAGTATTAGGCTATTTCAAAGATGGCATAAAGTCATATGATCTTGTAGGCCTAAAAAACGGCATGCTGGTGTGATATCTGAATTGTATTCCCAGGCT
Source organism: Sardinella longiceps (assembly GCA_027497455.2). Lineage (NCBI taxonomy): Eukaryota > Metazoa > Chordata > Actinopteri > Clupeiformes > Clupeidae > Sardinella > Sardinella longiceps. The sequence goes on along the minus strand of JAODXP020000030.1, from coordinate 28,121,936 downwards.
CCACCACGTGAATGCAAGTTATAGTCTACCAAGACCAAGTGATGTTGTACCTAGACTAATAACTGAGTTTGTATTGTTTTTAGCCCGAGCCATTAAGACCATAGCCTATTTGTTTTCTTGTTTTATCACTGTAGAGAAAATTATTGTTATTGAACAGGGTTTGACAATACTGTTTCTTCTTTCAATTAAGTGTTTTGATGATGCTGTTTTCCCCATCGCACGCACACACACACACGCACACACACACACACACACACACACACACACACACACACACACACACACCAGCTGAATCCCTAAACCCTGAACCCTTGAAGACTTACCCGAGCCTGCCTTGTGATTGGCCAGTTCGTGTCGGTCATGTCTTTGAGGGTTCAGGACGTACTGTAGGGCTTAGGGTGGACACAGGGATTCAGCCACACATACACACAAAACATCCAGCATTTTTGTGACAAGTAATGTCTAATGGACATGGAAGTTTGAGTATTAGTGAGACAAAAACGTCTTGCAGCATAGCTGTCTGAGCACGGTCCAGGAGAGTCTGATGTGTGCTAGGCTACTTACTGGTGAGCTTCTGGGGTAAGCTTCTCTTTTGTGTGTAGAGGTGAAGCACCAAATTCTGGGCCCTGTGCACAAGCAGTGGCCATGGACCCACCTCACCACTGCCTGAAAATTCCAGACTCCTCAAGGGCCCTCTCCCCTCTCTGCCCCCCTTTGTCCCCCCACTTTGATGCCCCTGGCCTGAATGTGTGGAAGCTTCTTTGATAATGTGTATTAGTATTATTTAGAGGATATGTTTGACAGTAGGCCTATTGACCATAAGAGTAGCCTAACAGACATCTGGCAAATGGTAGCCTAATCAAATCTGATCTGCCTGCTGAGATATTTAAAAATATAATGAATTTGTGTCAGAGTCATATAAAAAAGGTCACAACTCTACTAGTTCCCCAATGTGCCCTTTTTAAAAAGGCTGCATCAGAAGCTTGCTTTAGTCAGAATACAAATATATGAAAGAAAGTTTGGTTCTTGTGTGGCGCGCTGAATAATATTATGAAAGAAGCTGGAATTAATGAATAACTTACCATGAAGATTATAAACATTAACATTTAAGTCCCTACACAGAGTTATCTCTGTGCAGCATAGGCTACTTGTTGTCTTTAGAAATAGAGACGTGCAGCCATAGGATGCGCAGGTGTTGCGGAAACTGAAGGACCGGTCAGGATTATTTATTGTGTTTCAGAATTTCGTCAATTATTGATAAAGGACCGTGCCATTAGGAGATGACTTCCTCTTGTCACGAGGTGATGCTTTCAATTGTTAAGGTAATTCAAGCTGCCCTCCTGTGGACTGTGTGCTGCCAATAAACACAATACAGTACATACTAAATACTAAAACAGTGTCCTTTTTTTGGGAAAGTTTGTGTTACAACTTGTATAACAAACAGAAATAACAATCTGAGGTTTTATTAGATCTGCCTTCTGGCAAATTAGAAAAAGGATACAGTATCAGTGTGGACACGTAACCTGCAGGAGGAACGGTAAGCATTAAGTGAGAATTATACAAACTGTGTAGGCTTTATCCTTTGGATTGGATTCAGGCCTTTGTAGGTTGCCAAAGCCTACGCATACAGTAAGTCTTTTTAGTGACTTTAAGATTGTAAACTTTCTTATGCACTTTTTTGTGATGACTTGTTTGCAGTTGATAACATATACATACTGTACAACATGTCTCCTACTCTACCCCAAACACATCCAGCAATGTGGACAAAATATAAGGATGTATTCAAGTCTGAATGTAAAATATGAACACTCTTATTCAAATAAAAATATATAATTACATTTTAAACCAATATTGTAAAGTATCTTTTATTTCCTCTGTGATCATGAAAGATTTTTTGATCATTTGACACAGAAAAGTGCATTTTTTTTTTCTTTTCCATGTTAGTCGTGTTTATAGATCATGTAATTGTAATACATAGAAATAGTATACATTTTCAGTACCAATATGTCTATCTAACTCCATGTGTTCCCAACAACCAACAGGCTTAGATTTCACTGGGTGTGAATTATTGTCATTTGGTTGCATAATCAACCCCCACATTAATCATGAATGCTTTTCCCCATGGCAACTCTTTTAAATAAATTAGTCTCTTTCCCCCTAGTGTCCCCAGCCCCAGTCTGGCTGATCTAATGTAAATGGAGCAGCACTGGCATTTACTGGGGATTAGGATTTCAATTTAGCAAAAACAGGCCTGGCGTCCTATGACTTACATTTTCAGATTTTTTGTCTTTGTGCTATCATGTACTGTAAATGCAATGGACAAACTCCTTGAAACTAATTTGAAACAACATTAAGTATACTCAGTATTTTATTTTATTTTTTTTGCCCCTTCACCATAATTATTGGCACAATATTCCTCTTTCACTGCCACTCCGGGGACCCATGGGAATATCCCTATGCTAAATGAGTTTAGGACCTTGTTAGCAATGGAAATTCACAATGCCTTTTGTATTCGGTAAACAGCCTCTTGCATTCAATCTGATATCCCTATAGTATACAGTTAAAGGGGAAAGCAATCTCTGTAAGCAAGACACGTATCCAATCAGTAAATTATTTCCCTGTCAATTGTATTTTCAGGACAAGGAGGGAAAACTTGAGGTACACTTCAGAATATTGCTTAATCAATTCAGCATTATTCTTATTCTAAGGGAGTGTTTCAAAAACGCAATGTCAATTTAATATTTTCAATTAAGTTCAATTCATTTTATTTGTAGAATGCCAAATACTGTACAATACTACTGCCTCATGGCACTTTACAGACAGTATAAGGACCCACCCATGAGTAACAGGGGCAAGGAGAAACTCCCTTCCATGTGTATTCATTCTTTTTAAGAAGAAGCCTTGGGCAGATCCACAACTTACGGGTTCCACCCGACTTGCCAGGGGCCTAGTGAAGTAAAAAATACAATCAGTAGCTTAGTGATAGAGCACAAATTGTTCTGACTAAGTATCATAGTAGCATGATTACAGAATACTCTTCCATATTATGGTAGTCAAAGCAACGTTTGTGGTATGAAGTTATAGTTGCCAGCCTTGAGTCAAGGGTTGGAAGTAAACACAAACTTGGTTTGGTTTGATATCAGCTTGCTGTCAAAAAAATGCAATTCCTGTAAGTGTGCGAAACTAACAGTTCCATGGGGCAGCAGAGAAAGCCTTCATTCTCTCCGGAACAAGCACAGCAGCACCAGGGGCAGCCAAGAGCGCCTGGATCCACCCCATGATGAGCCATTTAACCACTGAAGTGACTTGAAGCTGGTAAATTGCTGGTGTGCTTTTAAAGGAGATGTCTGGTGTAAAATGGATCAAAAGTATATTATCTCATAAAGAAGTTTAAACATTCATCGGACAGCAGATAGAAGTTCAAACAATCATCGGAGAGCAGATTTTGGGTAAGTTTGTGCATGTTGAAGATTGCTTTCACCAAATGCAAATGGCATAATGGTGGTCTATTGGCATTGCACTACAGTACTATAAGGGCTATGTTTAAGTCACAAAGAAGGCCCAAGTAGGCCCACATATCCTGGGAACTAAGTAAGTGTACAGATAGTGTAGAAAATAGACTTTTGATCTCATTTTATTTGTTTAAACAGATAGTACCTCGACAGTCATTATCATTTTCTGGAGTGCAACAGTTTTGAACAACTTAACAACTTGCGCTGCATAGTTATGCTAACCGGATTTTAAATAGCTATTTAGCGAGTTCTGTTATTATTTTGTGCGCAGCGGAAGGTGATCTGTTGCGTGAGCAGAAAGACAGAGAGGGAGGGGCTGACAAGGAGAGTCTACGTGAAGGGCAACATACCGTAGGCCAAACTCAAGCAAGCTGAACTTCGTCTATAACTATCTCACGATAACGTTTGCCTGGTGGCAGCTAATGTTCATGGAGCATTCTGCAATTTCCGAATGTTCCCTCTCCATAATCGCAGCCACTTCTTCTCTTGTGTGTAGCCAGGCTATGGTTGCGTCAGAACTGTGCTCAATCTATTTAAACTGGTAGACTACATGCAGTCGCCTAAAAATCATATAATACGAACCATATCTATGGATATATTTAATTTGCATTTTTTTTCTCCAAGCTCATAAAATACATTTCAAAAACTTAAAAAAAAACCTCAAAAAACTTAAAAAAAACTTGCACAAAAAATGACAGGGTCGGTTGGCAACCGGAACCAAAACAATTTTTAGTAACACTTTATTTGAGGTACCGTCATAAGACTAACATGACACTGTCATTAACTATGACATGACGTTGTCAAGAATCTGTCATAAACTTTACAAACCTGTCATGACTTCTGACATACCCTAACCCTAGTCCTAACCCTAACCATGACAAATACCGGGTGACACTTCATGACAGAAGTCATGACAGGTGTATAAAGTTTATGACAGTTTCATGACAACGTCATGTCATAGTTACTGACAGTGTCATGTCAGTCTTATGATGGTACCTTCATATAAAGTGTAACCCAATTTTTTTTTTTTAGGCCCTATAGCTTGATATGATCATCCGCTTTTACATAGTTTTACTTTGTGGAAAGTGTCTGAAACATCTCCATTGGCAATAATTCCCTCTTTAGAAGGCGCTATGCAATGTTTTTGCTACAGTTTGTAAAAAACATACAGGGTTGGACTGGAAACAAAAGCATACTGGACAGTTTTTACATGCTGTACAGGTCTTCGTCAACACTTCCCATTCTGCATAGGCTATTCTTGGTCCTGTCCATGTTCTTCATCATCATCGTCCTCCTCAGTGCTGGTTCTCACCGTATATTCATCCAAAACAGACAACTTTAGCCTGTCCTAATGAGCTTAGCATAGGCACCGGAATGTCAAGTAGCCAGATAGCGACTCTTTGGCTACATTACTTTCCAGTACCTATGTTAAGCTAAAACTAAAATTTGAGTTGCCAGACCAAAATGCTTTTACCCTCATTTGTAACTTCAGGGAAGAGGATGAATGACCAATTTTCATAAAAAGGTGAAATATTCCTTTAATTTCATCAACGTGTGCATCACATAAAATAGAAACATTGAATAAAGCTTTTCCATATGGGAAGTTATATAACACCGTGTGTCCTAACTGAACCATGGTGCTGGTAACATGCAGCTTCTCATCAGGTAATCCAAAAGTATAAAATCACCGCACACTGGAATTGAGTTTTGCTGATTTATTTTGTCAGTGAACAACACAATAAATCAGCAAAACTCAATTGTGCGGTGATTTTATACTTTTGGATTGTAAAGTTTATATAAATCTTTTTTTCACATGGTAAGTGTCATTATACAGTTGTTATATGTTGCAAAGGTATACAGTCTGAATAAATCTAGAATAGTGGAAGAACACTTGAAGAATAAGCAAGTATAGCTTAGCTCAAAGTCATTGCTGTATTTCAGTGCCCAGGTTACTGATATATACAGCTTATTCTACAAGTGTTCTTCCACTATTCTGGACTTATTCAGACAGCATACTAGTGGGTTACATATATTCTGTTTTGTTAGGTACTACTACTTTGTAAGTTGAGATCAAGGCTTATAAGGGCATTATTAAGATTATATCAAGAATAAAGGCCTAATTAGTCATGAACAAGAAATTTGTGAATACATGCCTAACACATGATTAATGTCGCCTAACACATGCCTTACAATTCACTAATACAGGCATAAAGTAGGTATGTATTAGTAGCTAATATGTGAACCCTAAAATAAAGTGTTACCGTATTTTCTATGGATTTTGCATGGCTCTGACTCCCTGGTAAACCCCATATAAGATTCTTATACAACATATAAAAGCATTGTAAAGTTTATATAAATCAAGTTTCACATTATATGCATTTTAGATGGATTTTGTATGAGCTTCGAGTCCCCAATAAAATACATATGAGATTCTTAAACAGCATATAGGAAAAATGTAAGTTTTATATAAATCTTCACATGTGCACATTTGTAACTTCAGGGATGAGGACAAATGACCAATTTTCATAAAAATGTGAAATATTCCTTTAAATGAAGACTGACCGTATGGAAATTGAAGGTTTGATTTCCAACCAATGCATCATCTAATCACTCAGTAAACCTACTCTCTAACAGGCAGCCCACTGCACCAGGTCAATATGTAGGCTACTTCACTTCACAGTGTGCTGTGTTTCACAAATTCCACCGGGGTTAAATATATATTCTATTCTTATCAAAACTAGATAAAGCCTGCATAATTTCATATAAATGTCATGTATGTTTCATGTATGTGTCATACACAAACCTATTTGCTCATAACAAACACAAAAGTCTCATGTAAAATATTCTAAACATTACATGTCTCAAATACTGAAAGTATATGTTCCTTAGGCTATAATTTACTTATTCAAATCATGTGTGCTTCATTCATATATAAGGAAAATGAGAAACGGGCCACTTTTGTAGTATGTGCCATATAAGATTTGGAGAGTTATATATGTTGCTGGCAGTAAAGGTTTTTATTCGTTCTTCTTATAAGCAGGGGCGCTGCTAGAAATTTTGGGCCCTATGACAATTTTTTTTTTGGGCCCCTCAAATATTGATATTAATATTCAAATTTTCTTTGGGCCCCCGTGTCTGTGCTGGGCCCTTAGAATCATCCTAACTTTTCCCCCCCTAGCGGCGCCCCTGCTTATAAGTTTCATATAAATCTTTTTCAGATGGGATGCGCATTGCTTCAAGTTGTTTTAATTCATTGTTACATTGTACATTGTGTGCAGTGTTGTGCACTTGACTGCTTAACTCGAGACCAACTGTAAAAATGGTCCATAAAAAGAGACCATTAAAAAGAGTCTGTTTTCTTAAGCATGATTTAGTATCACCCTAGAATTAAACAGATCACAATTCTACAGTATAAGCAACACTGGGGATCTTTTATAGCGACAGTTTGCTACACATTTATCTACACTGTAACCTCTTCATGTGGACTACTACCGACTTAAAATCCAGACCCACATATTAATGATCATAACCAATAGACCTTCCCAGTGAGGCGCCACCAATGGATGCATATCAAAATGACACTACACTCAATTAAATGTGACTATGATTTCAGACTGCTCTCTTGTCTTTACTCTGTGATCGATGTATAAATTGATATGAATAATGGGTATTCTGTGAATATATATTTTTTTTAAACTGTTGGGGAAAAAATAGAAAAATAAAGGACTTGAGCACTACAACACTAATTGTATGTCATTATTTTCCCATTATAGTTTTAGTCCTCTTCACACATGACTAAATATAATATCAACTTTTCAAAAGTGTTTGCAGTAGGCTATGCTTACCAACACATATCGCACATCAGTTAGCATGCTGCTGAGTACATGTAACTACAACACATGCTTGTCAGTATATGACAAAGTATGGCAGTCAATCTATAGGCTAGTGAAAACAAAAACAGAAGGAACTGGATAAAAACATAAAATATCTTCTTGTACAGTTTGATATAGATATTGTCACGTTATGTACAGTTTATGTTTGAACAGTGTAGAGATTTATTACATTATTTTGAAAGAATTGCAATACAAAACTATTGTGACATTTACATATTGGTGTAGCTTTGGCAATGGATGAAAATGGCATAAACAGTGAAGGAATAATATTTCTCTGTATCTGTGCTAACTATGCAAATCACAATAGAATAGTGACATACTGGTATACCACACACTGCAAGACATGGGAAGTAGCCTACCACTGCTAAATAATTTGTGAGTGCCCGACTTCTTATAGCTCACTTTAATTGGTTTAATGTAATGGTGGTTCTGTTTTAAATAGGTCTTGACTTTGCAGTTAGTCCAGGTAAAATAGCACATTAGAAGTAATAGAAGTAATTGTAAAATAATTGGTTTCAGCTCAGATCATTTCAATGAGGTGTCCACAACATAAGTAAGTAAAGAATTTCTTAATAGAAAACTAGTTGAGTAAATATGTTAAATTCTCTTTAATCCAAGATGTACAATACACCTAAATGAGGTTATTTTGTATACCTATTATCAGAAAACTCTACACAATGAAAGTAGCCTACCCATGAAAAGTAGCATTGTAGTAGCATTTTTTTTTTTTAAATTAATCTTAATAGCCTACTACAGAAATGAGCTCTAGGTAGCCATTTTTACAAAAAACATACTCCTACAATAAGAAAGTCTGCATGAACAGTAAAATATTTTGTATTACAAGTTTTTTGGAAATCAAATGTTATATGCAAATGAGCAATATACTTACAGTATCAAATAGGCCTTTGCCCAAAATACTCCCTATTGGTATGCCTCCCTGGCCCTGAACACCATAGCAGTGGGCACCCCTAGCAGCTCCATGTATCATGCCAGTTCTCTGGTTAAAGGCCAGCATTGGCATCACCAGTGGCAGAAGGATGGCTGGATGAAGATTGGCTGATGTATTTGTCAGAATGGTGTTTCTGCCTGTGTGAAATAGGACATATTTAATAGGTGTGGAGCTCATTCAAATTCATTTCAAAAGAAACTTGTAATACAAAAAAAGTTACTTTTCATGTAGACTTTCATTGTGTTTCAGGGTGTATTAGGCATATTAGATTGGTGTATAGGGCCATTATTGGTCATTGGCATAGGCTATTAAGACTCATTTTCAAAGAAATTGTAATATAAAAACTGTTACTTTTCATGGCTACTTCATCGTATAAAGTTTAATTTTGATAGGACTAAAGGAAAAAAATAGCCCCATGGAGGTGTATTGTTGGAGCCCCATGGAGGCCTTATTGGCACACATGGATTAAGAATTTAACATACTTCAAGTAGGATTTCTTATGACGTTTAGTAGGCTATGTTGTTCTTGACACCTCATAGAACTGATCTAAAATGGAAAAAATACTGGCTGGATTAGTATTCGCTGTGTGGAGATGGGGATGGGGCAAATGTAGGCCTACTGTAATTTGGGTAAGATGGCCAATGGCTGTGTGATGATAGGGAAGGTTGGTGGGTGGTGGAATCTTCCACATTAGCAGAAAACTTCAGCCACACAACAGTTCCTGTAGAGTTTTATTTGCTGTCATGTTGTGGTAGTTGATATCACTCTGCAAAAAAAAAAAAATAGTTTCAGAATGTTCAGAATACTAAGAAAGCGGATACAATCATTGTTTTGGAACATCAACAAACATCACTAACCAGACATGGTTTGCACTTGGTGTAAAACAAATGTTTAAGCTTTGAGCATGCACATAGCCATTTTAAGGGCCAAATACTCAAGACTGGACCATACACCTGGATTTTGGTGTCAACCATATAGCCTACTGTATAGCCCCATACCATAATTCAAATAATAATAATAGTAATAATAAAAAAAAGATCTTTAAGATCTATGTCAATATCAATTTATTTATACAGCACGTTATACACAACAGCAGTTGCTGTAAAATAAAACAAAAGAAAAAAGAACAATATAAGGAAAATAGACATTATCAACAAAACAAGACAAAAAATAAAAATTAACTTCATTAACTTAACTTAATACTATGGCTACTTTTTAAAACGTATGTTAGGCTATTTATTTTCAATGAGAAGACTACAAAAAAGAAAATAACAAAAATTAAACTTAATCTTATACTACCCTTTTTAAAGAAGACTTCAATCTAGAAAAATAGACAAAACATGAAATATAACTTTATCTAACTTGATTTAATACTACTTTTATTTTTATTTAATTTGTAAAGAGAAGGCTGGAAAAATAAAAATAAACAAAGATGAAACTTAATCTAACTTAACTTACTACTACTTAAAAAAAAAAACAAAAAAAAAAACATTTTTTTTAAGAGAAGACTTAAATATTAAAAACAAGACTGGATTTGAATAAAGATAGAGAAGGGGGCATCCTTATATGAGGGGGAAGATTGCTCCACAGTTTAGGGGCTACTGTTGTCATTTGTAGCCTATTTAGTTTTTTGAATCATAAGTGATAGAGGCTCTGCTGATCTTGAGGGTTCTTGATGGGGTGTACCTATGCAGTAAGTCAGAAATATATGAATGATTTGAATGTTAAAAGTCAAATTTTTGCAAGTGAATCTGTGCTTTTGTGTCTCTGGAAGCTAGAATGCAGGAGATGTGCTCTCGCTGACTTGTACCCATCAAAAGACAGGCTGCAGCATTCTGAGCCAACTGTAGCAATGAGAGAGAGCGAGAGCTCTCATAAAGAGAGTTACAGTAATGTAATATAAAGGTTATGAATGCATGGATCACTTTTTCAAAATCATTGAAGGAAAGAAAAGGCTTGATTGAAAAGCCTCAGCAGGAAGAAGCTAGATTTAACTACAGAGGTTACCTGTTTGTCAAATGTTAATTCGCTATCCATAATCATGCCTAAATTCTTTACATGTGGTTTTACATAAGCCTGCAATGACTCAAAGCATTACAAGCACCCATATGTCCAGTTAATAAGATTTCATTCTCGCTTTCATCAAAATAAAAACTAAATAAAATAATAAGGCCATGCAGCCAAGCTTTGATGTCCTCTAGACATTCTAGAAGTCTATAAGCTATCTACTATCTAGTGTGAATTATAATATATTTGTTCCCTGCCTTTTTCTGTTGGAAATGCGTTTCCACATAATAGTTTGTTGGATGTGTTAACTAACGGCATAGTGCCTGGACATCAAGCCATTATGTGGAAGAAAAAAAAAATGTTCCTCACTGTGGTTCAACACAGCTCATTAAAACAAAAACATTTCACCCATTACTGAACAATTGTGCTCCATCAAATGCTTCTTAGATCCATTTGCAGTGAGAAACACAAGTGAAATCACCAACAAGGACAGCTCCCCAGAATAAGAGACACAAGAGCACATGTATTCCCACTAGCAGGGAAAAACAGGGTCTCGCCTTATTCTAGAATTCAATTAAGGCTTTTGCTGCCCACAGAGAGTAGCCTATTGAGAAATGTGAAAATTCCAATAATATAAAGCAATTAAACATGGGGTCACATTGGTATTTTTGGATGACTTCAATTTAACTTCTTGGGTTTCTCAACACATAAATAATGAGATGAGATGAGAAGATTAGGTGCAGTGGGTTGTACATGGAGGCATTCTGGCTCAAGGGCAACGTCAAATAAAAAAATAAAAAAAGATTTTCCATTGTTTGTGACCTATGATTTAACGAGTGCACATTTAATCAACTGAATAGAAAAAAAATATTTCTGATTGATGAATGCAGGTGCACTCACCCTCTTGCAATGTTTCACTATAACACTGTAAGTGATTTAATGAGTGTTTGTCGTGACAAGTAACAAAAATGCTAAGAGGTATCATCTCAGTGGTGTGGATACAGACATAAATTCCTCTGACAGCTTAGAGGCTTTTGAAAGGATGTTTGTTTGTTTGTTGTTGTTGTTGTTTTGGACACCTAAAATCTAAAATCTAAAAAATGTTACTGAACTGGAGTTTAGCTGAGCCACAAAATGAGAATACATTTTGATTCAATTATAATAAACATGTATTTAACCTCGAGCTTGCCATTTTTGGCTTGTTGTCATACTTTGCATTATTATTATTATACAAACATAATTGTTATTATTATGTAATTTTTGTAAAGTGTTATACTAATCATCTATTTCTTCCACCAAAATATTAATTGCCTTTCTGTATTATAGGCTACATATTAAACCCATTAAAAACCATTATGATTATTATTGTAGCCTAATAATCATAATAAACAATTGTAAACTATTGTGTTTTGCCATTTGTATTATTACTTTAATGGTTTGGCTTTTAGGCCAATAAGATTTCTATTTTGTTTTATTTCATTTAAAAAAGGTAAAAAAAAAAAAAAAAATCTGTATGTTGCTTTAAATATAGGCTAAGTATCTGCAAAGAACCCATAAATATCAACATATTGCTAGGCAGGGATGGAAGTGTTTGGGGGTTTTTTTTCAGTCGAGTGAGAGGAAGTAGCCTGTTGGAACTAAATTTGAATCCATTTCTAAACATCCTACAATGTTACACGTCAATGTACAGCACTGAAAAACATGGAAGCCCAGACACAGCCAAACCGCTATAATACTTCATAATCAGTTGGATGTAGTTGGATTCTTTTTTAGTAGGTATAGCCTATGCAATACAATGTTGTAAATGGAATGCCTATACTAATGTGAGAAATAGCCTATGTGCAAAGAAGTGGGGGGACTCCGAATCCGTACACTTGCGTCCAGTGCCCACAACTTCCCTGATTAGGCCTATAACAATTAGGATATATAAAATCTGTGGTTTTCATTCATTTTCATTCAGTATATATATATATATATATATATATATTAATTAATTAACATGTCATGAAAAACAGTTGCACTGGTCCTTTCAGTTGCTTTACTTATACCTATTCTTCAGATCATATTGACCTTGACTGACTTTGACCTTGATTTTGTACATCACCTTTAAACCCTATGGACCTTTAATTAGATCCCTGAAGCATGGCTATCATTTGAAGCGTACAGAGACTTTTTGCATTTGTATTTACATTTTCATCAGGCTACAATTCTCTTGTGCTCTGTCACCCATTAACACAGCCACATGATGTAAACTCAGAAAGACACTGTATACACTGGTGCCACAAAGCTTGCTTTCACAATTAACAATTAATTTATTTATTCATTCTCAATTATCTATTTCAAAATTACAGCCACATGATGTAAACTCAGAAAGACACTATACACTGGAGCCACAAAGCTTGCTTTCACAATTAACAATTTATTTATTTATTCATTTTCAATTATCAATTTCAAAAGTACAGCCACATGATGTAAACTCAGAAAGACACTATATATACACTGGTGCCACAAAGCTTGCTTTCACAATTAGCAATTAATTTATTTATTCATTTTCAATTATCTATTTCAAAATAACAAAAATACACACAAACCTTGATTTACAATTGATTTTATTTTATGCTACTCTGATGATTGGATGTATTGTATTTAGCACATTACAAATAAAATAAAATTGAATTTGAATGCTTCAGGCACCAGCAGTCTAAAGCACACTAACGCTCAATGGTGTGTTTTTTTGCCTCCAACAGCACCTTCCAGGCAGCACAGCCTAAAAGGCACTATACCCTTACCCTATTCCTAACGCTAACACCCTAAACCCTAAACTAACCCTAAACTGAGTGGAGTAGTGCCTTGAAGGCAGCGCTGCCTGGAAGGCACCGTTGAGGGCAAAAAATACCAAAGACCGCACAGCTCAGCAACCTTCCCTACTTATAAGTTTTCAAATCACCACACAGCCTACAAGTACATTATAGCCTGCAGAGAGTGAATAAGCTGCAGCATAAAACAAACACACTGCTCCAGCCACAGGTCTGCTGAACAACTTCACTTCCCCCTCTCTCAAGTGACGACTATGTGGGTTCCAAACAAGTCGCTGGCTGTTTCCGAAATGGCATACTTTTATGCTACATAGTGCATGTGCCCTAATACACAGTGCAGCACATACTCCTGCCGCCCCCAATTAATTAATTAGCCGCTCTACTTCACTGGCTCAAAGTTTATTGAGCTTCTCGTCAGTATGCAGCATGCAGGCAGAGGAAGAGGTGTATTAAACAAATGACTAGTACCTCATTAAAGATATAATCCGGAGTGAATCAACACGTAACCCTGCTGTTTTATACTGCTAAGCACTACTGAAAGCCACGTCAATGATCGAATTTTGTGCATCGTAGACCGTAATCGATTTGCTTTCGTTTTGAAATGCCCCATTCGGTTACCATTAGCTGCCGTTTCGCTATCTCAGTCTGCCTTGCATGAAATTCAGTGATTGAGGTGGCTATAGCACTAGGCACTATGAAACAGTAGGACTGTGTTGATTCAAGCCGTATTTTTCCTTTAAGGGTCCCCACTCCAGATCAGACTTCAAATTCCCTGATTTTTCCATGACCTTCCCTGACCAAATAGCAGAATTTCCATGACCTTCCGTAAAAGAAATGTTTGGGCGCCGAGAAGAAAAGTTCATTTAAAACGGCCAAACTAGTCCTAATGTCCTCCCTTGAGTCTACCCCCTAACACTTAAATTACATGAGCCAGCCAATCTGAGTGTAAATTCATTCCAGAAAAATTGAAAAATATTGAGAAGCAAGATAGAAGGATGCATGGTGATAGACATAACAACAAAATTCCTTGATATTCCCTGACTTTGTAAGCAACACGGTCAAATTCCCTGACTTTCCCTGTCTGAAAAAGCCTTTATTGAAATTTCCTGATATTCCAGAAATTCCCTGACCCATGGGAACCCTGCTCATTATTAATGAATGGACTGCAAGTGCTCTGATTTAAAGTTTATTGAGCCTGATACTACTCAGGGGTTATTTTTCATGTACTGCGCTTCTTCCTACAGAGATCAGTAGGTTATATGAGTAGTAGTACGCATTTTCGTAAGTATGTCCAGCTTCTCCTGCTGAGTCTTGTAACCCCTCCCAAATGATCCAGCAGATCTCGGCAGTCAGATGATTTCAGCTGAGGTCAACTTGAACCAAAGTCCCTCTAGAGAACTTTTAATAGGGAAGAATATACACTAATCTGGGTGGTACTGCAACTAGAGGGCGCATGTGAGTAAGAATGAATGGGGTCCTATGGAACCTCACCCTTAGTTGCATTTCTTTAGAAATATTTTTTTTTTGCCAGACTTCCCCTGGTCACACACATACATTGTGGCATTGTACATTCACACTTGCGTGATGTGTGCTCTGTCTTGTGACCCCCCTTTATTACTAGCACAAATGATAGGCTATGTTCTAAAGCAAGAGGCCTATTTCAATAAAGACCAGTATACATCAATGACTTTTGGCGTGGGTTGTTTTTGGTGTGGCAATGTGCAGTGAAAAATCTCTAAGTCACAAGTAGGGTTGCAAAATTCCAGGAATTTTCAAAGTTGGAAATTTTCCATGGGAATTAACAGGAATTTATGGGAATTTATGGGAATAAACGGAATGACAATATTTGAGCATAATATTGGCTAAAACAAAAAGATGAATACAATTGAGGCCTTTATGTCATTCCTCCATTATAGTAGTATAGGGACATATCACACATCTTTCTGCAGAGCTATTTAGGCCACACCCCTTACATGCATTGTGCATTCCCCCATCACATGCACAGTAATTTTTAGAATTCTGAGCTACTTTAGCAACTGAAACATCACAGATTCAGCATAGAGCTCCTGTGGATGATGTCATACATGACGAGAAACAGTGGACATAGCCATTTTGGCAGTAATCATTGGCAGTAATCGCATTGGTAGATCGGTAGATGTCACGGTGAAGCAGAGGGATCATGGTAGATAACTGTTGTGCAATACAAAAGTGAAGAAATATCCGCAAACCTCTTACCAAAAGCTTGCACTTAGAGTAAAAAAACTAGTTTGCAAAGATTTGAGTTTGCAGATTTTTCTTCACTTTTTATTTATGCTACTTCCATCCTGCACGTCAACAGATGTAGCCTGACATAGCCCGCCCATAATACGAATGTTCATACGTATCATGGTCTGGGCACGGTCCTCTTGGGCGTGTTTATATCGGTAGAGAGTCTACCGGCCAATAAGCAACGCTGATTAGACGAGCTGTCCAATTGTTTCAAACCAAAAGTGAATGCCCTCCCCCCCGCAGTATAATCGCGTCAGGTTAAAGAACCTCCAGACCATGAATACGGATGAACAGCAGTATTATGGTCGGGCTATGTCAGGCTACAACAGATGAGCGGTGCTTTTTTTTTATTTTATTTTTTTTGGACATTTTTGTGCATCAGGTTGCAGAAAGGCAAGGGAAGAAGAAATATAGCCTAAGAGCTATCATAGAGGAGAGAAAAGGTGATCAGAGCGATAAAAAGAGCCAGGAGCAGTCAGAACCAGTCTGAAAGATAGGACTCGCTTGCCATTGAATTATGCTTATGCTTTGGTCACTTCATATCGAGTGGGTGAAGGAATACAAAGTACGGTGCCACAAAAAGTTTTTGGTCAGTTTAATTTTACAGAAGTACTGAAATTATATAGCACCGTTATTATAGCTAACAAAACTGTGATGTCCTTTTTTTAAAAACTCAACTTGTGTAGCCTAGCATGTTAGCAAGAGTGTAGCAGGCTAGTGGTAATTACAGTGGTAAAGACAGACTTCTGTGTATTTTGTAGGGAGAAAGAGTGATAACCTGTTGAGTCCGGTGGGTCGCTAATATTTAATCTGTGTAATTTATTAGTATAAAGCCAAATTTCACTGGAATTAAAATGACATGTATAGTCGCTTGGTAGGAACTCGCTGGCACCGGTCGTCATGTTTACTGACAAAATGGCGGCTGACAATCAAAAGTCACGTGACATCCGGAGCTCTACAGAAGCTAAACATTGAGCCAAAGGACTACTATACAGACAAGTAAGTTTTGATTATCTTGTGAGTAGATGATATTTGATAAATGGTGTAAGTTTGACTAGCAAAATCTATTGCTAGTGTAGCCGAGTCGAACACTCTAACTGCTAAGCCAAAAGCCCAGGCATCTAACTCAGCAGTTAGAAAACGCTTTAAAGAATTGAGTTGTGAGGATTTACACATACTTGCCGCTAGTTGGCATCCGTTACACTAGCTTGCTAACTGGCAAACTAGTTATGCTAAATGTAAGCTAGCTAAGCTGTTTCCTCTGCCTCCTGATTTCATACATCAGTTTTAGTTTTGACTATTCTATTAGTTCAGTTTACTAACTACATATTTGCATTTCACCTTATTTAACAGAGAAATGCCATGAATGCAATCCAACGTGTGGCAACACTTGTTTATGTGCAAATATTGTACAAAAGCATATGTTAAGAATGCCACAAAAATGCATGTAAGTGCCCCAAATTTCCTCAGAGATCTTCAAATGCAGCAGAAGTGACATCCTCTCCAGGCGACCATGAATCTGTGGCATCAGACTCCGATACCCACTCATCAGTTGCTGCTACTTCTGATATCAGAAGATACTTTGACACAATGGGCGAGAGTAAGCAGAAAAAATGCTGATGAGTGCTTAGCTTGAACAGTCTATGCAACAGCCTCACCCCTAATGCTGCCAGTGCCAACCAATGTTTATTGGAAGAGATTTTTTTATGGTGTGTTTCCACTACTCGACTTTTCCCATTTGCACCGGGGCCAGACCGGGGCCATGGCCTCGACGGCCCCAGGTTGGCCCCGGAGTTGACCAGGGCCGAACCGAGGCCAGACCAAGGACTTCGAACTGGAACCAAACGTAATAATAAGGTAAGTAAAACGTAGCATTGCTACCGTTATTGCCGTTATTTTATTTTTGTGTTTTTACCATAAGAGCTAAAACATTATTACTAAACAGCCAAAACATGGACAAATTCCACTGGAGTGAGGAGCAAGTGCAGGCGTTGTTGGCAGTGTGGTCCGACGTAAGCATTCAGGAGGCGTTTAACATATACTAATGCGGCAGTGTATAAAGAGATAAGTTGCCGTCTGGCTGAATTAGGCTACCAGCGGTCGGTGAAACAGTGCCGTGAAAAAGTAAAAAAAACTCAAGTCACAATACAAAGAAGCAAGGGATCATAACAAAAAGAGTGGAAACAATAGAAAGACCTTTAAATGGTTTGATACTATTGATGTTGTGCTCAGAGACCGGCCGGCAACCAAGGGGGGTGTTACCCTGAGTTCGGTGGAGCTGCTGGAGTCGATGATAACAGGCACTCAGGGTAAGCTATTGATAGGTCGATTGGCTAAAACAGTAGGCCTAGTCCTACTTTGTGTACGTAGCTTAGTTGATGTTGAGTAATGTAGCGGAAATTTGTGTCGATTTGGACAAGCAGCTGCAGGGTGAAGTAGCCTATTCTGGATATGAACAGCAGGCTAAGCTAGGTCTAGGCTACTGCATGCAATCATTCTTTCCCAAGTGATAATATGACAACCCAAATATTTACATGATAGATATAGGCTACAGTTATAGGCTTTTCATTGTGGAAAGTTTGTCTGCAGGCATAGTGGCCTAGTTGCATCAGAGACTGTGGTTGCTGTGTTCTCCGACCAGCTTTCACTCTCCTAACCAGACATGTACTCTCTACTCATTTGCTGGATGAAGAGTTCAACAGAGTGCAAATGAGGGTCCAAGAAACCAATGAGAAAGTAGACTGCATTTCAATCATTTCTGGTGGTCAAACATTCAGAGACAAGGAATTATAAACTACATTGTCGCCACCCCTCAACCTATGTTCTACAGACATAGAACACAGGTTGAGATAAAGGACATAAGGAACATAAAGGACAACCGACACACAGGGCGGGCTCTTACCTTGCTGAAAACAGTCATTAATGAGCTTGGACCAGAGAAGGTTTTTGCTCTTGTTACAGACAATGCAGCGAACATGAAGGCAGCCTGGACAGATGTAGAGGAGTCCTACCCTCATATAATAACTATTGGCTGTGCTGCCCACACTCTTAAAGGTGCCTGCAGACCAAAGATCCGCAACGAGACAGGCTGCGACGTTCTAAAACTCAGAAAATGCGATTTCACATTCACATTTCACATGCGATTTCAAATATTTTGCGACGGCTTGCAACTGCCTGCAACAACCTGCGACGATTGATTCACACTGCCTCAACTACTCTCTAAAACCGTTTCATCTCGTCGTGGATCTTCAGTCTGAATTGGCCTTAATAATCTCATTAAGGACATCATGGCACTGAAGACGATGGACACGCTACACAAGAGGGCGAAGCAAATTGTGAAGTATGTGAAGGGCAAACAAACAGCTTCAGCAATGTACCTTTCAAAACAAAAGGAAAGAAACAAGAATACCACACTGAAGCTCCCAAGTGTCAAGCGGTGGGCTGGAGTTGTCATCATGTACGACAGTTTACTGGAAGGAAAGGGGTCCCTCCAAGAGATGGCCATACCTCAGACAGCAGGTGTTGAAAATGACATCAAGAGAATTCTATTGGATGATGTATTCCGGGAATGACTGACCAGCAGCCTGACAATCCTGAAACTTACCCTGTGGTCACAGGGGAGGGCAACTGGGCAATTTGAACAAGCAACTCAGTTGCCAAGGAGGCGTGACTCGTATGAAGTTCGTTGCTACCGGCAAACACTAAAATATGCGTCTGGTAACGACAACGTATATCACTACAGATGTATTTTTGTGTTACAAAACCCATGTTTTCAGGTTTATCTTACCTCATTTGCCGCCTCGTTTTACAAAATATCATGTCATAAATCCTTAACTTCTTAGTTTGTTACAGATAAATGCGATTTTGGCGTTAGCTCCGCCATTACAGGCGTCCGATCAAAATTCTTATTGAAAGTATGCGTCGCGCATGGCTTCATTCTGATTGGCGTTTATGAAAAATCGCCTTGTTAAATTGCCCAACTTTTGCAGAAAATAGCCTGCATTTCTATTTTTTTGCCTACCATCATTGAAAATGAATGGGAACTAGTCGCCCAACACCAGTGGTTTTATCGCCCGTGTGACCACGGGGTTATGGACTTGTTTCACACCTGAACATTCCGACATTCTACGGTAGTAAACTGAACATTCTATCATTGAAATGCATTGGATTTATGCCTCTTTCTGACTTGAAAAAAATGGGTAATAACATTTCCAACATGTTTAAATTCACTTTCCTTCAAATAATACACATTTGAAGCACACAAATTGGGAGGTCCTTAATAGATTGAAGCTTCATGCACATAAATGTAAAACCACTTTTATCTACTCGGGACCTCCAAATTTGCGTGCTTCAAATGTGTATTATTTGAAAGAAAGTGAATTTAGACTTATTTCAAATATTATTACCCATTTTTTCAAGTCTGAAAGAGGCATAAATCCAATGCATTTCAATGATAGAATGTTCAGTTTACTACCATGGAATTCTTTTAGAACCTCGGAATGTTGAGGTGTGAAACAAGTCTATCCACCTTATTCCTACATCCCATGATGCCTTGCGCGAAAAAGGAGAGTTACTTCCGTTTCAGTTATTTCACATTTGTTTACATAGACAAGCCATCATATTTAATAAATTATTTATGACACATTTCAATAAAGAAAGCAACATGTTTTGTAATGTATCGATATCGGAGTGGTAACCCGCACGTTCAGACAACCGTCCGCCCAGCAGTTTGGATTTAAAATGATACATTTGATACATATTATAATAACAGAGAGCTGTGGCATGGACTACCATGACAGCTGTGTATTTCGTTGTCTTCTCTTAAAATAAATGAAGAAATGAAGAAACTACCTACACATATGGATTAATTTCAACTGGTACTCATGTATAATACCGAATTTAAGTGAGGAGGTACGTAAATTTACCTAATGGTGCAGCTGCTATCAGCGTTAGCAAAAGCTAAATTAGCGAATTTATTTCAAATAAGCGGCTAAACTACTTTCAGCTTCACATGTAAAAAGGCAATTTCTGGCGGATTTCTGTTACAGAGTTCAGTTCTGATATGAAATATAATGTTATTCGTGGTCAGTAATTGTTACTGTAAGACGTTAGCAGAGAGGGAGAACAATATTCAGTGGTGCTGACGTTAGCTTGCAAGCAAGCTATGCTGATTAGCATAGCATGTCAAACGATGTGTTACGTCTCTGGTATTACTCATTCACAACTGCATGATTTACCCCTCTATTAATTAGAGTGTATTGTACAGTTTACATCAGTTAATAGTTACGAAACATATGTCATGGTTGTCCTGTAGTTAAAGAATGAAATAGAACATGCAATATGAAGTTAGATGTAATATTGACATGTTAGGTCCTTGACCTATTGCTCTGCCCACTAGAATACGCAACGTTATGTGTTCCCTGCTATTTCGGTTTATTTCACTGTCATAGTATGAGAGCGTAGAGTTGAAATTATGGGGTAATATGATAATTCTTAGCAGATACTTAGATGGGGCCGTGTAAATAAGGAAGTGTAGTACAAGGTCCCATAGACAAGTGCTGCGTTTAGCGTCAGAAGCCGATTGACCGGAAGTTCCACACCTTTTCGTTGCCACAGCAGCGGGTCCAGGAATAAGGTGGATTGCTGCACCTTTTGCAAGGTGAAGAGAAGAATAGAAGGTGATGAAGCCATCCTGTCTGTCAGATGTCAAGTGTCGTTTTGCAGATATTAGACAAGCCATCCAGAAATGTTCCGCCCCTTTGCAACCCTTGTCACAACCACATCCGATAAAAGATGTTTGATCTGAGGGACGAAATTAAGACTGTTTAGTACTGGCACTGTTGCCAATAAATGGTTTGGTTTGTTTCGGGCAAAATTCTACCAGCTTATTTACATTTATCTGTCAGGTTGATTTTTAATAATTAAATATTCCTATGGACTTTAAGTGTGCGGCACCCATTTCTTTATTATTTCAGTTGCTTTTGCTGTCAGGAGTCAACCTCTTCTCCTCTCCAGAGGGTTGGGGGTGGGGGAGGAGGTTGTTGGCCCAGATGAATGTATCCTATTGCCACGATATGTTGAAAAATCTTGATGGCCTATTGAGTCATATGCCTGCTAGTCAGAGGGCAGAACTTCAGTCTTTAAGTTAGTCATTCATTTCCTAGGTCATACTCTGATGCACCAACATTTAATCTGTTCAATCAGTTTAATAGCACATGTTATCAGTGTTAGTGGAGCTAGTCCTATTAGACAGCAGTTTTACCGTGTCCCATCAGCCAGGCCAACGGATTAGCCAAACCTTCCTATTCAAGCTAAAGCATAACATTATTTGTTAGTCACTAAACTTCAAGGTGACCATAAGGTGAATATGTTAACCAAGCCTGACCTGACTCATTTCCCCTCTCCTGAATAGAGGGTTGTGTATACTGCGTTGACGCAGCCATTTATGTAACCAAGTATGGTGTTTTTTTTGTTTTTTTTTTATAGATATTTTTGGGGGCTTTTTCCACCTTTATTAGATAGGACAGTGTAGAGAGACAGGAAATTAGTGGGAGAGAGAGACAGGGAGGGATCGGGAAATTACCTCGGGTCGGAATCGAACCCAGGTCCCCGGATTCATGGTACGTTGCCTTAGCCAACTGAGCTACTAGACCCACCAAGAGTGGTGTTTTAAAGGAATATTACCAAATACCAAACAGTACAAACTCAGGTGGTTTCTGTGTTTATCACACCTTCTAGATTCTGTATATACAACGTTATGTCTTTTGGGCTGTGTAACGCACCCTCAGGTTTTCAGTGTTTAATGAACTGTGTTATATCTGGTCTGGATGAGTGTGCTGTTTATTTGGAGGACTTTGTTACTTAGAATGATAATGAGCATGATAATATTTCAAGGCTCCTCGGTGACAGTGGCTATCCACTCCGGACTTACCTCTTCACTCCTATGGCCAACCTGGCGGATCAGCATGACGAGGATTACAACGAAGCGCGCCGTCTGGCAAGGGCTGTAGTGGAAAGGACCATTGGGCGATGGAAGCTGCTGTTCAGATGCCTCCACAAATCCTCCAATGGCCTCCAGTTCAGCCCAGCCCAGCGCTGTAATTTGCATAATATTGCATAATATTGCCACAAGCGCAGGGGGTCTGCTGGATGAGCCAGAGTTGCCCGAAGATGGAGAAGAGGTCCGTGGCGATGAAAGGCATATCGACTTTGATCCTCAGCCAAACTTGGTGGCTGGTCTCAACATTCATCGCGGAGTCAAAATAAACTTTTTTTTTTTTTTTCATTTCACCCCAAACTAAACCAGTGTCACCAAGCACGAGCCCATTTTTGTAATGCACCTTGGTTTGCCTTTTACCCTGTCACTGATGTTTTGTTATATCCCTCACAGTCTGCACAAGTTCCTCCCATATCACTCTTGTTTCGCAAGTGTGTTGCGCACATTGTAGACACATCGCACATTATATTGAAAGAGATTGCACCATACACCAAAGCTCAAAGGTGCTGGCCACCGAAAATTAAATTTAAAATAATAAAGGAAAGGGTGCCGCACACTTAAAGTCCATAGAAATATTTAATTATTAAAAAGTCACGATGACGTTTCAGCAGAGAGCCTTCATCAGATCTGTATCGCACTTTATAGACACATGTAGGCCTATTATCATGTAGCTGGAGTCTCTATTGCATCTCCTTTCTTACTTGCGTTACGATGATCTTAGTGCGTTACGACACCCATTTATCACTCATAGATCTGCAAGTGTTTTTACGATGTTCTTACCGTAAGCAATGGAGATTTCGGGAGATTCTCCGAAAACTACGATGTTCTTAAGATGGAGTCTGCAAACTACAAAGATCTTCGTAAATGCTTTTGGGAAATGAGGCCCAGATCATTATTGAGAGGTTCAACTGACCTCATGCCATACCCAATAATAAAAAGTGTCTTAAATTTTTTTTAGCTGCATATTCATTGGTCATACATTTTTAGGATTAGATGGGTATGTCATTTAGATAAATGGGGATGTGTGATGTATGATGGGATGTGATTTAAATACTGCATGTTAAATACTGCCCATGTTTACCCGCGAATAAGGTGAATAAAACACTGGTTTGTAGCCTGAGGCCAGAGGCTATAAATGTTGAACAAATAAAATTTAGAAAAGGTACCTATGTACTGTAGGTGTGCGGACCAGGCATGGACTGGCCATGGAGCACACAGGGCAATGCCCGGTAGGTTGACTGTCATTTTTAGGCCAGGGCCATTACTCATATTTTCCTTGAGGGATATTGGGCTAGTCCAATGAAATCTCTCAGGTTCATGCAGCGTGTTCAACTTATACTGTTTTTATTTCAGCTTGCCATGAACTATTGAATAAAGTCATGGTGGGACATCATGCCCAAAAAGCCACTCTTTGGTCCAACTCCAGCCCTGGTACGGACCACTCTGTCTCTCTGCAGAATGCATGAGCACAGTTTAGGGTGAAATGCATTTTTTATTTCCTTCGCCCTGCAAGAAGCTCTAACTTAAATGATTTGATGATGAGAGACACAGAGGTCATCTGTTCAGGTAGGCATCTGCATAAATACTGCAGGGGGCTAATGCTCAGAATGCTCAGAAACACTCTCTGTCCCTTGTGCCTTTGTTTCAGTTTCCCTCACTCCTGTTCCACTCGTGAATGAATTTTGCATGATCACGCATGATACTTGTGGGAGATTTGCATCAATTCCGGGTGTTCATTAACCTGACAAGCCAGACTTTCACATAAAAAATATATAGTCTGGTCACGAGTGATAGACCCTTGGTAGGGTAAGACGGCTAGAAACAATCTGAGCAATTAACAAACCGACTCAATCAATGCTAAGACCGTCCAATGACTCCCTGTCCAGATAGAATGTTGTGTTTGGCTAAACACCATGATGTCTGAATACAACCTTGCGTTGTGAGTGGATAGACAGCTCAGACAGCACCGTCTGTCTGAGTACAACCTATGGCTGATAGCTAGACAAATTCAATTTGCTACCGCTAGAGCGTGTCAAGAGTTCTAGGCTAGGTGTTCATGAGTCACCTTCTACAGTAAGTGTGGGAGGCTCCCGAAGGTTCTGGGAGACTTGGGATAACTGAATCAGCTGTGCAAATACTATGATAGTGATGGTATGGCTAATTCCCTTCAATTGTCTCATTGTCATACACAAATATACAAAACAATGAGGCTTTTAAAAAGCAAGATACAATAACAATAAATGGCTCAGATAGGCCTACTGTATATAAAAGTATTGAACTTTTGAATTGTCATGATGGAAAGTACTCACTGATATCACAACAATTTGTGTTTTCTGAAGGGAGCCATACTATAACATGAAATAGTCTAATCAAAAAATGATCGACCAAACACAATTCTGGTTGGAATCAGTGGTTGTGTCACAAACTGCCTCTGCGCTTAATAGGACGGTGCTATGGCCAATCAAAGGAACCATAACAATGGCAATTAAAACAACCGCTGTTCTTGGCTAAGCCTGCCCTACAGCTCTTCACACATAGTCCCTATGGCTTGTGCTATGTACTCACTGAGCAAAAATATGTGCTTCCTCTATTTACGCCTAGATTTCTAAGATTTCTTGTCATCCTTTTCTAGCTTTTTGCAAACAAAACATATCATATTTGCCGGACTGCTTCTGTTTAAGCCTGTTTGTTAATTAATTATTACCTCCGCCAAGGAGGTTATGTTTTCACTGGTGTGTGTGTGTCTGTCTGTGTGTGCGTCTGTGTGTGTGTCTGTCTGTGTACTTGAATGACAACGTGTGTATTGGGACAAGGAAGAACTGATTCGATTTTGGTGGCAATTGGTGACCCAGAACACCATTTGTGACCACATTGTCTTGGCGGAGGACTGCACTCTCTGAGCGCTTTTCTAATTTAAAATGTGGTTTAAGAATTGAGTGTGCCATATTAAGCACTTAAAAACAAACAAACTATAAATTGGTATCTATTGCAAAAGTGCACACCTCTTCTGTGTGTAGGTGTTTGTGTTTTATTTCTCCCTTTAGTCTAATCTTTGACTTCTACAGAAGAGCTTGGTATTGTTGTACCGTAGGGGTGACTCACGGCATCTCTGGGGACTATGTCATTATTCCACCTCCCAGTGGATCAAGTGATGCTATGAGATATACAGTATTTATTGTAACAGAAGAAACAAGACAGAGTCGGTCTGTTTAAAGAGACCCATCATCTTGCAGGCAGCTTCTAGGTCATGTTCTCCTGCATTTTAGTGCATTTGAATAAACGGCACAGCTGCACATACATAATCCAAACCTCCCTAATCAGACTTGCCCCTTTGCACTTGTCGTCTTTGACCAATATGACTGCCCTTGCCACCCTCCTGTGGAGGCACCAGACAGGAGCAGATGCCATCTCTCATTGACGATCGCTGACCTTATTGTGTTAGGTTAGTTGAAAGGGGACGGCCGCATAATTAGACTCATTTGGGCTCCATTGTCCTCTGACTTGCTTACCAGCTTAGCTGCCACAGCTCATTTCTTGCTCTGTATAGTTCCACTATATATGCGGTGTTAGACACTTTTAAAAACAACAATTAAAAGATAAATAAGTGTCTGAAATGTACCAACGAACGGCACCTCCAACGACAGTAAAACAATAATAACTTCTCAAACCTGTGAAGTTAAGAAGGTTAATAAAGGTGAAGATAGGTAAACTTATGATGAAAAAAAAATATTTGATGTCAATCAGATGACTATGAAAAACAATTATCCTATTTTAGTCATCACTCACCCTTATTCTTTTATCCTTTGGTTAGTTAGTGTATCAATTTTTTCAGTTTTAGTGCTTTTCACAGTTCATAATTAGTATTATCCAAACAATGATGATATGGCAGCCTAAGAGCAATTTTACCAAAATGTCATTTCTGCAACTTAAAATGCTTGTCAATATCTTTTATGGTCCCCACCTGCTCGTTTGCATGCTTCCCAACGTTGCAGCTTGTTCCTATTAGATAACGGATGGCATCTTGTGGGATGTCCTTCCAGATCTGTGTAAGGGCATGTTTAAGCTCCTGTAAAGTATGAGCAGCAACCTGGTGGCGACTGATGGACCGAAACATAATATCCAGAGGTACATAATATCCCAGAGGTGTTCTATCAAGTTTAAGTCAGATGATCATAAAGGCCATTACAACTGCATCAATTCCTTCATGCCTGCATACTCTTGCCACATGAGGCCAGGCATTGTCATGCATGATGCATTAGAAGGGACCCAGGTACCACCACCACTGTAGGGTCTGAGAATGGGTTCAAAGATTACATCCCAAAACCTAATGGCAGTCAGACTGCCCTTTTCTTGTCTGTCTTATGGAAATTTCTGTCTAGCAGAAATTTTGCAGATCCAGAAATCTAAAGTTTATGTCTGATATGTCATCTATAAGTTTAAAGGACAATGCAACATTTTACCTACAGGTACTTGCCACTTTGGGCAAGTTGCATATTTTAGAAGTGAAGTGAATAGCATTCGGGTGGATTTTGAACATAAATGTGCAGTTAGTACATTTTGTTACACCATCAGGATGTACCATTGAGGCGTGAACCACCCTCCTCATTACAATAAAGCCTAGAATTAAGAAAATTGGGTGTTTGCAAATCTGGCGATATTTTGGTGATATTTATGCCAGGAGCACTTAGAGAGAAAGATGTTAGACCCAATAACCCATATATTTTCTGAGAATTTTTACCCTCAGGACTTGACCAGTATTCTTTTTTCTCACATCCTACCCCCTCCTTATATCAAAGTATATGCCTGTTGTTGGGGGGAAAAGGAAAAAATGTGCATTTTTGATTTTGAAAAGTGCCTATGAAGTGCAATTTAAGTAACTAATCCCCATAAGTAATACCTTTCCTAAAAGCAGAGGACCTTAAGAAATACAGATTGAGACAAGTCCCGCAGCTTGGTTACTGAAAGTTGCACAGTTGCGCTGAAATTTGCATAATTAGCATAATTATTTCATTGTCATGCTAAATAATGAATAAGAAACATTATCGCCGTCTTTACAATGCACTGCATATTGCATGTATTATAAAACATTTGCTGCCTGATCGTCGTGCCCTAATTAATGCCTTATTGTCACCACGGTATTTAATGAAATGAAAATAGAAATATAAAAAATGGTCAAGGATAAGTATGCTGCGTGTTGGTCTCAAAAACGAGAGCCATTCACACAAACGGGAGCCATTGTTTTCCTACAAATTCCTTCAATCACTACTTCATCCAAAATTCATGGTTACTTCTCCCAGTCAATGTTAACCACCTAAAATATTATCTACAACTTTTAAGCTTTTGCTGATGTTTAGATGCTGCTATCAAAAGAGTAAACTTGGAATTTATTTGGAAAGGATAGTATAGCGTGTTACCACCTAAATGTAGGCCTACTGTATGTAGGGCATGCGTGAACTGGCCATAGGACATATAGGGCAATTCCAGGTGGACTGACAGCTGAGCTGTCATAATTTACCCGTAATTTTCTTGAAGGATTTTGGGCTCCAATTCAATCTCTCAAAAGCTGCATACCATTTCTAGATTCATACCAAGATTTATATCAAAATGTGTGACAATTTACTGTTGTGTTATAGAGCCATAGTAGCTGTTCTCTCAATTTAAAGACAAAGACAAATAGGCCTATTAATTTGTTCACTGTTCATTTGTTCATATATTCATATTCACCTATTCACACATTCACCAAATAAAGTTACTTAGTTTGATATCACAATTTTCACTCAAAATATACATTATTATGTAATATAAAATTATACTGTACACAGTGTACACTTCATGTAATGTAACAGTGTTTTTTTTATATCAAACAAGAGGAGAAAGGCTTCAAGTTGTTTCTGCTTTTCAGCTCATGCCCATTGCCATTGTTTGTGCATGTGTACCAGCATCAGTTATTTTGAGTAAGAAGTATGACGAATTCTGGTGAAAATAGCGTATTTTGTAGTAAATGTTAACTGGGGTGCTCACGTGTGTTTTGGTAAAACACACAGTATGACGATTTCTGAAAAGGTGACTGTCACAAGTGTGAAGACAGTATTTGTTTAGCACATTCCTTAAAGGCATTTCGATGTGTTTTACAGAGAGAGAAAAAAAGACGTCATGACCTCAAGATCACACATTTAAAGTAAACACTTGGGGCGGTATTCTCCCAGGTCTTTAAGTCAAAAAATGTGCTTAGTGCAGGCTGAAATGCATTGAGCTAAGCTGTTTTTTTTTGGACTGAAGCACATAGGAGAATACTGACCTTAAAGCAGACAGAAGATGATGAAAGGCGTGACAACAAAATAATAAAAAAAACTTCTGTGAAGTTAATAGATTCAGGGATGAGGATAGAAAAATAAAATAAATAGATGAAAATTAAAGTCCTTCCCTTCAGTAAAAAACACACAAATTTATATTCATAGGGTAAAAGGGCAAAAGGATCTAATAAATAAGAACAGAGGCCTAAATAAGTACATGAAAAGAATGAATAATGAATCAAAGCAAGAAATAAAGGTCAAACACTTTCTGGGTATGAAAAATTCAAATTGATCAGAACTGCTCCCATTTTGCTCTCATAGACTTAATGAACTAAAATGACGTCTCGCTTCTTCTATCAATGATCTCT
Organism: Sardinella longiceps; assembly: GCA_027497455.2. Lineage (NCBI taxonomy): Eukaryota > Metazoa > Chordata > Actinopteri > Clupeiformes > Clupeidae > Sardinella > Sardinella longiceps. Next base: position 28,092,833 of record JAODXP020000030.1, on the reverse strand, counting down.
GAAGGAGCCCTGGACTAAACAGCTCAAATGGTAGTATTGTCTTTGGTGACCTCTGGTGGTCAAAAATGCTCTTGCCTGTAATGCCAGGACATGAATATTGTTTTGCACTTTATTTAAGTATTACTGTATTTGTTTCATTGTTGAAGCCACCTTCATATATTAAAGTTGTTTGTTTTTAGATTACTTGTAGAATCTATATGAAATCCAGCATAACAGGATTCAAGCCAGAAAGTAATTCCAGTGAGTATTCATCATGGTTACTCCATGGTACTTTTATATTAATAAAAATGCAACTGTTCCCATGTCTCTCAAAAAAAGAGCCTCTATTAAAAATAATCTGGATGGTTCCAAGTAAAATACTCACTATGCTATATAATTTTTAGTGTAGTCTGTTTTTATGTGTAGACTGTTCTGTATGTGGAGAAGATTTATTTAATTCCATTTAATTTGATTTATATAGCACATTTTATTGGTCTCATAGGCCTACCATTATACAAAGTACAATATGCAATGAAATATGACTATGCATGTATTAAGGAAATTAGTAGGTTTAAAAAATAATTAAAGAACATGGAAAAATAAATGCGTAAAAGTATTTTGCCATATAGAATAAATGTTAAGATGTCTTGTGGTTCTCATTCAAGACACGGATAGACTGGGGATAGAAACTTTTCTTCCATCTCTCAGTTTTACTTTTTTATTTGCAAATAATAGAAAGTTACAGGGACAAAAGGCAACAAAAAGACACATGACACAAAACACACAAACTAAGAGAAAACTAAAAACCCTCACTCTCAACCCCTCACTCCCAACAGAAAAAATAAATAATTAATTTTCTATATTAGAGGTTGTTCTCCGACCCCTGTCTGTCACATAGCCAGGGCACATCAAAAGCTCTAAAGACTAAGTTCTCGGACAGGAGGAGGTGCTCTCTGAAGAGCTGCGTCTTCAAGAGTTTATTGAAGACAGACAGAGACGCCCCTACTCTAGTAGCGTTTGGTACTGTGTGCCATTCCACCAGAATGGAGCGACACATGAAAAGAGTCTGGATTGCCTTGTGTGAGGTGCAAGAATGGCCAGACTGCGCTCTTTTGATATCCTGAGTTGACAAAGAGTAGGCCTAACCCTAGCCTTTATCAGAGCACTCAAATACAGTAGGTAGGCACAGAGACTCATTAAGCACCAGTGTAAAGAGAGGTCAGACACACTGCTGCGTTCGGGACCATTTGTAGTGGTATTACAACACAGACGGAAGACCTGTTAGAATGGCCTTGCAGTGGTCAAGGTGGAATTTATTTGCCAGATGCAAGACAGCACCTCTAACCAAATATGAAAATTTGTGTAGGCCTACTGACATGCCTCCTAGTGCTAATCCATACACTGGATCAAGAAACAAGATAGTCTAGGCTAAATATTGTTGGCCCTTACAATGACGTTGATTAAAATAAAATGTCAAAGTACACTGAAAATAGTCTTCAGGGATTTTTAGGGTTTTATTAGGCCTGTGTAGGCCTATTTGTAGATTAGAAAGTTTATGCCGAGGCCTAGATATATTGCAGATGAACACACCTAAAGCCACCTAAATATACTGTCCTGAATCTACAACAGAATGTTTTGCTTTCAATGCATATAGGCCTAGACTATTAATCACATCGTGTAACACATGTTTTCGCCAGTGATCGGATAGTGTCCAGTGAAACCGGGCCCGGTTCAGTTGCAAAAGAACATGAACGTGACCCGCATGTATGAAGGCGTGGCTTTGCTTCGGACAGTCACGTGACTTCGAAATCATGTGACTTTTCAAGGAAGAGTCTTCCTTCAAAATTTTCTTTTTCATTTTAGTTGTTTACATAAGCTAACCACAGAGTTAGAAGTGGGGATTGATGGCAGCAGGGCATGGGAAAACAGGTAGCACAATGGGCGACAGTGTCACTTTTTTAGGCAATGGCGTACTCCCAGAGGTTGAAATAATGTCAAAATATCTGAAAGAACTGGATAAGGAACGATTTCGCGCTATACTCAAAGGTTGGTTCTTTTTTTCTAAACATACAAGGAGCTAGTAAGACCGAACACGGTTTTCACATATCCTCACAAAACGTGAGCTTTCAAAGGTAGCCTATGATGGTGAGCGATAAAGCAAGGTGGCTGAAACTGAATAGTAGCCTAGATGCTAGATTAGGCTAAAAACTACAGAGCTAGGCTAACTCCCTCACGACCCATTGTTGAAGAAAAAAGTGACATTCAACTTCAAAACTTCAACTAGCATAGTTGAGTAGCATACTTGGCATATTTTGCTTTTGTCTTCTTTTTCATCCTGCGCCTTGCTGATATTGAACGCCAGATGCAAACAATGTCGCATCGTTATGGAGGTGAAGAAAGCATGTCATGAATGGCCCCTAAAATAGTGGTAGCCTACTTCAGGCCTATTAGAACGTCTACATGAGGCTGAAGCCCATGACATGTAAGAACATGAATTAGCCTACACTTCATTCACGTCCATAACTGCTGTCAAGTGTCTATCAGTCTTTGAAATGCAGACTTTGGAATAGGCTACAGACATCACCAACACATTTATCATGAACATTAATTACACTTGAGTTAAAATGCAGACTTTGGAATAGGGCCAAAAAACAATGACACAAACAAAACACAAAATGTGTCATTAATATTCATGATAGTCTACATGTCATGTTTATAACAGTTGACGTCACATGTGCACCCCTTCAAATAAAGCATTAGCGTAATGAAATGAACAAACTCCAGGTAGCCTTAAATCTTGCATGGACCTAGACCAGTGTTTCTCAAACTTTTTCAGACCGAGGACCACTTTGCCCAAAACATGTTTTTCAGGGAACACCTGCCCTTGCGCCCTCGCCAAGTCACATGCTGCTACCCTTTAACCAAATAATTTATGGTGTCGGCACTTCAAATGCTTTAATAAACAGTGAATTACAGATCTGCCTCTTATATTCAGTGAACAACTAATACTTGGCCTTCAAATAATGACACAGGCTAAATTCACATATTTGAATGGTAATCAACTCGCGGAGCACTTGAGCTTGCTTGCGGACCACCAGTGGTCCCTGGACCACACTTTGAGAACCACTGACCTAGACCTACTGTAGGCCTTACAACATTTAGGGCCAACAAGTCTACACAATATATAAAATCAAGTTGTGGTAATCAAATCAAGTCATGCAAGGACGTGAAGGGAATGTGTGTGAAGGAAAATATCGTTTAGCCTAGTAGTTATTGTATAATTACTTCATGCACATGAATGAAATCAAGGTGTACAAGGGCATGTGAATGAACATAAGTAGGAATGAGATCGAACTGGAAATAGTGCACAGGAGCACAGGCTACACTATGTGCTATTATACGTAATGTAGGCTATATTAACTTTGTAAATCACAACAACCCACCCCCCTGCGCTTGCAGAATCTGAGAGAAACACACTCTTAAGCTCTGAGGCAGAAACAGAGAAAGCAGTGGCTGTACGCAAATATCACTAGTTCACCTGCACACCATCCAACAGGGAATATAGCCGCTGCATGGTGCGCATGTTGACAAGTGGCCTAATTTCACTGAATATTTAGAAGGCCATGCCTCGAGAGATTCAAATAGGTGATTAATGGTCAAACCTATTTATAGGCTGTGAAGACTTTCTGCCTGAGATGAGATCCCCAAGATAATTTAGTATTTTTTTTAATGAAGGCTGTTTAGTGAAGGCTGTTTGTTTGTTTGTTTGCCTTTTTGAACATCCTCTCATTGCCCAAATTTCGCCAAAGACTTTAAAACAGGGTTGGCCAGACTACAGTCCAGGGACTAATTACGGCCCTCTTTTATGCGGCCCATCATGAAGTAAAAAATTAAAATAAAATGTTATGTGGTCTGTTACATATTATATGTCAAGTGCACATCATACTGTAGGTTCTAATGTAACATGTTTATCAACAGCATCATTAAAGCAAACTGCAGGTTTTCTGATCTGAAATGCAGTCTCACATTCACTTGAAACTGGTTAAATTGGTTTTGCATTGGCCCCACGGCAGCTTATATTTTTCAGGATAGGGCCCGCAAACAGAAAAGTTTGTCCACCCTTGCTGTAAGACATGTGAAGGCGTGTTCACAAACTCAAATGTATTGTTTTTGCTTATTTGTTTATTTGTTTATTCAATATGTTTAACAGCTGTTGTAAACACAATAGAAGGAAAGGACTGCTGTGAAGCAATGAAGGCTATTGTTGACAGTGGGGTTGTTACAGAAGAGAAATTAAGTCACATCATCGCTGGAATGTATGGTCTACTAAAAGAAGCATTACGCCTGCCTAAGACGTCATTAAAGCAAGAGGTAATCAAAACAAATACATCACCAAATAGCGATCAGAATAGACAAGCATCCTCATCTCATTTTCTAATCTGTACAATTTTTTTTTTTTTCTAAGGTGTTCCAAGATGATTTACGAGCACTAAGGTATACATTTTTCAAATTTGTTAAGATATTAATGCTTGCAAATCATTTCATTGTCTCACTTAGATCATTTCTAATTTCAGGATATCAGAGGAATGTATTGCAGACTTTTCTAGTATTGTGTTTGGAAACCGGTAAGGTCCTTTCTAGCTTCAGAGATCTCAGTAAAGAAATATACAAATCTAAATCTAATATCTTTAAGATTCAGTAAGACCATTAATGGAAATTTTTAACTTTTGGCACGCTGTAAGAACATTAGGGTTATCAACAGTATATGCATTTTGATTGTTTACTGTAATTTAAATCACCATTGGGTAAATTCACACATTTCCCACCTTGAGTTCAAAAATTAGGTTTTAGATTTTGAAAATTTTCAAGATGCAAACATGACTCCGGTCAAATATTCTCAAGGAAGAATGGCTGACTCTAGATCAGTTTAAAGTTGATCCTCCTTTATCAAGTTTAAACTCAAGCCAGGGTCCTGTGATTTTCACAACCCTGGGAGGATGTTCAGTACCTGAGATAAGACATCCAAATAGCCACAATCATGACTCTGTTCCTTATTGAGAAAAATATGAGATACAATTTAATTTCTTTCTTCAGCATTATATGATCATATTGTGTTTACTCAGATTGTTGAATTACAGGGAGATTAGATCACAGTTAATGGCCAATTAATGTATAAAACCCGAAAATTCAAAGACATGCACTTACTGTCTAGTTTGTATATTGGTGAAAAAAAGTGATTTACTGCTGCAGGGACAATGGTGGTGATGATTGTGATTGATGACTGTTTTATTTTTAGACGTACGGTTCTGGAGGCTATTGGCACTGAACAGGCTACACAGTTACCTAGCATCAAGGATTTCACATGGAGAGTAGATGTTGCCATTTCAACAAGGTATAACTCAAGTCCAATCTTGCAACGATAACTACAGTATACATAAGTTGTCATAAGTATGACCAAAGCATCATGTTGCGTCACGTCTTTTTGGTATTTTCAAAATAGTGATTTGTATTCATCTGTGCATTCATCCACTTCATTGCCTCGGCCAAGATGATGTTTTTGCCAGCATCTGTCTGTGTACAAAATAACTCGAAAAGTACTGCACAGATTTGGATGAAGTGTGTGCACAATGTGTGTAATGGCACAAGTAATGACATTATTTAAATTAAATTTGGGTGGTGATCGGTGATCCAGAACACCATCTGGCATTTAAATTGTGTCTGTGAACACATTGCCTTGGCGGAGGTCTGTGCTCTCCGAGTGCCTTTCTGGTTTAGAAGTTAAATTTGAGAATATAGAATGAAAGCTGAAAATCTGACCAAAACAATACGTACTGCTTGCTTGAAAAAGAGATACAAATCACTCCAAAAACATCTGGTCTGTGATGTATATGTATATTTATCACTGATTTCAGCAGTCAGGTGCTTTGATAAAATTATTTTATTACCAAGTACTTTCAATTGGTATAATAATCTGTTATTATGTTCCTATCTTTCAAGCTCAATTTCCCGGGCTCTTCAACCCTCTGTACTTGCACAGATTAATCTCTCTGATGAAACCAGACATCGTTTTGAGGTAAACTTTTGTCTGTTAATTTTTCTGCATGCTACAGTTGGTAGATAAATGGATATATTTATTTGTCCTTGCGGAAAATTGTTCTGCACCATTCAGTGCATCTGATACAATTACTACCACTAGACAAGAAGACAACAGCTTATTATTATAGGCAAGACTGCCCCCAATTGTTCAGAGCATTTGCATCATAAAAATGAAGAGAATGATGAGCTAGTGGGTCTTGAGGAGACAGATTAGGTGTTTCTCAAAGTTGAGAATGCTACCTAGGTAGCACACTAGCCTTGGAAGCCGTACACTTCAAAAACGAGGTTCCATCAGTGCATCCTTGAAAAATCTATGAACAAAGGCCTCTTTCCTCGCTAGAATTTAGAAGGATGCTTGACTTTTGAACAGTACTTGGCGACAGATAATGATGTGGAATGCTTGAAAAAGTAGCCTTCCAAGTACGCTTCCTCGACTTTGAGAAACACTCATTGTCTTTAAGTTGTTATTAAAAGTGTTGTGTTTGCTTGATGCACCATCAAAAAGGTTTGGGGGAAATTATTTGAACAGAAACCTGACAAACAGGGAGATAAAAACAACTTTCACTATGGAAGAGAAAATTCATCTATTTTAGTATGACACTGTTGAAGACAATGCAGAAATTTTATATGATTTCAAGATCGGATTACTCGGAATCCGCTAACCACAACCTGCGATGTACCATTGTAATCTGTAGGATTTCCTGTTTATTTTGATATCCGAAGAATCCGTGAGATATTGCACAAAGAACAATGTTTGACATGGACGCAGCACTGTATTGGTGATCATAATTGTAATACATATTCAACGTTAATTATCTCGCGAAACGTTCATCAAGAAGAACGGGTGCGCCGCCGTCGGGATGTTTGCGCCTCTCTCCAGGGCCGGATTGCATTATAATTTTGCCACCAGCTCGCGGGCCGGATCTGGGCCGGTTTTGGCCCGCAGGCCGGGAGTTTGAGACCCCTGTTCTACAGTATAGTGTTGTACTACTCAATCTGGCACCCAATGAAGTGGTTGTTGTACACAGTTTATGATTTGTGGTATTTTTTTCCCCCTCAGATTCCCGTTTCCAAATTCCAAGAATTGCGCTATAATGTTGCACTCATTCTGAAGGAGATGAATGACCTAGAAAGAAAAAACATTCTCAAGATTCAGGATTGAAACATTCATTAACAATATATATTTTTTTTTATTCTGAGACACTTTGTATGGAGTTTGTATGGAGATCTACTGTCATGTATTGTCTTAAGCTTTGCAAATACAATAAAATATTCTATTTGCCAAGTCCATTTTGTTGATTATTAACAATAATTAGTGTTAGCTAGATGAAGCAGTCTTGAAGGCTCAATGTTTTTTTTGCCCTAACGGCATCTTCCAGGAAGCACAGCCTAAAAGGCACTACCCTTAACCTATTCCTAACCCTAACCCCCTCAACCCTCATCCTAATCCTAAACTGAGTGGAGTAGTGCCTTGACATGGAAATGGGGAGTTTATGATTACAGATGAAATTCATTTGGAATAATGGGGGTGGGGCAGGGTTTAGCACACATAAAAACTGCATGGCACCCAACATAAAAACCATATGGAGGTATGACGGGACAGAAATTCAGACGGAAGGACACACGTTAGGTATGAATAGGCCTTTATGTGCTTTAAATGCTCACTAAGGCCATCTAGTGGTGAATAAATAAACATTCAAGTCAACATGTCAGTTTTTTTCTTATTGATTTTTTTGTTTTATTTTTGTAACTTTGTGCGAAAAATATGGGACTGAGAACTGAGATTACTTTCTCCCCTATTGTCTCCTGCTCATCAACATCAAGCAAAAAAATTCTTCTAATTTTATTTCTTGTGAAGTAGACAACTACAGTTTGTCTATAATACAAAAAAGGAGTGTAGTAGCATTTCAGATTACAGCCTGTGGAGTAAGGAGTAGGTACAGAAAGAACAGGCAATGTTGGACAGATTAAACTTATACCTTTCACATCATTTGTGTTATTCTGCAGTAAGTACTCTAGAATTCATCCCTTGTTACTTTTTGTGGCGCTGTTCTTAACTACTTCTTACCCATGTAACCGGTCTTCATAATGGGGTGGACTGGGACAAAAAAATGGCCTGGGAGTTTTTGACCATGGTGGCCCACCATGATTATATTCAATAATAACTTGGAACTGATGTAATTTTGCATAGAATGCAGTTTGCCAGGTTCTTAAAGCCTATTCTGAAAATGTATCTGGGTGGCAGTATGTTCCTCAAAACCTCTGCACAATAGTTCGTTTCCAGTTTTTAATCCAACACACCAGCGCTGAACTCTGCGCATGCTGCCTGTTCACGAGTCAATTGATAATGTGGAATTAAAAACTCCTTCACAATACTGTCAGAAGCGGTGTTAGGAGGCCTTAAGCTGTCCATAACAAAGAAAAGGCATAGATGCCGCCTTTAGAAATAGCTACTAAAACAATTAAGATTTTTTTTTTTGCCCAGAGTTAGGTTTTTATGTAACCATGGGACAGTTTCCCTAATCTTCTAAGTCCATCTTCTACACCATTTCAAAATGAGCTCAGGGGTTTTTACAAGCATTTGTGGTTGGAGTGTCAAACTATTTTCATAGACAGTGAGCATATAATGACCCCATGAACTCATACAGCCATTTTCATGACAAAATTAAATCTTACTGTACATACTGTACATGCAGTGGCACCAAAATCTTAAAGCAATATTTAATGCAATACATGAGTGGTTAATGCCTCCACATCTTTAATTCCTTGTTATGGTCTTTTATATATACATTCAAATTAAATGTTGTATACAATTTGATATATTGTATTTATATCACTATAAATGTATGGCTTGCATGTTTTGAAAATAATAGTAGTTTTATTTTTTTTATTGACAACGTCCCAACTTTTTTGGAATTGGGTTTGTAACATGGAGAAATCTTGATCTGTTAACTATGATCAAAACTTTAAAAACACCTTAAACACAGCAATAGCATCAGAAATTAAAATGGTCTTGATGAAATTCCTTCATCCTTATGTCAGCATATTGTAGTAACTTTTCCATGGACCATACGCTTTACAGCACAATCCCTAACAAACAGCATCAGTAGGATTGTGTGTGGATGCCCAATATGCATTTTAAGTGAATACATTACATTACATACTGTGATTGATGTTTTTTAAACATGAGTTTCTAAAAGAAAAAAGAAAAAAAAGTAAAAGAAAAACAGTGAAATGCGTAATGTGTTTATTGTGTGATGGTCATTTGAAATGTGACTATGATCAGCTAATTCTATACTGTAATGCAATGAATTTAATTACTGATACAATCACAGCACTCAAGAGTGCACTTACACTTTTGACCACAACTGAAAAATACAAATGTTATTACAACTGGGTCATGGAATGCATTTCCATTCTTCATGCTTCAACTGCATTTTGGATGATGATGGTAATGATGACTTTGAGATTAAATGTTACTCTGACTGGCAGGACAAATATTTCAGTGTTCCCTCTATAACCCGGTTAGGTTTAATAACAAATGCACAATTAAACTGATGAGTAAGGCTCGTGGATATACATGTTTTCTTTAAGAAGAAAGAAAGAAAGAAAAAAAAAAACTACTCTAAGATTGTAAAATTATTATTAGCCCCCCCCCCCTCTGCCCCCAACAAACAAACAAACAAATAAACATAAAATTTACAGTTGACATGCACCATGACCAGGATGTGGATGCAACAAGGGGTAGCATGTATTTTTGCATGTAGTGGGAAGCTGCTGGTACTCTGGGCATAGAGGGAACACTGATAGGTTCACTGTCGTCACATAAGGACGTCTACATCATCGACATGGTCCTCGTCCTCGTTCACCTTGAGGGACAGCACCTCCTCGTTGAGGAAGAGGCCACTAAGACGTTCCTTACGTGCCTGCCGCTGTTCTTTAAGCTGCCGTTTTCGCAGAGCCTTCTGCTGAAGCTTCCTCTGTTTAGAGCGTTTCTGGGGTGAAAAAGAGAAATATGAGACGTACAAAATTAACTCCTTACCTTAGTCATGAAAGACAACAAAATCAAATTTTAAACTATATCAATAATTTTGACTAACAAATTACAGAGCTAAAGACAGAAAAAAGGACAAATTTGAGAAATATGTCTGAGATTCAGTAGCATTTCACTTGAAAGACTTGCCATCTGGCTACCTTGGCATTCCAGCGGTTATGCCAAGCTAAAATTTGGAAAATGAGACCAAAATCCTTTTCGGTTGCTAGGTTATTACTGTGGAAGTGGTTGCTAGGCTGTTGCTAGGGAACCTGAGGTCATTGCTAGGCTGTTGCTAAGGTAGATTTGGTGGTTGCTAGGTTAATCATGTTGGTTGCAAATGTGGAAATGTGTATGTTATTGTATGTACTGTATGAGTATGTTGATTGTTTGACAGTGTTGGGTAAGTTACTTTAGAAATGTAATGCGTTACAGTTACAAGTTACCCCTTCGAAAACGTAATTGTAGTGTAACTATTTTGATTACTTTAATTAAGTAATGTAACTAATTACAATTGATTACTTTTTGATTACATTTACATTTTTTTTTCCAATTGTCAAGCAATTTTCAGTTTTTGAATCCTGGCAATAATAGGCCTATTATTCAACACTAACAATGCCAAAATCCTTTTTAACTCCCACATCAGTGTCAGAGTTCACTCCGAGCAAATAGTTAAAATACTTGGTGAACATCACTGAATAAGCAGGTGTTTGTTTGTCTGAGATTGCTCATGTAGTATGTGTGCACCTGATCAATAGAGCTCATTTTTATATCCAGCAATGGGCTACAGGCCTATGTTCTAGTTTCTGTCTGACAGTCAGGCCTCCTTGCTACTGCAACTTAGACCGCTGTAGATCCTGTAACGATTGAGTCTGGTGTTTCCAACATGATGGTACTGTAGAAACGATTATATTAGAATTGTGTCTTTTAGCTGTAGTAGTGCCATGTATTGACATAGCCAATGTTTCTGCAGATGATATTGGGATCATGTAACTGAAATTGTATTTCTGAATATTTCTTGAAGTAACTGTAATTCAATTACACATTTTTTCAAAGTAACTGTAACAGATTACTGTTACTTTTATTTTGTAATTAAATTACGTAATTTCGTTACATGTAACTCGTTACTCCCCAACACTGTAATGTTTGATCGTTTCTGGGGTGAAAAGAGAAATAAGGAGACGCTCCGCAGCAAAAAGGACTTAAGTGCGGCCACCGCACACCGGGTTCCGACACAGTGCTCAGCACTCTGCTTCCAGCGAGTCTGATTCCACAGCCACTGCAAACCCCGCACACCAGCGGCGAACTCTTCCGCTGCTGATTGTGAACGACATTCAAGTCTATTTTGCCGAGGCCGCCCACGTACATCCAATGTTAACTTTTAACGCCACTGTGCTAGGTGCTAGGCAAAATTGTTGGATTCGCAAAACGCAATGTTGCCGGAACCGGTATGCGGCCGGCTTTACACAGGCCATTTTTTTTTTACATTTACTCATTAACTTAGGTCATGATAGACAACAAAAGAAATTTTAAACGATATCAATAATTTTGACTGACAAATTATAGCTATGATAGAAAAAAGTGACAAATTTTGGAGAGAAACATGTCTGAAATTCATCACTTCACTTGAAAGACTTGCCATCTGGTTGTTGCTACCTTGGTATATGCAAAGCTAAAATTTGGAAAATGCATGACACTGAGACACTGAGACCAAAAATGCTTTTCGGTTGCTAGGTTGTTACTGAGTGGTTGCTAGGCTGTTGCTAGGGTACCTGAGGTGAT
>JAODXP020000030.1:28077456-28080843 GCA_027497455.2 Sardinella longiceps | reverse complement strand
AAGATAAGTTATAATTACTTAACTCCTTTGAGGCAATGAGCTTCCACACATTTTTCAAGTAACCATTACAAATTCTTTTTTACAGTATATGGTTAGGAGAGCAAAGGAACTTAAAAAACAAAGGAAATACTTGCTGAGCCGGATGTGAACAAGGGAAAACCACTCTCTGCGGGAAGTTAAGGAATGCATCACGTTCTACCAGATGGATGAATACTCAAGGATTTGCACAGGGAAAAAGATTAAGTCCATGTAAAGATTGCTGGCAAACGTGAACAAATGCAGAAGAGGCTACTCTTGGTGAACTTGAAGGAACTTTATACACAACACTAAATACAATATCAGGATAATGTGTGTGTGTGTATGTCACTCTTGGTGAACTTGATACAATACAAAATACAATATTAGGATAAAATAGGATTCTCAAAGTTTTGGGAACTTGTGGTGTCTTTGAATAGTCTTGGGGTGCACTCTATGTGTGTATGTCAGTTGTATCAGAATGTGAAAGTTATTCCAACCCAAGATGACTATAAGGACCTTTTGAAACAAATTAGCCTGGGAGTTCCCATGCTCCTTTGCGCGCTTATTTCATTTCACGCTGCAAAGCAGCATGGTGACCATGGCCGTTTTTCTCGCTTACTTTCGGTATCCAATCACAGAACAAAAATGGACTAGTACGGCCCTTGATTGCATTTTACGTCACGTGGTGGCTCTGGTATTGGCTCCGAGTTATGTACAGACGCTATGATAGACATTCGTAGCGCCCAATAAACGGCTCTAGACAAACGTTAACGATGCTTCCGCTACGAGAGATGCAATAGGTAGGTCTCCAGACTAAATATCACTTGTGATTTTTTGTTTGGCATTCGCCAGGCTAGCTTGGAGAACAGGGACTGCATTTTGCATATATAACACAAATAATAAATACAAATTTTACAACTCAATACAGTTTACCTGTCGAATCCACGTACTTGTGGGAGTGCTCCCTAAGTGGGCCGACTGTATAGTCGTATAGCTAGCCTTATTACGTTATAATTCTGACCCTGGCCGTCTAAAGGATTAACGTTACTGAAGGGGAATAGCTAATCGTTACAATTGGAAGACGGAACTTTTCAATCCGTTTCCTTCTCTAGATACTCATTAAGCTGGACGGATTACGTTGTGCTGTTCGTCTGTTTTCTCCACTGGATGCTCTTCCGGGAAAAGTTCCATGGATCTCTGAATTCCGTTGCCTGTCTGCCTCTGGCTGGATAGTCCAGAACGAGAACGTAACCGCGAGTTACAAGCAACAACTTATCTAGCGCACACCTCAGATCTCCTTCTCTCTCTCCACTCAAAAAGCCCCTCTCCCCTCATCCACCACTTCAAACTTTCCTCCCTGTTTATTTTCGTTAGTAATTTTTATTTTCTAACTTCTTAAATTTTTTGTTTCTTGACATTTTGGTTTCTTGCTGGTCATCATTGAATAATTCCTGTTTTGAATGTGAAAACATTGCAATAAACTTTCAAACGCAAATTTTGACTCTTGACTCCTTTTCTCTTCTTATTTTTAATACCAAGCTTACTTGGTTTGCTATTTTTCTTAGAAAAAGTGATTATCCTGTCTGGCGCCTGAACTTGCAGTATCCCCGGGCCGCCACGTTACAGTTATTTGGAACTGGTTCGGTTTTAAACGTGGACCAAAGAAATGTTGTTTGTAAAGTGTGCAAGAGAACGGTGCCCGCAAAGGATAGCAACACGACAAATTTATTCCACCACCTCAGACAGCAGCACATGGTCGAATTCGAACAATGCCAGAAGTTGCGATAAGAGGCAAGTTCGAGTAGGCCCACCCCTCCCTCAGTTAGGAAAAGGCCTACTCCACCAAAAATTGCAGAGGCATTTAGTAACTGCATCCCGTATAACAAGAAGGGCAAGCGATGGAAAGAATTAACAGAGTCAGCGATGACATCCGCACAGAGTCAAAGCTGTTGACGGTGGATTTTTTCATCAACGACCGATATGTGGATGTGCCTCAGAGCCATGTATTAGTTTCACGGTTCACTACATAACCGATATCGCCCAACCTTAGTGATGTACTGTTTGTTTGTAAGTGGTTTTGTCACTTCTGACCAAGAGTCCACCACCACCAACCACACTGCCCTCATACAGTTTCTTCACAACTTTAGCTATAAAACTATGAGGGCTGTATGGAAAGATTTCCCTGCCTTGGTGGTACATTTTAAAATGGCCTGTTATGTGCCTTGTATTTGCTATCCTCCTCCTCTACCTGCCTTCTCTCTCTGCTTGTCATTCTGTCTTGATTGTGTGCAGGTGTGCTGGCGTCTGCGAACGGCTCCGCCTATAAAACCAACATGGCCGCAGCTCTCGCTCTAGGATCACACGCCTATACAGACCGCTGACTCGATTTTATTACTCGCAGTTACCCTGCTTAATTTGTCTTTTCTTTTCCTCGTTTTTCTAACTAACCATTGTAACTGGTGACGGGCCGGTGAGTTTATGTTTGTTTTCCACATTATAACAATTGCTGTTAGAGTAGCAGGTAAGACTTGCGGAAGACTCACGCTTTATGATTTCGAGGAGGTAAGATAGAATTTATTTAAAACTAATAGGATAGGAAGCTTGCCAGTATTTCTTTTTATTTATTTATTTATTTATTTATTTATTTATAACAGTGTTTTGGAAGCATTGGCTTTATTGCCGAACTCTGTTGTAAATAAATTAATATTTATATTTTTCCTAATCCCTGGCTCCTGGGCCTTATGTTGTGTTTTCCATTTTCATGTTTTATTGGAATCATAACATGGCCAATGAGGACATATCACGCAGTGACCTGGAGAGACAAAAATTCGATGTGCTTCTGAAGCGCCGAACTACTAGCCTGATATGATCATCCGCTTTCACATCGTTTCACTTCGTGCAAAGCGTCCGAAAAATCTCCACTGACAATTGTTTCCTCTCTGGAGGGTGCAATACGCTATGCAATCTTTTGAAACATTTTGCTAGTTAGTTTAAAACGCATATAAAAAATTTATTGTTATTGTGAAGATGCTGCATGCCATGTTCACTAATGTTGGACACTATGTTTTAAAATGCTTTTTTGCACATGTCTTTCAGACTGTTGAGTTGTGTAATTGTCTGCAGGTGGGGTTAATTAGTTGATTAAGCCCCACCCACCTGAGTGCTCTTTTAAAAGGCCTGAGTTTGGAAGTGATCAAGGCTTGAGATTTTGGAATGTGCATGTTTTTAGAAGTCTGTTAATATTAAAAAGCTAAATTTTCTACAGTATTTTGAGTTATTGTGACTAAAATCAAAACAAGTTTGTGGAGATTTCACAGTTATCTTAACTCGAAGTTAGTGATGTCCAGGCACATTATCGTGGCTTCAGTT
>JAODXP020000030.1:28029956-28059956 GCA_027497455.2 Sardinella longiceps | reverse complement strand
GTGTGTGTGTGTGTATCCTGCCCCCACTGCTTGCCCAGTGGTATGATTGGATCCTGATGCTCACTATGAAACTGACATGGACTATGATATGAAGTCCTAGTGTGTGTGTGTGGTTATCTGTGTGTGTGAATGCATGTGTGTATGTGTGCCTGCCTCTCCCCTTGCCATGATATGAAGTCATCCCAGCCTACTGCTTGTGTGTGTGTGTGTGTGTGTGTGTGTGTGTGTATCCTGCCCCCACTGTTTGCCCAGTGGCACGATTGGATCCTGATGCTCAGTGTGAAACTGACATGGGCTATGATATGAGGTCCTACTGTGTGTGTGTGTGTGTGTGGTTATCTCTGTGTGTGAATGCATGTGTGCTTGTCTCTCTCCCTGCCATGATATGAAGTCATCCCAGCCTACTGCTTGTGTGTGTGTGTGTGTGTGTGTGTGTGTATCCTGCCCCCACCACTTGCCCAATGGTAGATTAGAAGTCTTCCCAGCCTACTATGTGTGTGTGTGTGTGTGTGCCTGTCTCTCTCCCTGCCATGATGAGAGGTATTCCCAGCCTACAGCATGTGTGTGTGAGTGCATGAATGTGTGTGTGTGTGTGTCTCTCTCTCTCTCTTTCTCTCTGCCATGATAAGAGGTCTTCCGAGCCTACTATGTGTGTGTGTGTGTGTGTGTGTGTGCATGTCGGCCTGTTTCTCTTCCTGCCATGACATGAGTTCTCCACAACACAGTCAGGAAGAGAGTCACGGCAGCCATGGCTTCAAACCCGGACATCACCAGCCTCCAGTGCAACATGACAAATGTGTTTTATATGTCTCCCATACGGTTGAAAGAGAACCGTAGTAAAATGTTTGAAAACCGCGGTTTGAGACCGCTGAACTCGGCCCACGTGAGCACCGGCACATAATATCAAATGTCACGACCAAGCAAGAAAATATAGCGCCCTCTAGAAGAAACGATTGCCAATGGAGATGTTCCAGACTATTTGCACAAAGTGAAATGATGTGAAAGCAGACAGTTAAGTCAGGCTACCATGCTACTGCCATCTACTCCATCACAATCTGATCCTGGAACACAGATGACCAATAAGAGGCTTCTGGAACACAGATGAGTCAATCAGAGGCCTCTGGAACACAGAGAAGACCCAATCGGAGACTTCTGGAACACACAGATGAGCCAATCAGAGGTTTCTGGAACACACAGATGACCAATCAGAGACTTCTCGAATGCACAGATGACCAATCAGAGGCTCTACACTACTGCCCCTCAACCACAATCAGTGTTTAGAGGTATGCGCAAACTGATTTTTAGTCAGAGTGGATAGCACGTCTTATAGGCTGCCTGGCAGACAGATAGACATGGAAAAACAGAAACGTAGACAGACAGTGAGTGTTTCTCAAAGTCGAGAATGCTTCCTTGGTAGCACACTAGCCTTGGAAGCCGTACACTTCAAAAACGAGGATTCATCAGTGCATCCTTGAAAAGTCTATGAACAAAGGCCTCTGTCCTTGCTAGAATTTAGAAGGATGCTTGACTTTGGAACAGTACTTGGCGACAGACATGACGTGGAATGCTTGAAAAAGCAGCCTTCCAACCATGCTTCCTCGACTTTGAGAAACGCTCAGTAACACAAGAAAAAAATAACAATAACAACAACAAAAAAACGAAAGACAGACAGACCATGAGACAGACAGACAGGCAGGCAGACAGACAGCCATGGAGAACCGAGAGGTAGACAGACAGACAGATAGTATCAAATAAGAACAAACAAACAGACAGACGGTCAGACAAACGGTAGGACATAGAAACAAACAGACAGACAGAGACAGGCAGGCAGATGTGCCGTCAGGTTTAAATCCAGAGACATGCCTGAACGATTTGCTCAGACCAATCGATGGCAGAGCCCTATCTGAAAGAGAGTCGGTAAACAACATGCTTGTAAAACAGCTTCAGCTCCAGCAATGATCATTAGAGATTATTATTGTCTTTCTGAACAACGGCCATCAGATAAGCAAACAGCAGCTACAAGCAGCTCACATGGTGTCTCTCTCTCTCTGTCTGCTGTTTCTGATATCACCACTGGAGGAGAAGAGAGAGAGACAGAGAGAGAGAGAGAGAGAGAGAGAGAGAGAGAGAGAGAGAGAGAGAGAGAGAGAGAGAGAGAGAGAGAGAAAAAAAGTGTGTGTGTGTGTGTGTGTGTGTGTGTGTATGACAGACATGGTGTCTGCTCTTTCTAATATCACCACTGGTGGAGAGAGGGAACACTTCCTGAAGAGCGGGATGAACAGATAGAAAAAGGGAGACAGAGAGAGAGAGAGAGAGAGAGAGAGAGAGAAAAGGAGAGATACAGAGAAAGAAGTAGAGGGAGCGCAAGGATGACTTCAAATCAGAAGACTAGCAAGTGTGTGTGTGTTTGTGTATGTGTGTTGCAGTAGTGCGCTGTTCTGTGTTCTCCCAGTAGGCTCTTGCTGTAGGAGGGGAATCAAATATGTATTATCTCATCAACCTGTGTGTGTGTGTGTTTTATCACATCAACCTGTGTTTGCAGCTCCAGCTCAAGTTGCACCATACATACTAATGTTCCCATAATGCACTGCTACACTCCACACACGCTCGGTGGCACAGCGCAGAAATGGAGCTACTTCCAATTAGTGTCTGCATTAGCTTCACTTTACCAGCGATACACTAATGTCTCCATATCTTACACTCTGAGCTGCAATGTGTGTGTGTGTGTGTCATTGCTGCTAGCTGCATTGGGTTTAGTTTACCAGCTATACGCTAGTGCCTCCATATCTTATAGTTTCATCTGCAATGTGTGTGTGTGAGACTGTGTGTGTTATTACTGCTAGCTGCATTGGGTTTAGTTCACCAGCTCTGCATGTGGCCTTATTATTACAGTATAGTTTCATCTGCAGTGTGTGTGAGTTTGTCTGGGAGACTATCTGTGTGTTATGGCTGATAGTTTACTTTAACAGTTCTTAACGTGATCTCATTACACAGTTTCATTTGCAGTGTGTGTATGTGTGTGAGTGTCTGAGTGTGTGTGTGTGTGTGTGTATGTGTGTGAGTGTGTGGCATGGCTGTTATCTGCATTGAGTGGCCTTCTACTCCATTTTGAACTAGTGTCCCATTAAAGTGGTAAATCAGAGTAATAACTAGTGCAGTGGTAAAAGCTTGCTCAGTGCTGTAGGTAGGAAGCAGAGGGAGGGATACAACAGGCTAGCCAGTATAGAATTTAAAGTGCAAGGAGTGAATTTGGAAAAGCATAAATCAAATATGGATTAGCAGCTAAGATAGCTGAATGGTAGACTGAGCTAATGAGTGACCAGGTGAGTGAGCTAATGATGGCATTCAGTTAGCGTAGCAGATTCTTCGCTATTCATCTACTCCTATCGCTTTAACATAAACTAATCACAGGACTTTGTATGTGTGTGTGTGTGTGTGTCTGTGCATACGGTATGTGTATTTATGTGAATGTAAATATGGGTTTGTTTATTTGTACACTCTCTCTCTGAGTCTGTGTGTGTGTGTGTGTGAGAGAGAGAGAGCGCACAAGAGAGAGAGGGTATGTGTGTACTTGTTTGTGAGTGTGTGTATGTGTGTGAGAGAGAGAGCACACAAGAGAGAGAGGGTATCTGTGTACTTGTTTGTTAGTGTGTCTGTGAGAGAGAGAGTATGTATGTACTGTGTGTGTGTGTGTGTGTGTGTTCTGGCTGTTAGCTGTGAGGCTCTTAAGGCTTTGAGGGGAGGAGTTCTGAGCTGCTGCATTCTGACCCCTCAGGCCACCCCAACATCACACACAACCATAGATCAGAGTGTGTGTGTGTGTGTGTGTGTGTGTGAGTGAGTGAGTGAGTGAGTGAGTGAGTGTGTGTGTGTCTGTAGCTGGAGTGTGTGGACCTGAATGGTAAATTAGCAGAGAATAGGCCCCACAGTGTCCAAGCACTGCAAACAATATTACTGTGTTACTGGCTACATCAGGTGCAATATTTCAACAGACTGTATTTATTAAGTAAATTCGGATAAAACAAAGTGCCTTTTTTAGTAAACCACACACACACACACACACACACACACACACACACTCATCACCACCTAGTGTTCTTTGATTAATAATATAGTTAATCAGTATTAATAATATATTACACTCATAATAGTGGCCATTTTATTTCGACGTCTAATACTGCACGTAGCAGCCCACTTTTGTGGAGTTCACAGAGTTCCTAGGGCACCGCTAACAGAGAGGGTGAAAGCAGAGCAAAAGGGCCAAATTCAGTCATTTCCATGTTTCTATTTCTGCAAAGGGAGGGAGAAAAAAATCCCCTGTTATGCTGACCGAAGTCAAGCTTACATTTGCTGATATAAAAGATCATTGAAAAGCTCATATTGTGACGTGATGCTCTTCTTCACACCGGAAATGACTCCTGATATAAAAGATCATTGAAAAGCTCATATTGTGACGTAATGCTCTTCTTCAGACCGTAAATGACTCACTTTTGCTCCCATTGAAACGTATGAAGTTGCTCTATCATGGTCAGAACGCCATGGTCTTTGCTCCCCTCACACTCCTGACGTCAACCCTGAGCTCAGTCCTTAAAGGAGAGTACCGGAGTGAATTCAAGCATAGCCCTGTTGAAAGCGCTTGCTAAATGCACTAGTTAGCGAGTGGAACAAAATAATTTGGTACAGCACAGACCGAATGCAGAAGCGAACAAGCACTTTACACTGAATCTATGGGACCTGACTGTTGGAAACCGAAAGTAAGATCTGAGGTTACATTGACTCAATGTAAAGTGATTCGCGTTCGCGTTAGGTCTGAGCTGTCATTTCATGCGAAATATATTGCTGTTAGAAGGCTTGTGCAGCAGGACAATGCTTAAACGGTATATTGCTTTAAGCCGTTCGCAGACCAGCTCTGACAAAGTGCTCTGCACTCCTCTGCCAACATTCTTTTCCATTCTTTTCAATGCAACCCTCTGCCGCCGTTGATTGAGAATTAGGATTGAAGTCTATTTTGTCGGATACACCCATTGACATCCATTGTTGATTCCACAGGCTACTGTACTAGGTTCATTGTGAAATAGTCAAATTCAAAAGCGTTCCGCAATGCTGTTGCATTCCGCAATGCTGTTGCTGTTAATCGGTTGGCGGGGAGCTTTAGGTCGCTGCTCAGCAATCTGTCAGTAATTTCCTCACCCTTGCCCTCCAGCTAAACAGGATCTGCTGTTGGCCAGAAACATCCTGTATGCCCAAAACTACTTTACTCTATTCTGGGGACTGGTGTCTTAATCTCTGATTGTCTATCCTGCGTGCCCAAAACTACTTTACTCTACTTCAGGGACTTTAGCTCTGGTTGTCATCCCAATTGCTGCTCATCCTTAGGATTAAAGAGCAGACTTCCTGGTAGAATCCCGACTTTTGACACATTTCCATAGAAACAAAACTGTGTGATGTAACAATGACAGCACATTGGGCTTTGGCCAATGAAAAGAGCAGTGTGATCTTATCCTGCCATCTCTCCAGACGGGCCAGCGTAATCTCCAACTCAGCAGGACTGACTGTGCAGGGAGCTTACAGAGGTAAGAGATGATCCCACTGGAATGGAACAGCAGACAAATCTGTGGAGCTGTTTTGGTACAGTGCTGGACAGAGTCATCGTACTGTATGCTCGCCTCCTTCAGCCTGCTCGTTTCTCATTAGGTTCTGGTTTTCTCTGGGCACGAGATTGAGGAAATTGCCTCCTTGGCCATACTGACTTGATCGCGAAATTTCCGGCAGCGACAGGAAGTATGGGTGAGCCCGGACTAGTAATGAGCGGTCACTGTCAGGAAACTTTCGGTGGACCTGGAGGTCCACCCATCTGTAGTCAGAGCTATGTTGTCTGTGCGGGAGAGTTCTGCAACAATTCCTCCTCTTGCCCTTCTCATAGTTTTGGAATTACAACGGTGTTAAAATGTCAACGGGAGGGAATATTTTACAGCGGCTCGAGTACTTTCATGAGATTTTGAAATCCTTCACCCTCAATCACATTATTAGGCAACATGCCTTTAGCATCGTCAATGCTCTAGTTATAGCTATCACCCTGTCTGAATTGTTTAAACGAGTGTGAGAGTTGCAGCTGTTTCCTAACCGACTCTCTTCCTTGCGCTGCCTATGGAAACATTTGGGTGATGTCTTTTCAAATGAGTTAACATATTAGATGTGTTTCTCATCTGAGACGTTCATAGTCGATGGACCAGCTACCAGTAAACCTGTTGACTTCAAGCTCTTCTTGGCCAATGAGGAGAATTAGCTCCAGCTATGCCAGCTGCTTCTCTGGTTATGGAGTAGCAAGGAAGCATCACCCAGATCGGAGAAGTGTGGGACCTCTATCATTGTTGTTGAAGGAGTAGCCTATCAGTTGGTCAACAGTGAAAATGAGCAAGTAAGGGAATAATACAATGCATATGCCAGTAGTGATATCTGATATCTGAAGGCATATACTGTCTTATTCAGTTTAGGTCCAGTTGAAGGAGATTTATTCCTTAAAGTCTAACCAAGAAGAGACAGAACCCAGGGTTGTCATAGTCTAGTCTTGTTCTGTTTGCCTGTGTTTACTTTCTTGTTCCTCGTCATGTGTTTCTGTCACTTCCTGTTGTTTGCTTCCTGGTCCTCCATGTGCTCCTTTGTTCATCCCTGCCTTGTGTTCCTAGCTCCGCCCCTTACCTGTACCCAGTCTCGTTCCCTCGTTATTAGTCTTGTTACTCCCTGCCTTGTTTCACCTGTTCCTTGTTTCCTTGTTTAGTCCTGTGTTGTCGTGCACTTGGGTCCACTTATTGAAAACATAATGACAAGGGTAGTGCTGTACGTTCACCATAAAAAAATGTGCGTGTCATTTGCTGAACCTGATAGCCGCCTCAGACATGTGTGAAGGAGTGGGATGTAATTGATGCTTTCAAATGCATGTACCACTCCACATTTGCCAAGTCTTCTGCTCTCAAGAACAGAATTGCATATTATTGCAAGGCAGCAGAATTCATCGACCAAGAGTGTGATGTCCAATTCATCAGGCCCATCCCCACATGATGGAATTCAACATTCATGCACATACAAACACTATACAGTACATCCTCTCTTTCTGTCACTCACTCTTCATTGAGATGCACATACTCACTAGAACTCATGTCACTCAAACAAACACAGTCATTCACCTGTCTCATGCCAACTCCTTAAACGAGTAATAGCTACAGGGCCGGTTCTAGGCATAGACAAACCAGGCACCAAATATCAGGGGGGCATCATAATACATTTCTTACCTTTTTTCTTCAGTTTTTCCCTTTGGGTTGGGGGGGCCCAGGGCATCAAAAAGGCTAGAACCGGCCCTGAATAGCTAGTTTGTATAAAGTTGACCAGTTTTTAACTTTATTATGTCGCTCAAATCGCCCAACTTTTACAGCTAGCTTTTGTAGCTTTTTTTGCTCTTGCCCATAGAGAGTGAATGACTTACGGCGATTTTAGTAGCTCTGGGTGTGAATGTACAGTAAAAATCTAACCAAGAAGAGACCGACACCAGGGTGGTTATAATATTATATATTCTGCATTTGTCTCAAATGTTATTAATATGCTGTCCCTTTGTTAAGTAAATAAAGTTTCAAACTTTCAACTTTCAGGGTAGTGCTTTACCTTCATCATGCTGAATCTTCGGGCTTCTCCTCAGCAATTGTAAGGACACCAGACTCTGACATTTTTTTCATCTTGCTCATTCTGTCAGCCTCACCAACTTCATAGTTATGGGAAGAATGGACCATCCCATCAAAGTACAGCAAGAACTTGAGCACTTTACATGTTTCATGTACTGTATGGACAAACAAGAGATACATCAGTGAACACAGTACGGGCTAAGATGCTCAAACAAATGGTGGGTGATGATGAAAAACTAACCATCAAATCAAAGGTTGTCTTCTCACAAATTCCACCATGCCAGGACTCTTTAGTCCCACACCTACAACGGGTCAACTACAGAGTGTCATGTTACAAGAGGGCACATGAGGCTATAATTGAGATGCCGAAGCCTTATGACCTAGCCTGGTAATATCCATGCTTCTTTGCGTGCTCCAATTTCATTTCACTCTGCAAAGCAGCATGGTGACTGTTAGGACCCACAGGGTTATGATTCTCAGGTCTGTGTTACTTATTTGGGGCTCCGCCCCTTCTATTGTGTTCAGTTTTGTCATTGTCCTAATCAGGGCTGCTGAGCATGGGGGTGGCGCCTCCGCGTAATGGCGCGGACCATAAGAGGGCTGGATCTGCGGCAACTTCTCTCTCTCTCTCCACCATTCCTGCCCGGACGCAGAGCTGGCAGGGAGCTCTGTCCAGCCCTAGGCTTCCGTCTTTTGAGGGCTTTACCCTGGCTGGTCTCTCCCGCTCCCGTCGTCGCCTTTATGTTTTCTTTTACAATTTTACCCCTAGACTAGAGCTGGAAATATTTGCCCGAACCCGACGGGGCCCAACAGGACCTGCCGGGTTCGGGCCGGTTCGGGGTCTAATTTCAATATTCCAAGCGGGCCCGGCTCGGGCTCGGGCTGAAAGCCAATGCGCGGCAAATATGCGATCACATGATACGCCTAACGTTCGATCTACAGGCATGCGTTAGTAGATGCAAAATGGATGTAGAAGAAGTTAAACGGAGATCAGCCCTTGGCGAATTCATGTTGGTCGAGCCAGTAAATGCGAGGTCGGAGGTGTGGAAACATTTTGAGCACGTTCACAATGAGAAAAACGAGGCAGTGGGGTATGTCAAATGCAAGAAGTGCGACGTGATGTTAAAATATGACAGCAAGACAACTGGTAATTCTTCCCTAAACAGGCATGTTGAGCGAAGCTGTAAACGTGCTGATCAAAGCCAAACGTCTATGTCTAAAAATGACTCATTGTTGACTGCTTTGATATGCGCACAATTGAAAAATGTCGGGTTGCAAACGGGTTCGGGCTCTATGAAGCTGTCAATCATACGGGCCGGGGCGGGCTCGGGTGGAGTTCTCTCGGGCTGGGGCCGGTTCGGGTCTTAGTTTTAAGGCCCGTTTCAAGCTCTACCCTAGACACATTCTGCACTACACTTTACTTTAAAACATTATACTGACCTTTTCTATGTTTGTCAATAAATTATAAGTTAAAACGATCGTTACGAGTGGCTTCCCTTTATGGAGTATGGTAGGCAGTTAAGTTAGCAGTGTAGTGTGGATGTATGGATGTGTGGATATTGTACTAGCCTGGCGATGCCATCCTACGTACCTCCGCTAAGGATTTTATCTCCGCACGTAGTCTGGAATAAACCCCCCTTCCCGCCTTTCTCTCGGTTACTCTACGGTTTAACCAATCAGCACACAGTTTAGAGCGATGTCTCAAAATGTTGTAGTCCGACAGGATAGGCGTTTGTTATTCTCTCCCCCGCTTTCGAATTACATTCACAAAATTGGTACATGACATTAGCATCCATGTTCTTGAGGATTTATTGCCACTACGATGTCAAAATAGGTCAGAACTTCCGATAATACTGTTAATGCTGAAAGCGAAAGTTGTAGGCGTGAGAGCCAGGCGAGGGAATACGTCATATCCAAGCGGAAACCTATTTCAATTGCGTTGGGCCAGACTGTATGACATAGTCAACAGTCGCTTTCGCCCAGGCTAATATTGTACAGGTGTCTCCAATGATTTCAGTTGGCCTGCAGCCGCACTTACGAAACACAAAAAGACAAGACGAGTACGTAGGTGGGGTCAGCAGACCACCACACCATGGCCTATTTTCTTGTCTTAAAAATGTCAGCATTATAACCTACAACAGTTTCTTCAAAATTCAGAACAGATACATTAATTTGGTAGCCTATGAGTGTATGACTGTCCGTTTTCATTTTGAGATAGGCGACTTTCAGACTAACTTGACAACAAATAGTGACAACTGACAAGAAAGGAAATAGTCTTGGCCTATTGTTTTTTTTCTGAACGAAATCTCAAAATGTTTGTGTATAAAACATTTAATGCTTTCACAAAGGTAAGAACTCAAACAGTGACACATAGTTTTATGCATTCAGTTTGACAGCCACTACAAGGGCACTTTCCTGCTTTTCTGGAAAGAGAAGTCATTAATTAAATAACTGAACTCCAGCTGGCGTTGCAGATCATATTGGGTTGACATTACAGTTAAGAAGTTTAATCTATTTTCTGTCGAGGTTTGAAGGCGATTTTTGATGAGCCCATGCTTCGAAAAGATCTCTTGCCGGTAGCATTTGACACAGGGAGTGTCAGACAAATCCTCAAAGCTATTTTCACATTTGGGGAAACGCTTGATTGTTCTCGCTCTTTCAAGAGCCTCATCATATTGCTAGGAGTGAGACTAACGCTCAATTTGCTGCAGAATGAAACAAACTGGACAAGTTCATCCTCAAGTTTGACATGGAGGTCAACACTGAACTTGGTTATGAGTTTGCGACAGGCTGTGAGGACCTCATCTGTGGGCATGATACGCAGATTAGTCATGAAGCCAAAGTAACAGATCTCTGTAGGCATCGCATCTCTTGCGCGACGCATTAGCTGTTCACTCTCGGCACAGTCTTCTTAGAACTCTTTAGCAGGAGAGCTAGCATTCATGTGCAGCTCGGTTAGACAATGGTTTACCTGCTGGTGGCTCTTGCAGAGAGGAAATTGCCACGTTAACGACAATATTGAAAAAAGAAATTTCTATCTGCTTAAGGGCATCTGTGTGTGGCTCATCTGGTCATTCATAACTGAACTGCCTCTTTATTTTCCTCAGCCTCTTTTGCTTTAACACAGCTTCAACATTCATAAGCTCACAGAGTTCTCTGGCAGAGATCTGGGCTGAGGTGAGACCATTACCTGTCGCTGACAAGGGAGGCTTCTGTTTTCACAAGCAGTGTCAGAGCCACATTCAACTGAATACAGACTGACTGGAGCAATTTGCTGACGTGTTGGATTTTTTTGACAGGATGTCATACCATACCACATTGCAAATGGCAAAACGGTATGAGTCAACCTCTTTGGCTAAAGACTGTGCCTCTGTTTTGATGACTGAATCAATAGTTTTGTACCTAACCTCTATAAGGGCATATCTCACCTCTGCTGTCTGGAACCTTACTGCCTGAACACTACCAATCCTGCTTTCTCATCAAGTGTCAGACCAGGATTTAATGTATCCGGAACGGTCTGGTGTCCCGGTCACACGGCGTTGTGTTCTGGTGCAAGACTTTGACAGAAGACTCTGAGGACGATTTCCAAACAGGCACTTAATTGTTGCCTTCAATAAAAGAACAAAAAGCACATATGAAGCTGGTATCTTCTCCTTTGGAACAAGCCTCTCCCAGCCAAGTATACAGCAAGACTGGCCTGCCTAATGTTAGATCAAAATAATAAAATTACTTTGAAAATGAAATCTTTCGCATTGGGCTATTTGCAAGCTGTATGCACTTGATTTGCATCAGCAAGTTCTCAAATAAACATACTTTTTACAACCAACTAATTCCTAGGGTGTTACAGGAAGTAGGTAGCCTAACTTCAATAAAAGAACAAAAAGCCATATGAAGCTGGAATCTTCACCTTTGGGGCAAGCCTAACATAAAAAGAGGTAAACTTAGATTTACGAACTACTCCACATGAAAACAAAACGTGAGCAAACATTTTCATAAAAACAAAACCGTATGACTAGCTCCTTTGCTAACATGTGCTTTCAAAATCCACTTTAAAAACATAAAAGATAAATCAGAACACCTATTTCCACGAGCCCTTATAATAGTATTCATGTAGGAATTTAAAGCAATATACCGGAGTAAGTTTAAGCATAGCCCTGCTGCACGAGCCTTCTAACAGCAATATATTTCGCATGAAATGAAATATTTTCGAACAGCACAGACTTAACACGAACGCGAAACACTTTACATTGAGTCAATGTAACCTCAGATCTTACTTTCGGTTTCCAACAGTCAGGTCCCATTGATTCAGTGTAAAGTGCCTGTTCGCTCCTGCGTTCGGTCTGTGCTGTACCAAATTATTTTGATCCACTCGCTAACTAGCGCATTTAGCAAGCTCTTTCAACAGGGCTATGCTTCAATTCACTCCGGTACTCTCTGTAAGTGACATTACAACACTTAAATCTCAGCTTTTCAATCGAGCTGCGTAAAACACGTACCTCTCCCAGCCAAGTATACAGCAGACTGGCAAGAGAACGTGAATAAAACAGTTTAAACCCTACATATAGCTAGACTCCTCATACCAGCTGTCTGAGAACAAAGACAAGAAAGGATTTTGCTGAAATACATACACCATTACCCCTGTACGAAATTGAAAACAAGGAAAATACCATATCTTTTTCCTTTCCCTGTTACATCAACATTGTGTTGATGCAGAGAACAATGTTCATAGGGCACAAACAAAGCACGAGGGTTTATCTTCAGAAGCTTAGCTTGGACTCCCTTGACTTTCCCTTCATGTTACCTCCATTGTCGTACGACTGTCCCCTACAATTATCTAAGGGAATGTCTAACGAGGGTTGACAGGTTTTCTCCGGTGGATGATTCCACCTCAAGGAACCCCATGAAGTGCTCCTTTATGACTTTCCCTAACCCTCCGTCTGAAAGTCTCCACTGTATATTATTATCTATTTCGCATGAAACACTGGGTGCTCCTTTGTGGCAGTGACAATCGAAGGTTGTAGTGCTGTATGTCTGTTGTGGGTTTGATGTTGGAGAGACGGTGTGTATGTATTATACGGTCTCTGACGGCGATGTGGTGTATCCAGTGAATACTTTTGTTCCTCCTGTAAATGGACTGGTTGTGCGTGTGTAAAAAGAAATCCAGATTCTCCATGATTACTAAATATGATGGGCAGGTCACACGTCTCTCTGGGGGCAGGTGTGTTGCGTTCATCAGTATTAATGTAGAATTTGTAAAATTAGATCAACACCTGTACTTAACAATCAAAGTGTGTGTTCGGTTCTTTCAGCTTTTCCCCACCGAACGGGGCGTTAGGAGAGACAACGTTGTTATAACTCTTTTGTGGTTCTTTATTTGTTTGTTTGTTTCATATGTTTCCACAAATAACAGTCGCAGCAGTAGATAGCAATTGCAGTAGTAGTAGATAGGTAGTAGGTAGGTAGTAGGTAGGTAGGTTATAAACCTGTAGAGTACAAAGGCTTAAGGTATAATAACAGTAATAATGATAACCACATACATAATTCATCATTAATTTCAATAATATAAATGCATAAAATCTATTCATAAATTGCATCATTATTATTATTTACTATTATTATTGTTATCATTACTGTTATAAACTTCATTAATATCATTCACTTTATCAACCATATTATTACCATTTAGTTTTATAAACATTATTATATATTTAAATTGAGTGACTATGCAAAGCCTTTAACCACAATAAAGCAACATTTACACATAAACAATATTGCACATTAATATTAAACACCATAATTCCACACACAAGCTACATTGCCCCAATTAAATGCATAAGTTTCAGTATTAGTCATTAAAATAGCAAAGTGCATAATCTGCTGACCTTAATGTAAACCAGTAAGTGTAGTTTTAAATAGCAACGTTCAGTACTTCAAACCATTACCAATACAAGACGAATTAACTACATTACCCATAATTCAATGCAAGTAGCCAATCAGAAGCAACTACATGACTTATCCAGCACCGTAAAACAGGAAGTAGACTCGTAACAGTGAAAGCGCTACAATTCAAACACTGGATTACGATCGCGAACGCCATTAAGCCGGCAAACTTTAAACATAACACCGCAAACAATGATTGTCAGCACGATCAAAGTAAGTTATCAAGCATATGAACCGCGCATTTACAC
Source organism: Sardinella longiceps (assembly GCA_027497455.2). NCBI lineage: Eukaryota > Metazoa > Chordata > Actinopteri > Clupeiformes > Clupeidae > Sardinella > Sardinella longiceps. The sequence continues at coordinate 28,046,095 of JAODXP020000030.1, read as the reverse complement.
AGCGGCAGCGCCGCGGCAACAATAAACAAGCAAGTTTAACCCTGCAACTTAATGAATGAAACTAGTAGCTTACCAGTGGCGTATCTCTCCTAACGAGACGACATGACAAACTTAGTGCTCACTCCCGTTTATAGCCCGTGCACGCTTTGGAATATAATTGGCTCCCGTTTCAATTGTCTGGCTCACGCTTCAATCAGGTAAGTGAACGTGCTTATACACCTGTATTTAATTACGTGACGCACCCGCGCCGCAGTGAACGCAACACCTCCCACTTGACCGACTGATCATATGATCCAAGGCGGTCACAGACAAACATTACATTACACCATAACACACTTTTTACAATAGGATTTTTTTTTTTTTTTTTTTACAAAGAATGAGATGCCATTGTCACTGTTCCGGAACCTTCCTGTACAGATGTGTGGTGTTCTGCCAGGTAAGGTCATGAGGTAAGTAGGTATTCTTCTTTTCTTCGTGTATGGTGCAAGTGGTGGCCGTGGCAGCATAGACACATGCCAACTAACCGGAGAGAGGTAGAGAGGGATTGGCCGTGACATCCTGAGGCAATGCCTGCAGGATCAAGGGGGTTGGGCAATGGGGACCTGAGGCGAGGCAGTGCCTACAGGACAGATGGCTGATGAGAGGGTTAGGGGGTCACTGGTCTTCCACAGGGATGAGGACCACCAACCTTCTGACGTCTCTCCGTAGGATGACTGCCGTCAGCTGATGAAGGTTCCCTTTAGGTTGCCCAACTGCCAGGGCGGCAGGGAGGCCTGCACACGTCTTCACATCTGCGTCTCTCACAAGTCCTTTCTTGTCGGGGTATATGGCCTGAATCCGTCCAAGCCGGAATTGTCCTCGGAGTGCGTTTGTGTCAGCAATCCAGACAATGTCCCCAATTGCTACATTTCTTTGAGTGTGGTGCCACTTTGGTCGAACGAACAGGTTAGGCCCGGCAAGTTCACTCCATTTCTTCCAGAACATATCCACACCAATTTGGATGGCTCTGAGACGACGCCAAGGATGGATGGACAATTCTATTCCTCCTGTATCTCCTCCTTGCCTGGTCCTCCCCAGGAGCAGGGTGTTGGGGGTCAGATACTCTATGGAGTCTTCTTGTTCTTGTGCCCTGGCGTCAATCGGCCTTTCATTAGTTAGATTCGCTGCCTGGAAGAAGAGGGTTTGGAGTTCACCCCAGGTAAGTGAGTTTGTCGTCCCTCCGAGGTTACTGAGGGCCCTCTTTACGAGCTTAACTGCGGCTTCTGCAGCCCCATTGCGATGAGGTGCATCAGCTGGATGAAAGTGCCATGCCCACGCTGTTCCATTTTTGGCGGCTTTGTCCTCTATGGATGCTTCCTTTAAGATAGCCAGGTGCTTATGCAGGTCTTGTAGGGCAGGTTTGGCACCAATAAAATTGGTCCCCTTATCTGACCACAACTTTGCAGGATGGCCTCTCGATGCTGTGAAGCGAGAGTAAGCTAAAAGGAAGCTTTCAGAGGATTGGTCGTCAACAAGGTCCACGTGAACTGCCCTTGATGCCATGCAACAGAATACTAAGCCCCAGACCTTCTTCCCTGTTCTTCTTTTGACAGAATCTTTGAATTCTTGTGTCTTCCTTGTGGACCACCAGACGATTTAGTGTCGAGTCAAGGAACTGACTGCCATCTTGGGCTGCGAAGACAAGGTCCTGGAAGGCTTGCGCCCTTTCTTCAGGAGAAAGGATGGCACGGTTTGCCTCCCACTTTGATGAATCTGGTGCCTGGAATTTTCTCAACCAGGTTTCTGCAGCCCGTCGGATCCAGGCTATGGAACCGCACAGCTTGGATAGAGAACTGAAGCGTTGAGGTTCAATTGGACGTGCCAGTCCAATTGCCCAGGTCCTTGATGTTGCACCCGGAGCAGCTGACTGGGTTAGACTATGGTTAGCTCCATCATACTTGATTTCTGCTTTGATGTCAGGCTTGCTGGGGACAGTTCTGTCTTTTGACTGCGCCCTGGTGACCACAGCTGAGAAGGCTTTCCGCTGAAGTTTCCTGACATCTTCAGAAGCAGAGGGTGTCATCTCACTGGCTGTCTTGGTAGGCCAGTCGGTTTTGCAGGAACGCAGGGCCTTGCTGCCACTCTGACCCCTCATTGAGTTCCTCGGGAGTTGCACCTCTGGTGAGGATATCAGCAATGTTTAACTTGCCTTCAATCCACCTCCAATCTTCAACCGGCCCGGCTTTCTGAATCTCACCGATTCGGTTCGCAAAAAAGGTTTGGTAGCCGTAGCTGTCCTTTTGGATTGCTGCCAGGATTGTTTGACTGTCTACGAAGTGAATCCATCTTTTGACCTGGATGTGGCAGTGTTTCTCAAAGTACTTTTTGAGGCGAGTGGCAAAGACTGCACCACAGAGTTCTGCCTTGATCACATCTCCCTTTTGATCCAGAGGGGTGAGTTTTGCCTTGGATTCTACCAATCTCACCATAACCTTTCCTTGGGCTTCCCACCGCAAGTAGAGCACCGCTCCATAGGAGGATTCAATCCCATCTGAATAGGTGATCCTTATTGGTGGGCCTTTGGCTCCAGGGGGTGAGACTTCTTTCAAACCTGACCTGGCCAAGTCTGACGTATTCCTCGAAGAGCATTATTGCGGATTCACGAAGCTTTGGTGAAAGAGGGAGGTCCCAGGTGTCCTTTGGTGGATTATCCTTTCCAGCTTCTTGGAATGATTCTCGCACCAACATCACTCCCTTTTGTTTGGCTGGTGAGGCAAGACCAATCGGGTCATACAAGGCGGCTATATGGCTGAGAAGAATGCGTCGGCTAAGGGGGTTTGGTGTTTCTTCCCGGACATCCTCCATGCGGAGATTGAGTCCCGTCCTCATTTTCCCTCTTTTCTTGGAGAAATTGATAGACGTCAGCAACTTCAGCTTATCTGTCTCAGGCTCGTAACCGACTCCAAGGGCTTTGTTTTCCCCATTTGATTGGGCAGCACTAAGGTTCTTGGTACAGTTAATTCGGCTCTAGAGTCAGAGGTTTCTTCAGCAGAGGCTCCATCCCTCCCACTTTGGTGTGACAGGACCCATGGTTTAAGAAAGAAGCCTCCTGCTTTCAGAATCTCTTCTACCCCTTTGGTGATCCTTTCCAGAGTCTTGAGGTCATTGTGTGAGGTCAGGAGGTCATCCACATAGCTATCCTCAGTTAGAACTCGCCGTTCTTCAATCATTTCGGCAAACTGAGGAAGGTTGGCCGTTTCCCTCATTGCTACTTGGGCAATACATCCTGCGGGTTTATCGCCAATGTTAACTCTGACAACTGCAAAGACCTCAATGTCATCCTCAGGGTTGTCCCTCCAGAGAAAGCGGTGGAGGTGGACTTCATGATCTTTCAGCCACACTGAATTATACATTTTTTTAATGTCACCCAGTGCAGCATGGAGTCCACTCCTGAACCTAAGAAGAACGCCTCTGATGGGATTAAGGATATCAGGACCCGTGTGGAGGAGATCATTTAGGCTTATACCTTGGAACTCTTGGCTGCTGTTCCACACAATTCTCACAGGAGTTGAAGAGGAGCGAGGGTTCGGTGCAACTAGATGGCTGATGTACCATTTAGGTCCTTCCCAGCTGTTAATTTCCTCTCTTGTGAGTCTTACAGCAGCTCTTCTGGAGACCATTTCATGGATTTGGTCTTTGTATGCAGCCTTCCACACAGGTTCCTTGTCCAGGCGTTTCTCTGTGTTCCTGAAGGTTGCCTCCACAGCCTGCCGGTTGTCAGGCAGTGTTGTGATGTCTGCCTTCCAGGGATAGGCTGCGTCCCAGTGGGGTAAGTTGCTGTGTTTGTCTGCCAGCACATATGTCAAACATTCTTTTATTTTCTCCAGGCCCCGTTCTTCCTTGAGGGTCATTTCTTTCCCTCCAGGAGGAACGGGGCCTGGAGAAAATAAAAGAATGTGTTTCAGAGGGGGGGGATTTCTTACTAATCTGACAGATGAAGGTCCTCCAGGCTTTGGGATACTTCCAGGAATTCTGTGCCTGTATCTCTGTAATCTTTAAATTGCTGGGAATCTGCCACACTGTGAATTGCCAACTCCCCCTGCTTTTTTATGGCTCTGCTATGGGATGTGGTGATTGATAACTGGCTCAGGTGATTGATAACGGACTTCTTGGCTCCGCTGTACTGGAGAATGGTGTTGATATAATATGACAATGCAGCCAGGTGCAGTGCAGTGGCTGCTGCAGTACAGGCTCCAGTGTAAGTTGCGTTGCACCTTTATTTCTCTTTTCTTCTTTCTTGACAAATGTTGTACTCAGCCTCCTCGTCTTTTTCGTCCTTAAATTTAAAATAAAATAAAATAAAATAATCCCACTCATCTGACATTGTCGTTGACAACTTAAAATTCAGAGTTAGACATGCACAAACAAACCTCGTTGAAGTGTACGCTGGGGATGCTGGGCAGGTGGCTAGATGTGCTGAAAACATGGACTGGATTTGTGGGGGAACCTTAAAGAAATGGAATGGATCGGTGCGCTGAATCGAACTTTTGGCTTTTTGAAATTTTGCCTTGCAGGCCGATCTGATTTCGATATGCATTGTTTGCTAATATTGAATTTCTATTTGTCTTTCTCTGTTTCGCTCCCTCATGTGAGACATGGTAAAGTGTGATGATATTGACAGTGAAGGGTGATATATGCGATGGGACAAGGTGGGCTTCCTTACGGGTGACAATTTGCATCAAAAATGTTATCAATATGATCAAAACTTCTGAAAATATTGTTTCATATTTTACAATCCTGTGACCTCTGAGACCCTCTAGTGATCGAGGCCCTAGGCAGCTGAACCATGAAACCCATTGCAATAACAAGTCCTTGTCAACAGCACTTAAAAACAAGCTGCCCACCTTCTGCATCGTATTAGAAATCCCTACAAAACCCCACAATCCTCGATTCAATGCCCATACGGTTGGAAGACCAAATTACTTTGAAAAGTGTCTTCATTTCATCTGCAGTCAACTTCGTTGGACTGTAACACATGACTGGATGAAAGAAATGTGTGTTGAGGTTAATCTCGTCAAGCACTCCTAGAGTCCTCAGGCCTTTTCTGAACCTGTGGAGACACAATTATAGTCAAAGGTTTTAGTTACACATTAAAGTCTGTTACAACATGTTAGCAGATACTATGTGAAGTGTTTGACTAAATAAAACAGGTTTCTATACTGAGGTCTATTCTGTCTGAAAATATAGTTCTTCTGTCAGACACTAGGGGGGCCATTCAGACAAAAGCACCAAACACCTGTTTTCGTCTCTAAGAAAGAAATGAACACACTGACTTCTTGGTTAAGAGGTCCAATTTGTCCTGATGGATGTGACACACTGCAACATGGTTCAGCCTCTGCTGTGCCATAGTTGTGCGCAACCAGGTCTTTAATCGTGTAAGAGCACTAAAGCTCCTCTCTGCCTCAGAGGACGAGACTGGTACCACAAGCAGTAATCTCAACAGCACTTATCTGTATTGGATGTATAATTTGTAAGATTTGAGCCACACAAAATGGCTCCTCTCTGCCTCAGAGGACGAGACTGGTACCACAAGGAGTAATCTCAACAGAGTTTAGTCTCAGTGAATAAGCCTCACACCTCCAAGTCCAAAGAATTCACAATTGAAGATGCCTTCTCAAAAAGGCATCAGAAGGCCTAATCACTTCTCTTCCCATTGAAAGCTGACTGAACCTTAGAATCAGCAGCCTGCATATCAGGAACATCTGTGTGCTCTGAAGAGAAATATTAAGACACTCTAGCTCTCCTATAACTGCTTGTGCCATCTCAAGACTGAGTACAGTACTCCCATAATATCCTTAATTTGCCTCTACTGACTAACAACTTGGCAAACTTTGGGAAGGACTGCCTCTGATGTTGCCTCTAGCCTAGGGCAATTCGATTCAATTCAATTGTTTTTTGGTTCCTATTGGTTTTCAGTTTAGGGCTGGTGGAATTTTTTCCCCCATGGCATCAAGAGATCGGTAGGAAAGTATTACCAGAGAGGATTCAAGCGGAGCAGTATTCCATGATCTTTGGTACTACTGTTGCTTCTCCAGTGTGTCTGATTTGAAGAAGTCAACGCACGCAGCTTGCTTGTGTTTGTGGCACTGTTGGACAGAAGGCCGATGGTCGTCATCCGTGTCTTTATCCATAAGCTCAGTCTGATGCTTAGTTTACACTACCCCGGGTCTTCGAGAAACCGGTTATCTTCCCCTCCCCCGAGTAAGGAAACAATCGCATTTACACAAACATCAAAAACGGCTAAGAAAGGCGGTGACAATTAACCACCACGTCACAGTTTTATCAAAGATCTTTCAAGGGAGCAACATCGTAGCAGATGGCCACAAACATGAAGTGTTTCGGTCTGCATTAGCAGCAGTCTCACATTACGTCACATCATTAACATTTTCCCTTAGGAAATTATAAAATGATATAATGTATGTGTGCCATAATATTGTCTGTGATCATTAATGAAACCAACAAATGACAATTCAATCGCTCCTCTGCAAAACAATGTTGTATGAACCAAGTGTGCTTTTTAGCTTTAGACCGAGAGGGTTTGTTTGGCAGTTACCATGACGACATATATGAGCTATATGCTAACTATAAGCTAGTCGTTTTGGACTTTGCTCAAACCTCACATATTGCTGTAAACTATGTTCACGTTTGCTCTGTCCACTTAAAATGAACTCAGTAATGATACCCGCAGGCTGTCAATAAATTACATCTCAAATATAAATGTAAAACATTACGTTAGCTAGATCGCTAGCGTTAGCTCCCTAACAACTTGAAATTTTAGTAGGCTATTTACTGCCTGGCAGCTTCATCTGATAGAAATACCAACAGTAACAGTTTACAACATTAGTCTTGAAATCATGTTTAACACTTACAGAATATGAGAGATACATGCCAAAAAAACCTGGATAACTCCAAAAAGACGATTTATTGGTAAAAGTCCTGACATCATTCAAAACCAGGTGGTGCCCCTTGTGAAAATAGAACTGCTATGCGCGAACGTAGGTGCTTCTCGTTTGATCCAACTGTCTTTGGTGCTAGAGCTCCGGTTATGGGTAGTTACACAAATCTCTGAAGACGGGGTTCTCCGACATCTCCACCTTGCCCGGAGTTTGTGGGATTCTCCGTCTTCACCTTCGGGTAAGTGTAACAGAGAGGTGCAACCGCAGAGAAACATGTGCGTCTTTATGGTTATGTGTTTGTGTAAACGGGGTCTGAATCAAGTAATGGTCACCTGTTTCAATTAAGCACAAGGAATCTCCAGACCTGAAACAGATACTGGTGTTGATGGCAGTGTTTTTCCACCCATCCTGTGAACGCTGGATCTTCTCTGGCAGACACCTCTTGCTTGTCTTCCTTTTTCTTCAGGTCCTCCAAGAAAAAGATGATATTTTGATCGGGTTCCTTCGTAAGAGGCACCTGATTGACACCACCATGCATTGCGAAAAAAGTCACATATGAGCCACTGTGCAACAATTGTGTTTTCAGCCTCTACCTCCTTATTCACAGAAAACCCCCTCTCAACAGAGGCCTGGCCGTGTGAAAGCAGCAGTAAGTTCTGGCAAAAATCCTAAGCAGCAGGGTAAGGACGATTAAATCTCTGAAGCAGGAAGGTGTCCAAGTATCTTTCATTGGGCTTGAAGGCAAGAGATTCTTCATTCCTAGCCTCAAGAGACAGGAAAGATTCAAATTGTTGGGCGATGGCATCCCCTAGATGTTTATACAAAAGCTGGTGGCTAAACTGAAGTATTCTAGTAGCCTATGCACGTTATACAACTGCTACTCACTCACCGTCAGCAAACGCAACCCTTGGGTTGTGCTTTCTGGCAATGAGAAGCCCACTCCCCGATTCTGCCATCCCCATTTTTGGCTGGGGCAAATGATCTAGTAGAAAATAAAAATGATTTAATGAAAATAAACATCGGGGCAACAGGAGGTTGGGTGTTTGTTGTGAATGTTATGATGTGTTTGCAATATGTTTGGGTACCGAGTTCGTAACAGGAGGAAAGATTGCAGTGATGCATGAGGGAGAGGGGCTTTTTGAGTGGGGAGAGAGAAGGAGATCCAATGGTGTGCACTAGAGAGGTTTTCTTTGTTACTTACAGTTACATTTTTCTTGTTCTGGACTATCCAGCGGCAGACAGGCAATGAGGTTCGGAGACTAGTGGAACTTTTTCTGTAAGAGTATCCAGTGGAGCAAACAGACGAACAGCACAATGTAATCCAAGGTTAATGAGTATCCAGCGGAGAAAACACATTAAAGTTCCATCTTCCGAATGTAACGATTCCTCTTCAGTAGCGTTAATCCTTAGAAGGCGAAGGTCAGAATTATACGGAGTAACGTAGGCTAGATAATACTTGGCTTAACCTACGGGAAAACAAAACAAACAAAAACCCTCTCCCAAAGCACACACGAAACTCCCAACTTCTCACTCAAGACTTCACTCCGCCATTGCATTTGCATTTACATTTACATGTATGCATTTAGCAGACGATTTTATCCAAAGCGACTTACACAAGAGGATTAACAATCAAGCTCCATAGGAGTGCTCTGTGTGACTGCTTATACAGTTGGCCCACTTAGGACCACTCCCACATTTAGCTACTGTACGTGGAGTGGGCAGGTAAACTGTAATATTAAGAATACGTGAATGAAATTAGGTTAAATATTTGGCCCTAAGGTGTGCCACGGAGATAAGTGTTATCCAAAGCAGGAACAGGCCTTCTCAAACTCCGTCTGCTCCTCTGCCTCTACAGGCCTGGAGTAGAGCAGCGTTCACAGGCCAACAATGTTTTGAATTCTCATTCGCTCTAACGTTTTTTTGCACACATATAAAAAACAGAAATAATACACACACCCTTAAACATTCCCTTTAAACTGATACGGTACTGTCAATTGAACCAAAGTGCTTGTTGGGGGTTGACATCACTTCGCAATTGATTTCTGTCCAGTTGTCAGCTTGGTCAACTTTACCAGCTGCAGACACAAACATGCATTTGCACTTTTTAACCTCTTGTCTTTAAATGATTATACACCCATCCTCCATACTGTTTGTGCATCTGAGATCACGTTCTCGTCCCCTACAAGACTCAAGATTCAAGAGTTTATTGTCATTGTCAGAAAAGGTAACGAAATTGTGTTAGGGGTACAAAACTTATTAGCAGCAGATTTTCAAATTAAGTGCACAAGAGGTAAAAGTGACACCAGTGCTCGACCCCCCAGCCCCCCTCCATCCCACTTAAAGTGCAACAAAGATTATTAAGTGCCATAATGCTTGGACCCCATCCACCCACACACACACACACCCACACACAGTGGCCCTAATAAATAAGGCAGTATTAATGCAGTGATTTAGGCAGTTCAGTTTCTCAACAGTCCTGTAAATTCAGCAGTCTTATGGCCTGGTGAAAGGCTGTTGGCCAGTCTTTTAGTTCGGCTCTGAAGGGACCTGTACCTTCTACCTGAGGGTAGACGTTGCAACAGGTGAAAGGCAGGATTGTGGCTGTCGCACAGGATGTTCTGCACTCTCCGTGAGACAGCGCGTGGTGTAGATGGTACTAATCTCTGGGAGAGGCATTCCAGTGACTTTCCCTGCTGTTTTTACAGATACAAAACCATCGTTGCCTTGGTAAGTGATGACATCTTTGAACAGTTGTGCAATTAGTTTTGTTTTTTTTATTGTAGAAAAGGGGAATACACTCTTCCATTTGAATATAGGGATACTTATATGAATTAATGAACAGTCAGCCCTTTAAACCTTTCTCTAAAACAGCTGTGTTACTAAACAAACGCACAAGGGGTTCTTTTGGAAAGAAGCCAGCAATGAAATATTAAATAGTATTTTCAATCATTCAACTGCTTTTTGACTAAGCAGGTTACATTAACACAAGTACAGCGCAAAAGTTTATATTGACAGAAACCACCATGTGTTCAGGCGGCGCTGAATACACCAGAAAAGACGCACCACACACAAAACAATTAAATGACGCGCATAGCGCTGTATATTATAAGTACACCAAAAACCTGTGTAGCACACAAATATTCCCCTTTCCTCCAAGTCCACTACAGTTAAACTGTATGTCCAGCCTTAAAGGCAATCAGTCCAGCAATGCGCAACAGTTCCAAACTCCAATCAGGAAATAGAAGCAGGCGCGAGTGCTATTCCTGAGACAACGCAGAACGAAAAAATATATTCCACAACAAAAAGCCAAAAAACAGCAAAAAAGGCGATAGCTAGCAATGGTATACCATGCGGAATAAATGTACAAAAAAATCAGGATAAATCTCACCAGATCCAGGTTGACTTGTCCTCTCAGCGCGCGGACAAAAGGACAATAAGTGCGGTTTTCGGATAAATCTCTTCTCCACCCCCAAGTGAGGCAGACACTTAATATCAATGTTTTTAAGCGCTGTTATATTACCAAAGGAACTTATTACTAAAGTTTTTCCCAGCTGCACTTGTCACTCTGCACAAGCACTCTGTGCTTACTGCACATTAATGAGATATAAATGGGTTCAGTGAGAGGTCAGATAAGAGATGACATCCTCATGCACACACACACACATCCTCATACACACACACACACACACACACACACACATGTTTAATATGTGACCAAACTGACATGAACATGTACACAGAAGCTTTCTTGGAGCAAAACGGGACATATATTGGAATAGTATTCGCATACACAAAAGCACAAACACATACACAAACACAGACACACATTCACACACACATACACTCAAATATGAAAACTGGAGGTTTCTGCCCTGTAGCATTTATCATAGCGGGTATACTCATACTGAACCACTCAGCCATCTCCCCAAACACACACACTCTCTCTCTCTCTCTCTCTCTCTCTCTTTCACACACACACACACACATAAACACACACCCTCAAGGGACCTCATTGCAATCTTTTAATTTTCTGCCTTATTGGTTCCTCATTACAAAACAGCAACCCTTCACAAAAAATAATGTGTGTGTCAGGAGTGGTTTCAAACCGCAGACATGAAACTCTTCATATTATGTCAGAATGCTATGTTCTCTCTCTCTTCTTTCTGTGTGTGTGTGTGTATGTATGTGTGTGTGTGAGTGTCAACAGCGTTTTCAGACGCCTCATGTTATGTCAGAATGCTGTGTTTCTTGCTCTGTGTGTGTGTGTGTCAGGAGTGATCTCAGGCCACAGACATGAGACTCCTCACGTTATGTTAGAATGCTGTGTTCTCGCTCTGTGTGTGTGTGTCTGTGTGTCAGGCCGCAGACATGAGACTCCTCACGTTATTGTCACAGTATGTAGACTTTTTCTTAAGGAAATATGTGCATAGTTTACCATCTTATCTTGGGGACACTACTGATATCCTGAATGTTATCAGTGATTGGCATTGTGACAAGAATGACCTCTTAGTCTCCCTTGACGTGCAAAGTTTGTATACGTGCATCCCCCACCATGTCGGCTTAGAAGCTATGACCCACTATCTTAAACAACGCCCTGATGAGATTTTACCTCCCTCTGCGTTTTTTAATAGACCTGGTGGAGATTATTCTTTCTAATAACTTTTTTAAATATGCGGATAGATATTTCTTGCAACTCCAAGGAACAGCAATGGGCAGCGCTTTCGCGCCTTCTTATGCCTGCCTTGTTATGGGTCTATGGGAAGAGAAATTCATTAACACAAATCTTAATCCTTTCTTTTCAAAGATGGCATTATGGAAAAGGTATATTGATGACGCAGTTATGATATGGAAAGGTACTATTAATGAGTTGAATAATTTCCTTGAGTACGTTAACTCGAGTACCAACTACCTTACTTTTACTATGGAGCATGACGTAAAGTCTCTGAACTTTTTGGACTTGACTATTTTAAAAGATGCGAACAATACGCTACAAACTACTGTCTATAGAAAACCACTGAGCAGAAATACTCTCCTTCAAGCTGACAGCAACCACCCTCCTCATCTGATTAGAAATATCCCCACTGGACAATTTCTTAGAGTGAGGAGAAACTGTAGCTCTACTCCCGATTTTATGCTTAAGGCGTCCCAACTGTCTCAGCGCTTCCTAGAGAGGGGATACGCGCAAGACGTTGTAGAAACGGCATGGGACAAAGCATTGAATATTGACCGCCCCTCCCTTTTGACTAAAAAATCCACTCGCAAAGATAAACCTAGGCTGTGTTTTTCCACACGTTATTCGCCTGCAGCAGGTAGAATTAAACAAATCTTCAAAAGTCACTGGCATATTCTTCAGAGTGACCCGTCTCTCCAAGAGATCTGTGCGCAGCAACCGAGGTTTGCTTTTAAACGTGCGCGTAATATTCGTGACAGACTAGTTCATTCTGACATGAAGGTCTCACACCCTACCACTTGGCTTTCCAATCCACCTATAGGCTTTTACAAGTGTGGTCATTGTGCGCACTGTTCTAATTCCACGAATGCTAAAACCTTTTCTCATCCAATGACGGGCAAATCATTTCCGATTAATTCTTTTATCAACTGCAACAGTACCCACGTGATTTACCTCCTGAAGTGTCCATGCGGCCTTGTGTACATTGGTCAGACAAAACGTCAATTAAAAATAAGAATTTCCGAACACAAAACAGCTATACGCACCAAGAATGCAACATATGCTATGGCCAGACACTACATGGAGGCAAATCATGGCTCCCCTGCTTCTTTGAAGTTCTGGGGCATAGACAAAATTTCTATAACCCCTAGAGGTGGCAATATTGTCAACAAATTACTATGCAGAGAGGCATTTTGGATTTACACGTTGAATACACTGGAACCTAATGGCCTAAATGAAGAACTGAATATGTCTTGCTTTCTATAGTCTAACCTACATCTGGCCCCTCTCTCTCCAATGACCTCCTTTGCTGTTTTTTGACGCACCACTCTGGTGTTTTAGAATTGTAATGTTACTCTTTTGATTTTTTCCTGTTGGTTGAAACATGTAATGTAATTTTTTCCTTTCTTTCTTTTCGTCTCTTGTCTGTTTGTTTCTATTTTGATTTTGCTGTTATTTGAGTGCAGCCTTTGTCAGTGGCACCTTTGGGTGATTCGGTCACCGCCCCTTACGTACCTGTCAGGTGTTCTGTTAATTTAAGCACCACCTACCCAGGTTTGCCATATTGACTCTGAAGAAGACGTTACAACGTCTGCACTTGCCCAATAAAACAGTTATTTTTCCACATCTGAAGATGCTCCGGTGACTCTCTTCCTTGCCTACTCCTCACGTTATGTCAGAATGCTGTGTTCTCAACAACACCACTGCTTCCTCCTCTCAATCTCTCTCTCTCTCTCTCTCTCTCTCTCTCTCTCTCTCTCTCTCTCTCTGTGTGTGTCTCTGGCTTTCTCTCCTAATGATGAAAATAAGCTGCATTCTTGTGTGTGTCTCTATACTCATCACTCCAATGTAATGCTGTGTGTGTGTCTATACTCATCACTCCTATGTAATGCTGTGTGTGTGTCTATACTCATCACTCCTATGTAATGCTGTGTGTGTGTGTGTGTGTGTGTGTGTGTGTGTGTGTGTGTGTGTGTATACTCATCACTCCTATGTAATGCTGTATGTGTGTGTGTGTATGTGTGTGTGTGTGTGTATACTCATCACTCCTATGTAATGCTGTGTGTGTGTGTGTGTGTGTGTGTGTGTGTGTGTGTGTGTGTGTGTGTGTGTGTGTGTGTGTGTGTGTGTATACTCATCACTCCTATGTAATGCTGTATGTGTCTGTACTCATATCCTTAGAAGGCAAAGAACTGTGAATCATAGAAAATAACATAAAAAAACACAGAAAAAAAGTTGTCCCACCTACCCACACACAAACACACACACACACACACACACACCCATTCTCTCTCTCTCTCTCTCTCTCTCTCTCTCTCTCTCTCTCTCTCACACACACACACACACACACACACACACACACACACACACACACACATTGTCCTTGAGGCCTTTTCCCTCCCTGCTGTAACATTGCTGAGGCTGGATGGCTGTTTGTGTGAAGTGTCAAGTGTGTTTATGATGTGGTGTGTGTGTGTGTGTATGTATGTGTGTCTGTAGTGTGTGTGTGTGTGTATGTATGTGTCTGTAGTGTGTGTGTGTCCTCTTGTCACTCCTCACATATGGCATACAACACTCACTAATGGAAAAAGTGTGTTTCACTCTGAAAAAACATTCTGCTGAGTGCTGTGCCTGATTCGGTTGAACACACACACACACACACACACACACACACACTCTTCTACTTTCATATGTTCAGAATATCCTCAAGGCTCTACTGCCCCTGACACTCATTTAATTATCTAACACAAACACACACATACATACACAAACACACACACATGCACAGGGACGCACGCGCACACATACATACACAAACACACACACACACATACATACACAAACACACACACACACATGCACATTCTATACATTTAACGTGATTCAAACTGATCACACTGTAGTATGTGAAGTGAGTTTTGTAGCCTTCATACACACTTTAGAGTGTGTGTGTGTGTGTGCGCATTCATGCATACAAAAGTGAGGATACTGCAGAAGGATACTGCAGAGTGTTTTCTCTCCACTGTAAAACCTCCTCTTCCTATAAACTACTAGGAATATGTGTCAGCATCTTTAACTAGATGGTGCTTAGAAACAAACCATTTTGTTCATTCATTTGTTTATTCATTCATTCATTCATTTTGTGACTAAACAGAACTGAGAAACATGCTTATAAACACATTCATTCACACAGAATTATATAGAGGACTAGAAGCCTCAAAGGGTTCCAAAACGTACGTCAACAAAGCCGCCATATTGGTTAGGGCAATTCCAAACAGCAAATGAATAGTAGCCAATGGGGAATATGCATAAAATCCATGAACTACGAGTGATATGGGGTGTCTACAGATGACAGGACCATCTAGACCGGTGCAATAGGCCTGATACATGTAAAGGAGCTAATTATTCATTTCGTTATTGTATTTACAGAAGCCTTATTCAAGTTGTGAACTGACAAACTAGTTGCCTTCTTGCACCATAGGGTAATTTCCAATAGTGGGAATTGTAATATTGATGTCCCTTTCCTCGTCAAAAATTAAACCAGACTATTTCAAAATTAAGTATTTTAAAATTATTATTATTATTATTATTATTATTATTTTTTTTTTAACAATCCCCACCACCAATAAGCCTCAAGCGGAGCGAGCGGGGGAGCAATGGGAGTGGTAACTCCGGGCCCACGGCTGAGAGAGGGTCCACCTTTGACTAATATATCTTGCTGAATTGTTGTAACGTTATTTGGCGATGTTTATTTGTACTATTTGGTGGTGTGAATAAAATACAATTCTGCCGCTGGCCCATATGTGCGCTAAAATGCCATACACGCTACTAAATAGCATGCAACAGGCATTCTCCCTCTGACGCTACTATTGCATTTTAAAAGCAAAAGTGATGCTATGCATTGGCTGTGGTATAGGTTTGCTCTCTGGGTTTGCTTAAGTAGCCTGCATGCATTTATTAAAGAAAATCAAGTGACATAGCACATAGGTCTGTGTGCCCCGAAAAGTTTGTCAGACGACCCTTTCCTTTTAAGTTCTGCCGTCTCAAAGCCGTCGCATATCCTACTACCATTTCAAACGAGCAGTTGTCCTTGCTATCTATCTATACTTTTGCAAATCGACGATGAATGAGCCATTTTTGACTTGAGAAATGAATGAAACGGAGGCTCCTGAAAGGAAAAAGTCTTCTGCAGTTTCACAGATAGGCTATATGAGCATCGAGCGCTGGATTACAAACAGGTTGGTGAAATCGCCCCATGCATACCTCTTTCATAGGCCTAAATTGCAAGTCAGTAATTAAGAAAATAGGTATTCTAAAGAAAGTAGCCTATTTCAAAGAGACGGTGTTCATGGCGTGAGCATTTGCAAAGGTGCACCATGCCAGCACCTGCCTGCGCGGTGCGTGTGCGGTGTTGTGCAAGGTAGGCTACACAAAAAAAAATGGATGGGGAAAGCGTTCATCTGCTTAGGAGGACGAGCCTTTTTTTTCCTCAAAACTGTTCACACCATTGGTTGACAGGCGTCATGCATTTTCTC
>JAODXP020000030.1:27999956-28002456 GCA_027497455.2 Sardinella longiceps | reverse complement strand
TGGCAGTCCTGTTTTATCAGATGAGACAAGGAGTAAATATTTGCTTTTTATCAGGAAACTGCCAAGATGCACAACACACACACACCGCGCGCACACACACACACACACACACACACACACACACACACACACACACACACACACACAAAAGGTGTGTGGGACTGGAGTTTCAAATACAGCGCCATTCTTCCAAACTTCCATGCACTAAACACACACATTTTGAGGTAGAGAGAGAGATACTGAGAAAGAGAGAGAGAGAAATAAGTGTGTGTATGGGGATGTGGTCTGAAGCTAGATGCTGTAAGGAGAAATAGTGTTATTGCAAACCTCATGTACATGATGTCATTGAGTTCCCCAAGGTGAGGGGGCTTTTATTTTGATGAAATGTTTCTCCTGAGCCTGCAGGAAGTGACCTTGGACTGGACTGAACTTCACCTGCATACTTGAGCAAAGATGCACTGCAAGAGGGAGGCTACAGTACTTCCATGCAGGCTATGTGGGAGAAGACTGAGATAGAACTCAGACCAGAACACAATCACATTCTGACCAGAACACAATCACATTCTGACCAGAACTCAGCTACATTCTCACCAGAACACAATCACATTCTGACCAGAACTCAGCTACATTCTGACCAGAACTCAGACACATTCTGACCAGAACACTATCACCAGAGAGGATTCAAGCGGAGCTCAGTATTCCATGATCTTTGCTATCACTTTTTGACCAGAACTCAGCTACATTCTGGCCAGAACTCAGCTACATTCTCACCAGAACACAATCACATTCTGAGCAGAACTTAATCACATTCTGGACAGAACTCAGACACATTCTGGCCAGAACTCAGCCACATTCTGAGCAGAACTCGGACACATTCTGAGCAGAGCTCAGATCGATAAGAGCCACATCCATTGCATGTTTTTTTAGGTAAACAATAACCAAGCCAGGTCAGATGGGGAGAGGGGTAGGGGAGGGATTAGTAGTGTGTGAGAATAAGAGTACTTTATTTTGTCCTTGGGAAAGGATATTTCCTCTCTGCATTTGACCCATCCGAGGGGTATACACACATGTACACACAAACACAAAAGTTGTTGGGAGCTTCACATTCCTTAGGGATTAGTAGTGTGTGTGTGTGTGTGTGTGTGTTTGTGTGGTGTGTGTGTGTGTGTGTGTGTGTGTGTTTGATTTTGTAAAGACATCATTTGATGAGTGCCTTATTACACATTATTATGCAGACACCAGTTTTCTTTACACATATAAGGTGCCGACTGTACTGTACTCTCTTGTTTGAATCACATAAATGGCCTCAATAAAAAATGTATCTAAAAAAAAAAAAGCCAAGACAGGTGCAATAACTGTGGAGAATGACAGTGTTCAGCTCAGTTGGAAAGACAAAGTTCGTCATGCATGGCAGAGTCCTTTCCCAGTCTCCAAAGACTACCAGACATGTTCTCCTGGGCTGGTGACAGGTGTTTGTGTATGGCAGATGATGGCATGAATGCATTTAGATTTAACATAGAACTCACTCACTGAACTGGAGTTCAAAGACCCCAAAATGAGCTCATATCTGATGTGTGTGTGCGTGTGTGCGCGTGTGTGTGTGTATATATGGTACCTCAGCTGTGGTCTTCTGCTTGGGAATCAATAGGGTTAACCCTTCTGTTTCAAGGCTTAATAGTAGGCCAGTAGAGTTGGTCACGGCTGCCCACAACAGAACTTAAAAGCCCATATCTAATGTCTGTGCACGCGTGTGTGTGTTTATGTGTGTGTGTGTGTGTGTGTGTGTGTTGATGTGTGTGAGAGAGAGGATGGATGTAGCTTTCAAAGTGTGTGTGTGCTTGTTTATGTGTGTGTGTTTTTGTAAATGGCAGTGTGTGTTGATGTGTGAGTGTGTGTTAACGTTTGTTTATGTGTGTGTGTGTGACAGTGTGTGTTGACGTGTGTGTGTGTGTATGTGTGTGTGTGTGTGTGCGCGCCAGGCTGGGTGCTCAGGTATTCTTGTCAGGCCAAAGCCTTGCTTAGTGGCACAGCAGACCTGAGCTTGAGAGAACAAAGACCCCCACTGTGCTGGTCGATCACCAGAGAGAGGAAATCAAGCCCACACCTGTTCTACAGACATCCTCCTCTTCCTCCCTCCCTCCTCTTCTCCTTCATCCTCCTCTCCTCTCCCTCCTTCTCCTCTCCCTCATCCTCCTCCACTTCTCCCTCTTCCTCTCCTCTGCCTCCTTTTATTCCTCCTCCTTCTTTTCTCCCTCTTCCTCACCCTGTCCTCCTCTCCTCTGACTCCTCTTCTCATTCTCCTCTCTGTCATCCTTCTCTTCTTCTTCTTCCTCATTTTCTCCCTCTTCCTCTTCTTCCTCCTCCTCCCCCCCTTGTTTTCCTCTCCCTCTTTTCATTCTCCTCTCCCTCATCCTCCTCCTCCTCTTCCTCCTTCTCTGCCTCCTCTTCTCTTCGTCCTCACAGGAACAAAGACTGCAGCTTTTTATTGACTTTCTGATTT
>JAODXP020000030.1:27994956-27997456 GCA_027497455.2 Sardinella longiceps | reverse complement strand
GAGGGGTATGTGGTAGACATGGGATTGGGCCTTAGTCCCAGGGTCTGGGATCTCGGCTAGAGAGCTGAGGATAGTCATGGACTGAAACGTTTGCATAGCACTCCTTCACTTACACTTGCGAGGAGGAGTGAGAGTCCTCCCTGTTTCATTGTCTCAGCTACCCAAGTAGCAAAAAATCCGCGGCCCGAAAGCGGCTCGATGGCGGCATGAACACTCGGCCGAGACTCGGGATTGAATCTAGGTCCGATTTCACTCCCGAGCGCTCGGCGCTTTAACGGCCCGAGTACAGAACGCCGAATGTTAATTAATCGGCCCGCTTGTGGTGTGGGGCGTCAAGCCAGGGGGAAAATGCAGTCGGCCCGCTGCCGGCACCCCGAGTGAGAGCACGCAGGCTACCCTCCCTGTAAAATATTGATATTTAAGCTACTTTTCCGAAGATTAAATTACCCTAATACTTTGCTTTTATCCCATTTAAATTGTTTAGATTTCATTGCATTTTTACTTTCGCTTTTGCCCGTCTTGAAACATTTATCGAAGGAGACTTTGAATTGGATTCATTTCAAACAGCGAAAATATCAACACAAATAATAAAAGTCTTTAAACTTACAAGGGCAAATAGCTGTTTCCAAAAATAAAAACACTATGTCTTGGACAAGATGGTGACAAAAAGCATGGGCTAATTTCATAATATATGGTTTAACTTGCTAATTTCCATTGCCTCCTGAATATTCAAATCATTAAGTAAACCATAACACATTTGTCATGAAAACTTTTTATTAAATGCCATCCACTGGACCACAGGCTGTGCCATGTAAAAAGGTAGCTCTATGAATATTTCAGCAGTAGCTTTAGTCTTGTTGATGTGCAGCAGGGGGTAGATGCAGCAGACTTTCCAGGTGTTGTGGTTGTGCAGCTGGTAGTTGTGTAGAACATACGCCCTTCAAGTGGTAAGATGCCAAGAGTCCTGTGTCTAAGTCCATACACTGTAAACTGTTTGTTTAGGTCTTCTAACTTGCTCTTCGGATCACAAGTCAAAGGCAGTTAGAGCCAGAATGCAAACACTTCATCCAACTGCATGAGTACATCCTTGGCTGCAAAACACAAAGAATAAAAGCAAGCATTAGTAAACTATTGGAATTACAATGGTAAAGACAAACATGCTCCACACTGTCTGGAATACAAACACAAATAGAACTGATCAAGAGATATATTGACCCTTATTTATGAAACAAACACAGACATCAGTGCAAGTCCGAGTGCAGAAATCACTTGTGATCGGGGTCATGTGATATGAAGACACAAGGAAATACAATTCCTTTTCTTCATACCTCCTTCACCTTATCATGTTTGTTATTACTTGTCACCATAAGAGACCTATCACAGAGTTTTCATTTGTCAGAGACGGATTGTTATGAATGTTTGGATGCTTTTAAAGTGTGACTTACATTTGAATGTTGATGCCAAATCCTTTTAGAAGCATCTTTCATTCTGGTTTGTGGCTGTTGCTGGGTGCAGCAGATCCGTCAAGTGCTGTGACATCCTGCTTGGCAGCAACTGAGTAGGACATGAGATGAAAGGTTTTGAGATCAACTGCAAACACCACTATTCCACACAAAAACCTACTAAATTGATTGTGATGGATGTGTAAAGAAGATTTTAAGTAATTATACAAAGCTGACTTCAGTAAAAACAGGTATTACCTTATCTCCAAGGGTGAAGACAGGTGGATGCAGCAGTTGTCTGTTACAGGAGTTCGGGAACACCCAGTGCAGATAGTCTAGGAAAGCTCCATCAGGGCCCTGTGTGGTGCAGAGATTTAGGGAAAGATGCCATCTAGATGTTATCAGGGATGAGGTTAGATGTCATGGTCAGGAGCTGTGAAGTTCAGTGTAGAAGAGCAATGGTGACAAACTCTATGCGATGAGGTCCCTCTGGCTGTGATCAATTTGATTGGAGATTAATGTCCTCATCCCTGCTGCCCAACTATCAAAAGGAAAAAGATAGACCTTCAATGACTTTTTGTGATGAGTACTTTATGAAAAAGTTACTTGCAAGGTTTTTTGTCATGCTAAACTATTCTGCAATAGAATGGGCTGTTATATAAACAGACACATTTTACCTTAACCAACATGAGGCCATAAATTAGCCTACATAAGGCATCTTGGCCATAATTTGTGATCAAAACAATCCAAATAAATTAAACCCAAATTGTCGTGAGAAGAGGAAGAGACATTTGCACACATCATGTGCACATACTCACAAGTCTCACACGACAGATCACATGGAGAACTGTTCAACACACTGCAGACCCCTGTATGTTTATCAAAGTAGGCATTCAGGATAAACATCCAACATATATTAATATTTACGAAATATTTCATCTATGCCACCCCACCCCTATCCCTAGTCAAATACAACAGGTTTTAGCCTTAGGCTAGGCGGATAACGTTAGCAACGTGTTTTGATGATTTTGCAATGTCAGAAATCTGAGATTTGTTTT
>JAODXP020000030.1:27981777-27984856 GCA_027497455.2 Sardinella longiceps | reverse complement strand
GCTTTACATGTTTGAGAGTGAGTGTGTGATTGAGTGAGTGTGCCTTTAAGTATGTTTGATTGAATGTGTGTGTGTGTGTGTGTGTGTGTGTGTGTGTGTGTGTGTGTGTGTGTGTGTATTGAGTGTGTGTGTGTGTGTGTGTGTGTGTGTGTGTGTGTGGTATTGAGTGAGTGTGTGTGTTTTATGTGTGTTTCCACATGCTTACATGTTTGAGAGTGAGTGCTTGACTAGTAGCAGGCTGAATAGTGCCCTCTGGCCAGGTTAAATGAGCATCAGTGCATTTGCATGTGTGTGTTCCCTCGAGCCATGAGTGTCTGTTCGTGCAAGCACTTCCCCGTGTGACTGCTCAATTTGCTGTGTGTGTCTGTGTGGAGACACACGAATCCCCACCATATTACCATGCCGTGTGTGTGTGTGTGTGTGTGTCACACACGAAGCCCCTCCATATTACCATGCTAAATGCCAAACACCACTCCTCTCGTCATCTGCATGCTCATAAAACAGGCTCTCGTCCCTTTTTAGGCGGAACTGACATTCCTGGGGTCACGTTTCCCCGGGGGAGTGCTTTTAAGAGGAGCACCGGTCTCCCTGACCTCAGGCACAGACCCCTTTTGATTAGAGCCGTCAGCGAGCATCCTTAGATGAAAGGCAGCTGTAATGAAAAGTGGACGAGAATGTAAAATTGATGGAGCCTCTTCTCAGATCCAGAGTGAGGAGAGAATGTGTGTGTGTGTGTGTGTGTGTCTGTGTGTCTGTGTGTGTGTGTGTGTGTGTGTGTGTGTGTGTGTGTGTGTGTAAGCCTCTGAACCTGTGAGAAACCCTACATGAAGCTCTCCCTGGCTATTCCCAGCCCGTGGCATCGCAACCCTTTTTTTTTTTTAAACTCCCCCTCTCTCTCTCTGACTCTCTGACCTCAGCCCTCTTCCTCATCATATGACCTTTTTTCCATCAGTCTCTTGCATATCTTTCTCTCTCTCTCTCTCTCTCTCTCTCTCTCCCTTTCTTTCTCCATCCCTGTGTCTGTCTATCTCAGTGTCTCTCACTCACTCTCTCTGTCTCGCTTGTCTGTCTGCATTCTCTGCCTGTTTATTCTCATCCAATCTTCCTCAAAGTCTCAAGTTGTCTCCATTTGTTCTCCCCTCATGCTGTGTGTGTGTGTGTGTGTGTGTGTGTGTGTGTGTGTGTGTGTGTGTGTGTGTGTGTGTGTGTGTTTTCCTCCCTTTCCCAAGCTTCCTTGTCTCATTTCATTCATTTTCAGCCTCTACCACCCTCCGCCCCCTCTCCCACTCCCCTCTTTCTCGTCTCTCTCTTCATCACCCAACCCCAGCTTTAAAGCCCACCCTCATTCTCTCTCTCTCTCTTCTCTCTCTCTCTCTCTCTCTCTCTCTCTCTCTCTCTCTCTCTCTCTCTCTCTCTCTCTCTCTCTCTCTCTCTCTCTCTCTCTCTCTCTCTCTCTCTCTCTCTCTCTCTCTCTCTCTCTCTCTCTCTCTCTCTCTCTCTCTCTCTCTCTCTCTCTCTCTCTCTCTCATCCTTCCCCTCTTTATTCCCCTCATCCTGCGGTCTCTTCCCACTCTTCCCCGGCTGCCTCCATGCTGCATATCTCAGCCAGAGATCTGAGGGGGTCTGGCAAGCCCCTGGCCTAAGGGGTTGCTGCCTGAGAGCTCGCTTCTCCCCCCCCCCCCTTCTTTTCTTCCTGTTTTTTCATCCTCCTCTCTTTCCCCAGTGTCTCTATCCCCCTTTCCACTCTTCTACTATACAGTAACTCTAAACCCCACTGCTTCTGTCCTTGTCCCCCCTCTACTTATATGAGTCCTGATAAGAGGAGAAGGTTGTGTGTTTTTTTTTTTCTTTTTTTTTCTTTTCTTTCTTTCATGCAGTCATACTGTAGATGCAATCACACACACACACACACACACACACACACACACACACACACACATACACACATACACACAGACACATACACACACATACCAGAACAAACGTGTGCGCGCGCACGCACACACACACACACACACACACACACACACATAACCCTCTCAGCATCCCCACACACCCAGGGAATTGCAGCTACAGCACACTCTTTGATGCCACTCTCACTCACAGAAATACACTTTTGTACACACCATATACAAACCTACAGCATACACATGTCTAGGCACGGAGCGCACTCAAGGGAGGGCACTGTGTGTGTGTGTGTGTGTGTGTGTGTGTGTGAGAGAGAGAGAGAGGGAGGAAAAGAGAGGAGGGAAAGAGAGAGATGTAGTTTTTCTTGCCTCCTTCTCATCCATCAGGCTGCGCGCGTCGCCGGACGCCGTTATCAGGAGATACGGATGAGGTGTGCGGTGGCGTTCGCGGCGGCAGCGTTCTCATAGGCTCATCATTCCTGATGAGCTGCACTGAACTGAGTCACATCTGAACAGATGAGGAGGGAAGAAAAACTAAACAGGAGAAGGAGGAAAAAAACCTCATTCCCAGTTTTGTAAACATCCCAGCTCTAATTTCATAAGAATTGATGGGCCTTTGCTTTCAGCTGGCTCTTGCTTTTGTTTTGGTCTGGTTTGATTTATGATTCTAGTAGCAGTTTTTATTTATTTATTTATTTATTTTTTTAAATAGAGGCGGGGGAAGAATAGAAGGAAGGGAGAGGGAAAGAGAGAGAGAGGGAAAAAAGCGGAGAAGGCCTCCTCTCTTGGAAGAGGCCTACGTGCGGTCGTGTGCCGAGTCAGGCCCTTGGAATTCTGCTCTGCCTTGCAACTCTTTTTTTTTTTTTTTTTTTTCTGCCGGGAGATGTCTGTCTGTCTGTCCGTCTGAGAGGGGGTCTGGATTGTTTTCTTTTCCTGCTTCTAACTTTACCCTGGGGTTGCAGCCCGTGACGTCTGCTGGACGGCCTTACCAGAGGCACCATGGAGCCAAAGTGCACGCCGAAGCAGAAAAAAATAGAGCTCCATTACAGTTTTTTTTGTTTCCTCTTTCTTTTCTTTATATGCTCACCCCTTATGTAATTTAAGTACACAGCCTCTCTCGCTCGCTCTCTCTCTCTCTCTCTCTCTCTCTCTCTCTCTCTCTCTCTCTCTCT
>JAODXP020000030.1:27959277-27966777 GCA_027497455.2 Sardinella longiceps | reverse complement strand
CACCCAGGAGAGACTTTTCTTAGTTACACTGAAAAAAAAAAAAACACACACACACACTTTCATCCCTTGTTGGGGGGTCGAGCCTTTGGGTCTGTGAGCTGCAATGGCTGGCATGTAGGTCCGGGGCGTGAGGAGAGTTTCTGGTAATGCATTCATCCATCTCCTCTTCGCCGTGGTTTGGCTAGCGTTGGCTAATGGTGCTGGGACCTCCCATTAGCCTGAAGACAGTAGCCCATTCATCAGAAGCAGGGCGTCGCTCTTCTTACTTCTTACTGCGTTCCTCTCCAGCCAGGCCTAATGGATGCACTTTCATGCCTTTACGCTTTCGTCCGAGTGGGTTTAGGGTGACAGGGAGTAAGACGAGGGGGGGAGGGGAGAGGAAGGGTGGTGTATGTGGCAAGCCATGACCACCCACTTGAGTAGAGAGTCCATGGTTGAGTCAGTGATAGACGTTAATGCACAGTGTTCAGTAGGCTGTAACGGCTCTCTATTCATTCTCAGTGTGTGTGTGTGTGTGTGTGTGTGTGTGTGTGTGTGTGTGTATTTTCTTCTTCCATTCCTCTTTTTTTTCTGTCTTGTCCCCGAGTGGACTCTCAAGTTGCCGCAGAATCACGGCGTCTCCAGAGGAAGGATCACATTTCCCACAGACTGGATCACTGTGCATCTCTCCCTCCTCCGCTTCCCACCACCACCACTCCCTACTGGGAGGCTGCAGGAAGCCACACTTAATTTCCAGGGAGAAGGGAGGAGAGGGGAGGGGGGGTGGGGGTTGATGTTATTGGTAAACTCCAGACATGATTGATCATGGAGGCCTGCAATGAGATATCCATGGGCAGCAGGGGTGGGTGTATGGCAGCCTAGTGTCATAGACCCAGCTAGTGTTTCTCTACCATGTGAAGCCCAAGACAAACAGGAATGGCATGTCTCCAGTCAAGCAAATAATAATAATAATAATAATAATAATAATACAAATAATAAAAAATAATGACGAAAAGGTGTGCTGCTTAGGTACTGTACATTCTCATCCATCCTCAGACAATGGTTTTGTATGAGATGTATTTAAACGGATTTATTTGCTGGCGCTTACTGAAGCCTTCACAGGGGCTTGCTGCTTGCCCTCTGTCTGCTGTATAATATTTGAAGGGTAAGAGAGTTCTTATTTCCACAAAGGAGAAGACTTAATTCCCTTTCAGTACCTGAGCAGTGTGTTACAAAAAAAAAAAAGCCCAAAGAGACTTCTAAGGCTTTCTCACCACCTGCCTCTGGTGCGTTTGAAATGGCCCCTCAGAAGAATTCTTTGTTTGAAGTGAGCCGCCGGTGCCGGCTTTTAAGTCGTGCATTAAATGCTCGTTGGAAGCGTCCTCTCATAATGGCACGTTTGATGATGCCGTTTGGTGAATAGTCTGTGCTTCATAAGACCACTGTGGGGAAACCACACCACGGGGAAATAAATAAATAAATAAATAAATAACCAAACAAAAACAGAAGAAACCCAGCCAGAGGATGAGCTCATCTAACTTGGGACTCAGTTACAGGTGATGTCTGCTGAGAACCTCTGATGAGGCAATCCTATGACAGAAGAATGATAGAGACTCCTGTGGATTCATCAAGGTATTATGAGAAGAGAAAAAAAGCAAGGAAAGGGGAGGGGGAGGGCGGGGGGGATCATTCTTTATTCTTATTTTAGTCGTATTTTTTTTATACTGTTTCACCATTTTTCAGTGTTTTTCTCCTTTAGTTATTTGCATTTTAATAATAATTTCATTTCTCCAGCAGCAGGCGAGCTAAACAAACCACAACAATGTCCGTCTCTCCATCTCTCTGTGTAGTGTAAATACAATTACATCTAATTGCGCTGCCATTGCTTGTAGGCTGTATTTTGAAGTCATCAATTAGATGCCTATAGCAGAGCCCATCAAACGAGCTGAGCTTCTGTTCCCGCTGCTAATATAAAATTTACAATTAATTAGGAGTGTGAGATAGTCCTACTGTCATTTACTTTGCTCACAACAAAGTGGAGGGATCAGTAGGCCCCTTCCCAGCTCTGACACGTTACAACTTCAAACAGGAAAAAAAAAATAGATTAAAGCAACTCTCAAGCTTGTTTTCAAAGGATTGTGTCACATTCTTTCCCCTGTCGACAATCATAAGCAGTTGTATATGCATGTTGGATGTCTACATATCTGCCTGCTCGTTTTGGATCTGCTAAAACAGGTCCTGGGTGTATTCGATAAATGTTTAGCACAACAAGACTTTGTTCCAGTTTTAAACGAGCTGACCGACATGTCAGTCTGGAAATGCTTGACGGACAGCGCCTCAGGAGGGTGTCCGTCTCTGCGGGAACGCATTGAGATTCGGCCGATTTGTTCAGACCCTGTGTCTGAGTCTAAGAGAACTCAGCTAATAACAGCTAAGCTGTTTTTCCTCTGTGAAGACTACACATGTAGTACACAGGGCAATGAAACGCGATCCACCCCGAGACCACCTGCCCGTTTATCTCAAGGGTCTTCCTGATCAGCAGTCTATTAGGCTGCAGTGTTTGGCTGTCTCCTCGTTGACAATGATACCCCTGAAGACGCTGTGGCAAGGGCTAAGGCAGCACATCGACAGACCTCTTGTCTTTTTTGACAACACTGCTCTGTCATTTTGGACATCAGTCCCCTGGTAGTCTCTGCTGTTTTTTCCCTTGGTTAGAACTTACAGTAATATTACATGGATGCTCCAAAGAGGCATTGATTGACTCCACAGAGCTAGCCCATTTAGCTAACTTACTAGTTTAGCAAGGCTGTGTATCAAATCGTACACTTGAACACTTCGAACACTGTGTTTCAGTGCATAGTGCGTTGACACTGACAACCACTGCGAAACTACAGTCATCAATCGTAATGTTTATTTGAATTACGTCCGTGACTTCTGCCTACTGTCATAAAGCAGTGATCCATTTGGGATGTCTTAAATGCCACTGAATGTCAGAAATGCACACTATGACAGCAAATACTTGGTGCATACTGTGTACTACATTGTTGTGCACTTGTAAAAGTGTGTGATTTCAGACACAGCCTCAGGCACCTGATTCACTCTGCTAAAAGAAAGACTATTGCTTCTTCCACCACCACCTTTGAACTTCTATTATTGTACCTCCACCACCACCTTTGAACTCCATTTTCACTACTATTGTTGTCCTGTCCATCGCATGGGTCTGTATCTAAATTGCTGTCAGATTTTTCCCCATCATTTATCGACCTCTAAGAACCAGTCTTCATTGGCTGCAGCAGTTTTCCATCACTGACTTCCTTGGTGCGCTTGAAGTGTTGGTCCCAGCATGGCAGAGCCCTGAGTCCCCCACACTTCCTTGTTAAATCTGTTCCATGCCGATGCTTTATGGATGTATGGGAAATCTCACATGCTCCTCATTTTCGTTCCTCCACTACTTCTACCTTCTCTTGTTCTCTGGCTGTTGCCTCTCTCTCTCTCTCTCTCTCTCTCTCTCTCTCTCTCTCTCTCTCTCTCTCTCTCTCTCTCTCTCTCTCTCTCGGGATTTCAGAACTTGCGATCCTTTGAAAAGGAATGAAAAAAGAACAAAGTTAGACTTTTTTCGGTATTCCTTTCTCTTTGTCTGGTATATCAAGGTCCTAGTTTTTAAAGCCACACTTTCTTTCTCTCAGCCTATTCCTGAGCAAACTGTTCTGTAAGGTGTGAACTTATTGCTGTTCCTTTTTCAGGTAACCCAGTTTGTACTTGTTTCTTTGATTGATTGACATCTGCACTGGCAACCATTGTTCTCCACTCGCCTGTCGTACAACAGACCTGTTGAGTAATTCTGATGAAGATCTCTACGAAATAATCATTTTATGAAATAATGATTTTTTTTCTCCAGTCTTGTTTTCACTGGAAAAGACATGCTTTCCAAATGATTGAAACACCAAGCGCTAATAATGAAAAAATCTATCCCTGTTCATTGCCTTCGTTCAGCCGGATTTGCCATGGTAGCACACCTTTCAATGTATTGATGCCTGCAGCAATTTGCTGCTGTAATCCTTTGGTGCAAGGAGTGCAGAATTGAATCCCGCTCTTTCCAGCGTGGCAGCAGCTTTTTACGCCAAGAGTGATGCGCAGAGTCAGAAGGAACGCACATGTGCGATGGGTACTGGGATCGTGCCCAGCTGACGAGGTTTATTCCACAGCTAAGCTGTGAACTAATCAGGCTTCGCCTTAGCGGGATGCCCACCTTAAAGGCAAAAATGCTGAACATCTCCAGCTGTGATGAATGTTGGAACAGATCCGCGTTCTCTCAAGTTAGCTGCTCACTCAAGCAAGTGTGAAGAGCGGACGCCACCGATCCAAGCACTTTCCAGTTTTTCCCTCCCATTACGCGCCTTGCCGCCTCCGAGG
This sequence comes from Sardinella longiceps, assembly GCA_027497455.2. Classification (NCBI taxonomy): domain Eukaryota; kingdom Metazoa; phylum Chordata; class Actinopteri; order Clupeiformes; family Clupeidae; genus Sardinella; species Sardinella longiceps. Next base: position 27,962,385 of record JAODXP020000030.1, on the reverse strand, counting down.
AAACATGGCAAATGTCTTTAAGTGCTCCCGCAACATGACTTAATGTCTGGAAGTCAGCGACTGTGATGGAACGGATGGGATGTGATTCTGGCTCCATTCGTCAGAAACCAGTGTTGTATGTTTCTAGCCCACACGGCTTCATTATACAGCAATAACCAGGGCGAGATGGTCGATGGAAGTCGGCGAAATGAGCTGCTTTATGTGTCACTTTGCCAGATGCTTTCAAATGACATTTTCATGAGCTTATTTTGTCTTGTCTTTCATCTTTTTTACAATGAGGCTCATGATGAGATGCCAAGATGGGCTCGGCATTCAAGGCTTCGCTCTCAGTCTTTACAGTTGTGTCATGAATTTTTTATTAGATCCGCGATGGATTAATATGTCTGATAACTGTAATGTGTGTTAAAAACACCAACAGAATGCACTTAGCAGACTCCATTAAGGCACTTGCGTTTCAAGCAGCACGGCCCGCTCTTTTGTGATAATTAGAGTCTGTTAATTAAGTCGTTTTGATTAATTAAACTTAACGGGGGGAAAGACGGCAGAAAGATGAGAACCTAAGGCAGGGAATCCTTGACAGAAAGAAGAAGTAGGGTGTGTGTGTGTGAGGGGTGTGTGTGTGGGGGGGTATGATCAGAGCTTTCCCCCCACCCCTCTCATTTGTTCATTAATGAACCAATAACAAAGTCATCTGTCAGTGCCGATCGGGACCCAGAGAGTCACTGCAGGAGCAGCAGGCAAAAGTCTAGCGGTGAATTTTTTGCCCATTACTTTGTGGTGATTTGTTCTTCTTTTCGTGTGTGTGTGTCTGTATCTCTGTGTCTGTGTGTGTGTGTGTGTGTGTGTGTGTGTGTGTGTGTGTGTGTGTGTGTGCTCGTCTGTGTCTGTTCCGTTAGCGCTCACGCCAGGAGGTTTTCAAACGAGGGGAGTGAGCGACAGGAGCCTTAGCGCGTTTGGAGAAGGGTTCAAACGTGGGGGAAAAAAACTCATCATCAATCACCGGGGTCCCTGTCTCTTTGAAGCCAACCAAGCCCTCCAGTGAATATTAATATTTAAAGGGAAAAGAAGATTGAGAATGTGTGTCTGCGTGCAGGGGGTTGAAGACTGTGTGCGTCTGCTAGTGTGAGTGTGCATGTGTGTGCGTGCATGTGTTTGTGTGTGTGTGTGTGTGTGTGTGAAGGGGGGGGGTACTGTTAGTGAACCCTCCTCCTCCGAATGCATGTCTTTGCCTAGAAGGAGTATCAGACACATAACTCCTTCCGTGGGGGAAGCCATGAGGAAGCCTAAAAACGACTCTGAGTTTTGGGTGGGTGGGTTGGGATGGTGAAACTAGGCGACCAGCTCTGCAGGCTCTCATGTGAAAAGCCCGCTGGTCTCCGCTGTCGTTAAAAAAAACACTGGGGCAGGACATGCCCACTCCTTACCAGGACAAGCCAGAGCATTAGGAACCCTGCAGGGATCTGGAGGTTGTGCCCTCAAGTTCTGCTTACGGTGCTTCAGCTATGTTTGGAAGCCCCTATGGGACGCCTCTCAACAGCTGTTTCCAGTCCTCATATTTTGATAATCCAGTCTGGCGTTATTTTTTGTGTTGTTTATTATTGTTATTTGTATATATTTGTTTTCTCTATCCAGCACACAGGGGGCCACAAAATTCTGCTTACTGTATGCTCCACAGTATCTTTAACACGCAATGGAGGGATTTCGGCTTTAATCACCAGCTGTCGACTTAACGGGCGAGGTACGAACTCAGCAAAGTGTTTTCCCAGTTTTTTTTTTTTTTTTTTGTACGAGGCTGAGTGGGAAATTCTCCAGCTTTCAGAAGAAACCTGCCATCCCTTATGAGCGTCCGTAGATAAATATATAACTTGGGTTAAAGCAGCTCGGCTTTGAGAGCACCATAAATCACCGGACTAAACGGGCTACCTTCCCGTTACGGGCCCTCAAGCCATTGCGAATCTATGGCTTCTTTATTGATGTTAATTGAAAGGAATGATCTGAGGGAGTTGTCAGGAGTCACCACTAATTACAGCATGCATCATGGGGGGAGAAAAGAGCTGTTTATCTAGTCCCAATCTGACTCGACTCCCCCAGTGCACGACTCGACCTCATGCTTATTTATTTATTTGCCTATCTATTTATTTATCTATTTATTTATTTATGTTTTCTTTCTACACCACTCCATGTCCATTTCAAAGCAGCTGGATCTGTCAGATCCGGGATGGGGAAACTGTGGTATTCCCATGGCGAAGGGAAAGACCTCCCATCATGCAGTGCTGCGTGCTGTCAATCAGGTCTCCCCCCCGCGCACGGAGCCAGCTTCATGTCAGCGGCATGACGGCTTTATATGTCCCCTGGCATGAATGAATTTGTCAGGCTTCTGCTTCCATGTTTAAAAGAGGCAGACGGCAAACCCCAGCATAATGCATAAGCACTTTAAGTCAATATAATGTAATAAGGCAGAAGTGGAGAGTAGAAGTGTGTTCACTAAACATATTTGATTTATTTTAATTTGCTCCGAAAAAAAAAGAAAAAAAAAAAGAATTGCTGTCGATCCTGCGGCGTGGGAGATTTAATAAATTGGCTCACATGAAAGCTACCCCTGCAAGTTTGATTTATATATTAATTTCTCTCTAAATGACAAACTCATAACCTATTCCCAAGCAACTTGATTTCCCGGAATCATTCACTTTGATTGCTTGAACGAGAGTGAAAAAGGAAACTTTATCCAATTGCTTTCTTAGTGGGAGCTCGGACCACCCCTACCCCCCACACATCACCCCCCCACCGCCATCCGCCCTAGTCTCCTCCACTCCCTGTTAATTTGCTAATCAAATTCTTTTCCTTTGCTGAAAGCAACATGTTCCAAAAACTTCTCTGGATAAGTTTGGATAAGTTAATGCCTGCACCCCCCCAATCCCACCCAATCATCCTGTCCTCTGCAGTTCGCCGAAATTAGACATCAGGCATTGTGGGGGGGAAAAAAAGAAACAAATTGTGTGTGTGTGTGTGTGTGTGTGTGTAAAGGGGCCTTTTTGATCTGCCCCTGTGCGAGCGAGTTGAGTCACGGTGGCCATGCAAGGGCTGCTGGGTAATAACAGGCGGTGGTAA
>JAODXP020000030.1:27944277-27946777 GCA_027497455.2 Sardinella longiceps | reverse complement strand
CATTGGAACCCTCATACAGCATACAGGATGTGGAAACGGATCTTGTGTACCAGTGTTAAATTAATAAATTTTATCCAGTGTGCTACTGCTACGGTAGCCATAAGATGGAAGAGTGGCCGTCCTCTAGGTGTGGGATCTGTTTGAACAGAGGTCATTTCCAGTGGAGAGCCTCAGGGATGGAATGCTGATTGGCTCCTGAATAAAACAGGAAGTGTGTGTGTGTGTGTGTGTGTGTGTGTGTGTGTGTGTGTGTGTGTGTGTGTGTGTGTGGAGAGAGTGTGTGTGTGTGTGTGTGTGTGTGAGAGAGAGACTGTGTGTGTGTGTGTGTGTGTGTGTGTGTGTGTGTGCGTGTGTGTGTGCGTGTGTGTGTGCGCGTGTGTCAGTGTGCACACGCGTGGGGGAGATGGTATATAAAAAAGTCATTTTGGCTCACAATTTATGTGCCACTCACTCACTCACTCAACATGCGCCCCGGTCCTCTTCCCTTCTTTTAAAAATCACAAAGCATAAAAATGTAGTACTCACTGCCATTGCCTGGGCTTAATTCAGATGGTAATTTCCTCTGTGCTGCAACACCCCACTGCGGTTCAGAGGCTATTAAGCCTAAAGCATCAGGGAATCTAACCAAATCTGCACAAGTGATTTGAGACCCCGCTTGACTCATGCATTACTCTCTGTCTATTTCGCTCTCCCCCCGCGTCTCTGTGCTCCTCTCTATCTCTCTCTCTCTCTCTCTCTCTCTCTCTCTCTCTCTCTCTCTCTCTCTCTCTCTCTCTCTCTCTCTCTCTCTCTTCCCCCATCTCTCCCTCTCTATCTATCTCTCGCTTTTCTGTGTTTCTCACCCACTCACACACACACACACACACACACACACACTCGCACTTGCACACAAAGACACTCAATCTCCTTTACTTACCCGCATTGTGCGTGTCTCCCCTGCTGTTGCTTGCTGTGTCTCTCTCAAACACATTCACAGACATACTCGTTGGTTTGCCCGCGTCCTCTGTGTGCATTTTTCTTACACAGCTACACATATTTAGACACACACACACACACACACACACACACACACACACACACACACACACACACACACACACACACACACACACACACACACACACACACACACACACACACACACACACACACCACCCACCACAGGCATTTATGCTGGCTTCTAGAATCTACTAAAAGAAACAAAAGAAAGTTCCTTTGCTCCTGCTATCTCATATCCTTGCTGCCCTCTTTCTAAATCGTTCCTCCCCCAGTCGAATATTATTTATTATTTATTTATTTATCTATTTATTTATTTTTTGCTGGGTAGCAGCTGTTGTGTCATTAGTCTGACTGAAACTCACCTTTATTTCCTCTCTCTCTCTCCTCTCTGTGCTGTTATTGCAGAGGGCATCCGGAACATGACCATGGACTCCAGCCCTATGGCCATGCCCATGTCCGACCCCAACGCCTGGGCCACCGCCATGAACAACCTGGGCATGGCCCCCATGGGGATGACCGCTGGGCAGCCCTTAATGTCAGGTGAGCCATCATTCCTGTACTCCTTAACCCTGGCCTGTGCCCGCCAGAGCTCTCTAGGCTGACCTTGTTTTGGCTCCCTCCTTCTCTTGTTGTCTTTCTCTGTCTTTCTCTCTCTATCTCTCTCTCTCTCTCTCTCTCTCTCTCTTCCTCTCTCTCTCTTCTCTCCTCTCTCTCTCTCTCTCTCTCTCTCTCTCTCTCTCACTTCCTGTGCATCCCTCATTCTATCTCTCTCTCTATCTCTCTCTCACTCTCTCTTACTTCCTGTGCATCCCTCGTTCTGTCTCCGTCTCCCCCTATCTATCTGCTGATCTATCCTTCTTTCTGTCTGCCTGTCCCCCCCCCAAAAAAAAACATACACACACACACACACACACACACACACACACACACACACACACACACACACACACACACTCACACACACCCCTAGAGACCTGTGTTCTATCTCCATTAGACATCTGCCCTGCCTCTCCAAACCTACGGCCACACGGCCATTTGTGCCTGATGCCTGAGTTGCACTCAGATTTATGGCAGGGAAGAGCCTGTGGAGCCTGTGGAGAATGGCTGCTGAGGGACTGGTGTGTGTCCCTTGTCTGCCGTGCACCTGTGTGTGTGTGTCTGTCTGTGTGTGTGTGTGTGTGTGTGTGTGTGTGTGTTTGTGTGTGTGTGTGTGTGTGTGTGTGTGTGTGTGTGTGTGTGTATTGGTGTCTGCATCACTGTCTGCAGTGCAGCTGGTTGCATCATTCCATCCCTCGATCTCCCCATCCCTCTTGTCGTCTCCTCTTCTTTTCTCTTCTCTTCTCCTCTCTCCTCTCCTCTCTTCTGCTGTCCTCTCCTCATCCTCCTCTTCTCTCCTCGTCTCCTTCACCTCTTCTCTCTCTCTCTTCCCTCTCTCTCTTCTCTCCTTGTCTGCCCTCCCTTCTTGACTACTCTCCTCTCCTCTTGTCACCCTCTCTCTCTC
>JAODXP020000030.1:27904277-27911777 GCA_027497455.2 Sardinella longiceps | reverse complement strand
ACTTAAACTAACAGTAACTTGCTCCAGGGTGACGGATGGGCCCGGATGTAATTGATGGTTGACAAAAGTAAGTCGCTTTGGATAAAAGCATTTGCTAAATACATAAATGTAAATGTCAGTTATTAAGTTAACTGTTTTTATGGATCTGACACTCAAGGCCAATGCTGCAGCTACTGCACATTACAAATTGCTGATGGCTTAGCCTCAAGATTTTTTTTTTTTCTTCACAATGGGATATTCCAGTCTGATTCAACTTATCTTACCAGAAGGCCAGATGATCAAACTCTGTTTGGTATTTCTCGGAATCAGTGTCTGTTTTGGTTTCCCGTTTAATGGCTGCCGCCGCTGGGCTTCCTCCTGGCCGTTAATGACTCATTAGTGCCGAGTCTGGGGCAGAGGTGCAAGACAGAGCAGCGGCCTCCACACATCATGGAGCTGCTCAAACATTGACTTCATTTCATTTATTTATTTATTTATTCATCTTTTTTTATTATTATTCTTTATTCTTCATTTGAAGCGATTCGGATGTGGCAGGTGTGTTTCCACCGGCCGCTGGCCTGTTAATCCTTGCCCTGGTGCAGGGGCCGCTCCATCGATTACGCTGCGGCCGCGTCTGAGGCCGTGGAGCTAATTATCTTTCTGAGGGATGAAATGCCCGATCCGCCAGAGATTAGCTGGCTGCAGCCAACCCCCCGACACCGTCTTGGACTGGGGCTCTCAAATCAAAGGCAAGAAAAGAAGCGGACTATTAGCGCTCTGATTCAGACTCTCTCGCTGTGCACAGAGAGAAAGAAGTGAACTGAACTTGACTGAACTGCTGCTGCTGTGTGAGTGTTTGCTCAGGGCTTTGACATGGATGTTTGAACCTGCCTCTTGCACTACAAGACATACAGACAGGCATACAGTATCTCCTCAGCTCTGCTTTTATATAGACACCCATATATACAGTGGGCATTATGCATTGAGCATAATACATTATGAGATGGGGAGGGAGGGAAGGAATGAGTTTAACTTTTTACACCATTAGAGAGTCAGTATTGAATTCTTTCTGTGTGAGTGCGTGTGTGTGTGTGTGTGTGTGTGTGTGTGTGTGTGTGTGTGTGTGTGTGTGTGTGAGAGAGAGAGAGAGAGAGAGAGAGAGAGAGAGAAGGGAGGAACCTTCCGACACATTCCCGATCAGCACTAGTTTTCAAGCACGGGCTCAAGTAAGTCACTCACACACTGGAGTGGTGTGATAATGGACTAATGGACGGACATTATGCCACTCCGGAGAGTTCTTAGCTGTGGTATGCTCACATTTCTCTAATGATCAGATATGCACGGGAGACAAGATGAATAGAGTCTTTTTGGAGGGCATTTCAGGCATTTTATGTGGAGACGAAGAAGAAATGGATATTGCTGTAACTCCACCAAATTTAAACCAATTTAAGCCTCGTTTTTGAACGTGAGAAGAATACGAATTTTTGCAAGCTGTTCAGTACCCCCCCCCCCCCCTGTTACAGATACAGTACCGGAATGTGTGTGTTTTTCTCAGCAATGGTTAAAATGTCACTCTAATGTAAGGTGTAATGGAGGAGAAGCATAATGATGAAGATATCCTCTCTCTCTCTCTCTCTCTCTCTCTCTCTCTCTCTCTCTCTCTCTCTCTCTCTCTCTCTCTCTCTCTCTCTTCCCTCTCTCTTTCTCTCTCTTACTTCTATCTCTCCCTCAGACACACACACACTCTCACACACACACACACACACACACACACACACACACACACACACACACACTCATTCTCATTCTGTCTCACCGCTGCATTTTATTTGTGCATTTTGACGTGTATGTTATTCATTCTTCTCCATCATCAGTCTTCCCCAGTCTGGAGGGGAAGGAGAGCAGTGCTGAAACTAGACCCCTGAGGGGGCCTGTGGTGTGTTTCTGTTCACACTGAGAAATCTTTAGGCTACGCTACACCCACAGCTTCCCCACATGGGAGATGTCTGCATTCAATGCTGCAGTTTATTGCTCGCTCCCAACATGGATTTATTTTTCATTATTATTATTTTATCAAAAAAGATATGTGGATAAATATCTCAATCTCCATAGGAGGATGTTTTCCCCCTCACACACACACACACAGGAAATTTATGTGATTGCACAACAGATAAAGTTTATGCTACCACTTAGCCGATATGAGACACCAGGTAGAATTTTGATTGAATCGAGTTATTTGCCCAAGCCAGGTGTGTGGAATGTTGGCATCAGTATATAACATTACATTTGTCACATTGATTGATGGTCAGGCGTTTTCACAATGCAGCCCAGGCCTCATTTCCATATATATGAATTGAGACCTGAGAACACGACAGGTCGGCACAAGCGATATGTCAGGAATGATATCGGTCAGGTGGATTTCAGGGTAGCCAGAGCTCTCATTGGTGCCCTAAGACTGCTTGCCATTGATCTGACTCTGGCTGGTCACATTGCAACGCTATTACGAGCAGAACCTTGTAGATATGAAATTGCTGCTGACTGGTTTGGTTTCTTATACCATTCTTGTGTGTGTGTGTGTTTGTGTGTGTTTGCGTGCCTGCCTGTGTTTGTGTGTGTGCCTGTGTTTGTGTGTGTGCCTGTGTTTGTACCTGTGTGCCTGTGTGTGTCTGCTTGTGTGCGTGTGTGTGTGTGGGTGTTTTCCTTTCAGATCTGCCCCCTCCGGCCACGAGAGAGCGACCTCCGGGCTGTAAGACGGTGTTTGTGGGTGGGCTGCCAGAGAACGCCACAGAGCAGCTAATCGTTGAGGTGTTCGAGCAGTGCGGCGATATCGTCGCCATCCGCAAGAGCAAGAAAAACTTCTGCCACATTCGTTTCGCCGAGGAGCAGACCGTGGACAAGGCCCTCTTCCTGTCCGGTAACGTATCCCACGAGCCTCTTGAATGAAACACCGTCATCGCTCCGCACTTTGTAATTGCCAGGCGCTTTTATCCAAAATGATGTACAATTCAAAAGCAAAAGTCTAAAAACCAGAAAGTACATTTGTTGTTGCCTAATCCCTATGCTAGAAAAAGCAAATTTTGTAATTTTATAAAAATTTTGTATTTTATGTAGTCTCTATATTGAATTTTTTGATAATTGAATATTTGTGGCTTCAAATGCCCATGTGGACTCACGTTGAAGTCTGATTTGGTTGTTTCTCAAATGGGCCTCTGATCTCCAAGGTAAAAGCTGTTTTTCTAAGCACAGAAACACACAACAGCAAATACTTGTATGTGAAGATGGCCTGTTAAAGGGACAGCAGGCAACGTTTTTTACGGTTAATTTACAAGCCTCGTAGCCACTTTGATGATGAAATGGCTCATTACGGGGTGACTGATGGCCCTATCAACCATCTTTAGATAGCGTGGATTTAGCGTTTACTACACTTACAGGAGCTGGGGCTCCAGGTACAGTAGGTGGGAATGAAAAAGTGGATATAAGCAATATTGCATTTATTGCTGACCTATCAGTCAACGTAACGCACAAAAATGATCATCCCTGGTGCCTACTCTTTGGTTCGAAAATAAATTCACATCCATTGGTGTGAATGTACAATATAAAATATAGACAATATAGAGATGCAAATTTTTGTTAGGGAAAAAAAAAATGTTGTTCGTAGAAAACCAAAGTCCTGCCTAGTGTTCCTTTACAGGCACTCTGTTTTCAATATGGGTCTCGTGCAAATGAATATTGGACTTGGTTAAGCACGTTCTTTGACTGCCAATGAAACACGAGCATTATAATCCATACGCTGAGGCAACAAGATGAGTGTAATTATCGATAAAGGAATCCAAATATACCGCATAAAAATAAACTATTGCATGATTTTTAACACACTGTCAGACACATTAATAATGATTATTAGCGTGGCTCCTGACTTCAGCTGCAAGCATGCAGGGCAACCAAGTGGAAAAGAACACTGAATTACACGCTCTGTCGGTCAACTTCTCCACCCACCACCCCCTTCCCACCCACACATACACACACACACACAGCCAGTCTCAAAAACCTGGATACACACACACACACACACACACACACACACACACAAACACAAACACACACACGCACACACAGCCAGTCTCAAAATCCTGGATACACACACACCCACAAAGACACTCACTCATACAGACCCGTTCGCACACATGTATTCACACACACACACACACACCAGTACACACACGCACACACGCCCACTTGTATACTTTTCACCCCCATCCATGTGATTCTTGTCGCCCACCTCTTCTCTTACTCCTATCCGCTCGTGAGATCCGAGCGAAGGGTCCTCCAGTCTACGCTCTTCTATCGGCCCTTTGTATGCAAAATGGCCGAGACAGCGGCGGCGGACACCTCCTCCACCTGCACCAAATCTCACAAAAGGGGTGCTCTTCAGGAGGGGAATCACACACACACACATATTCCCGCACACACACACACACACACACACACACACACACACACACACACACACACACACACACACACACACACACACATACATACACACACACATATACACACACACATTGACACACACACGCACACACACACACACACACACACACACACACACACACACATATTCACACACACAAACACACACCGCTCAGGTCTCTTCCAATAATACCCTGTGCATTATTTACACTTCCCTGAGTGGTGCTATCTACCCAGGAGAGAGGGGGAGAGAGAGAAAGAAAGAGAAATGGAGAGGGAGAAAGAGAGGGAGAGAGAGAAAGAGGAGGAGAGAGCACCTCTCCTTTCCGCGGGATTTGGAGCCATGGCCCATATATTATGAGTCCTCGTGACGGAGCTCTGCGGGCTTTTCCATAAATAACGGCGCTCATTTCACACGCCGAACACACCGTATAAAATATTTAACGACGTCTGGGAGCCATAAAGCAAGAGTTGGGACTGAAGGAGGACGGTGGGGTGGGGTGGGAGGTGTAGGAAGAGGCTGGTGAAGGAACACCACAGGACTGCGCTCATCTCGTTTTTGGCAGGGCATAGCATCCGTGACCGACTCCTGCTGTCTCTTTTACCTCTTCCTCCTCGCCTTCTCCCTCACTCGCTCACTCTTTCTGTTGCACTTGCTTGCTTTCTCTCTCTTTCTTTCTCTCTGTCTCTCTCTTTTTCTTTATCTCTCTCTCTCCCTCTCTTTCTTTCTCTCCTTTTATTTGTCTCCTCCTCTTTCAATCACATGTCTCATTTTCTCATCCCTTTCATTTCCTTTCTTTCAGTCCACTTAAGGTATGGCGCCCTCAACACACACACACAAACACACACACACACACACACACACACACACACACACACACACACACACACAGACTCAGGACTTGCCGTCGCCCACATATTTATCCTTGTTGGCGCTCTGCCTCGTTGCACACTGCGGAGGGTTAATGCCGTAATGAGTGTGTTTTAAAGACCCAGAAAGCCATTTACCTTTAATCTGCTGCTAAACGCCGAGAGAGAGAGAGAGAGAGAGAGAGAGAGAGAGAGAGAGAGAGAGAGAGAGAGAGAGAGAGAGAGAATCAGTGAGCAGGATCAGGCCTCGCCGCATTAGTCCGCGCCCGACGCCTTCATTTTCGACACTCGGAATTTGGTCTTGTCTGCATAAATCCACAATCCAAATTAAACATAAAAATTTGCAAGGCACTGGATGCAGATGAGCCCTGACAGCCTCCTGGAGCTGCCAAAGAGATGGAGGGAGAGAGAGAGGGAAAGAAGGAGGGATGGAGGGAGAGATGGAGTGGAAGGAGGAAAAAAGGATTGGATGGGAGGCCCTTTATAAGCACTGGAGCCTGCATTTATAGTCAGAGCACAAGTATGGTCTCTCCATACTTGCTCTCTTCTCCTTGCTCTCTCTTTCTCCCTCCCTCCTTCTCTCCTTTCCTCCTTCGTTTCCTCTCTAGCAGCCCTTCCAGCCCTGAGGTGTCGCTACTTTGATGCAGACTGTGACAGAGGGGCAAACAGATTAGAAGCTCCATTCGCTAAGCCTCATGGGAAGGAGCGTGGCTGGATCCATCCGCCGCCCGAGCTCACTCGCTTCCTGAGATGTGGGGTGTCTGGTACAGACGAGAGAAAGAGAGTGTGTGTGTGTGTGTGTGTGTGTGTGTGTGTGTGTGTGTGTGTGTGTGTGTGTGTGTGTGTGTGTGTGTGTGTGTGTGTGTGTGTGTGTGTGGGGGGTGGGGGGGGATCTACCTGGCACGAGTGCCAAGAATTACCCAACTGGATGGCACTGCCCAGATTTGGGCATGTTATCCGTCCCCACACAGACACCCTTTCCATTCCTATATCCCCTTGGCCCGTCTGGATTACAAGACGGTTGCCAGGTGCACTGCAGTCCTAAAAATGTTTCAAAAAGCACTTCTTTATAAAAAAGAAGAAGGAAGAAGAAGTCAAGGTTTCACATTTGATTTAATGCAGTGCTCTTTCCACTTGAGTTATCTAAAACGGGCAGAGAGGGCTCTCGTTCTTTTCGTTCTTTTTTTCTTCTTCTTCTTCTTGGGGCGTGTGGTGAGTGTGACTGGCGGCGAGGTTGAGGGCCCGTGTGAGGTGCTCACTGGGGCTGTGCGCTAGCAGATTAGCAGGTGTGTGAGAGGTAGCTGCAGATTCCCTCAGCAGACCCTGTGCTGTGCTGTGCAGGTTCTAGCCTAATCCCTAATCCCATTTGCCTCTTCACTACTTTCGCTTTTTCTGTCTTTCTCTGTCTTTCTCTGTCTCTCTCTTTCACTCATCCTCTTTCTCTCTCTCTCTCTCTCTCTCTCTCTCTCTCTCTCTCTCTCTCTCTCTCTCTCTCTCTCTCTCTCTCTCATTCTCTCAACTATCTCTCTCTCTCTCTCTCTCTCTCTCTCTCTCTCTCTCTCTCTCTCTCTCTCTCTCTCTCTCTCTCTCTCTCTCTCTCTCTCCTAAAGCCGTGCCCAGAGGCCCTAGAGGGGAACCCCAGAAAGGAGGGGAAGAGCCGGCCTATATAATACAGACTAGCTTAGCCTGCAGCCTCCCCCCCTCTCTGCCTTCCTTTTCCAAATGACACTGATATTGAGCCTCTCACAGCCTCTTATTCGCCGCCGCCTTATTCATTCTTCATTCGCTGTTTGATTCACACTTTGGCTTTGACTCCCCTTTTTTCGCCAAACCTTCCTTCTCCATTGGCACTTTTCCACTAAACCATTCAAACACTACTTGGCTCGGCTCAGCTTGGCTCCCACTCTACCCATTAAGATTGTTCGTTTGTACCCTTGATGGACAGATTCTATCCGTGCCGAGTCGATTTTAAAATGTCGCATGGATGTCGAACAGATAAGACTGATGCCCTCTGATGGGTCTAAGAGGGCCGTGCTAAGCGGCAAGAATCCACTTTGCCTGTGAGGTCAACTTTGAAAATAAAATCGTTTGGTTATTTCTTTGTGAAATAAAATATTCCACACCATGAATGTGAACTACTGCACTCCATCCATCGCGCCGTCGTGAAAAGATATTGGA
>JAODXP020000030.1:27879277-27899277 GCA_027497455.2 Sardinella longiceps | reverse complement strand
ACGTGGAGAGAGAGGAATCCATTAGAACACGCTGTTTAGCATGTGCCACACTACCTGCCCAGAGAGGGGGAGAGAGGGGGGGTGGGAGAAGGGACTCTTTGTTGTAGCCCGTTACACTGACGTGTTAGTTGGCAAGCCTGATTGTTGAGCTCTGATGAAGGTGGCAGCCACTCCTACAGTTATTCCCTCTCTCTCTCTCTCTCGCTCTCTATCTCTCTCTCTCTCTCTCTCTCTCTCTCTCTCTCTCTCTCTCTCTCTCTCTTTCTCTCTGACTCTATCTCTCTCTTGTCTCTCTCTGTGCTTCCTTCCTTGGGCCTGCAGTGGAGCTGGTGCCCAGTCTCTGTTGGCCGTCATCATCGTCGTCACGGCGACGGAGGGAGGGAGGAGGCGGACAGCGAGTCCGCAAGCAGCCTGGCCCAGGGCGTGGTGGGCGTCGCTCATCTCTCTCTCTCTCTCTCTCTCTCTCTCTCTCTCTCTCTCTCTCTCTCTCTCTCTCTCTCTCTCTCTCTCTCTCTCTCTCCCTCTCCGGCGAAATAGACTCGTCGCGCTAACGAGTACTGACGGCCGTGCCATGCCGTCGCTCCCGACGAGCCCCGGCTCCTTTCTTTGCCTCCGATGTCGCGCGTTTCCTCCCATCCTCCCTTGCCATCTGTCGTTCTAACCTCTCCTCCGTCTTTCTGTTTTTTTTTCTCTCTCTCTCTCTTTCTCTCTCCCTCCTCCTCCTCCTCCCTTTTTCTTTCTCGCTGGCAGACGACTCCAAGTTCCCCGAGGCGGTGCGCGTGCTGCTGACCTGGGTGGAGCGAGGCGAGGTGAACCGGCGCAACGCCAACAACTTCTACTCCATGATCCAGTCGTCCAACAGCCACATCCGACGGCTGATGAACGAGAAGGCCGCCCACGAGAAGGAGATGGAGGAGGCCAAGGAGAAGTTCAAGAACGCCCTGGCTGGCATCCTAGTACAATGTAAGCGCAGCTGTCATCTTGGTTCCACTCAAAGATGTGTTGATTATGCACACACACACACACACACACACACACACACACACACACACACACACACACTCACACACACTCACACTCACACACACACACACACACACACACACACACACACACACACACACACACACACACACACACATACACACACACACACACACACACACACACACACACACACACACACACTCATACACACACACACTGTGCGTACATACATTCACACTTGTGGCTTCACAGTCTCACCAACTCAGCAACACATAGTGCATAATATACTTTCCTGTAGTCTATGATTTCTCACATTGCATATCATGCAATTTAGCTGAGTGCAGAGTGATGCTCTATACCTATGGCATCAGAAAACCCTTGAATGAAATGGGTCTGTTTTTTCGCCTATAAACGTGCTCAGACACACACACACACACACACACACACACACACACACACACACACACACACACACACACACAGTCATAATGTCTCTCTGCCTGGCTTCACATGATCACTCAGAGTGGTGCTCTAGACAGGCGCGGCTCCTCTGTGGGAATAGTGCTTGTGAAAGTAGAGCAGGAAGACTGATGGCCTCTTTGACTGACAAGTGATAGACGCAGTAATAACGCTTATTACGACTCCCCAAGAACTCCCTCATCACATACAGAACACATTCCCTCTGTGGCCCAGCCAAGTTCTCAACACCAAACACTACAGATTTTTCCCTTTTTTTTATTTCTCATTTTCCCCCTCTCTATCTGTCTCTCACACACACACACTCAAACCTCAAACACTCTCTCACACATACACACACAGACGAACACACACTGCTGCGATTGCCACACATACCGTGCAAGAGGAATGACAAGAGACAAGCTCGGTTAACAAGGCCATAAAGGCAAAATGTCTTTTGAAGGTAGTGGAGTAGTGGCCCTGTCTCTACTACCCCCCCCCACAACACCCCCCCACACACACACACACACACACACACACACACACACACACACACAATACCCTCCTTAATGTGTCAATCAGCAAGCGGCCATCCATACAGGTACGGGAGCTAGTGTAAATCCACTGCTGAGCTTCCTGGAAGGAAAGAGCCCTCTGAAGAGAGAAACTGAGAGGAGAGAGAGAGCGAGAGAATGAGAGAGGGAGAGAGAGAGAATGAGAGAGGGAGAGAGAGCAAATGATCGAGGGAGAGAGAGAGACGAAGAGGGAAAGAGCCCTCTGAAAAGAGAAACCGAGACGGCAGAGAGAGAGAGAGAAAGTTGGAGACAAGAGAGAGGGAGGGAGGGAATGAGAGAGTGAGAGAGAGAGAGAGAGAGAGAGAGAGAGAGAGAGAGACGAAGAGTCTGCCTCTCAGGCGATGTCCTCTCTGCACTTACCTCGTACCGCTGACTACCCTAATGGATACGGCGGTCGGTTCTCCCGTCCTTGCCCGTCTCTCGTCCAGGCAGTGGGTGTGTGTGTGTGTGTCTGTGTCACAGACACACGGTGACCTGACCTACTGTAGGTAGCAGCTGTCTGTCACCACAGCTCTCAGGAACATTTCTCAGGTACATTTTAGCAATTTGTTGAAAATAGGGGTGTGAATGCGTGGATGTGTTGGGGTTAGGGGTGGTGTGTGTGTCTGTGTGTGTGTCTGTGTGTGTGTGTGTGTGTGTGTGTGTGTGTCTGTGTGTGTGTGTGTGTGTTCTGTAATCACCTGTTGCCCTCTTTACCACAGTTCCTGACACACATGACACGAGAGCTGCGATTATACAAAAACGTGTGTGTGTGTGTGTGTGTGTGTGTGTGTGTGTGTGTGTGTGTGTGTGTGTGTGTGTGTGTGTGTGTGTTGTGGGGGGAGAGAATAGCAATGAATAAGCCAGGCAGGGAGACACTGTTACCACCTTAGTTACAGAGGAACAAAACCGAGACAGCTTTCGTCCACACACACACACACACACACACACACACACACACACACACACACACACACACACAAATAACCACATTTGCACCCCTCACACGCTCCCCCATGCCTCCGTACAAGCCTTCACAACCAAAGGCCTCAGCAGGCATTCTGTGACAGCGGTGACCCCATACATATAAAATTACACACTCCGCCACAGAAAGGGATCAGCCCTGGGTTTCAATTATGTTAAGGTTCATGGACTTGGGTTATGTTTATAGCGTGCCTATGCTGTTCTGTGCTCTGCTCTGCTCTCCGTGTTGGGGTGGAATAGAAGGTAAGTGGTCTCTTCAGAGGTCTTTAGCGTTCACGGGCCAGAAAAGCAGGAACAGGTAGAGTATGTATTTGAAGTGGGGTTACTGATTCTAGAATCCCCACATCAGCAGGTCCCTTGGTTCTGTTCTATTTAAATTCCCACCCTGCTCCGTAATCAGAGTTGCAGAAATAAAGCTGTGGGTCCGCAGTGTGTCTTATCTAAGTGCTTTGGTTAAAGTTTGTATGTGTATAGACCCTTGGGCAGCAGTCCTGACGCCATAAAGAAGGTCCCCTAGACTAAAAGTAAGTAAAACAAGCAAAGAAAGAAAAGAAAAAAAGGCTGAAGAAGTGAATTAAGACCACACATCACATGAGGTGGTAGACTGCCTGCCACTAAACACTTCCCACTTCTGTTAGCTCGGCCACTTTGGCCTCTCTCTCTCTCTCTCTCTACCTCCTTCCCTCTTCTCCTCCCTCTCTTTTTCTCTCTCCCTCCATCCCTCGCTCCCTCTGTCTCTTTCTCTCCCTCCCTCCTGCTCTCATTCTCACTCTCGTTCTCTCTTTCTCTCTCTTTCTCACACTCTCTCTCTCTTACTCGCTCCTTCTCGTTCTCTCTCTCAATTTCTGCAGTCAGGTGATCAATAATTTGATTGATTGGTAGCAGGTGGATCTTTAAGGGGTAATGGATATGGTCATTTGTGCCTGCACATCCCCCCCCCCCCCCCCCACACACACACACACACACACACACACACACACACTCTCCTATCTCAGCCAGTGGGCGCCCAGGCAGGGTAAACACTCCTGGCCAGGAGAAAGTGATGTTTTACTCAGTCCATTCCGGACCCGCATGTCAACAAGCAAAGCAACAAAGGATAAAAGCCACTATGACCTGGCAATGATAGCTAGAGAAAACAAGGCTTTTTGTGGGGGCAAAGAGTCCGACTAACAGAGATTGGCCCCCGATGCTAAGTACAGTATCCACTCTTTGGCTTAGTAGGTCACTCGCAAAAGCCTGAATGACAGGCAGAGGATAAAGTGGAGACAGTGGAATGATTTTTTTTAAAAAGCCTCCTTTTCAATTTTTTTGGAGGGTGGAGGCTATATTTAGGACTGTAACCACAAAGTGAATCTACTGGGCGAAATCTTCCAGAGGCTATTTTTCTCCATTTGAAGACAGACACTCTCCTTTTGTTGTTTTTACTGTGGCCTTATCCAGCCAGACATCTCAAGGATGTTAGGGTAACATGCAGTGGCCAAACGATGTCCGTGCCTACTTACTAGTGAACTCGATTCCCTTTCATTTTTCTCTCACTAGTTATTTCGGAGTCAGAGATTCATGTTTTGTTTTGTGTTTCCTACTCCAAAAAAACAAAACAAAAAAAACGGTATATTCAATCAATTGGCAGTTTATAGTGATGTTAGGTCTTGTTTTCATTTCTTCTCTTTTGTTGTGTTTTTACCCCTTGTTTTTTTATGACTCTATTTTATACCAGTTTGATTGCTTTTTGACATGGCTCCCACAGAGAATACAAGTGGAAAAGTGAATTGAAGCAACTTTTCCAACAGTGAGGCGTCAAATCACTCCCGTAATCCGTCCCCACCACAAGCCAATCAGCTTTCTACTCTCCCCTCTCCCTCCTCTTGGATACATGTCAGGTTTCCGCGGGCGGGGGGTGGGGGGGGGAGAGAGAATATTCCATCAACGGAGATCATTCCGGCTGACATTAACGTTCTGACCTGGATCGGAAACACGGAAGCCCCCTGCGCCATTTTGGAAATGACTGCCTTTATCAGCGAGCAGCAGGCAGGAGCAGGAGCCCCTTTGATGTGAATCTGTCAGGACTAAGTTCATCTCCTCTGTAATAACAACCCCCGGAACAGTCGTGATTGAGAGCCCGCGTGTCACGCCAGTCAGTCGGCTGATAGAGAGCGCGAGAGCGGAGGATGAGAGCCATCAGCGTTGAGACCGGAGAAGCGCTGCGTGTCCGTCCGCAGATAGAGCAAACGGCGTGTACAGCGGCCCCCCTCGCTAACAGAACATACAACCCAGAAATCATGTTGTCATGGCTGAATTGTCTGTCTGCCTGCCGGGAGCCTCACACAGCCGAGGAGATAGATAGACACAAACGCCGCGCGCACAATCAGGCTCACTCTCGACAGGCATTTATATGTATATAACCGGAGTCCATACATGCATGGTGCATGCACACACCCAAGGCACAACCTTGCTTTCTTCCCCTGGCCTCTGCATCGATCTTCCCCGTCAAATTAAAGCATGGTGAAGTCACTATCGATCCTCCTTCGTCTCTCTCGAGCAACCACCACCCCCTCCTCCAGCTCACCGCAACCCATCCCTCTCTTTTTTTTTTCCCCACTCCGGCCTGGTGTGGCCTTATTGACTCCCCAGGGTTTATTAAGACCCTTTGAGAAAGTGGAGGAGAAAGAACGGAGGAAGCCATAGTGGCTGAAGCTCAAAGAGAGAGAGAGAGACAGAGAGAGAGAGAGAGAGAGAGAGAGAGAGAGAGAGAGAGAGAGAGAGAGAGCGAAAAGAGAGTAGAAATGAGTGGTAAGACTAGTGTGGATTCTTGTGTGTGTGTCTGTGTGTGTGTGTGTGTGTGTGTGTGTGTGTGTGTGTGTTGAGAGCAGGATGGATCTTATGACTCTCCTTCCCTCCCGTAAAGGGGGGATGGAGGGAGGGGGGGAGTGGTGCATCTCTCCTCAGAAGCATAGCAGTCACTTTTTCACAGCTTGTTAAAGGGAGACGCCCTCGGAGCCTCCTATCTCCCAGCATCCCCGGCATCATTCATCCTGCCTGCCCGCAGTGTATGTGAAGGGAGCCCTCAGAAGTAGCTACACTACAGTATGTTCATGTTTCATAACAGGGCCCTACCTCTCCTAAGGAGCAGCTCCATGCTATATACCACTGTGACGGAACACACTGATAGCCAAATGTGAGATTAAAGCTCGCCATTCTATACCATTACAGATAAAACACAAGTGTAAGAGGAAGTGGGTGATGACATTTGTTCCCTTGAGGGCGGGGAGAAAGAAAACTCTCTGATCCTGTTGTTTTTATTGCGTAGTGCTTTGCACTGAAAGCCCCCCTTGATATTCGGGTTGTGTAAGTCTTGTTGTTTTCTTTTGTCTTTTCTTTTTCTTTTCTTTTCTTTTTTTTCCAATATTGCTGCACTGTATGCATCCTGGAAGTCTTTTCCCTCCTGCAGAAATCCAGAGCGAAAAGGTTTTTTTAACGACCTTCAGATGGCAGCTTTGCAGTGCAGACTTTAATGTGGCACATGGCTGTTAGGTAGTCAGGCATCCCCGCTTTCAAAAGCCAATTCCTCGCGTTCGGCCAACACAATTGAGCGAGAGTGGCTGGTTTTTTAAATGGCCTCCTGCTGATTTGGAATGTTTTGATTGCCATGTGTGTTTCCACGTTTTATTTATCTATTTATTTACTTATTTATTTCTCTGGTGCATGTATGGCTATTGGTTGCATTTGTACTGGCAGCACTTATGCAAAGCCACTGCCATGCCTTTCTTCTCCTTTTTTTGCCTCCCCCCTTCCCTTCCTCCTCCTCCCCCTCCTCATCATCCCCTGTTCCCGACCAGCTGGCATAGAATGCCACACTCAAGCTCAACGAGAGCCATGATGATGGAATTCATCGCTGAGGAGGGGAATCCACTAGAGACTGCAGTGCCCACAGACAAATGGCAAGGCTCGGGGGTGGGGGGGGTGTTGGGCGGGGGGAGCGAAAGCTCGGGGAAACGAACATTCCAAAGCGTGACGTCCCACACAACTGCATTAGGAGCGGAGATGTGTCGAATGTCTTAATTATTGACCCAGCAGCACCTAAACAGCTGAACTCCCCACCATTAAGCACTTAAATGGATTTAATGACTTAAATATACAAATGCAAATTAGACATTGGCTGCTCTGCACATTTGCAAGTTACGTGCACTGTGCTGCCTTAATTGCCAATAAACTGCGTATTTACTTGACTGCATATTTAGATTTTTTTTTCTGCTTCTGCTTTTCGATCTCTCTCTCTCTCTCTCTCTCTCTCTCTCTCTCTCTCTCTCTCTCTCTCTCTCTCTCTCTGTCTGTCTCTCTCTCTCTTTCTCTCTTTCTCTTTATTTCTTCTGCAACCCCCTTTCCCTCTTCTCCTTTATTCTGAAAAGTGCTGCAGAAGGTTCTGTGTGTGTGTGAGTGTGTGAAAGAGAGAGAGAGAGAGAGAGAGAGAGAGTGAGTGAGTGAGAGAAAGAGAGAGAGAGGAAGAGAGTCCCCCCATCCCCTCTCCTCCTCCCCCCATCTGAGGTGTGTTCCAGATGGCTGCTTCACACTGCATGAGATTAACGGCTCATAGCAGTGCTGCCTCTCCCTCTCATCTGCTCCTCCGGTCTCCCCGCTCCCCGGCACCTACATCGCAGTGGCCTTCCCACCATCCAGTCACCATTAAACCCTACACACACACACACACACACACACACACATACACACACACACACACCTCTACACACCACACACATCTCTACCGCCACCCCCTGCCACCCCACCGGCTTCGGTTCATCCGTTATGTGAAAGCCAAACTCCTAAGACCCATCCTTTCAAGTGTTAGCTAGATTTATGGCTTTCTGGAAGGGCTGGTATTAATGGCTTGTCATTAGGGCAAAGCGTCCTATCTCCTTTAGAGCAGTATAATGAGTTAACAGAGGCCACAGGGCTGGAGACCAGGTTATATTTGGCCCCAGGCGTGACCCCATCCCCCACCTCAACACCCCTCGACACTTAAGCGGAAGAAGAAATATGAAAAATAAATAAGCATCGATCAAAGACGCAAAGTGCTCTGCTAATTGAAGAAAGACCTTGTGAAGCCAGATGAAATCACTGCCGTTTCTGCAGATTTTTTTTTTTTTTATCTTTGGATAAAATTCAAATGCAGCCTTTTTAGTGTCAGAGACATGAGCAGGAATCTTGGGATCAAAACAAGAATTTTTGAATAAGACAAATGATGGCAATGTGTGTCCATCACTGCCAAAGGCAAGAAATCTGCTACTAGCTAAGTGTTTTGTTTATTTTGGCTTTGTTTTTATTATTATTATATTTTTGTTGTTGTTGTTTC
Organism: Sardinella longiceps; assembly: GCA_027497455.2. NCBI lineage: Eukaryota > Metazoa > Chordata > Actinopteri > Clupeiformes > Clupeidae > Sardinella > Sardinella longiceps. The sequence goes on along the minus strand of JAODXP020000030.1, from coordinate 27,890,949 downwards.
CTTATTTGCTATTCGTTTCTGACGGTTGTGACTTCAAGGTGGGGGTGGAATCTTTTCCCCAAACTGGACTATAACTCCATCCCACCCCTGCCACCAATTCTAACCAAACCATCTGCCTCAACAGACACAGCACACAAGCAGTGGGTCTGTTGTGGAGAGGGTCTTTTTTTCTGGGTGGGGGTGGGGGGGGGGTTGGGGGTAGGGGGTGGGAGGAGGGAGGGGGGAAGAAAGGGGAAGATAGTGACTGCCTTCCTACCTGACACCACTTTTTCGCTCCTCTGCTCCCTCCCACTTGCCCCCCTCTCTCTCTCTCTCTCTCTCTCTCTCTCTCTCTCTCTCTCTCTCTCTCTCTCTCTCTCTCTCTCTCTCTCTCTCTCATTCTTGGGACGGTTCTCTCTGGCCGTGGCCTCCCCCCCCACCCACCCCTTCCCCTGCCACAGTTGAGCAGATTGTGTCAGTATTCCACGCTGCTTCCAAACAAAGGGCATGGGACCATTTCTCCAAAGCCCAGCGCAAGAACCTGGACATGTGGCGCAAACAAGCAGAGGTTGGTTGGTCCCTTTTTTTCTATTTCCTTGATGTTGATGCAGTGAAGTGATTGTTGTGTACTGTGCTGTTCACTCATGTTCTCTCCACAGTTCTAGGCTTCCAGCAGTCAGGTTATCGGGACAGGTGTGTGGGTTCTTGTTTATGTAGGTCCTCCCTCCCCATTTCCCCTTCTTCTCCTATTTTCTTTCCTTCCTCTCACAACACTACAACCCCCCCCCACACACACACACACACCCACACACACTCCCTCCCCCCCCCCCCATGTTCCCTTTTTCCCCGATTTTCTTTCCTTCCTCTCACTAACACCCCCCCTCCCACACACACACACACACACACTCTCTCTCTCTCTCTCTCTCTCTCTCTCTCTCTCTCTCTCTCTCTCTCTCTCTCTCTGTCCCTCCCTCCTTCCCATGTTCCCTTCTTCCCCTATTTTCTTTCCTTCCTCTTACTACCCCCCCCCCCACACACACACACACACACACACACACACACACACACACACACTACATCTCTCCTCTCTCTCTCTCTCTCTCTCTCTCTCTCTCCAGCTCTCTATCCCTCTCTTTATCACCCTTTTGCTTCTCCTCTGGTCCAGTGCTGACCTCTCCCTCACCATCCCTCTGTTCCTGCCTGTCTCCGGTGGGTGTTCTGGCTCACAGGTTGGACATTGATTGGGAGTTAAGCAGGGTATTAGAAGCAGGCTAAATGCTTGGCTGCATTCAGGCTGCGGCCGAATGGCCTCAGTACATAGAGTGTGTGTGTGTGTGTGTGTGTGTGTGTGTGTGTGTGTGTGTGTGTGTGTGTGTGTGTGTGTGTGTGTGTGTGTGTGTGTGTGTGTGTGTGTGTGTGTGTGTGTGTGTCTAAGAACTAATCTCACTGCTTCCCAAATTCTCCTATGAAAGGTAACACACCTGAGTGAGCACACTCTCACTCTCTCTCACACACACACACATTCATACACTCACACACATTGATGTTCCATGTTATCTCTCCATGGGAGCAACCAGGGAAAAGGTAACTTCCTGCAAACTACTGCTCTGTTTCAGTCCACCAACTCTATCTTTCTCTCTCAGACACACACACACACACACACACACACACACACACACACACACACTCTTATAGACCTAAAGATGTTTAGTGTTTTGCTCTCTCTGTCCTCATCCCCACTGCTGCATGGATCAATAACACACTCAGGCCTCCTCAGGCGCCGCCTTGTTGCCCAGTACACCAGGAAATTCACGTCCTTGTGTCTTTAGTAGAAAATTCAGGTCAGCCCTCCTTTTAATGTTTGACGCTTAATAAATAAACTAGAAAAGCGCTCAGAGAGCGCAGACCTCCGCCAAGACAATGTGGTCACAGATGGTGTTCTGGATCATCGATCGCCACCAAAATTGAATCCGTTCTTACTGTACTTGTCCCAGTACACACGTTGTCCGAAAATTTCATCCAAATCCGTGCAATACTTTTCGAGTTATGTTGCTCACAGACACACACACACACACACACACACACACACACAGACGGACACATTACACACATTACACACACACACACACGCACACACAGACGGACACATTACACCAGGAAATTCACATGCCCTTGTGTCTTTTGTAGCGAATTCAGGTCAGCCCTCCTTTTAATGTTGACGCTTAATAAATTAATGAGTCCTGACAGTGTTTGTTCTTCAGACGCTACCCAGTAATCCTCACATTAATTACCTCAGCCCTTTTAACATCTTTCCTTTTTTTTTCTCAAACTGTTTATGTGTTTACACAAGAGCTTGGCACCTAACCTGTGTGTGTTATGGTTCAATTGGTAAGTCTGGCATTCCTGCCCTCTACTCACTGTGGTGGGCACTGGCATGGTGGGCAGCGTGAGCGAGCGAGTGACCGGCATGCAGTTAAGCAGCCCAATTTGTCATGTGCCACACGGCTAGCGGAAACGGCACTCCTACACGGGTCACGGGCGGAAACCGATCATAATCTCAGCAGACGGTCATCTGTGTGGATGAGACACAGCAGAGTGAGAGTGGTGGAAGCAGGCTGCGGGCTACACACAATACAAGAGAACAGGAAGTCTCACTGGGCCAGTGGACAGCACACACTTTCACACTCTTTCACACACTTTCACAAAGCCGTCATACCTGATATGTCATGTAATAGTGCATGAGTGCACACATTTCAAAATTCCTCAAAGTTTATGAAAGTGAGATGTTTTGTATATGAAACGTTAAAGCCATTTTCAATCACCGGACGTCATTTTGTGCATTCAGTAACATTCATGTAAGTGTGCGAATGGCAGCTACAAGGCTGAACTTTAACCTCTATGATAAGCACAGTGAACTCAGCTGGTGAAAAGTAAGTAAGAAAGCAGTTAGGCCAACCAGAGCATGAGTAGGTAGGTCACTAGGATGTACCCAGAGTGCCGTTGGGCACCGCTCAGCTCCAGTCCTGGATGTAATGGATTGGCTCCAGGTGTAGGTTTGGGGTCATTGGTCCGCTTTAAAGCTCACACACAGACAAAAAGGTAGGTAGCATCCCCACTCCCCAATTCCAGGCTTTGTTTTGCATGTTTTTTTCCCCTCTGACTGTTCTCCAAGGGGAGATTCCCCAGTGCCAAGTGTGATGAGCAGAACTCCTGCTCTTAAGTTGCATATAAGAACTGGGTCGCCGTCGTCATGCATTCATTAAGAGTATGAATCTCCAGCACTGTATTCCCATAAGGGATTTTTTTTTTTATTTTATTTCCTTTTCTTTTCATTTTCTCCTTTCCTTTCTTTCTTTCTTTCTTTCTTTCTTTCTTTTGCCCTTTTCCAGTACACTAGCTTCTTTTAATTAGCAGTAATCCAGCTCATTGTCAGTATAGAGGAGGAAAGGATAGAGGGAGAGAGAGAGAAAGGGAAAAAGAGAGAGAGCGAGAGAAGAACAGTCCTGTTTTGTCTCTAGTTCAGTGTTCAGCTGCAGTGCTGTTAGTTTCTGTTTTAAAGGATTCAATTTGCTGACTCATTTTTTTAGTTTTGCTTGCAGAAGTTTGGCGAAGATTTGTTCCATTTTTTCCCCCCATTCTTTATTTTCCCATTTCTTTCCACTGTTTGTTGCTGGCCTATAATACACACATTATTTTGGAGCGGCTCGGCAAAGCCATTCAGGGATTCAGCTCATTAACAGAGCAGTAACCTCCAGTCTTATTGAACGTCTGAGCGTCCACCTCCATGTCCTTGACTAGGGAGAGAATGAGAGGTGAATGCCCAAATGGAGAGAGAGAGAGAGAGAGAGAGAGAGAGAGAGAGAGATGGGGAAAGAAAGAGAGACTGAAAGATAGAAAGAGAGAAAGAGATGGAAAGAGAGAGAGAGACGGAGAGAGATGGAAAGAGAGAGATGGGGAGAGATGTTAAGAGAAAGAGAGAGAGAGAGAGATGGAAAGAGAGAGAGAGAGACGGAGAGAGCTCCCTACTGAGACACATTTGTGCTCTGGCCAACCCCTCTGGGCTGTCATCCACCCATGCATTAATCCATATGTCTACCCGCCCCCCATCCATCCATCCCTCCCTCCATCCCTTCATCCCTCTCTCCACTTTCACTCTCATCCATCCTTCACTTTCAATTGCCCACTCGCCCAGCCAGACAGTCACGCGATCCTTCTGCCCACTCATCCATCACGCCATCAAAATGGCCATACAGCCCTCTCATCTACACACACACACACACACACACACACCGTCTCCTGCATTGTCTATGCGTTGACCTCAACAAATTGAAAGTGCCCTTGCCCTCCACCCTGAAGCTATGTTCGTCATACAAAGCAAAGCTCTTCTGGCTTTATCCTCCTTCTTATTCTGTAGCCGACCTGGCCCGACTCTTGCAACACACACACACACACACACACACACACACACACGTACATACACCCACACACTCACAAACACAAACGGTTTTCCCGTTGACCTAGCCCGACTCTTGCAACACACACTACACACACACACACACACACACACACACACACACACACACACACACACACACACACACACACACACACACACACACACACACACTCACACACACACATACATACACCCACACACTCACAAACACAAGCGGTTTTCCCTCCACTTTCCCTCGACCGCCTTACCCGCCGGTCTCGTCTGAAGTGATGTTTATGTTTATGCGCGAGGCTCAGACGAGTATCAGCTGATCATCTCTGATGTAGTAGTTCAGCCGGGGGAAGAAGCACCCAGGGGCACAGTCTGCATTCGTGGAATATGCAAAAAAATAAAAAATAAATAAATAAATAAATAAAAAGTAAACAAATAAATAAAGAAATAAAACAAGCCTGCTAAGATGTGCTCAGCTGCCACAGGGATTTGTTAGTAAGCCGTTAACTACGATAGAAGCTGCGCAGGGATGGGCGTTTCTGTTGTGGTTTTTGAAAATGAAAATCAACAGCATTTTGTGACCTTAATCAATCTGTTAGAAGTGTAAAAGCAAACGCGTTGCTTTTCTAGTCTTTTCATGGTGTGTGCTTTGACGAGCCTCGTGTGTAATAGGCAAAAATGAAAAACCTGTGAACAGGAGAGGGAAGAAAAGTAAATCCCCCTTCCTCACACACTCTTTTTCTATCTCCTCTTTCTCACACACACATACACACACACACACACACACACACGCTCACACTTTCTTTATCACAAACACCTGCGCACATACGCCCACGGATACATGCATGCATACACACACACACACACACACACACACACACACACAAACACGTTCCCATTCCATCTGTCAGGCTCATCCAGCCGGCACATGTCTGTCAGGAGGTTTGAGTCCTTTCTCCTTTTTTTTCTTTCTCTCTCTCTCTCTCTCTCTCTCTCTCTCTCTCTCTCTCTCTCTCTCTCTCTCTCTCTCTCTCTCTCTCTCTCTCTCTCTCTCTCTCTCTCTCTCTCTCTCTCTCTCTTTCCTCTCACTCTCTTCTCCCTGTCCTCTCACTCTCTCTCTCTCTCTCTCTCTCTCTCTCTCTCTCTCTCTCTCTCTCTCTGTCTCTCTGTCTCTCTGTCTCTCTTTCTCCATGCGGCCTGGGCTCTGGGCGACACCAGGTGACAGGTGCAGTTAGTCAGGCTCTCTGCACGCCATTAGCCCCGTTGCTGCTTGCACGCTGAGCGCTCACGATCTGTTTGGACAAACCGTGAACCTCCCCTGCTGCTCACCCCTCGCCCCCCCCCCCCTCTCCTCTCGCCCATCGCCCCCCGAAAGCAGACAGTGATGGTAAAGCAGCTCTTGCAGATTCACTAGAACCACTGGCTGTAGCCTAGCCACCACCTTCTTCTTAGTCCCCCCTCAACACCTCTCTCTCACACACACACATATACACACACACACACACACACACACACACACACACACACACACACACACACACACACACACACACACAAATACACACACACGCACACACACAGAGAAAAAAAGACACACACACACACACACGTCTCTCCTCCATCTCTCTTGTGTCTGCATTTGGTAAGTTAGCAGCGGGCAGTGGATGACACGGGTCTCTCCTGAGAGGTCAGTAAGTGCTTGCCAACTCCTCAGCTTGTATCAGCGTCAGGTCCTGAGGCTATGGCCTTGGGTGTGCAGTGCACTTCTGAAGGTCAGCAGACAGCACAGGAGGAAATAAAAAAAAATAAAACAGATAAAAACACCAGCTCAGGGAGCAATTTGCCTTTTTTTCATGTGAAGGACCGGTCAGTCGGATGGCGTGTCCGACTGTCCGTCCATGCGAAAGGCAAGCGGAGGCCTTTTTTGTTGTGGTTGGCCTCAGGCAGTGGAGTTTTGGCCCCGCTTTGGACAGCCTGTGGCTGAGCCCATAAGCCCCAGCCTTCCAAGCAGCAGCTGCATAGTGAGCCAGCTGCATCTCAGAGGCTAGCCCGCATCTCTACACCACCCAGATGGGCCTGTGTGTGTGTGTGTGTGTGTGTGTGTGTGTGTGTGTGTGTGTGTGTGTGTGTGTGTGTGTGTGTGTGTGTGTGTGTGTGTGTGTGTGTGTGTGTGTGTTTTTGTGTTGCCGCTACCTGTTCGCCCCCCTCTAATTCACCGCCAGATCATGTGTTTGCGTGGCATCGGACAGATGGTTGTGTTTACGGCTGGCTTTTGGAGATTGTGGCCCGGAAAACAAATAAATGTTTCTCTGTGTGTTTGTGTGTGTGTGTGTGTGTGTCTATCCCTCCCTCCCAGTGGCATACGTCGAGTGCTTGCCACTCATTTCCCATTAGCCCCTGAAAGACAAACACACACACACACACACACACACACACACACACACACACACACACACACACACACACACACACAAAGTAGAAAAGCGCTACGCCTCACAGACCCGGACATCTGCTCTCATCGTCCCCTCCTAGCGCGTGGGTGGAGCCCCCTGCAGACCGGCTCCATCATTACCACAGTCAACACACACACCCACACACACACACACACACACACACACACACACACACACCTCTTTCCCCTGAAGAGTGCCAGCCAGTGACCTGAGCAATGACACAGGCCACATCAGTATGCTAACAAGCTCCGCTATGACCCTCCATAGGAGGCTCCAATGTCAGCCAGCCTGCCCAGCCAGCGAGTGTGTGAGCCAGCCAGGCAGCCAATCGGCCCTCATCTGGGTGAGAGCCATGGAGGCACTGGAGGGAGGAGCATGCTAATGGCCTGATGACTAGTTTAGCACCTCCATTAATTGCGCTGCCATGCTCTTTGCTTTGTGAGCGATAAGAGAGCAGTTGTGGTGTTGTTAATGGCTTGGGTTGTGGCACATGTATGTATGCAGCCTCTGTAAAAGTGGCCCTCGCCCGTTTGAGGCTCTATGAGTTTCATTGGCTCAGGCGGTGTGTAGGTCATTTTCATAAAGAGGCAGACAACATGCAGCCATTACGGGTAGAGTTGGTGAGCAGGGAGGAGTTTAACTAGCAGACACTCGTTTTGGAGTGTGTCGCTTTTCTGTGTAAGTGAGCTTTTATGGTAGTTGTTGTCTGTCCTGTACAGTAGCCTGAATGAACAAACTCGACAACCATTATTCTTCCCAATTAATCATTATTAGTTTTGTTTATTTGGGTGAATATATCTGATTCATGTCAGTCTGTTTGAAATGTGTCTAATTTGCCCAAATCCACATCACTTTTTTTTCTCATCCTTTCTCACTTTTTGACATTTTTCATTCTTTTATCATCCCAAAATCCTCTTAAACTGTTGCCCGAAGCCATCACTGCTAGACCATTCACCCCACTCCCTCTCCTCTCGCATTTGTCTCTTCACCTTGCGCGTTAAACTGAAGTATTCTGAAATAATAAGGTCACCTGAGATTATTTATAATCATTGGCGTCATCTTTCATCCTCATCAAATGCGGAGTGAAATTACGTGCGCGGCTCGAAAAGTCCTAAATTAGTCTCGGTCAACACACTACAGCAGCAGCAGCGCCCGGGGAGAAGTGTGATCTCACATCGCACATCGAGGATATGCAAATAAGGTCAAGAGAACGCCTGCCAGAGGACACAACCTGGTGATTCATAACATGAGGAACAATGTGACAAAACACACACACACACACACACACACACACACACACACACACACACACACACACACACACACACCTTTAGTGTAAAAATATGTGTGCAACTGGTGGTTCTTTGACTATTTGACAGGGTTATTGTTAATGACATTTTCCAGCGGTAATCATTTGCAGAGTTGCAAGTGTTAAGAGCGATGGGATGTTTAAGGGATGTTAAATTGGATGATTATTATGAAATATTTACAATCATGCTGCCTGTCTGAGGTTGGGTTTGCATTTTAGATGTTTAACCAAGCCTTTTGCTCTCTCTCTCTCTTTTTCTTTCTCTCTCTCTCTCTCTCTCTCTCTCTCTCTCTCTCTCTCTCACTCGCTCTCTCTGTGTCTCTTTCTCTCTCTTTTGTTTCACTCTGTCTCTCTCATTCATTCTCTCTCTCTCTCACTCACTCTCTATCTCTCTTTCTCTATCTCTCCATCTCTCCCCCTTCCTCCCTCCCCTCTCCACCACAGGAGATCCGGAACATTCACAATGAGGAGCTGATGGGCATCCGCCGCGAGGAGGAGATGGAGATGTCCGACGACGACATGGAGGACGCTCCAGACAGCAAGGACTCGGATGATTCAGGTAGCACCACTTACACACACACACACACACACACACACACACACACACACACACACACACACACACACACATCTGTCTCTCTCTCTCTCTCACACACACACACACACACACACACACACACACACTCTCTCTCTCTCTCTCTCACACACACACACACACACACACACACACACACTCTTACACACACACACACACACACACACACACACCCTAACCCGTGCTCTCAAACCACCCTCCCTCCCGCTAATCATCCTGCTATCTGGTTGCCGATCCCCCCCAGTGTGTTCCCGTGCTTCCTGGCTCACCAGCGCTCATCAGATAACATGCTAATTAGATGGATTATCGTATCCACCAGCCCCCCCCCCCCACACACACACACACACACACACACACACACACACACTACCCCCCAGTCAACTCCGACAGAGCAGAACCATAATGAAAGATTAGCAGCAGCCAAATGGCAGACACGCTTCCTCCTTCCTCCGTCTCCTGAACATGTACACAGCTAAGGCCAAGGGTGAGCCATTGCCACCACTATTGAACGGGGACACTTCCTAAACACTGGTGCTACAAGGCCTCTTGTTCGTTCCTCTCCTCTCTCCATCTAACTGTTTCCCCTCCCCCTCTCTCTCTCTCTCTCTCTTTCTCTTGCTCTCTCTCTCTCCCTCCCTCATATTCTGTGCTTCCCTCCCTCCATCCAAGGCTGCCAGTGGGGAGGGGCACTGAAAGGGCACCGTTCTAATCTATGTGTGTGGATTTGTTCGCAAACCAACTGCGGCGAGTTGGCACAGCCTTGGCAGTTCCAACGTGGGCCGTGTGCGTCTCGCTTTCTCTCCCTTCCTCTCTCCCTCCCTCCCTCCCTCCCTCCCTCTCTCTCTCCCTCTCTCTCTCCCTCTCTCTCTCCCCTTGTGCCACAGATGGCTGGCAGGCAACAGGCGCTTCACCTAAGCCTCCTCTAATGCCCCCCTCCCCCTCCTGAGATAGATATGCCCGCGCAGGACCACCGAAGGGGAAGGCTGGGCAAAATGGCCGTCATAATGGCACATTATGGGGTCACGGCGAGGCCAAGTGCTCCGAGGAGGCCGACGGGGTTATGTGGGGGCTTGACAGTCAAGAGTGGTCGGTGGTGTGGTTTACACCCGTGCACGCGCACACACACACACACACACACACACACACACACACACACACACACACACACACTACCCTCTCTACCCTCTCTCTACTACGGGGCTCGCCCCTCATCTTGCCGGTATGGCCCTCGAGGGAGGCATCAGATCTGAAGCACCAGACATCAAACCAAAGAGCCGGCAACTCAGATGGTGATGGGCTACAGTCGTCTTTATGTTCCCTTAACAAACTCAAAGACACAAGCACACACACACACACACACACATACAGTACACAAACACTCAAACATACTGTCTGTATCTTGCTCACACTTTCCCTTGGCTACACACACACACACACACACAGCTTTAGGCAGACTGAACTCGAGAAGCTTTCTCTCAAACACACACACACATACACACACACACACACACACAGAGACACACACACACCACACCACCTGCGATGGGAAATGTGTCTGCCAGCTGCTCATTTAGCTCATTTTGGGTTGTTCTGGACGTCACTTAAGTGCCATTAGTGGCTGCTGCGCACGGGAGCGACGGCGTGTGTGTGTCTGCCCAACACAGCCGCGAGCTAGTCGGAGAGAGTGTGTGTGTGTGTGTGTGTGTGTAAGCTAGTCTGAGGGGAGGGGTGGTGGGGAATGCTAGCACCCCAAATGGCTCTCACGTTGTCACGATGCAAGTGCTTAATTTTACCCAAAACACTTACACACACACACACACCAAACACACACACACATTCTCTCTCTCTCTCTCTCTCTCTCTCTCTCTCTCTCTCTCTCTCTCTCTCTCTCTCTCTCTCTCTCTCTCTCTCTCCCCCGCCCTCCCCATCCCCTCCATCTTGGCGCACCTTTCCAGGTGTGACCTTTCACCCCCTAGCGCACGTGCAGCGCTTTCCTCTCCCCTGCTCTGGCATTCCTACAGGCGCGTCTGTTGACAGAGGCTCCCTCGTTAGCATGCAGATATATGCAAATGTAGTCCTTCATTTATCACTCTGTTTTATTTATTTTTTTTTATTCCCCCCCATCCCAAATCGCTATGCTCTCTTCATGCGTGACCTTGGGTTATTAGAGAACAATGATAACGATCACTGTCAGACGGGCTGTCAGATGTTTGAAAGGGTGCCATGAAAGTGGAGGGGTGGAGTGGAGTGGGGGGGGTTAGGTGGGATAGGATAGGATGGGATGATGGGCAGAGACGGGAAGAGGAGAGAACGAGGGAACGAGGGAAGAGAAGGAGTGCAGCAGAGAAGTAGAATGCGGATGTGGTTGTGGTTGGATTAAGTGGGTGACTGGGGTGGAAAGTAGGAGTAATTTCAGCACCAACAACCACCATGGGACAACCCTTCCACCACCCCCACCCCCCAACACACACATACACACACACACACACACACACACACATATACACACACACACACATGCTCTCACACACACACACACACACACACACACACACAGCGCACCTTATTTATTCAGACATTTCACAGCAGCTAAGCACAAGCAGTGTCCGTCCAAGCCAAAAGGCTTACTCGCTTCATTCACCACTCCATCCTTCCTCCGCTCTTCTCCTCTTCATCCTCCTCTCCTGCCTTCCATTCTTCCCCTCCTTACCTCCTCCCTTCCTCCCATTTTTGACATGCCCTTAACCTCACACAGATTGACACACACACACACACACACACACACACACGGTTTACTTGCCTAAAGTATTGACAAGCCAGTAACCAGCAGCACCAGCATTTTCACACCAGCCAAGGCAAGCCTCCTGTTCATTTCTCTCCCCTTGCACC
>JAODXP020000030.1:27859277-27866777 GCA_027497455.2 Sardinella longiceps | reverse complement strand
CTTGGTCAGAGACACGCTGATTTGACGATGATTCAGAAACTTCAAAACAGCTCCGAGCCAACGCCAACAATGATCTCCGCTCCCATTCCCTCTTGTTCCCCTGTGGAGAGAGAGAGAGGATGATAGTCTCACCGACAGACAGACACCGAGAGAGAGAGAGATTAAGACAGACAGACAGACGAACAGAGAAACAGACAGACAAACAGTATAGACAGACACAGACAGTGAGACAGACAGACGAACACAGAGACGGACAGACTGACAAACAGTGAGACAGAAAGAGAGACAGACAAAGACAGTGAGATAGACAGACAGACAGACAGACAGTGAGACAGAAAGATAGACAGACAGACAGACAGACAGTGAGACAGAAAGAGAGAGAGACAGGCACACAGACAGAAAGACAGACAGACAGACAGCACCTCCACACAACCCCTTGTGACCCCGGCCCGACCTCTGTTGCCTCACCGACTGGGCCATAAGCACAAGTGTTAGCACTCCTGGCAACGGTAAGGCTAAGGGGCCTCCCATTGAGCCTAGCTAACGCTGCACCATCTGTTTCCTGTGGGCCACAGGGTGCCCCCCACCCAACCACCCACCCCCATACACACACACACACACACACACACATACACACACACACACACACACACACACACACACACACACACACACACACACACACACACACACACACACACACACACACACACACACCGCACTGCACCCTCTGCCTCTGCTGGAGCAAGCAAAGATGGACCACAGGGTGCCCCCCGGGCACAGACCACCCGCTGCACTAGACCAGATGCGTCTGTGCCACACGCACACACACACACACACACACACACACACACACACGTTAACACAAACACAGACACTGGCTTTTATACACACAGTTATGCTACACATGATTACACAGTTGCATGCACACACGTTCTGCACATGATTACAGACACACACACACACACACACACACACACACACACACAAACCTGCTCAGAAACACCACATGCTGTTACGCTGCAGTCATTACACAAATACACACACACTCCAGACAGTTTATGAACACACACAATGCATACAGTTTGTTAACAAATGGTCATACACTGACTAGTATTCCAAATGTGTTTAGTGTTTTTGTAAATGTATTTTATGTTTGTGTGTGTGTGTGTGTGTGTGTGTGTGTGTGTGTGTGTGTGTGTGTGTGTGTGTGTGTGTGTGTGTGTGTGTGTGTGTGTGTGTGTTGGGGAAGAGGGGGGGAGGGGGCATTTTTTTTTTTACATGCAGTCTACTTGTGCTTGAATGATCTGTATGTCTGAAAGGGCATCTGTATGCAGATGTGTGTGTGCTCCTCTACTCGTGCTTCAGTTTAGTTTCTGCTGTAGCTGTTAAAACCTCCACTGTACTTGTCTCTGTTCCATGCTCTGGCCACTCAGATCCAGCACACAGACCACCACTGTGTTGACAAGCTAAACTAATCCATTCCAGGCCGAGACTGCAATCTTTAAACATGGCTCACTTGCGCGCTCAGTGTACTGTATGTTGCCTCTACACAGATAACGTGAGGCTATTGCTGTTGGCTCAGCATGCTAATAGCAGCTAGCGCAGACGGGCGTGCCATGCTGTCGGGCCGTGCCGTGAGAATAACTTGGGCCTGCTTAGGCTAGGGAGCTAGTGGTGCCAGGTCCTCCGCTGATGCGCTCAGCTGGTGGCCATTAGAGCGGCGTCCTGGGCAGTGTCGCCCCCCACTGGCTGCCCACAGCGGGACTTCACTTGTCCCCCTGCTGCCACACCACCTGTCAGAGCGGGCACTTCCTACTCCACCACCTAGTGTCTGTGTGTGTGTGTGTGTGTGTGTGTGTGTGTGTGTGTGTGTGTGTGTGAGAGAGAGAGAGAGAGAGAGAGAGAGAGAGAGAGAGAGAGAGAGAGAGAGAGAGTGCCACCTGTCAGAGCGGGTACTTCCTTCTCCACCACCTACCTCTTACCACCCTTGTGTGTGTGTGTGTGTGTGTGTGTGTGTGTGTGTGTGTGTGTGTGTGTGTGTGTGTGTGTGTGTGTGAGAGAGAGCGAGAGAAAGAGGAAGCGAGAGTGTGTGTGTATGTAGCCTTGGTGGATAAGAGAGTAACACGAAAGATCCATTATTCCCACATTTCCTATTGCTCCAGCCATTAAGCCATTAACATATTACTGACTGACGCATTCTAAATGCAGCCTCAATCAGACGGCATAAGTGCAGTTGCTGAGTACGCCAAGATGGTAAAGCAATCACCCCCCCCCCCACACACACACACGCACACACACACACACACACACACAAAACACACACACACGCCCCCATGTTTACTTGGCTCGCCATACTTATTATGTGATAACGCAGTCCTTAATGGTCTATATTTGTTAGGCAGTGTAGTATGAGTGTGTGCTAGTTAATGGACTGTTAATGGAAGACATCAGTACAAAGTCTGTTTCTCGAAAGGCGGCGAACGCAGATGAGGGGGCGGGGGTTACATTACATGGCGTGTGAATGGAAGCCGTGGTGGAACACAGTAATGTAGCGGCTTCGTGGAGAGGAGAAGCGAGCGACAGATGACGAAAGCCGTCACTCCGTGTGGTAATGAGACAAAATCGGAGAGAGGCGCTATGGCGGCGGGGTGTCGAGAGTTTTTGAAATGGAGTCGCCGTATCTGATTCTCCCCCTTAATTAAAATGAAATTAGCTCCCAATGACTTTGAGAGTTTGTCTTAAAAAAAAAGAGAGAGAGAAAAAAAGGAGAAGATGATGGTGTTTTTTGTGAGAGCTTCTCGGTGGGTGATTTGACGGTGGGTGGGTGGGAAGGACTGTGTGTGTGTGTGTGTGTGTGTGTGTGTTGCCTGTGTGTGTGTGTGGGGGGGGGGGGGTTGACTGCCAATTGTCTGGTTTTACTCTGAGATTTTTTTTTTTTTTCCCCTCCAAAAGCACTAGGGTGCTAGTATATCTTCTCCAGCACCCTGGCCCTAATTCACTCTACACACACACACACACACACACACACACACACACACACACACACACACACACAGCCATTGTGTTCTGTACATGTGATGGGAGTGCTCTGTTTCACGTTAATGGAAGTGCAGCAGTGAGTGGAAGCAGAAAGGAATGGACCCAAATGATGAGAGGATAAGCTTTTACACTCACACACACACACACACACACACACACACACACACACACACACACACACATTCAAACACACACGCACACACATACAAACACACACACACACACACACACACACACACATACATACACATACACATACACACACACACACACACACACACACACACACACACACACACACACACACACATACATACACATACACTATACACTACACACACACACACACATACAAACACACACACACACACACATACACACACACACACATACACATGTACACACACACACCCAGCTTTAGCACACTCATCCTCAGCCTGTGTCCAATCTGACCAGATAATGTACCCATCACACGTGTGCACACACACACACACTCGCACAATCTCTCTCTCTCTCTCTCTCTCTCTCTCTCTCTCTCTCTCTCTCTCTCTCTCTCTCTCTCTCTCTCTCTCTCTACACACACACACACACACACACACACACACACACACACACTCCCCAACTCACCTCCCCAACCCCCTTTCTTACACCAGCTGCTGCCGGACATTAATGAAAACGAATGGCGCATCCAAACACCCCCCACTCCCCCCCCCCCCCCCCACCTCTCTCACACACACATACACACACACCCCAATCACCACCACCACCACCCCGCTCCCTCACCCCATCAGCCAAATAGCCCTGCAGCCTCTCTCTCTCTCTCTCTCTCTCTCTCTCTCAATTAGTCACCGCGTCGCTCGGTCCTCCCACAGGGACCAAGACCTCGAGCCCAGGAGCTGACACTAGGATTAGCTCTGGAACGCCTCGCCCTGGCCGCACGGGACACACCCGGGAGCAAGACGGAGGGATGAGAGAGAGAGAGAGAGAGAGAGAGAGAGAGAGAGAGAGACAGAGGAGGTGGTGGTGGGAGGGGGGGAGGGAGAGAGAGAGGGAGAGAGAGGCAGAGGGGGGGGGAGAGAGAGAGAGAGAGAGGTGGTGGTGGTGGTGGTGGTCGTGGGGTTGGTGGTTTGCACTGTGCTATTACTATTACTTGTGTTTGCGCTGTGCTGTGCTGTGCTGTGCTGTGCTGTGCTGTGGTTATTGGCTTGTTGACATCCAAATAAAGCTGGGGTCAAATCAAGAGATTTAATTGGATAAGGATAATGCAGATCCAGCAGAAGGGGACAAATGGTGCGTGCGGCGTATTTGATTGCTTGTTTCTCTTGGGCACGCGGGCGGGCGGGCGTACGTGCGGAGGATGGCGCGGGCGGGCAAGAGAAAGGAGAGAGCGGAATGCACTCACTCGCTGGCATAGACTCATTCGATTATCTCTTCCCCCCAGTCGGCCCCAGCTAGCGTGATGAAGCGGGTCGACTGGTTATCAGGGCTGAGGTTGCGCTTTATGTAATTTATACGTTTATATATTCATTTGTCTTATCGTTTTTGCGGCGAGGCATCAGTCATCCCGCCCCGTGCCCGCGCCGATGGCGTCGCAAAGAACCCCGCGGTCGGGCGAGTGCGAGTGCCGTTAAGTGGCAGCCAGAAGAGAGTGACGGGAAGCTGTTTCCACGGAGATGGCTGCGATCAAGGGGGATCAGATCGAGCCGCTTATGTGTGTGTGTGTGTGTGTGTGTGTGTGTGTGTGTGTGTGTGTGTGTGTGTGTGTGTGTGTGTGTGTGTGTGTGAGAGAGAGCGTGCAGTGATCCATTCCGAGCAGGGAGGCTAAGGCTTGCACACACGTGCTCTGATGAATCACTGGCGACAGTCTCATTAATGGAAGAAAAAGGAATCAATTTCACCGCCCGTGTTTTTCTCCTGGATTTGTGGCCGCTGTTGATGAGGGGCCTCTCTCTCTGTGTGTGTGTGTGTGTGTGTGTGTGTGTGTGTGTGTGTGTGTGTGTGTGTGTGTGTGTGTGTGTGTGTGTGTGTGTGTGTGTGTGTGTGTGTGTGTGTGTGTGTGTGTGTGTGTGTGTGTGTGTGTGTGTGTGTGTGCATATGTATATGTGTGTGTATGTGCGTGCATGTGTGTGTGTTTGTGGGCATGTATGTATGTGTGGGTGTGTTTGTCTCTGTGGGAGAATACACATGGGACAATTACTGCTCATACATGTGTGTGGGCTTACAGCAATTACAGTGCTCTGGTGTGTGTGTGTGTGTGTGTGTGTATGAGAGAGTGAAAGACTGTTTATGCACAGGTAGCACCCCCAACACTAACACACACACACACACACACACACTCACACATACATACACATATACATACATACACATATTCACACACATTCTCTTCCATTTCCCTGCTTTCCGTTGTGCCTTGTGATTCTCTCACCCACCATCTAATTTGGTGTCTTTGGGCCCCATCTCCCCGCAGTGAGGGCTCTTGCAAAGGTCAGCCCATTAAAAAGAAGCCCTTATCTCCACTGCTTACCGCTGGACACACACGCCACTGCTGCAGTCTCCCCTCTCACCGGCCCCCTCGGCCGCCTCACAACGTTCAGCCAGCCTTTTTCCCCACCCCTACATCCTCCACACACACACACACACACACACACACACACACACACACACACACACACACACACCACCCCCGCTTCAGACTGGCCATAACCGCTGATCCTCTGCGGCTGCTTGACCAAACAGCTGACAGGAATACTGAGTGATTTCCTCCCCCCTTCTCTCTCTCTCTCTCTCTCTCTCTCTCTCTCTCTCTCTCTCTCTCTCTCTCTCTCTCTCTCTCTGTCAGCTACTCTCTCTCTCTCTCTCTCTCTCTCTCTCTCTCTCTCTCTCTCTCTCTCTCTCTCTCTGTCTCTCTTACACACACACACACTCTTTCTCTGTTAGCCTCTCTCTCTCTCTCTCTCTCTCTCTCTCTCTCTCTCTCTCTCTCTCTCTCTCTCTCTCTCTCTCTCTCTCTCTCTGTTGTCTCACAGTGGAGCTGCTTCAGTGCCATGAATTACCATAGACAAAATTGCCATAGCAATTGGGAGCCATAACTCCGGCAGTCATTTACTGTTAAAGGAGGAGCAGTTTGTGGAGGGTTGCAGAGTGTGACAACACGCAGCCACATACAGCCAGCCACATACTTACACAACCACAAACCTGGTATTTTTGCCCTTACTCGTACACACATACACGCACACACACACACACACACACACACACACACACACACACACACACATAAAACACAGACACACACACACACACACACACACACAAACACAGACACCCACACACACACAACGCACACACACACACACAAACACACACACACACACACCTGCATTAAATGTTTACATCTCCTGCCTTAGCCTTCCCACTGCTACTCTGACGGCCATGTTTGTTACGATGTGAGTTTGAATGCGAATGAGGCCATTTACTCTGGTCCAGTCAGAGGAGGAGAAACAGGCGCTCGAGCTGTTAGACTGACAGTCCTGGGGCTGTGTGACGTCACGTTCTCGCGGCCCAGCGTCTTCATTACAGCAAGACCCCGTCTGCATTGGTCACTCCCAGGCTTTGCTGTTTTTGTTTTTTTGGGGGTTTGGGTTTTTTTAATTAATATTTTTTCTTTTTTTATCCATTTGCCTCAGGTGTGTTGTGGTTGTGTAATGTGTGTGTAGAGAGGAGGTTGTGTGTTTGTAGTGTTTGTAGTGTGTGTCTGTGTGTGTGTGTGTGTGTGTGTGTGTGTGTGTGTGTGTAGTGGGTGTTGTGTTGGCGTGACATATTAGTCACTGACGAGGGGAATGATTTTTTTAATTGACTCTAGCTGGAGACGTCGGAGCGAGATGACAGAGGCAGCGAGGAGAGCACCAATCAAGCCAATGTGAGTAGAAAGGCCTGTCTTATTTTCTCTCCCTCTCGCTCTCTCTCTCTCTCTCTCTCTCTCTCTCTCTCTCGCTCTCTTTTTTTCTCCACTCCCCCTCTCCTTCTCTCACTGCCTTTGTGTCTGTTCCTTTCTGTCTCCACGTCTCAGTTTTTCTTCTCTCTCTTTTTTTTCTGTCTCTTCTCTCTCCCTCCCTCTCTCCTTTGCTGTTCGTCTGCATTTTGGAACCCTCATCTCTCTGCCCCCCCCCCTCTCTCTCTCTCTCTCTCCACCTCCACCCCTCCTTCCCTTCCCTCATGCTTCACTTTATTTTCTTAACTTCTGATTCTCTGTCTCCTTGAGTCTCTGTCACCCCCCCACACACACACACACACACGCATACACACACACACACACAACTTTCCTCCTTTCCTTTCCCTTCGCCAGCCTACGTCTCCTCCAGGCACATCTCTTTCTCTCTCTCTCTCTCTCTCTCTCTCTCTCTCTCTCTCTCTCTCTCTCTCTCTCTCTCTCTCTCTCTCTCTCTCTCTCCCTCT
>JAODXP020000030.1:27836777-27849277 GCA_027497455.2 Sardinella longiceps | reverse complement strand
ATTTTGAGAATCCTTTTATGAACCTCGAGTTCTGGGTGTTTAGAGTCTGCCTCTGGTCTCAAAGTGTGTGTGTGTGTGTGTGTGTGTGTGTGTATCTGGCTGGGTGGGTGGGTGTGCGTGTGTGCGTGTGTGTGTGTGTGTGTGTGTGTGTGTATGGGGAGGGTGGGTGGGGTACTGTATGTAATGGTAGTTGTGTGTTCATGTATGTGCGTGTGTGTGTGTGTGTATGTGTGTGTGTGCATGTAGTGAATCTCTCGGTGTGCCACACACGGACAGGGAGACGGTAAAGGCAGGCACCCTAAGGCTCTGGAGGGAAAAAGACTACTGCGCAGGGAGAATATCAGGGTCCGCTGAGAACTGAGCAACTTTTAACCAACTTCCTGTCTCTCTGGCCTTCTCTCGTTTCCTTCCAAAACTTTGTATAAAACTTATAAATATATGAATATATTTCTTCATTTCTTCATTCTTTTTTTTTCTTTCTTTTTTCTGTATAGGCTGTTAACGGTGGCATAGGTTTTGTTTATATACTCTGTAAATGCTTGAATAACAACTTGATATTTTGAAATAAAACGGATGAGAACAGCTGAGAAAGAGCAAAGTGGGTTTTTTTTATTGTTGTGTTTTTCTTTGTGCTGTTGTTTTTTGTTTGTTTGTTTTTTTTGTTTTGGTTTGGTTTTTTTTTCTCTCCAGTTGCTGAATTGCTGTGTTGGCTTTTCTCCTTCACTTACAAGGTTGATCATTGAACAGATATTGTATGTTTGCACTGTGAGAGTTATTTTCACAAGTCCTACTGTATCTACAGTGTCGTGTGTGTGTGTGTGTGTGTGTGTGTGTGTGTGTGTGTGTGTGTGTGTGTGTGTGTGTGTGTGGGCATGAGAGAAAGAGCGAGGGAGAGATTATTTGGAAAGCTAGACAAACTTGCAGCAGAAGTAAGCCCAGGGACTTCAACATTGTGCGGACACTCTAATGGGTTGTGGTGGGATATACTACTGCACTGCATGGAGGTTGAAACTCCAGAAAATCCAACCCACAAAAAAAAAAAAAAAACAATTCAGTTCTACCTCCTACCAAATAGTCATCTTTTCCTGACAATATGAGAATAACAATTCTCTTTTTTTTATTTTTTTTATTTTTTTACCTATATTCATGCCTATTCATGCCTATACATTTGTTTACGTGTGCCTGTGTGTGACAACAAATATAGACACACGCGTAATTTGTCATGCTTTATTTTATGCCATCATTTCAACCTCATTTTATTCCCGTCCTGTCTGCTGTCTGTTTGTAGTCATAGTCATGTGCAAAGGCTGTATTACATGGGAATAATAAATTCACGTTCCGAGGAGAAGGGGGCAATTACCCTGGAAGACTAGGGCAGAGTGGGAAAGGGTGCATTATATATGAGTGTTGTGCCTGTCATGCACAAGGCATTAGCACCGCGGGATGCTGGGTAACAAAAAAAAAAAAAAAAAATGGAACGTTTCATACCTCCATCGCTCTCCTGGAGGCAACACAGCCAAGCATGCCAAATGTTTCTAATGTGCTATTTGTATGTTTGTGTGTATATGTGTCTCTCTCTCTGTGTGTGTGTGCACGTGTGTCTGTGCGCGCGTGTGTGTGTGTTTGTGAGTGAGTGTGTGTGTTTGTGAGTGAGTGTGTGTGTGTGTGTACATCCTTTGTTGACTCCATGGAAACCAAAGCATTATTACACATGATTTATCCTCATCAAGATGCCTTCATCTCCTAAGGCTATATGTATGAAACATTAGCTTCTAATGCCTGTCAGTGTCTTTGCCATCCAGTGTGAATTAGAGAAAAGGTAATGAAAGCGCACGCGCACATACTTATAGTACATACTTATCTCCCGCACGCACAAGCAATTTTAAGCACGCTTCTATACATAAACATTTTTATGGTAATGCATTTTTAATACCACTGTTTTGCATTAAGTATGGACATGAAAGGAGTCATACACAAATGAACGCTAGAAGAAAACCAGTGTGTGTCCAAGGCTTTACTGCAGGCACACAAACTGCTCATTCAACTAGATTGTGTTGTTACTTATGGAATAGTGTGTATGCCCACATTCTGCAATTGTTCCATCCTGTTTTCTAGCATGAGGGCATACAGAAGGCATTAACTGGTGATAAAACCAGGGCCGTCGCAATAGGACAGACAAACCAGGCAATTGCCTGGGGCCCTAGGCTGAGAGGGGCCCCAAAGATTGACTTGTTGACCATTTCAGTAGTTTAGTTAGGAGTGTTTTTCACTAAAATGTGACTTTAGACTGGAGCTAGACAACTGTAAGTTCAACACCAATAGTTACATTAATAAAGGATGCTTGAAGATTATATGGTTCATGTAGGTGTTTATGGGAGGTGAAGGGGCCTTGAAAAAGCCCTTGATAAGACCTCCAGGAGGTCTGTGTTAGACTAGCCTGCCGACACCATCCTACTGTACATACTTCATACTAACAGTCGGGTTAAAGGCCAGGCTGGTGTTAGACCAGCTACAACCAGCTATCAGTATAGGATTTCCTTTCAGAATATTCTAGGCAGACTAGGAGGTTCTTGTAAGGAAGTGTAATTCTCGTCCCATTCTGAAGATCAACTCACTCAAGAGCATCCAAATAGGTCAAATTTGACTGGTGTTTCAGTAATTTTTCCATCCTGCTTTCTGGGGTCTAAGCATGAGGACATACAGAGGGCATAAACTGGTGATAAGACCACCAAAAGTTGTGTTAGACCAGCTGCAACCAGCTATCAGCATAGGATTTCCTTCCAGAATATTCTAGGCAGACAAGTTGGTTCTCAATTGTGATTGCCGTCCCATTCTGAAGATCAGCTCGCTTGAGAGCGCATCCAAATAGGCCAAATTTGACTGGTGTTTCCCTAAGCCTCAATGGGGCTTGACCTCTCTGATTCATAGAGGAAAATGTGTCTTTATTTCTTTATTTTCCAGAAGAGGTGCTTCTTCACATTAGCCTAGAGACCATTGCAGCTGAAATAGCAGCCCCAACAGCGGCTCTCCAGGAGTGTCCTTGAACACCTGCTCTTATTTTTTTTTTGCCTGGGAGCATTATCTTCAAAGAGGGGAAAGGGCACAGATGTCAAACTCGGCTAAGCGGAGTCTCGATCCTCGTGCTAAATCCCTCGTTAGGGATGTACCTCACGCTCAAAAGAAGTAATTGGATCTGAAACGCAACTCAACAAGGTTCATTTAGGTGATGTCTTGATGCCTCTAGATATTTCTAATTATTTCACTTTTACCTGAATTCTTCAATCTGGGATGAATCACGTTAATTACCGCAGGGGCTCCCCTTGGATAATCAGATGAGTTGTTGATGATTGTGATTGGGGGGGTGATGGGGTAGTTATACACACACACACACACACACACACACACACACAACAGTGGTGATAAGAAAACACTACAAAGCCAACATTCCATCCAGTTCACTCACACACACACCTAACACAACTGCTTCATTCATGTGTATGGGAAAACCATATTGTGACAGCCAGGCTACCCTGCCATACCATGATGAGAGAATCAGGTACAAGAAGCCTGTGCAACTGCAAACCTGCAATGATTCACTAGCTCCCCCTACTGCACTGCAAATGCAGCATCCTGCCTTCTGCCAATGACACCTCAGTGATTCAGAGTCACGGCTTTGTTGTGTGTGCCGCCCGCGTATGAGTGTAAGTGTGTGTGTGTGTGTGGTATTAAGGGATCAGTTCACATCCTCACGCTAACTCACGTCCCAGCGAGGCACTGCAAGCCTCATTAATTTATGTATCTGCGTAAACCTGTAAAATTATGGATTTAGTGAAGGAGAGAGCGGAGTGAGAATATACGAGCCCCTGTAGACAGTTGGAATGGCGTGTAGAGACACCAACCACAGACTATTACAGAAAATTAAAGCTTTGCAGAAGACATTCATTACTCTCCTGATGGCACTATCATCATTATTGCTTTTCTTGGAATTAACTTATTTTCAACATTGTCATTGATATTTTTGTCTTTACAGATGGATATCAAATTGTCATCATTACAAAAATAAATGACCAATGATAGATTGAGCTGACATCTTTGATGCAAAGTCCAATGTGACTCAGACTGAACTAGTAGAGCAAACTCATTGATGATGGGAAGTGTGTGTGTGTGTGTGTGTGTGTGTGTGTGTGTGTGTGTGTGTGTGTGTGTGTGTGTGTGGTAAATGCAGTAAATTCTGATTATTGATTATTTTGAAATGCAGAGTTGAAAACTCTCCCCATACATCTTGTCAACTCTGGCAAAGTGTTATGGATTAAATTTAAAATAATTTCTATTGGCATCTGTTGTAGTCATTTTTAAGTAAACTAAATGATGTGTTCTGTCGAACAAAGAATAGACAGCTCAGCTAAACCGCTCTCTCCACCAGACAGTATTTTCAAAGATTCTCTTTTTGAGAGTTACAAAAGGAAGTATCTGTTGGGAGAATAAGTAGAGCAATTAGGCTACAACACTTCACGGTTTGTCCTGAACTTCAACAAAACTTTGTGTGCATAACTTTCCAGTCGGCTTCTAATCTCAACAGTTGCATTTTAGGCCAAGTGGTGCACGCGCCTAACCTTCAAACTTCCCGCCTTATCTGCATGCTATCTGAACTCACAGCATCTTTTTGTATTCTCTGCCCTCTTTCGAGCACTTATGGCAAGAGGGGGCTCATTTTGACTCAGATTAATAATGAATTTGGCAGTTTCCCTATTATTTGCTCCCATTGTTGATAGACTTCTGATCTTTATCACGCGCTGCATGACAAAGGATTTTGTCTAACTGTTTAGTCCACAGAACCAAGCCATCGTGGAGATTTGCATGCATGCATAAAAATGAATTGTTTGGAATTTAATGAACTAGCCACACGCTAAAGGGTTTCTGTACTGTATGAAGCTCTTCCTCAGAATGTTGCCCCGAAGTCGTTCATTAAATCTGCATGGGCACAGAGAAACTACTCCCACCCCACCCCCCAACCCCTTCTAATAGCGTTTGATCTGAAGCTGTTGAGCTTAATAAAGACCCCATGGATGCAGAGAGACAAAATCAACAGTGACGGCCTAAGCGCGTCCACTGAATGCATGACTGACCCTCCAATTACTCCTGACTGATGATGGCTGTGTGGAATGCAACACTTCACAAAAAGGCCACTCTTCAGAATTTTTGGGTCTTTCTCTGAATCCCCCCCCCACACACACACACACACACACACACCCCTCCCTTTCCATTTCCTCTAATCAGGGGGGTAGCCAAGAGACACTGCGACGTTGGCATGAGTGTGCGTGATGTTCAGCTGAGCCCATCATCACGGGACAAGAAATGTTTTGTTTGGAGATATTGTTTCATTTCTCTTCCCAATTGGACGTCATGGGCTCACTCTGTCTTGTGGTTAGATAGGCCTACTGCTGCTTCTGGCTGCATGCCTGCCTGCCTTCAGCATTGGAGAAAGAAGTAGTTAACAGGATTAGTGAAAATGGGTGACGTTTATGGTAATGTGGCCTCTGAGTCACCTATCTCTCGTCGTATCTCATATTAGAACTGGATGGAACTGAGAGCAAACCTGTTGACTGGAATATTACTGAAACTTTAACTAAGTGGAATCTGTGGATTATAAGTTGCTGCAAGGCAGGGGGTTTTCAATCAGTGTGGTCCATAAACACATTGCTTGTGGTCCCTGACCATTAATAATGTATAGTGATGATCATTTTTTTTAGAGTTACCAAACGTTTTACTCGAGACCAAGTCAGACAACGGTTAGAGAAATCTAGAACAGAGTTTATCAAGGGAGAGACAGCATGCTTCACACAAATATCCATCAATAACTAGACAAGGACAGGGCCTTATGACTCTAAGTAGGCCTACAGTTCCAGGTTGACAGAAGATGCCATTGGTCATCCCAGCTGACGTGGACCGCACAGAATCAGACCATGATTAGTGGCAGCATGGTGGTACCCTAAAGCAGATGGCCACTGCCACAGGGGACAGACGAAGACAGTGCAAGCACCAAAACATACCAAGAAAAGAAATAAAGAAATATTACACCTTATCTCTGATTGATGAGAACAGGAACTATGGGCAGGAACAGAATGAAATGAAAACGTATAACAGCACTGAAAAAAACAGTTGATTCAGACCTAGTTCAAACATAAATGCATATGCCTATGAAAATAATACATTCTCAATCCAAATTCCTTCAATAGTTTTAATGAGATAATCACTATTATTCAGTGGTCATACTTTGTTTGCAGGCTTTGTCTGAATGGTGGCCCCAATCACTTGAAAAGGCAAGCTCGAAGAGAGTAGAGTTTGTGTGTATTTATGGTTAATGTGTTTCATCCTCTAGCTCAAGCTATGGCTGACATCCATGGGTGCAGGCCAGACAGGAGATCCATTCTGAACCATCCTCTGGCTGGCAAGCCACCTTGATTCTGCCAGTAAATTGATTATGAAGTTTGGATCTAGTCCATCGATTGCCCTCATTCAGCAAATGTTTCCTTGCAGTAAAAGACTGCTGACAATCTGAATGTGCTGAGGACAATACTGGAGATCACAATGAGGTTAAAATGTTCTGATAAGAAATTCTTATTGAGCTCCACCCACTATGAGAAACTATAGCCGATATGAGGGCAATTATGCGGGCATAAGATCAATTTGATCAATCTTCAATAACTTTCATGTTTTCCATCATAATCACCTTGAAAGTAACTGCTGTTGAATGGGGCCATAAAATAGAGAAACCCTTTTACCTTGGCTTCACTACAGTTTGTTTCCAGGAATATCTGAGGAATATGGCTTGCTCAAAGATACAAGTTTGTTTTGCCTCATAGGGAGAAGGCTAATTAGGAGAAGCAAAACATCTCTAATGATGATAACTTGGGGGTAATAGAAAACTAGCTTATTGTTGTCACTGAGTCCTTAAAGCGACAGTATGGAGCCTATGCTATACAAATAGTGTAAATTACAGCAAATAGTAGGCTACAAATAGTGTAAAAGGTGTCATAGAATGGATTGTTGAATTTGGAGAGGTTGTGTTTGGCTGCAGTGCTGTTATAGACTAAATATAAAACTGGTAAAAACAAACAAACAACATCAAAGCAAACAAAACAAACAAACAAATTGATATGATTGGTCTTTTAGTCACCTTGCCAAAATGGCAATAGTTTTGGATGTCATTAAATCACTTAAATTACAAGAAATGTAAATGGTGTCTGGTGTTTTAAGGGATTGGTGACACCAATAAGGTAGGCTAAAGCTAGGCTATCTAGGCTACCTATCACCCAAAATAGTGTTCTTTGGAGAAGTTTCACTTCTCCTCATTAGCCCGTCCTTCCCAAAATAAAGTTGCATCCTTGACAGGGGTGTTGTGGTGCTAAAACTACAATTAACTATCTATCTATCAAAAATTGATGTATGAATTCAGGCTGGTAGCCTATGCTGTACGTTGACGCCTCAAGGTCCAGTATGCCTATGTTAGGCCTAACTGTGGGCCTACAGTACACTTTTAGGCTGAGCCTACTTTAGATGCAACAGAGGCCTCATCTTAAACTATGGGGATCCTATTCAAATCAGTAGGCCTAGCCAATCAAATTTCGGGAGACAACTTATTAGGCTACCAAATCTATGCCTGGGCACCAACAGAGGTCACTACAGTGCATCAGTTCTTGTAGAGCTGAACATTGTGTAAGTTCATCAACCTATGCAATCCTTCATCAGTCAATTAGCTTTTAAAGATCAAGTTCAAGACTGATCATGTCTTGAAACTTGATATAGGCTCACATAGGCTAAGTCCGGTGTACCATTCAGCAACAGAAAGCATTCCACTTGCATTTTCTTTCAGTTTATCCTACATTGGCAATAGCCAACAGGGTGAGCCACTTTTTTTGATATGGTACTTTTACTTCTACTCCACTCCTCTACTCCACTAGCCTACTTTATACAACTCTGACTATCATTATTTTGGAACATCACTACACACCACTAACTAGGTGAGCTGCACTGCACATGTTTTAAAATAAAGGTTAAAGGTTATTTTAAGGACATCATTGGACATGCACAAAGCAAGCCATTCTGAGGAAGAAAAGGGGGGATTCTAAATAAGCCAAATATCCGGGACAGGGCCAGTTGTCAAAATTTTGGTGTTGATGATTCTGCTTCATCCTAGATTCCAGAAAACTAACATGCGAAAACGTAAACTTCCCTTTTAAGCCAAAGGTCTTTTGTGAGATGAAAAAACAAATATATCATAACCGTCTCTGGTTGAGCCGGATTAACGCTATCACTGTTCTGTTTTTCTATAGGTAACAATTACTTCAGTCGTAAATTACAGTGTAATGCTTGTTTCAACACTGCTGTGCATTCGAGGGGGGAAGTCACATGCCAGAGAATTTCGTGCACGTGCCTGGTAACAAACAGGAACAAGTCTCATCGTGAAGTGTCAACTGTGTGCCAGCACGAAGTTTATGGTCAACTCTCCGAGAAGTCCCAGAAACTTGTAGCAAGTTGATTTCCTCAGCTATGCATTAAGTGCAGCAGGATTCATGGAATGCTCGCATTATCTGTCAATGCTCTCTGCACTAGATGCGGCTTATGCCTCACCGCACCACTGAGTCTCTCCGCCAGGACTGTAACTATGGAGACGTTGCATGCAACGATGCGGTTGGTTGACTACTCGTGACGTAGAATGAATATGGGAATTCCGTAAGCAAAAGCCAACGTGAAACAGCTGAGCTGGACCAAATAAGTCTCAATGAGGCTGCTGAGTAGATCACATTGAAATAGGTAGGGAAGTACTTGAAGGTGTACTTTCTGAACTTGTACCGGAATAGTTGTATGTGTTTGGTTCTGTTTTGTTTTGTTTAGTTTTGTTTTTGGAGTGGAAGCAAGACCTGTTAGAGGAGAACATGTTGACAACGTTATGTGTAAACCAGAGGGAGCTGTGAAGTACACATTTATGAAGACTTCAGTCTCAACAAACAGGTGAAACAACGAGGACCATCCACTTCAGTATTTAATTTGTAAGTATTGCTGTTAAACAATTTTAAGATGGTAGGCACCTTATAGACTAAATATGAGATGGAAATCTTTTGGTAGCCACATCCAAGTTTCCCTGTGTGCCTTCTGTCATAGGCCCACAGACTTGCTGTTACAGACGACCTATAACAAATTTATTTATTTAGACCTATTTTTTTTCTGGAGGCCACAGTCAGCCTATGGTCTTTTCTTTTTTCTTTTCTTTCTTTCTTTTTTTTTGATAGCAAGACTTTTACTCCTTTGTGCCCATTGTGCATGCTGTTGATACATTGTTGGCAAGCATTTAATACAGAAATGTCAGACTACAATAATATTCATAGAAGAGACCAGACCTATCACTTGCTAAGGGTAGTCTCTATTACTTTTTCATGGCTCTCCCTTTTGCTGACATACCTTATTATGCAGTCCTACACTGTGTATCCATACTGTTATTATATTGTAGGCCTAATGCATTGCTATGGTATGTAGACCTAAACAATTATAATATCGGTATGTTTTCATTTTCGGACTATAACGGAAGCACCTCTGGGTCTCAGCCACTGAAAAGATTCCTGGGCTGTCTGTACACAGCAACAGAGAGCATAGCATGGGGCCATGCTGAAGGGGGATCAGTGACACGGTGTAGACGTACACACAGCTCATGTGTCCAACCTCTTGGTGTGTCTCAGCCCTTGAAGCTGCCACTGAGCTTCTT
Source organism: Sardinella longiceps (assembly GCA_027497455.2). Classification (NCBI taxonomy): domain Eukaryota; kingdom Metazoa; phylum Chordata; class Actinopteri; order Clupeiformes; family Clupeidae; genus Sardinella; species Sardinella longiceps. The sequence continues at coordinate 27,839,517 of JAODXP020000030.1, read as the reverse complement.
TAAATAGATAGGCCTAAGCACGTTATTTGTCCTCATGGCCCAGGCTTGACTGTTTAGTGGTTAGGAACAGCTTCAGGATTGTGTTCCAAGTTCATTCTTAATGTTCAGGTGTGTTTGTTTACTACAGGGCAGCCATGCACCCTGATGTCCTTGAGGTCACCAGTTGGGTGGAGGGTCTGTCCCCACCAACCTTACCAGACCAGGACGATGAGGAGGAAGAGGTTGAAATTACAAGGGGCCTGAAACGGATAGGCAGATATCGCCACAGTATTCAGATGCTGAAGCCTTTTAGGATCACGCACAAGTGAGTATCCAACTCTTTGGTTTCCTATTGGTAGTTTAGACATACTGGTCATGCTGACTCTTATAAATTAGAGTCTGCGCTTTTGTGTGTTGCATATTCTGCCTGGGGAGGATAGGATACAGAAGGATGGCACGATAAGGAAAGTTACTGGGGGTACTTATCCCCCAGTCACAGACATTGCATACTGACTGATAAACTGGCCCTGAACTCACTCTCTCACTCACTCTCTCTCTCTCTCTCTCTCTCTCTCTCTCTCTCTCTCTCTCTCTCTCTCTCTCTCTCTCTCTCTCTCTCTCCCTCCCTCTCTCTCTTTCTCGCTCTCTCTCTCTGTATTTTCGCCACTGTGTAAGATTTCTGTGAAGTGCCTGCAAACTGCTGTTCAAACACCAAAGCATGATTCATCTTTCAGTAGGAGCCCAAGACTAAAGCCCTCTCAGTCCTACGCGCTTTTCTCTGGGCTAGAGTGTTCCCTTCCCACCCTCCGCACAGAACACTCTGACGCCTGCTTAGTTGACTCTCGCCGCTCTTCTCTTGCAGGCATCAACACCCCATAGACAATGCGGGTCTATTTTCCTTCATGACTCTGCAGTGGCTCTCACCACTGGCGTGGAAGGCCCACAAAGCGTCCAGCCTAAGCTTGGAGGATGTTTGGGGCTTGTCTTGCCATGAAGCCTCAGAGGTCAACTGTCAAAGGTGAGAGGCAAAATGCAGCACACTACCCCCCTCCACCCCCCAAACACACACACTCTCTCTCTCTCTCTCTCTCTCTCTCTCTCTCTCTCTCTCTCTCTCTGTCTCTCTCTCACATTCACATTCACAAACTCACTCACACTCCCTGATTCATCAAGTTCATCAAGGTCCTTGCTCTCACTGTATCAACAGACAGGCCTTACCCTAGTTTCTGACCTATTTTGTTATTCTTGCGTGTAGACAGTAGTGTTTTTTTTTTCTTTTTTCAAGTGTGAGCAAACAGAGACTTTGGAAAGCTATGCGTCTGGCCAAGGTCGCAGGTGCCGATTTGGTTGCTGGGTATTCTGAATGACCAGATGCTGGCTTATTTGTGCGGGATTCCCCCTCGTGTCACTGTGTGCTTGCCTCATGGATCCACCACCACCACCACCACCACCACTTGCTCTTCAGGGCCCAGGCCAGAGCGTTCCTGCCGCGGGGTGTTATTATTAGTGGGGATTAGAGATTAGAGAGGGAAAGGTGACCAGGCCTGGGCTCCCGTAGAGTAGTTATGTCATTAAACGCCTTCTCACACGGCCAGTCAGTACATCCAGTTCACAGACTCCCCTCTCTCCACTGGAGTCGATTTAAACAGCTTCTGGCGGAGCAACCAGGCCACATTAAAGGAACTTAATCTGTGATCTGTTTACCCTTCCTAGCTGAGGTGATACTCCCATGAATGACTGTACACAGGCAGTGTAGCGAAGGGCTGCTAGCGACTAGCCGGATTTTGTTCTTTTGTTTGTTTGTTTTTTTTCTTTTGCTGTGTCATCTTCTCACTTTTTAGTCTTTACTCCAGGTGTGATTCTCACAATCAGTTTCTCATAGCTTACTGTTTGTTTCACTCGGCCTTGGCTTGTCAGATCCTACAGCACCGCCCATCCCCCACACACACTCTGCCTAGAATGAAGCCTTATCTCGCTCTTCTTTTTCTTTCCCTCTCTGTTCCTTCTTTCTCTCACCCCTTCCTCTCTCTCTCTCTCTCTCTCTCTCTCTCTCTCTCTCTCTCTCTCTCTCTCTCGCTCTCTCTCCACGAAAGAGCAGAGTGTTACTTTTCACTGCAATGTGTCTGAGCATCTCTCACAGTGCGTGGCTCTCAGCCAGATTTGGCTGGAGTATGTTAGGAAGGCCTGTGTGTGTATCTTTCTGAATGTGTGTGTGTGTGTGTGTGTTTGTGTGTGTGTGTGTGTGTGTGAGTCTTGAGTATGTGTTTGTACAAAGAGGAGACACAGTGGAGGATTCATCTGGAGCTTCCATGGCTAGAACGGTTATGTAACCCATGAAACACGTTTAAACCTGTGTTGTTTGGGACATATACACAATCCATCGTGTGACAGATGTTTGAGCAAAATTCTTTGAGTGTACCTTGGTTGGGAGTGCTCTAAATCCACAAAGACAAAAAGGTTGACCTTACTTGATACTGCATCAGAGGCTGATGTCTATTTATAATTAAAACGACCAATTTTGATGAGAAAAGCATTGTGAACACAATATATGACATGCTTTGGGTGTCCTTGTGTACTACATTATGTCATTCTTTTTTTCTGATTCTGTGGTCTTCCTCTGCCTTTGGCTATCTTGTCTGTTTGTCTTGAGCAGACTAGAGACGCTGTGGCATGAAGAGCTGAAAAGGAAAGGCAAAGATGGCGCTTCTCTGGCGAGGGTCTTCTGGAGGTTCTGTCAGACGCGCACGCTGGTCGCAATCTT
>JAODXP020000030.1:27831777-27834277 GCA_027497455.2 Sardinella longiceps | reverse complement strand
ACCAACCCCCGGCCTCCACCCACCCACTACTGATGTTGAAATATTCAAACATCTAATCAGATGAAAAAAACTTTCTTTCCTCTCCCTCCCTGTGTCTGTGTCTGTGTCTTCTGTCCTTCCATCGAAAAGGAAGTGGAGCAGCTTGTCTTGATTTTCTTGTTTTCCTGACTAATCAGCTTCACTGAATCCTGGCTGTTGACTCGGCTGGTGCTTTTTTGCTTCACCCCGTCCCACCTCCAACACAACCACACACACACACACACACACACACACACACACACACACACACACACACACACACACACACACACACACACACACTGTAATCTCCCACTCTCTCCCATACAAGGGTTAATGTTCCAAATGCCGTTTAAAGCTCTTTGATACCTAATGCCCATGGAGAGCTGTTCCACTTAGCCGAGCGTCAGATGAAAGAATTTGCGTGCGAGGTGGGCCATATACATAGCGGATAAGGATCATTTTACAGTCCTAATCACAGGGCTAATTGCCTATGGCACAAATCCATTATCTGCCATTGAGGGCACCTCCCCGTTATTTTAATCAAATGGGTAGTTTTTTTTTTCAATTCGTTTTTTTTTCAATTCGTGCCAACATTCTTTTGCCCCCGTTTATTTTGGTGTTCAATTATGCAAAACATACCATCGGTGAAATAGAATGTAAACAACTGCGGTCTCTTGCATGAGTGAACGTACATGATGTGAACTGTTCTCTAGGCAGATACAAAAATGTAGCGAGGAGTTTTCTGTTTTCTGAAATATATATGAATGTTTGAACATTGCGGATGACCTCCACCCAAATCTTTCAACAAACTCAAACAAACACTATATTTTTTTTTTCTTCTTATCTGCGCTCACTTTAGTTGAAAGAGAGCGTTGTTGGCTTGTTGCCAAGGGAGAGCAGAGGAAACGAGGCGGCGTCGGCAGCACGCTGAATTGGTGGTGTGCTCACATGCTCAGATGTGCTCAGAAGACACAAACACAGGGGGCACGGGGAGGGCAGTAATGGGGTCCTGGACGTCTGCCAGCACTTCACCATCTCTGTCAGCCGCCTACCGTATATGGTGTGTGTGGAACGCGACCCCCACACTATTTTTGTCCCGAGCTCTCTCAACCGGCTCAGATGTTTGTTATGGGCTAAGATGGGCTGCAGAAGGATCTTCAGAGCAACAAAATTCCCTGTGCATGAATAATAGAATCTATTTGTTTTCTGTTTGTTGTTATTGTTGTTGTTTTTTTATAAAATGGTTGTTTTTATTCTCTCTTTCTCTCTGTTTGTATGTATTGCCCATCTTTGTTGCTGGCACCATCCAGAGGTGCGGTCAGAAGAGAGAAAAATCCTAGAAAAGGCTAACTATGTTCAGAGTCTGACAATGGGGGTGTCTCCTATTGTTGTGGTGATAGCCAGTGTCTGCACGTTCACCCTTCACATGGCTCTGGGATATGACCTCAATGCAGCACAGGTAAGGCAAACACAGACCACTGTTATGGTTACAAGTGGTTTGGCCCTGTTTTTAAAGTAGACAAATATACATGTGTAGACACACACACACACACACACACACACACACACACACACACACACACACGCACGCACATACACACTCATTTTCCGTTATCATGTTACATTAAGGCCAAGGACAGCAAACACGAGCCAAGTCTTTTCTCTGGGAACTAAGTTAGTAGGGCTAGGCTGTTGATATGTTGTGTTGTAGTTTGTGGCACGTGTACCTGACCTCATAAGCCCTAAATTCAGACTGACGATCAATCACTGTCACCTCTCCCCAACCCCCTGGTCATTCCCCCCCTGCAGGCTTTCACTGTGGTGGCCGTGTTCAACTCAATGACATTCGCCCTCAAAGTCACTCCACTGGCCATCCGCTCCTTATCAGAGGCATCCGTGGCAGCCAGACGATTTCAGGTGAATTTGAATTTCTCCCAAAATGGTTGTCAATCTTTGACGAGATGTTTGTGGAAAGTGCCATGTGCCGTGAATGAGGTCATGGCATGTTAGCTGAGCAGGACTTTGTCAAGATTGGGGAAGAAGCTGAATTGTGTTCTTGCTGCGACCTCCTTTAATAAATGCAAACAGGTTAAAAGCAGATGAATGTTAAAAGCAACAGTTTCTGATGTAAAACTAGTGATCAAGCTCCCAAAAAGTCCTTCAAACATTTTCCAGTCTCACTGGCACTGATAATATATGATAGTTGGTGTTTGCAGGGGTTAAAGTGGGGGGAACGCGGGGGTACGCAGTTCCGGCACCTCAGATAAATGAACAATATCATCCCATTCTTCTTCTTTACATTTTTCTTTGTTTGAATATGAGAGTTCCCCCTCCAGCCAAATCCCACTTTAACCACTGGGTGTTTGGCAATAAAACCAGCAATGTAATGCTGTAAAAAAAATATATATATATTTTAGTGGTGCTTTCTTACTCAAAACTGCAGAGATAACATCCTAGATGGCTGCTGGGAATAACACTT
>JAODXP020000030.1:27809277-27826777 GCA_027497455.2 Sardinella longiceps | reverse complement strand
CTCTCTCTCTCTCTCTCTCTCTCTCTCTCTCTCTCTCTCTCTCTCTCTCCTCCTTTCTTTCTTTCTTTCTTTCTTTCTTTCTTTCTTTCTTTCTTTCTTTCTTTCTTTCTTTCTTTTCCTTTCTTTCTTTCTTTCTCTCTCTTCTTTCTTTCTTTCTTTCTCTCTCTGCCCTTGTCACTCATCTCCGTTGTTCTTTCTCTTTCTCTCCCTCATCCGGCCATGTTCCCCTATGACTGACTGCGTTCCCTCTCCACTTCACCCACATCGATCGAACGATTGGCCGCCGCACAGAGCAGCTGATGCAGGCTGAGGAGAAAGGCTCTGGGGCCGTGTCGGGGGCCGTGTACGCGGCCTACATCAAAGCCGCCGGTGGACCGCTGGCTCTCATCCTCAACCTCCTGCTCTTCTTCGGGACCACTGGCAGCATCGCCTTCAGCAACTGGTGGCTGAGCCACTGGATCAAGCAAGGCAGCGGGGTAAGACCATCCATCTACCCATCCATCCTTCCATCCATCCATCCATCCCTCCATCCATCCATCCTTCCATCCATCCATCCATCCATCTCCATCCCTCCATCCTTTCATCCATCAGGGCACCAAACTGCTCGCCAACAGCGCTGAACGCAGCTCAGCCAAACAAGTGCTCATCCTGACACAGTTACTCCTAAAGAGTCCGATTTAAGTCGGTATAATGTGAACAAAGCTGGGCGATTCTGCCCTAATGCAGAGTGAGATTGAGACTTGAGACGAGTGTCAGCGAACAGTGAGGGAGGGAAGCAGCCGACGTGCAGCGAAAAGCTGTTAGCCGTGCACTAAGCCATCACTTCTCCTCACAAACACCAATGAATGTGTTGTCGCTTGCGGTTGCGACTCTCTGTGTGTCCTCGCTACTCTTCTGTCTCTCATTCTAAGTGGATTCAAGTGCCTTTTTTTCGCTGTTGTTTTGCCGACAGGATGCTTTCTTATTAGACGAAAATGGGACCATTGTCAGTGACAGCATGCGGCTCAACCCTCACATTCATTACTACTCCAGAATCTATGTGGGGTCCATGGGAGTCGCCATCCTCCTGAAGACCCTAAGAGGCTTCGCGTTTGTCAAGGTAACCATCAATCACCAATCACCATTCCCAAACTGGTCATAATTATGTTGCATTATCCTTTTGTTTGGACAGCTTATTTGTGTGTCTGTGTGTGTGTGTGTGTGTGTGTGCGTTCTTGTGTCTGTCAGTATGTCTGTGTGTGCGTTTTTGTGTCTGTCAGTATGTGTGTGTTTGTTTTGTGTGTGTGTGTGTGTGTGTGTGTGTGTGTGTGTGTGTGTGTGTGTGTGTGTGTGTGTGTGTGTGTGTGAGGGAGACACAAAGTACTAATGATGTTCAGCTCAGAATGGTTCATTTTTCTCAACAATGCAGTTTGCAGTCAGGACCGTGACCATTAGTTACCATAGTGAAGAAGACGTAGCATTTCTGTCCTCCGTACTGTATCTGCGTAGGCTCTCATTTCCCCACCTCTCCTTCCTTTTATAACGCAACAATAAAATGTCATCCTCGACGGAAAGGCCTTGACAGAGAAACGGACATAATCTCCTCGGCGGCCCCTCATCTCAATGTTAGCGCTATTGTTCTGCCTCCACGGCTCCCTATAATTGGCTAGCCTTTCAGCAAGGCCTCCCTCTTTGGCTCCTCGCTGGCGTAATTGAAAGTGCCTGTGGGCTAAATCCATTTATCTGGAGGTTGCTGTGACACGATGGCTTAGGACTCCTCAATGCGTGTCCCTTTGGGTGGGGTGGGGTGGGGTGGGGTGTCCTCTCCTCTCCTCTCCTCTCCGCTAAATAGGCCTGACCGGAGTCATAAAGGGAGGACCTTAGGTCCCCGTGTAATTGTGTGCCAATCGTATTTGCTCATTTTTCAGCGATGGCTAATCTTTTTCTTTTCTTTTCTTTTCCCCCACCCCACCCCATCCCCCCCTTTTACTTTCTCTTACCCGGAGGTGAGATTAGAAAGTTTAGGGAGGGTAGGCGTTCAATATTCATTAACGAAATTAATTTGTCCTTGTGCCTTAAGCCGTTTTGTCCCAGTGTGGTATGGCTTTTTTTGTGTGTGTGTGTGTGTGTGTGTGTGTGTGTGTGTGTGTTGCAGGGCTAGAGCTTGTCCCTGTGCGCTCAGGGGTTGCTGCCTGCGGCCCGTTTTTGTGGGCCCTGTGCGAGATCATCTCCCATGCGTGAGAATTTTAGGACATGGCTGTCAATCACTGAACAAATGTGCGCCCATTTCACAACAGATTGCGATAGTCACGGACAGCCGCTTTGCTTTCAAGTGCTGTCGATGTGGCACATGTGTTATGGGGCCTATAGTGTGTGTGTGTGCATAGCTGCTCACAGCGATCACCATGAATGCCTCTGTTTGCATTGCATGAACATTTGTGTTTACCTTATGGGATTCTGAGAAGTAGGGCAACAGGGCCCCAGAACAGGTTAACCAGCACTTTTTTCCAATGCAGCCCAAGGCCTCAAGCCCAATGCCTCGTGGTATTTGTTTATCTCATGTTTATTGCCACTAATCTTGTTTACTTGTGCCGTTTCTCATCGAAATCTTGTTTGTCTTTATTCCGCAGTGCACCGTCAAGGCTGCCTCGGTTCTCCATGACAAGCTGTTCCAGAAGCTGTTGCTGAGCCCCATGCGTTTCTTTGAGACGACTCCACTGGGGCGCATCCTCAACCGCTTCTCACGAGACATGGATGAAGGTGAGGCCTTAAGGCTATAGATGACTTTTTGAATGAATAAAATGAAGGAATGAATGGGACTGAATGGGAGTGAATGAATGAATGAATGAATGAATGAATGAATGAATGAAACCTTTTTGGAAGGGGAATTGGTCTTGCACTGAAGATACAGGTAGATGCCAAAAACATGTCCGCTTTGACTAGAGAAGGATATAAATGCCATGTCAAAATAAATCATGTCATTGTAAATGTCAATGTTCCACAGCAGCTCAAGCTACAAACCAAAAAATACAACTGAGACTTTATTCAGGTTCCTGGGGGTATTTCAAGTTGTTAGTTAAATAAGTTAACCCTAGAGGAAGTCATGAAACTCCTAATAGAGGCCCTTAGGCTTTATTTAGTTTAGAGAAATACCCCCCTCCCCCTGCTTTTCTTATCAGGTTTACTACTAACTAATACTTTGATGTGGAATACCTCCCTGGTCTCATGAGGAGGGATATTAGCTATAATCACATTTCAAGTCAAGTCAGGTAAATGGTATTTAACACATTTAAAAAAAACAACATAGTTGACCCAGAATGCTCCACAATAACAGCTGGAAAGTATCGTCAAAACATCAAGGCAAGGCAATACAAGAAATACTAAAAACAGGAGTACTGTGAATAAGTAGGCTAAAGTAAGTACTACCAGTAGTACTTAAATGATGATTGAAATCAAAACAAACAGGTAATTGTATAGTAAGAGAAAAGGGCATAGGGTAAAAATCTAATTGAGCAGAAGACAATAGAAAAGAGGTGTGTCTTTAAGTTTGATTTAAAGAGGTAATCCAAAAGCGGATAGCCTAGCACACGCAGCTTAATCCCAGTTTGCAGCGGCAGTCAAACACGCCAGCATACAGTACACTCAATCAAAGCCGGAAGCTCAAGGCTTGTCAGATTAAGGCCTTTCCGGCTCTCTATCTGTCTGTCTCATTTCAGTGGATGTCCGGCTCACCATGCAAGCAGAGATGCTGCTTCAGAACCTGTCCTTGGTGATGTTCTGTATGGGCGTCATCAGTGTGGTGTTCCCCTGGTTCCTGATCTCCATCCTCCCCCTTGGGGCCTTTCTCTTCTTCATCAGTCGCATCTCCAGGTGAGTACCATGCTGCAGTGTGTCAACAACTGTGTGTGTGTGTGTGTGTGTGTGTGTGTGTGTGTGTGTGTGTGTGTGTGTGTGTGTGTGTGTGTGTGTGTGTGTGTGTGTGTGTGTGTGTGTGTGTGTGTGTGTGTGTGTGTGTGTGTGGAAAATGCAGGGGAACACAGTTCCGGCACCCCATTCTTTCCTTTGTGCCAAAACAATCTCCCTCCTGTCAAATCCCACTTTAACCACTGCTAATAATAAACATGTTGATGTGCTGTTTGTTTGTAGTGTCATTATGAAAACATCTACAGTACCTGATGCATTTCTTCTTGACATCTTGAACACGAATGCCACTTTCTCATGACTTTTGTACATGACTGCTACAGAATGTGTGGAAGTCTCTGCTTCCCTTGACAGATTCTTAAGAAAGACACACTTTGAAATTCAGAATTCGGAGACGTGAGGCGTCTAATCAGCAGAGCTAGATTAACTCTCTTGCTTCCTGTCTTTGATCTGACATAATCTCCACCTTGAGCTCATTCTAAGGAATACTCACTGGATGGCAAAGATGTCTGTAATTTATAGAGTGGAGTAAGGCTTTTTTTGTTTTGTTTTTTCATTATCAGGAAAATGTTTGTTTTTATTGAATTCTGCCACAGCCCAGGTCTGAATGCCCAGAGGTGGAAAATAGCCAATGCATAATCATGTTTTTTTTTTTTTGTTTTTTAACTGGGCAATGAGCAATGTGCTCCCCACCCTCATAAACACACACACACACACACACACACACACACACACCTCTCCACCCCCTCTTTATGAGCAAAGGGATGATGCATGGTGTTCTCGTATCTACACACACACACACACACACACACACACACACACACACACACACACACACACACACACACACACACACACACCACCCCCAAATCCATTTTCTATCCTGCATCTAAAAGTAGAGATCACCCCACCTTTTGTCAATAGAAGTCTGTGTCTCTCACAATGGCCTGAGCTCTGGAGTCCAGTGCCCCAGCCAGCTTAGCACTGGCGTGTGACCGCTGGGCAGCCCATGAAGGCCCTCGTAAATCAGCCAGCACCATGTTCTGCTTCCAAGAATGGCTCTGCCTGGATGTGTACATACTGTATGCATAGTGCAGTCTGTGGCACTGTCACTCGATCCCTTTTGTGAACCCCCCCCAGCACCACCACCACCACCACCACCACCACCCCCCTCCTGTGAGCCAGGAAGCTGTCAGTTTTGACAGCCACAAGCTCTGCGCTGAAATAATCTGCTTAAAAGCGGATAATATGTTTTATACTGAGACACTCTAGAATTTTTGTTGATGACTGTGTGTGTGTGTGTGTGTGTGTGTGTGTGTGTGCGTGTGTGTGTGTGTGTGTGTGTGTGTGTGTTGTGTGTGTGTGTGTGTGTGTGTGTGTGTGTGTGTGTGTATTTCCTGCCACATTCTTATTAACCCAAATTATCTTGTCTCAGGGTGCTGATTCGTGAACTGAAGCGACTGGAAAACATCACGCTGTCTCCATTCACGTCCCATCTGACGAGCAGCGTGCAGGGTCTCTCCACCATCCACGCCTTTGGCAGAGGCGCTGACTTCCAGCAGAGGTGAGAAGAATATGGGCATACTTAGAGAATATTATGTCATCACACCACCCCACCTTAACACCCCCCTTAACAACTGGAGATGCTGAGTCTAGAAGCAATACTCAAGATAATCTGGTGCCTGTAATATATTCACTGTTATATTCCTCAGGACTATTTCTAAACCCTTACTGCAATCTAACCTAGTGTGAAGGTTTGCAAACAATATATAACTGACCTGTAATGTGTACAGACTTTGTACATTTGTTCACTAACTGCAAAGTTTGATCTGTCTAAACCAGGGGTTCTCAAAGTTTTGATAGGTTAAGGCCAGTTTAGGGATCCAACATTGAACTGCCAAAGGGGTGGGGGGAGTAAACGGAAAAAGTCGTAAAAAATACCTTTTGTAATCATTTTAATGACCATGTTGCATCTCTACAGTTTACATTTATTGCAATAAATACATATAGATACCACTAAACACCGCTGAAAGAGAGATTCATTCTTTCAAAGCAATATACAGCCTTAACAGTTTTACAGATATTATCAGATGTTATCGCGGGCCGCCATTGGCTCCCGGACCGCACTTTGAGAACCTATGATCTCATGCAATTACACACCTATTTAAAACTGTTAAATATATAACTATAAACTATTTTGCGATCAAGAGGGGTCCTTGGAAAAATTTTGGCTCCCCAGCCCTATAAAGTTTGAGAAACACTGGTCTAAACAAAACCATCCCCAGAACATCTCCTCAGACTAATTCTAAGTTTATGTGTCTCTCTTTCCATCTCACCTTGACCTGACTGCCCTGATGCCCCTGACCTGGCCTGTACTTTAGGTATCAAGCCTTGCTGGATGCCAACCAGGCCCCCCACTTCCTCTTCAGCTGTGCTATGCGCTGGCTGGCCGTGCGCCTGGACCTCATCAGCATCTCGCTCATCACTCTCACGGCGCTGCTCATCGTGTGCATGCAACACCAGATCCCCCCGGCCTACGCTGGCCTCGCCATCTCCTACGCTGTGCAGGTAACGCAGATTACCGAGATGTTTTCCCAGAGTGCATTGTGTGTCATACTGTACATTATATGCATAGCCATCGTCGATTCGACTTCTCACGGGTCGAACCTCGTCAACTACAACCCACGCCATCGGAGTCAGTCAAACACTCTAACCACTGAGCTAGAAGCGTTAGAACCATTCTTGAGGCTAGGGTGTTGAGGATGTAACACGTATTGCCACCAGCTACTGTAGCTCTGGCCTCCCTTTACATATGCATGTTTTTTGTAAACACTGCAGGTACAATCTGTACCACCTTGATCTGCCAAGTGAAATTGTACTTGGCACTTGGCCAAATGCAGCACATAAATCAAAGTGCTTTCATTAGTGTATACATATTTACCGTACCAGCCTAGCCTGTTTTTCAGCATTTGTTCTCATTCATATCACAAACCTGTTTCAATTCACCTCTTCGTCTATGTTATGTTGGCAGCTGACCGGCCTGTTTCAATTCACCGTCAGACTCTTGGCTGAGACAGAGGCCAGGTTTACGTCAGTGGAGCGAATCAATCATTACATAAAGGTAAGGCTGCTCTGGGCATGGGTGACTGGCCCTCCTCATGTGTCAGCAAGTATGGATTGAGGAGGAAGGGCAAGGGGTTTATGGGGTGGGGGGGTGAAGGGGCGGTATGGCAGGGTATGACGGGGACAGAGCTCATGCTATTCAATTGACACGGCACGCGGCGGGTATCAAAACATGGCGCGGCATGGGCCGAAGGGCACAGCGGTGCGCTGGCAGGGCGGAGACGTCAGGCGTGGCGAGCCCTCTGACAGGGAGCGGTGGGAAACATATGGAACCCAGCAGGCGACCGCGATGCATGACACAAGGCCGTCCACAGAAAAAGCAGCATCACAGCAAAATACTCATCAGCCCAAAACTACCACTATAATCTTTTCTACACTTTTATTACTTTCTCCCAAGACTTTCTCAGTAAAAATATAAACATTACATGAAAGGACGCTGTTAAGAATGCTGAATAATGAATGAGTTAATCATAGTTAATATACTGTAGGGTATAGTCATAGCTCATAATCATGTGGTATGATTATGATGAGACTGTAATCAGTGATGATGGAGTAATTTCATTCTTAACCTTGTTATTCATGACTCAGAACAGGAAACAAACCACAGCAGCTTTAATTGTAAATAATTCTACTAGATTAATGCACTAATGACTAATGATATTCTGTGTCATTTGCTCAAACATGTTGTTGGGTCCTGCTACAGAATACTCTCTCAAGTGTTTGACTTTGACCCGTAGTGATCCTCTCTCTGTTGTGGTCTTAAAGAAGTGTGGGAAGTTTTGTTGAAGAAGGATAAAAAAAACAACATAATACTTAGTGGGCAACTTTAACTCTGCCAAGAATAGCCACTAATCGCTCTTATACCAACATGAAGACCCATAACTGTGAAGCACAATTACTGTTATATTAAGCATTAAATAATACTGCGCAAACCTGTTGAAATTAATTGCACAGCAGATTGTAACATTCTAACAACAAACTTGTTCATATATTAGTCATCATAAATTATGAAAAAGCTTTAGTGCATTATTAATTTCACAGCACCCACAACCCCCCCCCTCTTCCCCAAACTCCACATTTAGAATACCGCTAATGCAGAAGGGAACACAAAATGAGTACTTATTTTTAATTCAAGTAATTAGAATTGCTAATTGTAATAACTTTGTCTTGGGGAATAATGTCCGATAATGACAGCCATAATTGTTCAGCCAGCTGTATGATCTGCGGTGATTAAGAACTTCCATTGTCTCTGACCTGATATTCTGTTTATTTCTGATTGTCACCCCCAATCCTCCCCCCCCCTCTCTCTCTCTCTCTCTCTCTCTCTCTCTCTCTCTCTCTCTCTCTCTCTCTCTCTCTCTTTTCTCTGCCTCCCTCTCTCTCCCTCAGAACTTGGAGTCTGAAGCACCCCGTCAGATATCTGACTCATCCTCGCCCAGTTCCAGCTGGCCAGAGCAAGGAGGCATCCATTTCCAGGAAGTGGAGATGCGTTACCACAGCGACCTGCCGCTGGTCCTGAAGAAACTTTCGTTCAGAATCCTGCCAGAGGAGACCATAGGAATAGTCGGCCGAACTGGCTCAGGCATGAAAAATATTTCATATTTATTTTTTCATTTGTTAGATACATAGTGTGTGTGTGTGTGTGTGTGTGTGTGTGTGTGTGTGTGTGTGACTCTCAGCCCATCTTACACAGCCCATCTGCTTGTCTCCCTCCACAGGGAAGTCCTCCCTAGGCATCGCCCTGTTTAGGCTGACTGAGCTGAGCGGCGGCTCCATCTTCATCGACGGCGTCAACATCGCTCACATCGGCCTGGAGGACCTGAGGAGTAAGCTGTCAGTCATCCCCCAAGAGCCTGTGCTCTTCATCGGCACTGTCAGGTACGTTCTGCGTCAACTGGTGCGAATGCCCCGGCTTTGTCATTAAGGGACTGTGTACCAATCAACGGTTTGTTGGTTTCTGTCTGCCAACAGGTCCAACTTGGACCCGTGGGGTCAATACACAGACGAGCAGATCTGGGAGGCATTGGAGAAGACGCACATAAAGGACATGGTAAACAAGAACATTAGTGTCAGGCCAAAGGCAATTCACTCAAATCACTTTGCTAATAAAAGACATTCTCTGGAGGAAAAAAGGGCTTGTTAGGACGTGACACAAGACATGTTGCGCAATACACTCAATACAAAGTGTTTGGCCAGACCATTTCAAAATGTCTCATTGCTGTGGTCTTTCTTTTGCTTCCCTCCCTCCCTCCTTCCTCTATGTGTAGGTAAGCCTGTTGCCTCTCTCGCTGCAGTCGGAGGTGACTGAGAATGGGGAGAATTTCTCTGTGGGGGAGAGACAGTTGTTGTGTGTGGCCAGAGCCCTTCTGAGACACAGCAAGGTACAGTTCCATTAGCATGTTCCTTTTGCTGAGCCTACCACCTGCCGTTTTATGTTACTTCCTGTTTTTCCACTGCTGAAAAAAGGAAAAAAAAAAAACTCAGATATTTACGGCTCACTATTTGGACATTTGGGGACATGTGTGTTCAAGTATTCAGTAACATTTTCAGTAACTATTGTGGAAGATGCTGTTGTGAGATTTGTTTTAAAGGTTACCACTGCCAGTGAAGATAAAATCAATTTTAAGTTTTTGTTTAAAAATGGCAGAATGGTTTAAACCCTTATTGTTTGCGTGTTGCATAAGTTGTCTTTCTTAATAGAGTATGTTGTGCATGACTTCCCCCCTACTCATGGCTGAGTGGTTGTAGTGTTGCATTGCAACATATACAAAATGGCTAAACATTGCCACCACATGGCTGCAAATATTGACTATTTAAGTAATCATATCACAATCCTACAATACTATTGGACAAGAGTCCCCATGCGCAAAGACAGACAAAAAAAGAAAAATCTTTCATTATTTTCACGTACAAATAGTTTGGGTCGCATCCTGGCAGAGGAGAGAAAGATGATGTGTAAGTCACTTTTGAAATTGGCTACTCTTTCAGATCCTGCTGCTGGACGAGGCCACAGCGGCCATCGACACAGAGACAGACCGCTTGCTCCAAGAGACCATCCGTCACTCTTTCAAGGGCTGCACCACCCTCGTCATTGCCCACCGGCTCAACACTGTGCTGGGCTGCAATAGAATTATGGTGCTGGATCAGGGACAGGTAAGTCATTTCACACATGATTATAAAACATTTCTCTCTCTGCTTTGGCACCAACTTTTCACTCCCAACTTTTAAATTCTGTCTGTGTCATCTTTATGTTGTTTTTTTTTTTTCTTTTTCTTTCCCCTGGGGCAGATTTTGGAGTTCGATACCCCCTCTAACTTGCTTGCAAATGAGAACTCTCGGCTGCGTGCTATGATTGAGGCAGAGGATGGGAAGCTGAGTCATTCAGAAGATAACTGAAGGCCTACAGAGGATCTGTTTTTCCACACCACCATCTCTCCTCCTAATACACATACACACACAGACACAGACACACACACACACACACACACACACACACACACACATGAAGAAAGTGAGAAGACCTCCTCAATCCCATGTTTGAGGTTGAATTTTAATCCTCTTACAAAGTAAGAGATCTGTATCTGTATCTGTTTCACTGAGCTGCTTGCAGTGAAGACACTGTATGAGCGTAGCCTCTCTTCTGTGATCCACAAGATAACAAAAAGCTACGCGTTGTGTTTTCCTCTTTCAGGTGTCCATGTGTAGTTTAGGATAGGGGCAATATTAAGGAGTTGTTTTAAGAAAAAGGCACCTTAATTTCTACAGTGAAAATGAGTGAAAAAAAAGTGCCTTGTTGTTTATACCTTCCTCAGTGGTCCTCATGAGAGTCCATTATGTGCAATTGCTGTGATCAAACTGATTCAGTGACCATGTCTCTCAACTGGTTTAACTTTCATTTTGCACATTTTTTCTATGTTCTCATCCTTTTCTATTGTCTTTTTCTATGTTGTCATCCAACTGAACAGTGAGCGTTATGTTGCACAAATGCCCACTGAAGCAGCCAAAGGCTGTACATGTTCTGTGTGAGCATCCCCCCAAAAATAATCATTCCATTTTCAAACGCCAGTATAATTATTGGTGCACATAAATGGCCAGCTCTTGTGTTATTTGAAGGTGTTTTAAGAATCGTGGCATGGTGCAGAACATTTTTAGCTGTGAGCTGCAATGGTTTTGAAATAAAGTTAAAATAATATATAATTATTTCTTTATGTGGGAAGGGCTATTTTTGATTTAATTTATTTTATTTTAGAAGCTTTTACATGAGAATGACCAGTACTTTTGTATCTGCTTGCAAGTGTTTGGAATTTCTCTGTCTGTTTTGTGTGTGTGTGTGTGTGTGTGTGTGTGTGTGTGTGTGTGTGTGTGTGTGTGTGTGTGTGTGTGTGTGTGTGTGTGTGTGTTTTGGCATGCTAAACAGTTGTATCCATATTTTTGGTGTTCTCTAATGAAGTCAGGGCAGGCACATGCCAGTTAACCTGTTATATTTACTGTAGGTCTTTCAGTCTTTTCTTGAAAAATAGATATTTGAGGGAGAGAGTTTAAATGTCACACACTTGTTTAGGTCTCTTGGCTTGGTGCAGATTAATTAAATTTAGTGTTTTTACTGTATCACTTTCTGTAAGTTCCAGCATTATTATTTGTAGTTTAATATGCAGTAGGCTAGCAATTGGAAGGCTGTGTGCCATATGTAGGCCTACATACAAGTGATCACACTAAAAGTATTAGTGTGCAATTTTGTTACAGTTTGAAGTAAGATGCCTTGTTAATGACCTAAGATTGTGATTTTAGCAATTGTTTATGATTTTGTACGTTATTGCATATAAAGTGCTTCCTCAATAAATAAAAAATATTTTATATGAAATTGAACGTTGTTGAGATTTTCTTTATACATATATCATTGAATGTTACTTAATCATGTTATATTTATAAGATTCTCACATTTTTAAAAAAGGGAAAGATAAGCGCCAATCAAGTTGATTACAGTAATTTTAGCATTTATCTAGAAGCTCAGATAGTTGCATTGAACCTTCTCTGTTGTCGCCAAGTTATAATGATTGGACATAATTGTGTTTATTTCACTGTGAAAATATTTTTCATTGTGTACTTTTTAATAACACGGTGGGCTATAAACCAAGAAAAAACATCTTTACAAAGTCGTTTTAAGTCCCTAGAAATAACGTCGAAAGGTATGATGGGAAGCTTTAACGCCTGCCCGTTTCCGGCTTGCCAATCTCAAGCGGAAAGGGGAGAGGCTTGGTTGTGATGCCGCTGGGATGATGGCTGCGTTTGGGATCCTTAGTTACGAACAACGACCCTTGAAGCGGCCAAGACTCGGGCCTCCGGACGTCTATCCTCAAGACCCAAAGCAAAAAGAGGTTAGGGATTGCCATATGTTTCCTATGGATGCTAAGGTTTTTCTGTAAAACAATGCATTCGTAGCCAATTTGATTATTTGAAAGCTAGTCGGAGCAAGCGTCCAGGCCTTGTCAGACTCGCTAGCCAGCAAAAACAATGAACTCACAGTTCAGCTACGTTAGCTTCCGATACGAAGAGCAAAGCAGTCTGCTAGTTAGCTTGTTAGCTTTCTCCGGGATGCTTCGTATTGCTTTTCAAACCACAGGTCTACAAGTCAACAATGTTTTTATAACGTTAGTTTTTAGTAATCACCCAGAGCGGTAGTTGAAGCTCTTTTATCAGAACTGCCAAAACAAAATCTTTTACACTTTGTTCGATCTCTCGATAGTCGAGATGGTTTAACAGTCTATCTATGTTTTTGCATTTTCGAGAAGGCTGGCTAGCTACTAGTCAGTGTTAACATTACCAGATATTTTGCAAGGTGGCATAAATAGTGGGTTTGTTGACAAGTAGTTTGAGCATTAGCATGCTAGCACGTAAGCTAATATTAACGACCTGTGGTTATACTGTTGATCTGATATAGGCCTATCGATATGCATAACGTTATTGACATCTGTACTTAGCTGTTAGTGCACTAACGTCAAAAGCTTTCGAATTTGTAAAGCTCCAAGTTAACCAAGTAACCTTAAGCAACTGTGTTTTCTTCAGCGCAAGTTAATGTACCAATATCGTATTTCTAGACAAGCTAGCTCGCTAATCAAATTATGATTTATGTTGTTGTGAGTTTCTCTAGTGACTATGATATGATAACATTACTCAATCTACGTATAGTGAGTTGGCGTTGTTCAATATTTTCAATGTTTTTTTCCATCTACGGTATGGTGATATTTTAATCAAGTGTTGAGTGGCAAAAGTATGGATTTTTAACTTTAGTATGCTGTGTAATGTTGTTTACAACACAAATCATTGACCGTCTAATAAACATGGTAGTAGCTGACATGTAAATTAACCCTGTATAACATTAATACGTCATCGATCTGAAAACCTAAAATTCAGTGATGGACACTTGACAACAACACATCTCAGTTCTGAACCATGCTCTGTTTATATTCCAGGATGAATTAACTGCATTGAATGTGAAGCAAGGATTTAATAATCAACCAGCAGTATCGGGAGATGAACATGGCAGTGCAAAGAATGTCAATTTCAACCCCTCTAAGGTACAGTATGTTAGCTATAAAGCCTCTCAGTAGATGTGTTTTATGACATGCCTTGGGTTTCAGCAAACTTACAAGTCATATGATACATCCTTTTCTTCATTACAGATCAGTTCAAATTTCAGCAGCATCATTGCAGAGAAACTACGATGCAACACATTCCCAGACACAGGGAAACGGAAGCCTCAGGTCAATCAGAAGGATAATTTTTGGCTCGTCACAGCAAGGTCTCAGAGCTCCATCAACAACTGGTTCACAGACCTGGCGGGAACCAAGCCTCTTACACAGCTGGCAAAGAAGGTTTGATTTGCTAATATAATGTATCCCTTCATCTTAGTTTTGTAGCTGAGGATATTTTTCTTTTTGCTGTGGATTCATAGGTTTTTGTTTTTGTTTTTTCAGTTGGTCAATAAATTGGTTGAGTTGATTTATGTTTACGATGTCAGAATGTCATGACAAAGGATTTGGTATTTCAGTGTTTCACAAAATTCAAGATAATTCCCCAGAAAGTCTTTTGTAAATGTTTCAATATTTTAGTTGTTATAGTGGATTAAAGACACTGGAAAATCATACAATATAATATCCTACAGTCATAGAATAAGACTAAGAAAGATAAATTAATTTATACGTTTTAATAATTTAATAATTAATTTTACGTTTGCTTCATCTGCTACAGTTCAGCATTATCAAACCTTTTAAACTTCAAAATATTTCCCCTCTAGGTTCCCATCTTCAGTAAAAAGGAGGAAGTCTTTGGCTATTTGGCCAAGTACACAGTACCAGTCATGCGAGCCGCATGGATGATTAAAATGACGTGTGCGTATCACGCAGCCATCACAGAGACGAAAGTAAAGAAACGGCACGTCATTGACCCTTGCATCGGTATATACCCTTCTTAATACAATTCATTGTAGTTTATGTTACTATTGCGTAGATGCTGTCTAATGTTGAATACTGAGTAATGATGATCAACCTCCTTGGCGGAGGTAATTATGTTTTCACCGGCGTCTGTCTGTGTACAAAATAACTTGAAAAGTACTGCACGGATTTGGATGGAATTTTTGGACGTGTGTATTGGGACAAGTAACAACTGATTAAATTTTGGTGGTGATGGGTGATCCACAACACAATCTGGAATTCATATCGTGTCTGTGACCACATTGCCTTGTTGGAGGTCTGCGCTCTCTGAGCGCTTTTCTAGTTACTCTTACTATTATCTATCTTTTGACGCAGTATTACTATAGTCCCTTGAGATTTATTTTGGACTAGATTGTGCCTGCTGAAAGGGTGCAGCAATGCATGCCTTGTCATTTAGTCTTTCACTTTTCAGTTTCTCTATCTCATTCTGTCTTTCGGTCTCTGTCTTCCCTCCCCCCACCCGTCTGCAGAGTGGACTCAGATAATTACTAAATACCTGTGGGAGCAGCTGCAGAAGGTAGCAGAGTTTTACCGGCAGTCCCCCAACCAGCCATGCGGCTCCCCTCCCCCACCCCCTCCTGCAGAGGTGGAAACGGCTATGAAACAGTGGGAGTACAACGAGAAGCTGGCCATGTTCATGTTCCAGGTGAGCGCGCTCTGTCTCTCTCAGCAGCGATTCCCTAAATGCTTGTAATTCCCATTTGGAATATGTTGATTGCTTTAGCCAAACTATTTGACTCAAGTTCCTGTTTTGCTCATGATGATGATGATGATGATGAGGAGGAGGAGGAGGTAGCGTGTTTTCCACACTATCACTTTTTATGAAAGTTTGGTGGAATCATTTTTTTTGTTTTTGGTGTGTGTGTGTGTAGGATGGCATGCTGGACAGACACGAGTTTCTGACGTGGGTGCTGGAGTGTTTCGAGAAGATCCGACCGGGCGAAGACGAGCTCTTGAAACTCCTGCTGCCCCTCCTGCTTCAGGTCCGCCAGCTCTGTGCAGCTCAGTCTCTGTAAAGGATTAGCCCTCCATGAAGGATCTAATTATGCCTCTGTTTGGCCAAAATAGTGACCAAAACCCTCCTCTGTTTACTCCCAACAGTACTCGGGCGAGTTTGTGCAGTCGGCCTACTTGTCCAGGCGGCTGGCGTACTTCTGCACTCGCCGGCTCAACCTGTTGCTAAGCGACGGGACCATTGGGCCCAGCTCCGGAGGCCACCCCGCCCACGGGATCTCGGCCCAGCCGGGCAACGCTCTGCCCCCAACGCCCACGTCCCAGCCTGCCGGGGGCACCCAGCCCCAGACGCCTTTCACAGACTTCTTCATCTGCCCCCAACACAGGCCCGTGGTGTTTGGCCTAAGCTGCATGCTCCAGGTGGGCCCGGCCTTCTCATTTGCAAAGAGTACCGCTAGTTGAATGTGCACTGTGAATAAGAATTTATTTTGTTGCGATGGTTTAACAACGGATTATAGTGGGCGAATGAAGACTTTCTCTACTTCCCCTACTATGATCCCTTTGGCAAAAACCCAGGCTTGCCAGATCAGTCTTGGCACCAGCAGGATAAACCCCTGAACATGATGAAACAGTGTTCATTACCTCGCCAGTTTAGTTTTTGGCTATTTGGACAAGTACACAGTAGCAGTAATAGGAGCAGAATGCATGATTCAAGTAATGGTAATCTCAAGGGGCTATTTTCATACAGCATCAGAAGGTTCTGGATAATAGTGGCTGTAATTAATCATCATTACCCAACAAGTCAACATTAGTCAGCATCTAGGCATTAGTAACATTTTCACAGCGCAGAGCAAATTAATTTTTGAAAATAGGGAATTTGGAAGAACGATGAGTAACTTTAAAAAATTGGTATGGAATTCCAATGTCAACCTGGCAGCGGCCTCAAAAATTGGCAGCTTTTTTAAGTGGAGTGAGGTCAGGTTCTCGAGCTTTATACTGCAGAGAGTGAGATGTATATAAATGTATAAAAAGAACACGCATATAAAAATGGATAGGACTGTAATGCAGTAGCTTGTGAAGATCGATTGAAACACAGGAAAGTCTGAAAAATTGCTGTTATATTGACTACATTCCTCAGCACCCAATTTTTCTTAGAGAATATGCTCCTATTGTATGTTCCCTGTCAAACAAGCAAGCCAGGCCTGATAAAGCAGCTACTATGTGCCGATGGCAAAGCTGCAGCCGAACCTCCATGAGGTCTTGTCACACTCATTGTCCTCAGAATGGCAGTAGTAGCACTGCTGTGTTCCATCTCTCTCCTCTGGTTCTGTTCTCTGCAGAGCATCGTGCTGTGCTGCCCCAGTGCGCTGGTCTGGCACTACTCGCTCACCGACAGCCGCAACAAGACCGGCTCACCCCTGGACCTGCTGCACATCGCCCCATCAAACCTCCCCATGCCTGGAGGGGGGGGCAACACAACCTTCACTCAACAGGTGCCGTCCTCCAGAGACAAGTCAATTCAACCCACCCCTGTGTTTGTATTTACCGGACAGCAAATGTTGTTTTTATGTTGTTGGGGGGGGGGTGTTATTGCTGAAACAATAACTCTGGTACACAATGTTTGTTTTAATTTTTTTTGTGATATTGTTCTCTTGTCTTTTTCATTTGTGACACCCTGGGGTTAATCATCTTGTAATAATTGCGCTATAAAGATAAATTTGTATTGGACTTAGTTTGAAAAAGAATGAGTCATTTCGTTTGCTAATGTCCTTTCGGTTCTTTACGTGTTGTTCTCAGGTGCGGTCGAAGCTACGTGAGATTGAGGATCAAATTAAAGAGAGAGGCCAAGCTGTGGAGTTCCGGTGGTCATTTGACAAGTGCCAAGAAACAACAGCAGGTGAGGACATGCAGCATTCAAAAGGGAGTACACTCGAACTATAAATATTTCAGGTTCCTGTGCTTTTCTCTGACCAGTCAAGTCAAGTGGTTTTTATTGTCCTCTCAACCATAGATATTTGCATACAGTTGAGACA
>JAODXP020000030.1:27749277-27804277 GCA_027497455.2 Sardinella longiceps | reverse complement strand
AACCCTCACGTCAGTGCTCAGGAATCAAAGCTGTTGATTGGCCCAATAATGTTCTGTGTGTGTTTTCTATTCTATGGCACTGAGACTGTGTGTAAGCAGCAGAAGTAGTTGTAAATGCTTCCTGTGTGTGTGTGTGTGTTTCAGGAGGAGAGGAAGGCCAGAAGAGGAAGAGGAGCAAACCCGAGGCCTTCCCCACAGCCGAGGACATCTTCTCCAAATTCCAGCACCTGTCCCACTTTGACCAGCACCACGTCACCTCTCAGGTAGGAGAAATTTGAGAAATGTGTCTACATTTGCATTTGTGCATAATATGGAAAAGTTCAGTTTTTTGGGATAATGTGCTGCAATTGACTTTGTTTACATCACTTTGGATAGAAGCATCCATTAAATGCCATAATGCCATCTTGTCTATAAGTTGCCTCTTTAATGTCGTGATGTAAGTGAGGGCTGTAAAAGTTGAAGAAGAACATGTTTTGTCCGTTAAAGCTATCTCACTTTTTTTACGTTTTAAGAAATGTCAGCGTTATTTAAATAACGATCTTGGTAAGGAATGGCACAGATTTTTGTGGGGTATTAACATGCAAATTAAAGCTAGTTATCACATTGTTGCTTTACAATTTCTCAAATGATCATGGCTAGTTGGCTTATGTAGCCTTATCCTACATGTGGCCTCACTTTTAAGGGTGGCCTGCATATTCCCTTGGTTATTCCTGGATGGGCTACGAATGTGAATGTCTTTGTTTCCTTACCTCCACCTGTAGACTGTTACCTAGGTGTAAAATCAAAGCCCCAAATTTCAGATGTTCACGCATCATACTCTGTAAAACCTTTAGTATAATTGGCATGAACTTGCTGGCTATATTTAAGATATTAAACTGCTGTACTGTAAATAAAATGATGTTCAGGTCTAACATTTTCTATAGAAATGTTTTGTGTGCAGTTCAAACAGATGTTCGAAGAAGTGATTTATTACACAATTTAATGAAATGAATCACTATTAAAATGTTTAATTGTTTGACAGCCCTAAATGCAATAATCTGTTGATGCTGACTTGGCTATGGAACAGACATGATTTCTTTTGCACAGGATTTTGTAGATTTTTTGTGGGTATGGAGGAATTACACAATGCTTTCTCATAAAGGGGACCAATGCTTATTTTGCATTAAGATGCTCAATGGTATATAGTTTGTTGCTGCTAGAAAAAGCATGTTTTTCTCTCTTGACAGGTGTCCAGGAACGTTCTGGAACAGATCACCAGCTTTGCCTTAGGGATGTCTTATCACCTGCCCCTGGTCCAGCACATCCAGTTCATCTTTGACCTCATGGAGTACTCACTCAACATTAGTGGCCTCATCGACTTTGCCATCCAGGTACGGAGAACAACACAACACAATGCATTAACTTTGCACATGATCAAGGCACCAGAAATGTTTTTCAGTGAAGCTAGAGCCACATAAACTGTCACCAGTGTGTAGTGCATGCCAGCTGGATTTATTGTTGGGTATCCTCTGGAGTTCCTTTACTCCATTAGTATTACACTAATCCTATCCTCTGGAAAGAATGTCCTGGAGTTAATGAGTGAGTGAGCAAGTGACTTGACAGTAACAGTAGCCTCTCCACCATTTTTTACCATCTTTTACATTTGAAATAGGTGTGTTAACTAGTAATGTTATATCTCAGTAAGTCTAACTTTTGTGTCTCTACACTCTTTTGTCTCTCTCTCTCTCTCTCTCTCTCTCTCTCTCTCTCTCTCTCTCTCTCTCTCTCTCTCTCTCTCTCTCTCTCTCTCTCTCTCTCTCTCTCTCTCTCTTTCTCTTTCTCTTTCTTTCTCTCGCTCACCCTCCCTCCCTCCCCCCATGTTGCAGCTGCTGAATGAGCTGAGTCTGGTGGAGGCTGAGCTGCTGCTGAAGTCCTCCAACCTGGTGGGCAGCTACACCACAGGCCTGTGTCTGTGCATCGTGGCCGTGCTGCGCCGCTACCACTCCTGCCTCATCCTCAACCCTGACCAGACCGCACAAGTGTTTGACGGGTATGTCAAAGCACAGCACTCACTTCTGCTCATCTGGGACTTCTTTCTTTCTTTCTTTCTTTCTTTCTTCCTTTTGTTCTTCCTTTCTTTCTTTCGTTCTTCCTTATCTAGTTTGTCATTGTGGAGTCTGGTAATCGGACATGTCTGCCTGAAATCTTTGTAGTAATATATTCCTTAGTGTAGTCTTCAGCATTCCGCTAGGGCCGAATCCAGGTGTCCACTTCCATTCCGTACCTAGGACTCACTTTACAATGCTGTGATCATGCTTGGTTGCCGTTGTTCCTTGACATGGAGATGCGTTTTTCCAAATGAAACACATTCCTGAGTAGATTTCTGTCGTACTCATTGGTTGTTGTCTGTCTCCAGGCTGCGTATAGTGGTGAAGTCTGGTGTCAACCCTGCAGACTGTTCCTCAGCCGAGCGCTGCATCCTAGCCTACCTGTACGACCTCTACACGTCCTGCAGTCATCTCAAGAGCAAGTTTGGGGAGATCTTCAGGTGAGCCTGAAAACAGAACTTTCAAATCCCCAAGATATCTTTGGGATTTCGTAATATTTAACGTCTTTTACATTTGAAATAGGTGTGTTAACAAGGAAGGTTATATCTTACTCAATCTACTAACTTTTGTGTTTGTCTCTCTCTCTCTCTCTCTCTCTCTCTCTCTCTCTCTCTCTCTCTCTCTCTCTCTCTCTCTCTCTCTCTCTCTCTCTCTCTCTCTCTCTCTCTCTCTCTCTCTCTCGCTCGCTCACTCTCGCCTCTCTCTCTCTCTGTCTTTGTTTCTCTCTCTCCCTCACTCACTCACTCCCTCGCTCTGGCAGTGAGTTCTGCTCCAAAGTGAAGAACTCCATCTACTACAACATCGACCCCTCTGACTCCAACATGCTGTGGGATCAGGCCTTCATGATCGACGCCATCGCCAATCCCTCGGCTCACAACCTCAACCACTCCATGGTGGGCCAGCTGCTCAACGACAGTCCCGCCAACCGCTACAGCTTCGTCTGCAACGTGCTCATGGACGTCTGTGTGGACCACCGCGACCCCGAGAGGTTGGCGCTCTCCTCTTTTTTTTTTTTTTTTTTTTTTTTTAAATCTCTCCCACTCATCTGTCGATTTGCATTAACCACTGGAACATCAAATTGATTGTTAAATTTGCGCTAAATTGCTTGAAATTGGTCAAATAGTTTAAATTGCTGAAATAGCGAAGTTGTTTTAAATGTCTTAAACAAAAGGTTTAAGGTTATGGCGGGTCGTATGTGTCATGGCGGGCACCTAGGTTGATTTGAATGCCCCTGTTGATGGAAGTTTGCCCATGTTAATATTCATTACATATGACTATGAGCCCGTAATGGAATAAGGAGAAATAATCAGCAGCAGAATTTAAACCACCAGACACTTTTCTCCGGGCTTTTGCTGAATGAAGAATGACATGGCACAGCCAAGCAAAATTAGCGCTGCTAATTTAGCAATTTGTAGTTTGTAGACGTGAAAGTGGCCTTGGCTTGTTGAGGTCAATGTTGTTGAGTGTCTGCTGACGCTGTCTGTCTGTCTCTGTCTGTCCGTCTGTCCATCTGTCTTGCAGAGTGAATGACATTGGCATCCTGTGCGCCGAGCTGACGGCCTACTGCCGCTCTCTGAGTGCTGAGTGGCTGGGCGTCCTCAAAGCCCTCTGCTGCTCCTCCAACAACGGCAACTGCGGCTTCAACGACCTGCTGTGCAATGTGGATGTGAGTGAGAGTCTGGTTTAAAGCTGTACTTAAGGCTCTCTGCCCGTGTGTTTTCTTAAGAGTTTATGCATTTTGGCCTGTGTTCTCCCAGGCGCTGAAGTCCAAAAAAGTGCTTAGTTCCCTGTTTTTTGTGTGTGTCTGGCTCCCAGTCTGTATGACTGTAGACTGTGTGTTTGTGTGTGTGTGTGCGTGTGCGCGTGTGACTGTAACTGTGTGTGTGTGCGCGTGTGCGTGTGCGTGTGCGCATTTTCTGATGCATAGTGGCCTCCGTTCTGTTATTTCACCACTCCCAGGTGAGTGACCTCTCCTTCCACGACTCCCTGGCGACCTTCGTGGCCATTCTGATCGCCCGTCAATGTCTCCTCTTGGAGGACCTCGTCCGCTGCGTGGCCATCCCGTCGCTCTTGAACGCAGGTGAGCAAACACGCACCTGCCCTCTTGTCCCAACCCCTGCAACGAGGCGGCCCCCACACTCCAAACACACTTCAGAGCTCTCTATCAAGACTCCACTCCACTCCTCTCCACACAGACACAGAGTGGGCTCTTAAGAATAGCTTCCTTTATGTGGCTGTGATGGTGTGATCATCATCCACTGACCATGTGTGAAACACACACACACACAGACAGACACACACACACACACACACACACACACACACACACACACACACACACACACACACACACACACACACCCTACCCAGTTACCGCACTGAGTGAATAGGCAGTCCGTCACCTCTTTGATCCTCCGACCCCTGCCTCTTCCGTCTTAATCTCTGCCAGGCTCAGAGAGTTCCCTGCATTAGGGCGATTGACAGACACGGGCCCCAGTGCCAAAGGGCGGAGTTGGTGGTGGTGGTGGGGGGGGTTCTCCACCAGGTACACAAGGAACCTTTGAGGGCCTCCAGAGAGAGATAAACACGGCCCTTCCTCAACCCCTCAGCCCTGTGCCACATTCTCCCGCTAATGATGATATTTCACAGCCACAGCACGAAAAACTGCTGCTACGCCACCCCGCTAGGAAGGGAGCGCTTGATCTTTTCCTACAGACAGACACACACACACACACACACACACACACACACACACACACACACACACACACACACTCATACTCAAAATCATAGTCATACTCACACCCCACACACACAAACACACACACACACTCTTTGTCACACATTCCTGTGAGTCTGCAAAGCTTTGGGGATCCTGTAGCACTCCCACTGTTCATAATCTGTTGGCATGATAATAGACTCCCTGAATGCAAAGCTGGGGCTGATTTGTCTGATTTGTGTTGGAGTCTAGGGCAACATATGTTTAAATATCTCACTTTGTTGAGCGTGATTTATAGTGATTTTCTGTGTGTGTGTGTGTGTGTGTGTGTGTTAGCTTGCAGTGAACAGGACTCAGAACCTGGCGCTCGGCTCACCTGCAGGATCCTGCTCCATCTGTTCAGAACCCCGCTCCGCAACCCCTGTCCACAGGATGGCAAATCAGGTGTGTGTGTGTTTGTGTGTGTGTGTGTGCGCATCTGTGTCTGTGTTTGTGTGTTTGTGTATGTGTACAGTGGTTTGACGAGTCTTTTTGCTTCTTCAAATCATCTATCTTGTGTTGTAATGACATCACTATGGCTTTGCATCTCCCAGACAAGTCTTCGGTCGGAATCCGCTCGTCATGTGACCGACACCTCCTAGCAGCATCTCAGAACAGCATCGTGGTTGGAGCCGTCTTTGCTGTGCTTAAGGCCGTCTTCATGCTAGGTAATGGTTTTGGAATTGGTTATTGTTAAGTTATTGAATTGTATGTGTATTGTCCTATTAGTTTTGGCAGCATTTACAACGTAGATATGCAGAGATATGATAAAGGAGAAATCTGGTGTGAATCAGTCAATAGCCCTGTTGTTAAAGTAATTTGTCTTTAAGAAAAAGAACAAGAAAATTTGATGCCACATAGAGTGAAAAACAAACCGATTACTAATGCTGACTGAATGGGGCATAATGAAATGAAACAGAAAGTAAGTTGCTATGCCCCATTCACGTAGTGTTAGTTGCTGTTTCACTGCTCAGTCTATGTTGTATCAAATGTTCTTATTCCTTTGCCTACCTATAGCACTTGGTGAGTTTGAACAACAGGGCTATGGATTGATTTACACTGTATTTCCCCTTTAAGTGTATGAATAGACATTATTGTATTTCCCCTTGGGAAATTGTATACAGCTGTTTATTGATTCTGCGCGTGTGTATCTTTAATCTGTGTCTGTACCTGTCTCTCTGTGTGTGTGTGTGTGTGTGTGTGTGTGTGTGTGTGTCTCTAGGCGACGCTGAACTAAAAGGCTCCGGTTTCTCACACCCTGCTGGCCTGGACGACATCGGAGACGACGACATGGGCTCCAAAAAATCGGGCGGTCGAAACGTCTCCATAGAAACAGCCAGCTTGGATGCGTACGCCAAGTACGTGCTGAAGAGCATTTGTCAACAGGTGAGTTCAAGCTGCTGTGAGCGCCGATTATCGCAGACACTAATGCACACAGCCAGCCGGGAAAACAAACAAGCTGGCCATTAACCATCACACACACACACACACACACACTCTCAAACGCGCACACACTCTCAAACGCGCACACACTCTCAAACGCGCACACACACTCAAACACACGCACACACACTCACTCACACGCACACACACTCACTCACACTCAAACGCGTGCAAACACACACACTCAAATTTATATATATACACACACACATACACACACACACACACACAAACACACTGTCTGAGCTGCCATTATTTGAAAGGTTAACAGGCACACAGTCGTGGCAGGCTGCTCATGTAATGTTTTGATCAATAGCGAGAAGTGAACTGTTTGTGTTTGTGCTGTTTACCGCTATCATTTTAAAGGCCCATGAGGAGGCTTTGGAATGAATAGTTCCTAAATGGGAGTGCTAATAGGTTGGGCTTGCTAGTGTTTATGGCTGTTTATTTTGGAAGATTGCTATGGGGAGAGGCAGCACCTAAGAGTCATCAGGAAATGTTGATAATGGCCATTTTCACCTCCATGACAAAGAACACTACTGCTGAAAGTTTTGTGTCTGGAACATTTGAATTGTCTGTGTGTGTCTCACACACACAGGAACACACACATGACCTTTGAATGTTTTCTTTCCTTGTTGCCTCCCACCATGATGAACCTTTCTTTCTTTCTTGCTTTCTTTCTGTATTTCTGTCTGTATTTCTTTCTCTCTGTATTTCTTTCTCTCTTTTTTTCTCTCTCTCTGTCTTTCTGTCTTTCTTTCTCTCTCTCTTGTCTGTCTCTGCATCCTCCCTCTGTCCCTCTCCCCTGTGGTGTCCATCTCAGGAGTGGGTGGGAGAGCGCTGTCTGAAGTCTCTGTCGGAGGACAGCAGTGCCCTGCAGGACCCAGTGCTGGTCAACATCCAGGCCCAGCGGCTGCTGCAGCTCATCTGCTACCCACACCGGCAGCTGGACAGCGAGGAGGGCGACAATCCCCAGCGCCAGCGCATCAAACGCATCCTCCAGGTGAGTGCCTACACTACACCTCCAGGGATGGTGATGGGTGGAAGCATAGTGGTTAAGGAGTCTGACTGGTGTGCTGGTAGTCTGGAAGTTGTGGGTTTGAACCCCGGCTGCCACCGTTGTGCCCTTGAGTAAGGCACTTAACCTATGATGCTCTAGGGGTGACTTAGCCTGAAGTAATCGATAGTTGACAAATGTAAGTCGCTTTGGAAAAAAGCTTCTGCTAAATGCTTAAATGTAAAAAATCTTCTCTCCAGACCTACCTCGCCCTCACCAGTGCCGAATTCAGCAGTTTTAACGTTTTTAAATGTTTTGCCACAGTTCCCATTCATTCATTCATTCATTAGATGGCATATAAAATAGCCTGACATAGCCCGACCATAATACTGCTGTTCATCCGTATTCATGGTCTGGAGGTTCTTTAACCTGACGCGATTATACTGCGGAGAGGAGGGCATTCTCCTCTGGTTTGAAACAATTGGACAGCTCGCCTAATCAGCTTCGCTTATTGGCCGGTAGACTCTCTACCGATGTAAACACGCCCCAGAGGACCGTTCCCAGACCATGGATACGGATGAACATTCGTATTATGGGCGGGCTATGTCAGGCTAGTGTTTTGAGGCCACAATGGAGAAATATTGGCTTTGCCTTCTGATACTCAGTCAGCCCAATGCCCAATCTGCCATTTGATCTGGCTTTGGTCAGCTTTAGGCTTTAAATCTCTGCTGAGTCCTGAGTATCCATCAGCATCACCTTTAGTCCTCTCTGCCCTTCCTCTCCCTACCTCTGGCCCTCAGTCTCAGCTCCAGGTTGGAACACAAAGCTTCAAGGTGTTGTTAGGAAGTTAATCATGGTGCTCCACTCCGGTGTCCTAGAATAAGGCTGTAAGTGAATGGGACTGTGTGAATAGGCTTTTTCCAGTTATTAGCTGGAGGTTTAGTTGGCTATAGGGCCACCCACGGCACGTCCATCAGCGTTGGGAACTGAACTCACTCTGACCTTCTCCGCTGGGACCAGGGCAGTTCTCATTAGCAGACCTGATAACTACCAGCTGCCAAAGGAGAGAGAGAGAGAGAGAGAGAGAGGGAGAGGGATAGAGAGAAAGAGAGATGGGGGAGAGAGAGAGAGGACACATCTGCGGAGTATTGGGTTTCTTTTGTGTGCGGTACAAATACAAGCGGCTCCTTGCCTTTCCCCCCTCTCTCGAGCCAAAAACATGTAATTCTGTCGCTCCACGGGGTTAAGGCACCAAGCACCCGGTGTCTGCTGAATGATTGAACGGATTAGTTTGGATTGGACTGGGTTCAATATGGCTTCGCATTTGGTATGCGCACATCTGGTTCTCACAAGCACCTGTAATCAAGGAAAAGCTGATTGAATGTCATGAATGCTGCATAGCCGAGGGTAGAGTGTGTCCCTTTGGAGGGCACATGGACTCTGCTTCAGGGAGCCATTTTGTTTTACAGTTGCACTGACCTCTGCTGGTGAAGCTTGAGTAACCATCTGTATGTTAGTAACAAGTTTGACCTGAGGTGAAGTACAACTACAAGGGCTTTATTTGAGGTTATATGGACCAGCTGATAAATTGTTGTTGCAATTGAGTCCGCAATCCTCATATGGTTTTGTTTTTTTAACCCCGCACAGAATATGGATCAGTGGACCATGAGGCAGTCGTGCCTGGAGCTGCAGCTCATGATCAAGCAAAGCACAAACAACGTGAGTAAACAAAGCCCGTCCTGTGGCGGTCACTGATGTCGTGTTTGCATTGGCACCGAGGCCATGGGAAGTAGTGTGTTCTGCTGCACAGCTTGGGTGGTACGCGCCTGCTGTGTTATCAAATCTGGCTTAATCTAGCTGATGTTCACCGTGTCACGCTCCCTCTCTCTTTCCCTCTCTCTCTCTCCCTCTTTCTCTCTCTCTCTTTCTCTCTCTCTCTCTCTCTCTCTCTCTCTCTCTCTCTCTCTCTCTCTCTCTCTCTCTCTCTCTCTCTCTCTATCTCTCTCTCTCTCTCTCT
This sequence comes from Sardinella longiceps, assembly GCA_027497455.2. NCBI lineage: Eukaryota > Metazoa > Chordata > Actinopteri > Clupeiformes > Clupeidae > Sardinella > Sardinella longiceps. The sequence goes on along the minus strand of JAODXP020000030.1, from coordinate 27,794,975 downwards.
CTCTCTCTCTCTCTCTCTCTCTCTCTCTCTCTCTCTCTCTCTCTCTCTCTCTCTCTCTCTCTCTCTCTCTCTCTCTCTCTCTCTCTTTCTCTCTATCTATCTGACTCTCACACTAGGAACTCTACTCCCTGCTTGAGAACATCGCCAAGGCAACGATCGAGGTGTTCCAGAAGTCAGCGGAGATGAACTCCAGTAACCTCTCAGGGAACGGTGCGGCCGTCTCGGGCAGCTCCGTCTCCAACAGCAACAACACCAGCAAGCTCAAACCTGTCCTCAGGTGAGACATGCACACATGACCCCACTGACACTGTACAATAAAGAATCACACTAGAACCACACAAAAACACCAGGGGTCTTTCCTAGACACACCTGATGTACAGAAGAGTATTTGTGCTATATATAGTTACCAACAACCAATCAGAGATAGCAGTGTTCCCTTCAGACCAGTAAACTACCATTACAAACTAGAAAAGCGCTCTGAGAGCGCAGACCTCCGCCAAGGCAATGTGGTCACAGATGGTGTTCTGGATCACCAATCACCACCAAAATCTAATCAGTTCTTACTCATCCCAATACACACGTTGTCATTTCATCATTTCATTCAAATCCATGCAGTACTTTTCGAGTTATGTTGGACACAGACAGACAGACACACACACACCGCCGAAAACATAACCTCCTTGGCGGAGGTAAATATCACACTAAAACCACATAAAAACACCTGGGCTCTTTCCTAGACACACCTGATGTATAGAAGTATTTGTGTTATATATAGTTACCAGCAACCAACCAGTGAAACCAGTGTCGTCTTGCAGTAATTTCCAGACTATTAATTACTGATACTGATATTGATGCATTGAATTTGCAAAATATCTTCAGCTATCAGGTTGATAGATGGGGAAGGGCGATATAAGTGCTCCATTTGCTTTCTTATCAAGTCTGAGACATTTTTGTTAAACACAGCCCTGCGGATTGTAAATGATGCGGCATGTATTCAGGAAACTACTGGACACCCCACATAAACTAAATAAAAGTGTAGCTCACTCACTAAACAGAGTAAAGGTTATTGATGCCAGATAAATATAAAATCTAAACTTAATTGTGTCTGTGTGTGCGTGCGTTGTCTGTGTGCGTGCGTTGTCTGTGCGTGCGTGTGTGTGTGTGTGCTCTGCTTCCTTCCTTTCTCAGTTCCTCTGAGCGCTCGGGTGTGTGGCTGGTGGCGCCCCTGATAGCCAAGCTGCCCACCTCGGTGCAGGGCCACGTGCTGAAGGCTGCCGGGGAGGAGCTGGAGAAGGGCCAGCACCTGGGCTCCTCTTCACGCAAGGAGAGGGACCGCCAGAAACAGAAGAGGTAAGCAACTGTATTTATCTGTATTTTTTTTAACTCAATGGTGCCTTCAAGGAAGTGCTGCCCTCAAGCACTACATCCCCCAATTTAGGGTTAGGATGAGCGTTAAGGGGGTTAGTTTTAGGGAAAGGGTTAAGGTAGTGCTTTTTAGGCTGTGCTGCCTGGAAGGTGCCATTGAAGGAAAAAAACTCTATGGAGCAACAAATGCAATCCTACCATATGTCTCCATTGGCAAGTCAGCAAGCAAAGCAAGAAAGTCATTGAACTTTATGACTTATTGTATCTGACTGCACAAATAGCACTAATAAAAATGCACATCACAGCTGCTGTGGTTGTTTACGACCAAATGTGATTTGCTTTCCGCCTCCAAGCATCAAAGCTGAACAGCTGACACAATGAAGTTACCACTTACTGAGTGTGTGTGTGTGTGTGTGTGTGTGTGTGTGTGTGTGTGTCCAGTATGTCTCTCCTGAGTCAGCAGCCCTTCCTGTCGCTGGTTCTGACGTGTCTGAAGGGACAGGACGAGCAGCGTGAGGGCCTCCTCACCTCCCTCTACAGCCAGGTGCAACAGGTAAGCCCCCTTATAGTAACCCCCACTTCTGTTTTAGCCCATTTGGGTAAGTTTAACTAGCTTCTTAGAAACTTTTCCTAGCTTAGTGTTTTGTCGTTAAGGTCTTTATTTATTTATTTATTTATTTATTTTTTAGGTCGTTTTGCACTTTGGTCAACTTTTGTCGTGTAAAAAGGCTTTAATAAACCTGAATATGAACCCATTCACTACACAGTATCTAGCTTAGTTCACTGCCTCTGCCTCTATGATCAATTACATAATGATAATAATAATTATAATCTTTATTTACCGTATATAGCACTTTATTTCAAAAAGTTACTAAGTGTTTACAGTATCAAAAGACATTTAAGAAGCATAGGCAGGTCTTAAAGCAACCTACATTTAGTCTAACAGAAGGTGATTGTAGTGAAGGTGTCTTCATCTCCCTCCTCCTCCTCTTCCTCTCCTTCTTCCTCCTCCAGATTGTCCATAACTGGCGGGAGGACCAGTACCAGGACGACTGCAAGGCCAAGCAGATGATGCACGAGGCCCTGAAGCTCAGGCTCAACCTGGTAAGCCAACACACACACACACACACACACACACACACACACACACACACACACACACACACACACACACACACACACACACACACACACACACACACACAGAGTTGTGTCCATCCCTTGTGGATATACTGGACTATACTGAATCCCAATGTCCACCCTTAGCCCTGGACCTTCAAAGACTTAACTGCCTTGAACTGGCCAATCACAAGGAAGATGATTCACAAGGAAGATCTTTCTAGTTAAGTCTTTGAGGATCCAGGGCTTAGGGTTGACATTGAGACTCAGCCATTGTGTCTCCATATCTTTCGGTGTGCACTGTGCAGTCATAGTCTGCACTGTCAGTCAGAGTTGCTCTGTTTCTAGTGTGCACATAACAGGAATTAAGCTGATAGTCATTTTTGCCGTGTAAACATGTAGTGTAAGGTTTTTCCAAACCTTGAAAGTTCTCACACTTTTTTTTTTTGTGTGTGTGTGTGTGTGTGTGTGTGTGTGTGTGTGTGTGTGTGTGTAGAAATTACATGGCAGAGAATATAGAAGCAAAATTGTTTTTTTTGTGGAGGTGTGGTCTCTCATGTGTGACTTCTCCTGTGTTGCAGGTTGGTGGGATGTTTGACACAGTCCAGCGCAGCACGCAGCAGACCACAGAATGGGCTGTGCTTCTACTGGACATCATCAGCAGTGGAACAGTGGACATGCAGTCCAACAAGTAAGACTCCGCTATGACCCACTGCTTGATCAATGCTAATAGCTAATAAGAATTTTATATGACTTTACTACCACACTCTGTCTACTTGTAGCCTGACATAGCCCGCCCATAATACGAATGCTCATCCGTATCCATGGTCTGGGGACGGTCTTCATGGGCGTGTTTACATCGGTAGAGAGGCAACCGGCCAATAAGCGAAGCTGAGTAGACGAGCTGTCCAATCGTTTCAAACCAGAAGTGAATGCCCTCCCCCCCGCAGAATAATCGTCAGGTTAAAGAACCTCCAGACCATGAATACGGATGAACAGCAGTATTATGGGCGGGCTATGTCGGGCTAGTCTACTTGTATATCTCCGACACTTTCTACCCATCAGCCTTTATGCAAAAATCGTTTTAAAAATAAACTGGTCTGAGCACAAAATTCATTTCTGATCCATAGTACACAATCACCTGTCGCTTGTCTATTGATAGGTGTACTAGTCGTGTACATTTTCCTCCAAAATCCACCTGAATCCCATTCATTTCAATGGGAAATTTACTTTCATCAATTTATATTTATATACTATATTTATATTTCCTCAATTAGGATTTCTTAGGACTTTTAGTATGCTGTTCTGGACATCTCATAGAAATGATCCAGGCTGCAAAAAAAATCTTTTACAATTAGTCTGTTGTAAAACACTACTTTGCCTGGACTATATAGCTTGTCTATTGATAGGGGTTTGGCTGTTGTGATTTCTTTTCTCATGACTCCCTAACTGTCTATTCTGTTCTATCCTATCCTATCCTATCTTATCCCAGTGAGTTGTTCACGACCGTGCTGGACATGCTGAGTGTGCTGATCAACGGCACGCTGGCTGCTGACATGTCCAGCATCTCTCAGGGCAGCATGGAGGAGAACAAGAGGGCCTACATGAACCTGGTCAAGAAGCTCAGGGTGAGTAGTTACAGTAGTACTGATCCACAGCCCTGCTGCACCACCGACTCCAGTGTTATTTCTAGACAAAAATCACCTTCAGACATAAATCATTTTTTAGAGCTTTCACAAATATTCAAAAATTATGTGTTTGTCGTGGTGTAAGGACAAATCGGATAACGTAAAACCTCAACTTCAACTGTCCCATAGTTACCTGTAATTAAGATGTAAAAAAAATAGTTATGAAATTCATTTTAAAGGTAATTTATAGCATGCATCTGATGGTTTATGTAATGCATAGCGAATTATGGTGGCTAGTCTCTAAATTGACCATGTATATTTTTCATAATTTTACATTGCCAACTTTGGCAGCAACAGAAATTCTTGTGGTCAATTCACATAGTTTTAGATTATGTTCAGATTGAGTAGAGGCCAACTTTAATGGCCAAAAGCTTCACTAGCAAAAAATAAATTTGACTAAAACTGTATTTTGGTACCTGACCCCAGTAACGTGCTAATATCACCTGTATGTATGTTTGCTTGTAAACTGAGTGGTTTCCCTCTGTCTGTGTTTGTTTGGTGTTTTGCACACGTGCAGAAAGAGCTCGGGGACCGGCAGTCAGAGAGCTTGGAGAAGGTACGGCAGCTGCTCCCCTTGCCGAAACAGACACGTGATGTCATCACCTGTGAGCCCCAGGGCTCCCTCATAGACACCAAAGGCAACAAGATCGCCGGTTTTGAGAAAGAGGTACACACTCACACACACACACACACACAAACTTACACTTACTCAATCTCTCTCTCCATCACTCGCATAAGCACAATTCATTCTCTGTCTTTTGAACTCAACCTGCAGTCTATCCTCTTTTCTTTGGGCACACACACACACACACACACACACACACACACACACACACACACACACACACACACACACACACTTGTCCTCAATCAACCTGCTGTCTACCTTGAGCTTTGCTAAGCCGTGTTCCCTCGCTCCCAAACACACACACACACACACACACACACACACACTCTGCCATAGGCTCGCTTCATTCTTCAGCCTCTGTTGATCTCCACGGTAGCAATTAGCTGAGTTCGGGGACATCTGGGGACAGTTTAAATGGCTTTTAGTGACAAGGTCCCCGGAGATGAAGGTATGTTCCACTTGCCTTCAGCTCCCTAGAGGCTCAGACTCTTTCCCCTCCCGCACAATTAAACTAAGCACGGTCATCAGTCTGGCTTTCAATTGAAACTCCTCAAGCTGAGACAGGCCTTTGGCTTTCCGTTAGAAATGCCTCTGTGATCAGATTTAATCCTTAAATGCTGTGGAAATGTCTTCATACATCCTCTTGTGACTAGATTAGCTTTTCTTTTGCATTGTGACCATTGTCACTATTATTGGCAAGTCACTTCACTTCGGTTCTGATGCAGACTGATTGAAACTAATTGTAGTAAGTGATAATTAATAAGACTTGCATGTGTTTTAATCCCAACGTCAATTTTTAAGGGTGTACTATCCCATCAGATTAAAGGCAAAAAGCCCTAAAAAATACAGTTAATAAGACTTGCATGTGTTTTAATCCCAAAGTCAATTTTTAAGGGTGTACTATCCCATCAGATTAAAGGCAAAAAGCCCTAAAAAATACAGTTAATAAGACTTGCATGTGTTTTAATCCCAAAGTCAATTTTTAAGGGTGTACTATCCCATCAGATTAAAGGCAAAAAGCCCTAAAAAATACAGTTAACAAAAAATACATATTTGTATTGATGCTCTTGTGTATATACATCAAGAGCATCAATACAAATATGTATTTTTTTTTAACTGTATTTTTTTAGGGCTTTTTGCCTTTAATCTGATGGGATAGTACACAGTGACAGGAAATGAGTGAGAGAGAGATGGGCAAGGATCGGGAAATGACCTTGGTTCACACTTGAACCCAAGTCCTCGGATTTATAGTACGACGCACTAGCCCGCTGAGCCACGGCGCCCCCGCCCAAATATTTTTTTTGGATTGTGGATCTGTTCTTCACTCTCACAGCTCATAATATCTTCTTTTCCCCTCTCCTCTTTTCACCGCCCCACCACACAGGGCCTGCAAGTGTCCACCAAGCAGAAGATCTCGCCATGGGACGTGTTTGAGGGCCTCAAGCACTCGGCGCCCCTCTCCTGGGGCTGGTTCGGCACGGTGCGCGTGGACCGCAAGGTCACCAAGTTCGAGGAGCAGCAGCGGCTTCTCCTCTACCACACGCACATCAAGCCCAAGCCGCGCAGCTACTACCTGGAGCCGCTCAACCTGCCGCCCGAGGAAGAGGAGCCGCCCACGCCCGTGCCCCAGGAGCCCGAGAAGAAGATGGCCGAGGCCGTCAAGGCCGAGAAGAACGTGTCGGCCGTGCCCACCGAGACCAAGAAGAAGTCCAAGAAGAAAAAGCCCTCATCCACCACAAAGCCAGAGGTGGGTCTGCCCAGGCAGGCAAATGGAACTCCTGTAAGTCTTTGGCTTTGCTTTTGGTTCTTTTTTCTATGAGGTCACAACTTCTGGAATGTTCTACCTTCTACATTTGTGTTGAATGCACTTGTTGTTCATTTCAAGGATACAAGGATGCAAGGAGTTTTTCTATCTATATGAAAATCTATATGATTACTACTGTAAAAAAAAAAATCCAGTGAAATTTGTGACTGGTGTCATTTTGCGTATTAGTCAGGGGAACTCCATTGCTGTTATAGATTGATTTACAAGGCTGTCAGAGTGGATTGTGACGAGAACGTTTAAGCGATAGTTTATTTTGTTGTAGTTGACAAGATCTATAATGATGTCGGTGTTCCCAAAGAGGGGGGTATTGTTTGTGCAAGCACATGCCTTTTTTTTTTTTTGCTTGCCCCACTGTACGAGGAATCCTATGAGCCTCAGCCGAGCAAGATTAATGGCAACCCACGGATTCCTCACTGTGCTGAAGCCTGACCTCAGCACTCATGAGCCCTGTGATACCCCTGAGAACATGAAGCCCATTGAATTCCGTTACAGTGCAAACACTCTGACATGGAACGCTAACAGTGTCTTCAAAATGCCTGGTTATACAATGAACAGTACATGGTACAGTGAAACCTATCCTACATAAACCGAAAGGTTTATTATGATACTTGTGAAATAGTTCATGATAAGGACAAGCCTGTCCAGTGTACGACTGTGTGCCAGTATCTGGAAAATTGACAGTTTAGAACTTTGCAGCTTGGAGCGTTGTTGTCACAGAGATGTGTTGTGGTCTTTGTTGTTGTTGTGGCTACATTCAAGTGTGCTTGTGTTTTCCTCTGTTTGTTGTGTCTGTTGGAGGTGGGGGGGTAGTAAAGTGCAGGACACTTTGCACTATGCAGTGCTTGCTCGCCACACTGAAGTGGCTCAATACGCAATCCTCCTGTTACACAAGCACCTCTCGGCCTATCCACAGAGTGCAAAATGCTGTGTGTGTGTGTGCGTGTGCGTGTGTGACTGCATGTGTGTTTGTTGACTTGACTCGAATAAATTTGACTGTTTGTTTGTTTGATGATTATCCCCAGGACTATGGGCCGCGCAACCCAGCGGTGGTGTCCTATCCGGGAGGCATGCCTCAGGATATGATGGCGGCCCAGCAAAACCCCTACAACCGCATGGGTTACACCCAAACCCAGATGGGCATGTATGCTCAAAATCAACCCCTTCCACCAGGTCAGTCCCTCCCATACACCGGTCCTAACTATCCAATCTGCAGTTGATGGCGCCATGTGGTGTTTTTTGTAGGTTAAAAGACCTAAAAACTACTTAAAACGCGCAACAGAATGCAGAAGGAAGAAAGTAACTTTTACGAGTCAGAAACACCTAAACTTCCATCTTGTTCAGCAAGCATGCAAACCAACTAGCCCTGGCCATGGTATAAACACAGAGCTAGTTTTTCATAACAGTAGTCGATTTTGAATAATGAATCTTCAAAGCTCTCCTGTAACGCTGTTTGTTGCACTGTCTGTGGAGAGTATCTTAAATACACTGCAAAATCTCCGGACAGCTGAGAACCCCATGAGAGAACCTTATAGCACTTTCAATAAGTTTTAAAAGGAATAATGGTCAAAATGTTATGAAATGAAATGTGTGTGTGTGTGTGTGTGTGTGTGTGTGTGTGTGTGTGTGTGTGTATGTGCGTGTAATGGTGTAATAACACTAATTCATAGTGCTCTCAGTTGTCGCACCTTGAAGTGAGTAGTCTAATCTTCAGCACGAAACCACAAAGTCATTAGCTAGCAGCTTTGTCTCAGCAGCACACACCATCACCTTCTTTGTGTGCATCTGACTCTTCATGTGCGTTACTATACATCTGTCTGTGTCCACAGGAGGCCCGGGGCTGGACAGTCCCTACAGGCCACGAAACATGACGCCCAACAAGATCATGGCCACGCGGCCCAACTACCCCGGCATGGTGCAGATGCCGGGCGGCACCATGCCCAACATGATGAGCATGCAGAAGGATCAGTTTCAGATGGGCTACAAGCCGCAGCCGCCCATGGCGCAGAACCAGATGCTGCGGCATCAACTGCAGGTCAGATTGGTGAGTCCCATGCGCCTCGGACGCATGTAAGACTTTACCGTTTCTTCGCACAAGGGACTACTGTGGGATTGATGATGATGATGGTGGTGATGGTGGGGGAGATCTTTTGTTCCATTTACTGATGGAGATCCCTGTGCACGGCTACTTTATTCCAAGTGACCAGGTGCTGCTGGGTTACAGGTAGCTTGGTGGACAACACACTTTATGAAAAGACTATGGCTACTCTTAATAGGCATTTGTTTATTACCTAGCAGGTAGATACTGTGAGAACTTACATTTAGCTTCCAATCAGCAAAGACATATTGTATGTTAATAGTAGAGCAAACAGAAGTGTTAGAGAGGTCACTGACATAGTACTCTACTCTAAATCCAATATTGATCATAAGTAACTGCTTGATCAGAAGTTAGCCCTTGCCTCGCTATAGGTAGGAAGAACATAAGTGACAAAAAGTGATGATGGCTACCACACATAGGAATTTTGACACCATTTTGAATGGATTTAGATAGGTATGAGTGCCAGATTTTTTGCTGTTGTTGTCGTTCTGTTTTGATGGTGTCTCTTGAGTCCACTGAGATTTGTAGCCGATCCCTCCATTTCCAGTTTAATCTGACTATTAGCTGATCAGATGGACCGTGTTTGCTGTGCTTCCATAATATTATCAAAGCTGTTAGGAGATCAGAGTGTTTAGGGGGGTGGGGGTGCTAAATGCGCTGCCAGTTTTTGAATCCCCTCCGAATGTGTCCGTCTGATATCTAATGTGAGCCTCTCCAGAATGAAATAATATTTGACACCATTAAAATTAACATTATAATGTGTCCTGTCTTTTCAGAACCAAATCAGGCAAATGAGTTCCAATCCACAATATCAGTCAATGCAGCCAACACAGGTAAGTGCTGAAAGGAGCGCGTTTCTATAATAGTTATTCAGAGAAACAAGAAGCAAATAGTATTTTAGTAGATTTAATTGGCAAACTCATTGTGAAGGTTTGGAGACTACTCCACCTTTTTATGAAAAAGCATTATTCACCACCTTACCTGTAGTTACATTTGTGGGTTAAAGCATTTAGGTTTTTAGCCAGACAGCAACTCTTTGGCAACATTACATTTATAAGATAAAGCTGAAATTAGGGTTACCAGACTAGGAAAACGCATGCACTGAGACCAAAATACTTCTACCCCCGTATGTAACTCCAAGTAAGACTGTGGATAGCCCAATTTTATAAGAAGGTGGAATATTCCTTTTAATGTATATTTCTCTTGATTCTCTTCAACAGAATCTTTCCCAGGGCTACACCAGTTACATGGGGGGAATGCAGTCCCACCCATCGCAGCCGGGCGGCATAGTTCCGCCGTCGTACGGCACCCAGAATTTCCAGGGCAACCACCCTGGCACCAACCCCGGCGTGGTGGACCCGCTAAGGCAGATGCCACAGAGACCCAGCGGCTATGTTCACCAGCAGGCACCAGGGGGATACGCAGCACACCCCATGCAGAACATCCAGAGGTAAGAGAGCACACACACACACACACACACACACACACACACACACACACACACACATATATATATGGCTTGAAGTGAGCAAGCCACACTTTAATCAATGAGGAGGACCTCACAAAAACAGCCATTCCAACACTAATCATGTTCAGTTTGGAATTAACAAAGGGCTTTTCAATGTTTTCTCAGCACCATAAAAACTTTATTGTTCCGGAAGTAAATCAACCCTTTTTATGCCTCGTTAGTAGAAAAGTCAATTATGCTGTTTGGTAGATTAAAAGGGTGATTCCAACCATAAACTATAAACTTTTTAGTACTTTCAACCCAAGTTATATATTTAGAAAGACACCTGACCTTGTACACACAATAGGCACGTTGTACCTAGCCATAGAGGGCTGCCAGACCTGTATATTTTTTCTGAACTTTATTTGCGGACAACGCTGATTTGGGCTGTGCAATATATCGAAATTAAATAATGAATACGACAAAAGATATCCAAATTATATCATTTTAGTACTTACCAAAATAATTGTCGTAATGATCAAGCAGCCCTAACTGATGCTAACATAGTAGCATGCATTTTTGAACTAAATTTGTAAGAAGACAATTCTGATTCTAACACACAGGCATATGCATTATTAGTGCTTTCATCCCAAGTTACAAATGTAGAAAGACACCTGACCTTACATAGAAGGCTACCAGAGCAGCATTTACTTATTTTGTTTTTACTTTATTTCTAAGAAGCCAACTCTGATGCTAACATACTAGCATATGCATTTTTGTCCCTCTTCTGCCGGCCCAGGTTCCCTCACCAGCCCATGCAGCAGTCTCAGCTCATCCACGGGCTGACCCACATGGGTGGCCAGGGCATGCATCCGTCCATGCGTCCCAACCAGATGATGGACCAGCAGCAGCAGCAGGTGCAGCAGCAGGCGCAGCAGCAGGTAGCTCAGGCGCAGCAGCAAGCCCAGGCCCAGGCGCAGCAGCAGCAACAGCAGCAGCAGCAGCAGCAACAACAACAGGCACAGCAAGCACAGCAGCAGCAATTCATGCGGCAAGCAGCTCTACGGGTAAAAGCCATGACGACGCAGTAGTTCACCTCACAAGGGCTACAGAGGGAGCTTGTTTGTTTATGACGACATTTTTAAAAGGATCCCCGGATTGTTTAACCCGGAAGTCAATGAGGCGTAACCGCAACTTGACGAGTGAAATGATTTTCAGGTTCTAATAAAAAAAACTTTTAAATGTTTTTGAATAATGTTAATTAAAGTTGACGCCCAACTAGCCAGGGATCCTTTTAAGTCTAGAACTCCTTTTTTTTTTTTTTTTTTTTTTTTAATGATTGTTTAGCAGTGAGATTCAAAGGACTTTTGCATCTACTTGATCTTCTCGATCTACAATTTTAGTGATCACTTTGTGTGTTTGTGTTTGTGTGTGTGTGTGTGTGTGTGTGTCCTGGCAACAGCAGGCTCAGCAGCAGCAGCAACAGCAGCAGCAGCAGCAGGTCCCACAGCAGGTGCAACCGCAGCAGGTTCAGCAGCAGCAGGTCCAACAGCAGCAGCAGGTCTCCGTGGCGCAGCCACCAGCGCCGGCCCAGAACCAGCCCCTCATGCAGCCACTGCCCCCGCAACAGCCAATCGTAAGTCAGCACGCCATCAAGAGACCGCTTTTGTCAACTAGAATACTTCCTGTCTGCATTAATGCATTACATCACAATAAGAAGAGATTCTTTTAAGTTCTGTCAGCCAATGAGAACTGGACTTTGACTGCAAAGAATCCCCCTTGCAAAGATTGAAGCAGGAAACGTTTGGAGCTCTCACTCCGTTTTTACCCTCTCTGACGCCATCAAGAGAGCGCTTTTGTTAGACGGATAAGGATGGGATATAGACACACTGAGTCAGCCATCAGAGCTTGGAGTTGACTGCTCTGATAATAATGTGATCTAGTCTGAAATGGACAGAATTATGGAATGGAATAGTCTGATATTTGACATGCTGATGTGTCATACTGTATTTTTAGTCATCTTAATTGAGACTGTGTGTGTGTGTGTGTGTGTGTGTGTGTGTGTGTGTGTGTGTCTTTGTGTCTTCGTGTGTGTGTGTGTGTCTGTGTCTGTGTGTGTGTTTTTAGTTCCCACGGCCGGGTATGCAGCAGACTCAGCAACAGCAGCAGACTGCAGCCCTGGTCAGACAGCTACAGCAGCAACTCTCAAGTAAGTCAACACACACACATACACACACACTCTATTAGTGTTTGTCAGTGCTTGCCTGCTAGTGGCTGTTAGTGCTTGGCTGACTGTGATCCTCACTTTGGATGGATGCTCAAATCTTTTGTTTGTTGAATTATTAGTGTTTAAAAATCTCCTTTTTACGTGATTATAATTTTCTAAATATAAATCTTTTCCTTCATTCAACCAGATACGCAACCTGGACAGAACACAGCCCCCTATTATTGAGAGAAAGCAGGTCCGTGTGTGAGACCACGTGTATGAGAGAGTGTGTTGTGTGTGTTTGTGTGTGTGTGTGTGTGTGTGTATGTGTATGTATTTCTGTCATGGATGGAGATGGGCACGAGTGTATGGATGAATGCTCAGGCGGACTGTTGCAGTGGCAGATCACTCTGACTGCAGACAGCTTGCTTTGAGAGAACTGACTGACTGCCGGTGGTTTAGCTGAATGCTAAAATGACCTGAAGCCTGTGTACAGCGCTCAAATATGGGCCGAAAAAAATCAAGCCGACTTGACTTCACATCAGACATGTAATTACGATCTCCTTTGGAAGGCACTCTGCTGTGAAATAGTGATCATGGAGAAGAGAATGGAAGAGTATGTAAAAAAGAAGAGCAAGAAATTATAAGAATAATGCAATTTTTATTTTATTTCAATTTGTACAATTTTTTCAGTTTGGTGTATTTCTCATTAAAAAAATCATGTCTGTTTTTATGTCTTGGTCTTTGTGTACATCGCTGTTCTTCACCACCTAGAGCACTACAAACTGAGAAGTTTGCCACATAGTTGCAAAAGATCTTGAATAAGGTCTTAATTTCGTATTTTTTGACACATGATAAGTGCAGTAAGCCTTTCTCCCTAAACATGTATACGTATCACAAGATAACAAAAACACAGAACAAAAAAGAATGCCATAGGGGGAAAAAAACTGTGCTCTTTGCTGGGCACATTTTGAACCTTGACGGTTAACTATGCCAAGGAGATGATGTACCGTCCTATAGACCGATATGTTATTTTAACATTGATAAAATGTCATTTATAATAAGCATACAGTACATACTATTAGAAAATGTTTGGTAAAATACCACAAGTTTTCCTATTTTTGTTTAGAGTTCAATGTGAACTATTGGAAGAATATGCATGAATTTCAGATTATTGGAAAACGTTGCCCTGCATCCTGCTTACTAAATTGCTTTTATTTAAACAGCCGTTGTGCTGTGCTACCAGCATTAAAAAAGAAAGTGTGAATCCTGCCACTGTCACAGTTTATAGGGAAACCTTACAAAAGTGTGATGTCTGCTTCCCCCTAGAGGTCACTGTGACTTTTGCTAGATGCATAAAATCACAACAAAATTAACTCATTTGTATTAGTTTTCAAACCGTTTATTTGCAAATGGCAACAAAAAAATGAAGCATGAAATAATTTATTTAGAGGCAATTCTATTTTTCTTGTTCTTTTTGGCTTTCTCTTTCCCCGTGTCCCTTTCAAGACGGTTAAAAAGAACTCCAGTGTCAGGACCCAGTGTTCGCCCCTCAAAGCTGCAGTCCCTCCCATGATACCTCTCCAGGAAGTGCACTGCCTCCCAGGAGCGCTCATCAGGCCCCACCCCGAGCCTAGAGAGCAGCTTATCAGCGAGGCCAGGCACCACGGGCTGAAGGAGTGTCCCATATACTCTCAGACACTCCATTGACACATGGAGGATGGTGTCATGCCACTGCTTATCCTCTGCCTTGTTACAGTCGAGCTTCCACGGTGAGTGCCTCTGGACAAAGCCATTCGTCTGCCTGACACAAGCACTAATGGCCTCCAGAGCCTTGTAGATGTGCAGGCTCTCAAAGTGTTCCTGCACAACTTTTGGAAGTTCGCTAACCGAATCGAGCATTTTGTAGTCTTCCGGCACGGCACGGCCTGCGGGTTCTTCCGCGCTTCCCTTAGGGAAGGAGGCAGAGCAGAAGTGGGGATAGACCTGGGTGGGATTCAGTGTGGGGGCCGTGCAGCGGTTCAGCAGTCCTCCAAGAGCATCAGCCAGCTCGCTGTTCAGCAGCTTCACCACTTTGGCATCGTTATAGTCACAGTCATGCTCCGGCACCCCTTGTCTAAGTAGAAAATACCTCAAGCCGTCTACTGTGTATCTTTGTGACGTGCTAAAGGGGTCCACCACGTTCCCCAGGCTCTTGGACATCTTCTTGCCCTGCACAGTCCAGTGAGAGTGCACATTTATGACCCGGGGGAGAGGCAACCCTGCAGCCAGCAGAAATGCTGGCCAGTAAATAGCATGGAATTTCAGAATGTCCTTTCCAACAATATGGTGGGCGGCGCTCCACCACAAATCGTGTTTTTCTGGGTACCCAGCTACTGTGAGGTAGTTGACCAAAGCGTCCAGCCACACGTATATGGTTTGTTCCGGGTCGCCAGGGACGGGAATGCCCCACTGCAGTCTGCTTTTCTGTCGAGAGATGGACAAGTCTGGCAGCTCGGTGTCCAGCCACTGGAGAACCATATGGTAAAACTTCTCTGGCCGCACTGCGTTTGGGTTCTCCTTTAGCCACTGCTGCAGGGGAGAACGGAACGCGGACAGGCGGAACATGTAGTTCTCCTCCTCCATCCACTCCACCTGTAGAGAACAGCAGCACAGTAAAAGGCAGTGAGAGAAGTGTCAAGTGAAGAATTAAAATTTCTGAATTTCACTGAACATCAATGTGTCACATTTTTAGGGTGCACCAATGCAACCAATGAAATAATGCTAGTGTTTATTTATTTATTTTTTTAACCATTGAACAAGTTTAGGTGGCATTTGCTCCCAAAGCTGTAACATACTGAAGCTCTGATTATGACAGAAATATACTTCCCTAGATGACTATTTGACTCTTCTTTATCTGTCCTCTGTCATAATCATGAGGTTTAATTACACTTTAGAAGTGGGGTTCATATTTATTAACAGATAAGAGCATACAGTATAACGTTACTCGACCTTGTGACCACTCTCTGTGGAAATGTGAATCACTTTCCCATCGACATCAGTGGCTTCAGTGACCTGATTGGGCATGAGAAAGCTTTCATCCTGTGTAGAATACCATCCTTCATAGACTCCTTTGTAGATTAACCCCTTTTCATGCAGTAACGTCCAAAAAAGCTCAACTGTGCGGCGGTGTCTGTCCTCTGTGGTTCGGATGAAATCGGTGTATGAAATGCTGCTTCTCACAAAGAGGTCTTTAAATCTCTCGGATACTTCATTGCAGAATGTGTGGGGATCCTTGTTTAGAGACTCTGCAGCTTGTTGGATCTTCAGACCATGTTCATCAGTGCCTGTTAGACAAGAGCAACTTTGTGACTACAACCACAATGGCTGAAGGAATCCTACTTTGAGTTGATTCATCCCAGGTGAACATTTAGGTAGGCTACTTGTGATTTTTAGGTGACCTGCAGATATTGAGGTCTTATCAATGAGCTAGTTATTATACATGACACACAATTCAGATATTGATGTCTATCAATGAGCTAGTTATTATACATGATGACACAAATTCAGCTGTTCACTTACCAGTTGCAAATCTTGAGTTAAATCCTTGCAAAAGCTTGGATCTGTGCAAACAGTCAGCCGTCACTGCTGAATAGAGGTGTCCAATGTGAGGGGCAGCATTTACGTAGAAAATAGGGGTTGTAACATAAAAGACTCTCACAGACTTATCTGTGTGCGTGAATCGAGATGACATCCATTGATAACTCCCCATAGATGACCTAAACGACAATTTTACGGAGATCTGACTCCTTGACCTTACTGAGTCAAAACAACGTGACAGCACAGTGAGATGTGGTTTAATCTTCATGTCGATTCTATGCGTGTTGCTACACCTAGACCAAAATATGTCGTTGAGCTGATCTTTCTGTCAAAGCCAAACTGACCACCTCGATGTATCGTTCCTTTCCCAAACATTTATCTGTTGTTCTCCCCATACTTTATTCACTCAAGAGACAGCTAAGCTCATGCATGCCTCAATGTTACAACAGCTCCACACTACCATATACTTCCGGGAAGCACGTAATACGACCTGACGTCAAATTGTCAACTTCGGCTCAGAGCCTGATCCGAGCTATGCCGCGGGGTGGCGCTAAACGCTCGCTCTTTTGCTATGGGGAACTCTGACAGATCTGACCCCACCTGACTTCAAGTTGAGCAGTTGTCGCATGAATGTTCAGTACGCATTGATGTGCAATAATGTGCGTTCTCATAATATGCTACTTTCTGCATTTAACTTCGATATTGTCATATGAAGAAATTTTAGCATAAGCTTCGATAACTTGGATAAAACTCGGAGTTTTATTTCTTTTCATCTGGAAGATGGATTATTTACATGCTGATGCCTTCACTGTGATAGCCTTGACAACATGTAAATAAGGAGCAACGAACAGAAATTTTCTCACCAGAAAAGACTTACCAGGAAGTTTGGTGTTTAGCCTTAACTACACGGGCTGAAAATCACTGGTTACGACAGGCTACGCGACAAAGGTTTGTATCAACTTTACTTTTCTTGACTTTTACTTTAAAGGTTTTTAACTATCACTCCCCACCCACTCATCCTCAAGATAAAAAAAAATGTTATGTCGATCAGACGTTATAATTGACACAAATATAGTCAAAGACTGTGCGTAAAAAGCTATCCTTTATTTTCTTCAAGACCACCAGGGGAATGTGATAATCACATGATTCTGGTTAGCGCAGAATCGCTAGAATGCTATAGGTACTGGCAAAGAAAGTGGATTTGTTTTTAATGAACGATATCCAAGATTCACTGATCCCTTTTTGCTTTTAGATGGATGGTGATGTTGTGACTTCGTTTGACTTCTACATTGGACTGGGTCTAGCTGTCAGTTCCTGTATCTTCATAGGAGGAAGTTTTATCTTGAAGAAGAAGGGGCTTTTACGCTTGGCAAGCAAAGGGTCAATGAGAGCGGGTAAACCTATGAGATTATGTTTTCCTGTTAGTTAATTGATTTATGAAATGATGTTGGATTTGCACAGGACATTGATACATACAACCCAAGACATATGTATGATGTGTCCATTTTTGTTTAGGTCAAGGGGGATATGCTTACCTGAAGGAGTGGTTATGGTGGGCTGGACTTATATCAAGTAAGTGAGACAGCATCACTTCTTACCATGCTTGTTGAGAACTCAAATGGCCCATCCCAGTGGTTAAGCCAGTTGTTGATGCTTTGATCTTGTGCACCCTGGCCTTACACAATGATCTTTTTATTTGTCTTGAACATTAGCTCTTTGTTTTCACACAGTCGAAGAGATGCGTCACTGGGGGGTCAGTATGGCTTGTAATTTGACACAGACAGATTCAGATTGCAATCTATGTGGTAGTGTCTGTGTATGCCTACTATAGCATCCTGAATCTTGTTTGACATAAAAGTGTGGGTGACTACGTTCCCAAAAGACAAAGTAAGATAACAAAGGCTATCATCATTCTCTGTTTGACAGTGGGAGCAGGAGAGGCAGCAAATTTCGCAGCTTATGCCTTTGCCCCAGCCACATTAGTGACACCCCTTGGCGCACTGAGTGTGTTGGTGAGGTATGGGAATTCACATGAATGTACAAAATATGCAATGAGTTAAAAGTAAATAAAGATAAAGAGTTGTCATGCTTGCAAGTTATGTGCGTTAATTCTATTGATCATGGCGTGCAGATGCATGCATGTGTGCTGGTTGTTCTGTGCAAGGCACTGATGTGTTGGTAGGTTGATAAATGTTTACCATGCATGTTGCAATTTTGACAAGATTTCATAGTAATTTTTGTTCTTTCCCACAGTGCTGTGTTGTCCTCTTACTTCCTTAATGAGCGGCTGAATGTGCATGGGAAGATCGGCTGCCTGCTTTGTATCCTGGGCTCCACAGTAATGGTCATTCATGCCCCGCAAGAGGAGGAGGTGGCCACATTAGGCGCCATGGCTGAGAAACTTAAAGACCCTGGTGAGCAAGACTGTAGTCCTGCAGCTCCTGCGTTGCACTACACATGATCATATGTAAACATTACATAACATTACATGACATAATAAAGACTGGACATTAGTGAAATCAATATTTACATTCAGTCTTCATAGACTCAAGATGCAAGATGTATTTTGAGGAAGTGTTTATACAAAATGGCTAAAAAATGTATTGTTTCTCATTGAGGAGTCTTTTCTCACACTTGGTTCTTCTTTTTTTATTTCTGGATAGGGTTCATTGTGTTCGCTGTGTGCATTGTGGTAAGCAGCCTGGTGCTGATGTTCTTTGTGGCTCCACGTTATGGCCAGAAGAATGTCCTAGTCTACATTCTCATTTGCTCGGTCATTGGCTCTCTGTCTGTATCTTGTGTCAAAGGCCTCGGGATCGGGATCAAAGAGCTGTTTGCAGGTACTGCAGTACTTAAGGAACCTCTGTTTTGGTCTTTACTTGTGTGCCTAGTTCTCTGTATCAGCATCCAGATCAGCTACTTGAACAAAGCCCTGGACATCTTCAACACTTCTATTGTCACACCTATCTACTATGTATTCTTCACCACATCTGTCATGGCCTGTTCCGCCATCTTGTTTAAAGAGTGGCTACGAATGACTGCGGACGGCGCCTTGGGCACCATCAGCGGTTTCCTCACCATTATCCTTGGCATCTTTCTCCTTCATGCCTTTAAAGACATCACCTTCACATGGGACTCGTTACCTTTGTACCTGCGGCAGGTACATCAGAACGCTCCATGGGCTCAGCCTTATGCACCGCTGCCTAGTCACGACTACCCAGAGGACAGAAAGGCACTCAGGGACACTGGCAACAAGGCTGGCTCACCTCTGGAGGTCACAGAAAGGAGAAACAATGGCACACTCATGTAACACAGAAGACAGAGCCAGAGCATTTACACTCATTACCAGCAGTGAGAGGGGATACTGTTGAGGACAGTGTAGACCTTGTGATAATATTGCACTTCAATAGTCTCAACACTTCACTGACACTTTATCTTATTTCTACTGTACAGTATTCTATGATAACATGATACTTTGCTAAGAGATGTTACTGTTTTGAAGGAGCTTAATTACATTTTTAAAAAGCTATCAACTATGTGCATTTATTTCCATAATTTCATATTGAATGTGTTAACCAATTGCCATCTTGTCTTGGGTACCGAAATCTTACATAGTGTAGAAAAAGGCCTAAAACATAACCACAGATGATTAGCTTATTTATTTGCGTTGAAGTTGCATTCTATTGTCTATATAGTGCAGAAATTAACTTTACAAAATCCAAGCCTTTTGGACTGACTTGTACCTGTTGCATTTTTTAACATAATAAATATTTCCTCCAAAAATGGAATGATGTCTCTCTTACTGGTAGTAGGGCATTGTATCTCCTGATGGTTAAATGTTTAATAAGAAGGTTTTGTTGTTCATTATTATCACAAAAATAACATAACACTAACCATTTCATTTTCTCTTTATTGCCAATACATTATTAACATGACTCCATCATTAGCAACAATGCAACAAATCCAAATGTCCTTTACACTGTGACATTCAGTGAATTACAGGGCGGTGAGGTAAATGTCTCCAAGTTGTCCTCATTTTCAAGAACACAAGCAGTGACCAGATATGACCAAAACCATAAGTGACATGACACTTCATACGAAAATTAACGTTACTCCAGAAATGGCATCTTCCTCTGACTCCTGAGAGGTTAAACATCACAGATTCTCCCTTGCAACGCTGCTTCAACATTTTCCATCTTCCTTAAGTTACAGTGATGTAGAGAGACATATTGCAAAGAGCAACAGGCACTTTCTCTTCAAAATGTCACATTTGGGTTGGCTTACTGGGTCCACCTCAAAGTATACACGCAAGCTTGGGGTGACCCAAGCAAAACCACTTGGCCGGACGCAGATAAGTGTCGTTAGTCCAGATAAAGTTTATGCTATTACTCGGAAAATGCTTCTGAGATGGACCCTCTACTCCTCTGGGTCTGTTCCAGTCTGTTGAGGATAAACTGGCTTGTGTCAATGAACCGTTCGACACAATTTACAAAGCACACCTCCGTCCTGGAATCTAGCTTTGGACCCGGTTTATCCATACATTTTTCCTAGAACAGCAAGACAACATAGCCTTGTTACTATAGTTGAAGAACAATGATGGAAATGTATATTTAACTCATGCCAGTGTTCAGTGTTCATTACGAATCATGTACAATGAGTGAGGTAACGTAAGGCCAGGCCTAACTGTTAGCATTGACAGTTAGCTAGCCATAAGCCTCTCATTAGATGATAAGCAGACGACGTATGACACAACCATCTTACCCTATCATAACGTTATTTTTCCAACAACCTCACTAACAATGTTGTAGTCATTATTCATTAAATTCGATGGTGCTATGCTAGCATTAGCTTACAAGACTAGCATTAGCTTCACTAGTCAAGACTGCTGTACATTTGCCTTTACTTACCCAACATACTTCAGTCATCTGATGAACCAGCTGCTGAAACCTTTGCTTTTGCGACTCGATTTCGATGAAATGCTGCAACTGAGGATCTGCTGCTGCTCCCTGACTGTCCATTATTACAGTCCTAAAAAACTTGATTTGACACAAACGTCTAAATGAGCGAGTACAACAGCGTGTATCGACGAAACCTGTGCACTGCAGACCCTGACCTTCACGTGTCTGATGGACTGTTTACATCACAGGAAGCGGAAAATACTTTGACCAATCAAAACCTTCTTTAGCGCTACTCTACAACTACAGTAGCTGTCAAGCTTTTGGCCAACTTTTGGATTCCTCTGTTTGAATAAAAGTTTGGGTTTGGTTTGGTTAAAGATTAATTGCTCAAGAAAATGCAAAGAATGCAACGAAAAGGTCATAGTAATTCAAGAACATCCCCAGTTTATTTTCAATTGTTGGTAGGAATAGGCCTATAATTTAACATGGAAATGAAGTCTGGTTGAAACAATGAAATAGAATTAAATCTTATAACATGAATTATGTATTAATTATTACTACTAATATATTTATTATCTCCGGAGTATTATACAAATGAATTGCAATCCCCTTAATAGTAATAACATAGGTATAATAGGCTTCTGATGTATATATATTTATATATATATTTTACAAGTCTTGCAATTAATGACCATATCATAAAAATATAGATTTGGTTATAAACCCAGGGACCCGGTAAACACATTCACAGTATTTTTGATTCCCAGAAGATCAGAGGATGAATGCATGATTGTCTGTACACCTTGCTCAGTTCCTCTCAGATACTAAGTCTCTTTCTCTCTGACCCTGTGAAGCCAGCCCTCTTACACAGGATGTCCATCTCTGAGTCTTCCTCAGAAGGAGGTATGGAGAACGGAAGGGCCAATCATCTACTCCGCTGTCGCACAGTCATGCGGTTTACTGCATCTCATACAGCAGGTCTTGGACGTTTGGCACAAGCTCTTGAAAGGACGGTCGCTCTTCTGCTTTCTATAGATGGATCAAGAAGATTTTATTATGGTAACATTGAACAGTATGTGTATTCAAAATAAATAAGATATTCTTGTTTTGTTTCATTTTGTATGTGCAGTAGGGTTATAATGGCTTATATTACAATACCTCTCGCCAGCAACTGCCCATGATTGAGTAGACTCTCTCATTGGCCAGCTGGGGGCGATACAGGCGCAGTCCAGTTGACACTTTGTCTACAATTTCAGAGTTATTCAACCGCTCGTAAGGCATTTTTCCCATAGTGTATATCTCCCACATCAGGACGCCTATTGAAAAAAAAACCCCACAATATTTCATATTACACCTGACATGTGTTAATTCAATTCAATTCAATTCAATTCAATTTTGCAGTATTTATAGAGCGCACAAATACAATGCATTGTCTCATGGCGCTTTACAGACAGTATGGGGAGCACCCATGAGTAACTGTTAATGATGATTATGGCAATGAGATGTCACTACAAAGTTACTGACCATATGCCCATATATCAGACTTGCTGCTGAATTTGCAGTACAGCAGAACTTCAGGTGGAGACCAGCGCACTGGGAACTTTGTTCCTGCAGAGCTAGTGTACTCATCATCCAGCACATACCTGAAAGCAAAACAGATCATTTCTTCCACTTATTTAGCAAGAGTTAACATTGTAAAGATGAATGCTGTAGAATTATATTCTATATGGGTGTTCCCTTGGGTGTCAAAACCATTACTGTGGTGTTGTTAGCACCCTATTTACCAGTTGACAGATCTGAAAAGAAACATCTATCTTTTTAATGTAAGTTCCTGGTTGTGACTAATTTTTTCAAAAAGACAAATATATCCCCAGACTTGATACAGACTGATATACTGACATACCTTGACAGTCCAAAGTCAGTCACTTTAATGGTTCCATTTGCAGCTACCAAACAGTTCCTGGCAGCCTGAAAAAAACAGTCAAGTTATTGCTCATTAAGAATAAGCGCTCATCTTGGCACAATGAAATCTTACTGTAACACAGACCTGGGCAAACTAAGGACCGGGGGCCACATGCGGCTCGCAGAGCTATTTAATCCAGCCTGTGGAGCCCTCCCAAAATAGAATATTTTAAATAGAATATATTCTCATTTAGCCAAGGTGACTAAAATTATAGGCCTATTTTATCAAATTTGTTGTACTTGTGAAATACTACTTTTAACCCTGCATGTTAACATGCCCTTGGAGGAAAGTAGGGCTACTGGTATTTGATTTGCCAATTTACCAGCATCTACTGGTTGACTGTTAACACCCAGCCCATTAGTCAAAATCGAAAAGCCAATGTGGCCCTTCAGCCAAAATAATTGTCCACCCCTGCTATAACACTTACAAGATCTCTGTGAATGAACTGTTGAGACTCCAGGTAGGCCATCCCTTCACTCACATCTTTGCACATCTCTAAGAGATGAATAGCAGTTGGATTTTTCAGACTCTCGCGAAGATACGTCAGCAAACATCCATTTGAGAGGAACTCTGTGACTATGTAAATGGGCCTTTGTTTCGTACAAACACCGTAAAGCTGGACTAGGTTTTGATGACGAAGCTTCCTGGTTTGGTGAAGAGAAAATAGAAGGCTTAACTTTTGCATGTATAAAATGTAACCCAAAAGACATCAGTAGAGAGAGAGAGAGAGAGAGAGAGAGAGAGAGAGAGAGAGAGAGAGAGACTAAAGGAACTAGAGGAAATAATTAAATTTTTGCACTGAAATGTACACTCACATCATGACTTTGGCCTCCTCAATGAAGTCATCCTCAGACATTGATCCCTCTTTGACCATTTTAATGGCCACATCATGCTGTCCCTGCCACTTCCCATATTTAACCACCCCAAACTGCCCACAGCCAAGTTCTTTTATGAAGGTCAGATGGGTAGGGTCAATTTCCCAAACACCTGATAAGACAAAGAGTTGCAGGTATGAAGTATGTAAAATACCCAACCTCTTAAATGTTGCTGATTAGCTAACATTCAGTTTCTTCTCATTGTGATAATACTCACCATAGCCAAGACCAAAAGGGGATGGTGCACTGTCCGCCCGGTTGGATACAATATACTTAAGCCTACTTACTAAACCTGCAATGGAGAATGTACACACAAAGGTTATATGCTAACACAGTTTATACCTTCACCAAGGAGGTTATGTTTTCGCCTGCGTATGTCTCTCTTTCTGTCTGTCTGTGTGTGTGTGTCTGTTTGTCTGTGTACACCATAACTTGAAAAGTACTGCATGGATTTGGATGACATTTTCGGACAATGTGTACGTATATTGGGACAAGAACTGATTAAATTTTGGTGGTGATCGGTGATCCAGAACACCAATTGGAATTTATATTATGTCTGTGACCACATTGCCTTGGTGGAGGTCTGCGCTCTCTGAGTGCTTTTCTTGTTCAGTAATTCATTCATTCATTCATTCATTCATTCATTCATTTTTTCGGAAGCATGTGGTAGAGAAAAACATATGAGTGACCACACATGAGTGAATGTGTGCATTACAGCATTGGTTCTCAAACTGGGGTCTGTGGGACATTGCCAGGGGGTAATTGAAAAAGTTGGCTACAAAAAAAATAAACTGGTCTTACAGGGATAGAAATAGGCTAGGCTACTATTAAAACATTTCGTGGGCATTTGGTCTACAGAAAACCACTTCTGCACTGTAAGGTTTTGCCGCATGCTATTATGCATATGAAAGAACAAATAGCTATAATTCTTTTGTGATCAAGAGTCGTCCTTGAAAAAATTTGTCTCCATAAGGGGTCCCCGGACCAATAAAGTTTGAGAGGCCCTGCATTACAGTACCTGCTGAGTTGTGTTGATGGTAGTTGATGAGGTCTGGGATAGAGCTGAAGTTGTGTGACTGGGCCAGGTAGAACTGGCCTTGAGCAGTGGTGCAAATATTGTAGTGTTTACAGATACCAACAGTCTCCCTGGTGGGACACACAGAATTTAGTGTCAAAACATGGTAGTCAGAGCAGTGTCAAGGTTTTTAACGATTTTAGTCGATTTTAGTTTAACGATGAACTTGCAGCTTCCTCCTTGCAGTTCATTTCCTATTCACTGTTTTTCATTAAAGCTACACAAAGTAACAATTTGCCATTAATTCAGGCATCCTTTTTTAACCAAGCTATTATTGTATCATCTTCAAAACAATGTTAGTGGTGTATGATCCTAAGACTAGACTATACTGCCAACCAGCATTAGCTGCTATAGCATACACCTTCACTTTCTAATGTATATTGCTAGCATATAGCAGTAGCAATGTACATTTGGAAGTGAAGGTGTTGCCTGCCCTTACTTAGCTATAGCTAACTCACTACTCATTTGTTTGTGTTACTTTAATTGCATGTTCTGCTTTTTAGCCGTGCTATGCTCTTTACCACTACTCTCGGTCAGCGCTCCAGACACTCACCCTCCAACTCTTGAGAACACAGAGACTGTGTACTTCCCAGCTTTGCTTGAGTCTCGAACTAAGAACCCACCATCTTTGTTCTGTAAAGCACAGGAGTAGAATCTAGGCTAGCATTTCCACACCAATGAATGTGATAAAAACAGGCCTCTTGGCATGTACAGTAATTACAAAAGTTCATTTGAAAATAAATGAACCAGTATGTGTATAAATGTATAAATAACCCTAATATTTTGTTCTGTTTTACTCATTGCAAGTTCACAGGCAGAAAAGGCTTGAGTGCAACATCTATCATGTTTTTTTGTTTGTTTTTTTCTTCCCCCGCATGACTGCTTCACATGGTTGATTACTGACCTCTGTCTTCAGTAACTGCTCTGCCTGGCTTCTATTCATGTTCTTGCAGTACCAACTGTGCAAATATAGACACACAGACGTTAGCATATTATGACCAGCACTGTGAATAGGTGTGCACTGTGCGTGTCCTAAGATTAATGCAGAGGTATTTTTAATTTGCTCCCTCCGTGTTATTTCCTGTTTCTTCTGAAAGTGTGAAGCTTTAGACAAGCCAGTTTCATGTGTAGGGTCAAGATGGTAGCCAGTAGTCATACTCACTCGAACTTCTCCAGCCCATTTACTGCTAAAGTGACATAATTACTTGGAATGTATCCTTCATTCCTGTGAAGAAGACAGAAAAAGCAACCATTAAAAGCATTATCACCTAGAAAAATGGAATAGTGATTTTTGATTGGCTGCAAGGGTTCTATATGAAGATACAGAATGACCTATTAAGATCTTGTGGTCATTAGGCTTACAGGCTGAAATTAGTTGGGACCGGATTTGAGCAAAAATAAAGTGTGTCTATTCATTATTATGCATTTTGATATAACACCATGCATGCTTTAACATTGATAAAGATATCCAGGTGTGAATTAGGCAGAATTACTGAAACAAAGTAATAATGAGTCTTCAGTTCTGCCTGTCATCTTTCAAGTGAGATTTTAAAGTGACAGGGGTCCACCCACCCGTATTTGTCTCTGGCCCTCCACCAGTTGGGGTCTCCCATCTCTATAATGGTATACTCCTCATCCTTCCGCAGCTCCAGGTCTTGGGGGGCCATGGGTGGGTAGGGGTACTCAGCAATCACAGTACTGCCTGGGGAAGGGCCCTCCTCCTGTGGTGGTGGTGGGGGCTGAGGGGGGAGCGGTCTGGCGGGTTTCTCCTGAGGGGGGGGGGGGTTGTTGGGCATATTTTTACCACTAGTTTAATTATCTCAAAGTAATTATCTCGTTATCTCATAAATTGTTTGTAGAGAGTGATGAAATGACTGACCTCTTCTGGCGTGGGTGGGAGGGGTTTTCGGGATTTACGATGCGATTGCTTGAATCCTAGTAGATGTAGATAAGGTTTTTGTTACAACCAATTACAGATTATGTGTTGATTATAGTCTCTCTATTTAACACTTAATGGATGGATTGTTCATGAACTTCTATGCATTAGATTGCTCGTCCATGATGTGTGTTGAATTGCTCGTGCATGTGTATGTGTTGGATTGCTCGTGCATGTGTATGTGTTGAATTGCTCGTGCATGTGTATGTGTTGGATTGCTCATGCGCGTCACAAGCCCTTACTCCCATTGGTGGTCGCCTCTAGCACTTTGCAGCCCATGGCCTGTTTAACAACCTGCTGGCAGCATTTCCATACGCCGTCCTCCCAGAAGCAAGGGTGGTACTTCTGCATCAAGTCCTTGTTGAACCTCACAACTTTCACATGAGCGTGTGGGAAGACATTTGCATTAAATCAACACAGGATTTGCATGAGTGGCGAGAATTCGCACCAAGGTAGATAGATAGAGTCATTCAGTGTTGAATGACAGCGTGTGGCCTGTCATGAATTGGCCTTGATTATCATACTGACCCTTCCTTATCCGCTGTATCCATTGTCGTCGTATGTCATCTGACTTTGCGAAAATGTAGAGCGGTCCTTCATCATAGATGATCTAGGATTAACAAAAGGGCATCTCTGTAAAGAAGAACTTGTCAGATCTAAAGTATTGACCTATATCCCAAAACAACACTATTGCTCCTCAGATAAGAGTCTTTAGACTTTTGCGGAACATAAAGATTGAACAGTGTCAGATAAACTGTTACGTTTACTGCTTCTGCGAAGAAAAAAAAAACATCAAAAGGTTTTTCAGAGGCTGTCCTTGTTAGTGCTCAGAAGCTTGAGAAAAGGTCTGCATGTAATGTGCTGGTTCTCTTACCTTAAAAGGAGCATTTCCTCATTTGAAACTATTACATAAATTTGTAAGTTGTAAAATGTTACACTGTAAGGGGCACCGTAAAAAGTTGCATTAGTAAAATATGATGTGTGTGAGTATGTGTGAGAGAGCGTGTATGTGTGGTATTCAAAGTTGCAACACCTGCTACACTCATGAGCTTTTTCTTTTTTTTCAAAAGACCTGGTTTCACTTCTCAATATCCACTTTCATGAAGTCAGATCGTCGGCTCCTAACTATGGTTTAAGCGTATCGGGGGAACTGCTCTCTTGTGCAGTGATGTAAAGTGTTTCTGGACATGCAAACAATCAAATGCCCATTTTAGTTCCTATGAGTCAGAAATTAAAGAAGGTCTAACATCTGCATCAATTGAAGATCCATGCCAAAAGATCAGATTTTAAAAGACGACCTTTATGATCAGGCATGCTATGCCCTGTGTGTGCTATGTATACTCTGCACTATGTTGAAAAGTTTGAACGGGAGCAGAAAGAACGAAAGGTGATGTAAATGTACAGCTATTCATACACATTTGAGTCTAAAAATCTCACCTGGAAAGGAAACTGCCGTTCAGAAGGAGAACTGTCGTCTGGCTCTACCGTTTCTACGCATTTAATCTTTTCAAGATCGACTGTGCCTTTCAAACTTTTCTTTTTCTGTTGGTGACAGAAATGGTCGAGCCGTGTGTTATCAGTCAACCTCAGATGCAAGCAAAGATCCTTAACAACATGTGAAAATTCCCCAAATGAGTTGTCTGTGTGATGGTCAGTGCATAGCTTACCCTTTTCTCAGGGTCATAGTCGTAATAGGAGAGCTTGTCATCTGAGAGGACGAATAATCGTTCCTTGTAGTTTAATGGTGATGTCTTTTTCTTCTGTTGAGAACGTTTTATGAAAATCTCCTCCAGGTTGCTGTCTGACATGATGCCTCCTCCTAGTTATCTGAAGGAGATAACAATATTTGGATTAAGCTTGGCTGCTTGGGATATACTGTAAATATTTGTTATTACTGATGATAAAAAACAACAACTAGAAAAGCACTCGGAGAGCACAGACCTCCACCAAGGCAATGTGGTCGCAGGCACAACATAAATTCCAGTTTGTGTTCTGGATCACTGTTCACCACCAAAATAGGATCAGTTCTTACTTGTGCCAACATACACTTGTCCGAAAAATTTATCCAAATCCGTGCAGTACTTTTAGAGTTATGTTGTACACAGAGAGAGACACACACACACACACACACACAGACGCAAGCAAAAACATAACCTCCTTGGCAGAGGTAAAGACGCTGATCCTGTCTCTGTAGTACATGTACAACATAAAGAAACTGAAATATACTGTATGCAAAGTCCCTGAAAGTTGCAGGAAACAACATGGATAAACTGAAACATGTTTTTGTTTTTTGTTTGCTTTTTCGTTGTGGTCAGTCAGAATGACATCACTGCCCATAGCTTCTTTTATAACTCCATAAGCCAATGGGGGGATGTGTGCAGTATGCCACGTAAGAATTGCAAAACTGTTGTCTGAAGAAGGCCATCAGCCCAAAACGTTGTGGTGATTAAAATCTTTCAATAAGGAGTTTTCGTTTCAGTGTGCGGACTACTGTCATTTTCATTTCTGAAGTCTTTTAGTCCAGCACCTGTTAAAAATTTGGATGTGCGCGTTTTTTCAGCTTACAATAACCTCTCATAGGAAGTAACTTGTAGGTTGATGCACTCTTGCTTTGTGGGACTTTTGAGCATCCGCTGGCTTCACTGTGAACTAAGGTTGTTTTCCTCTCTTATCAGTGCACTCTGGGCCCTTTGGATGAACCCCTCTCTCCTCTCCTATTAGCAAATGGTCTGCTGAATGCATAAATGTAATGTAAATGTAACCCTTCTGCCTCATCTTCACACAATATTCCCTCTCTCAATGCACACAACTATGAACAGTATGCTAAAGTGGTCCTGAGAACCTCAATTAGGCCTAGTTGAAGAAGCAACTTAAAGGAATGTACCGGAGTGAATTCAAGCATAGCCCTGTTGAAAGAGCTTGCTAAAAGCGCTAGTGGAACAAAATCATTTGGTACAGCATAGACCGAACGCGAACGCAGAAGCGAACAGGCACTTTACACTAATCAATGGGACCTGACTATTGGAAACCGAAAGTAAGATCTGAGGTTACATTGACTCAATGTAAAGTGTTTCGCGTTCGCGTTAGGTCTATGCTGTTCGAAATTTTTTCATTTCATGCGAGATATATTGCTGTTAGAAGGCTCGTGCAGCAGGGCTATGCTTAAACTTACTCCGGACTTATACTTTAACTCCCATATGCCGTTAACTTAATTATATCAGAATGTTATAAATAAATGCATATTTAACATTACATACTGTATCAGGTGACATCATGTTTTAGCATAATATAACAAGTCCCTACTTGGCCCGAAGCCTTGATCCTCCTCATAGAGTAGGCCAGAACAGGCAGAGACATGATAGACTGTAGTGTGATTACCAGCAAAAATAAAAACAATTATCAAATGTATCAAAACAAAACAGCCACACAATGGCAAAGTGATTAAAAAGCCTATTGTACATATCCATCACCTCAAAGCCCATTGGGACATTGACCCCATTGGGGAAACAGTGTGTAAAACACTGCAAGAATAATGCTTGAATGTTGTTAGCATTTTGCTAGGCTGGCTGGCTGCCACTTATTAGGGATGCTGCATACAGTAGGTAAATCCATCTCTCTAAGCCCACAGAGGCTGGAAGTGGCCAGGTATCTGCCGCTGATTACCAGACATTTGCATGGGGCCCCCTATGCTGTCAATGACACCCTTTGTTGCGGCTGTTTCCTGCCTGGGCACATCTGTTTCCTTTACCCATATCTTCCTGCTCCCGGTTCCAGACCATCGAGCCACTTATCCCAAGAGTGTGTCAACCTATCAGCAGCTCCCAGCACATTCCAACACCCCCCCCCCCCACACACACACACACACACACACGCACTCGCACACACAAACACACACACACACACACCACAACAGCCATCCACTGGCTTCCTGTTCTCCATGTGTTTCAATGGTTAATCCAACCAAATAAGGCCTATGGAGTCAGTCATGAATATCATTCTATCACTTCTTTTTTTTTTTTTTTTTATAATGGCCTTGTCATGGCCTAGTCTGGGTGAGGACCTCAACCGAGTCCAGCTAAGCTTTATCAGCAACATCTTTGTGGCTGTCTGTTTGCCTCCTACACATCACAAGGCTTCCATTGATTCAATGTTGAGGCGGAACAAGAGGTGCCGAGAGAGATATGGGCATTTGTTAATCATTTCAGTCTTTGGGATAATGAAAGGCTTTGTTCCTTCAGGTTTAGCTTAGCTAATGATAAGTCATGGCCCACTTTTACTTAAAAAAAAAAAAATACTGAAAAGTACACAAATAGTATGTGTAGGTTTGTTTAGTCAAATGTTACAGTGAAATGGGTGAAAAACAAGTTGGGCTTGTTTTGTGTTTATACTCCAGGTGAGCCCCTTTGGCAAGGTCCAGGATGCGTGCATAATGGTGAACCGGACCATTCACTGTTAGAATGTTGGTTCTGTTCTGCTTTGCTAACTTCAGATCTTAGCAGACTCACAACAGGCCTAGGGAGAGCAGAGTGTTTAATAACCATACACGCATTTCCTGGTTTCCTAAGCTGCTGCTGCTAACACCAGTTTTGTCACTTTTGTCACCACAGTGTTAGAGTCAACCATGCAACAGCAGAGTTTTTGTCAACATTTTGTCAACACTTTCAACACCCCTACTGCAGACATTTTTGCTCAATCCCTCCCATCAAGGGCTCTCCTTCATCCAAACTTCAAAGGGCTTACTCAAAGGTTTCACTTGGTGTTTTAGGGTAGATTTGTGATAATTCAGCATAGTCTCCTTGTGTTGTATTGGAAATGTTTTATGGCTATCCGAAGGGAGAAACGCTAATAGAGTTAAAAAGGGAAGTTGCATCAATGCTACCCTATAGTACAAAGGAAGAACATCAGCCAGAAGATCAGCATAGTGACTTGGCTTACTGTTCGCCATGTCATTCTTCCACTTAAGCAGAAGTTTACAACGTGCTTAGAGCATTAACCTTGACAAAAACATTTTGTTGTTGCATTGCAGGGCATTGCTGTGTTTTAAACCCAGACAGCGACAAAATCCCAGCAAAATACACATTAAATTTACACTATCTACAAGTTGGATAGTATGGATCTGCAGTGCAGCCTGCTGCAAGTGAAGGCAGTAATGTAATGCTGTATCCTTGCTGGGCATGGTGGTAGTAGTGTAGCAGTTAAGCAACCTGTCCACCATGCTATAGCAGCCGCAGGTGCCACCATTCTGCCCTTGAGCAAGACACCTGACCCTAAGTTGCTCAGGGGGAGGTTGGCTTGAAACTGAATGATAGTTGACAATTGTATGTTGCTTTGGATAAAAGCATCTGCTGCATATGCATGAATGTAATATAAGAGTATAGTAGCCTATTAATATATATGGCATTTTCTGACCTACACAGGAATGATCATCCAAAGACATAATAATAAGTATATCTGTATCTCAGAGCCAATAGGCCTACCTGAGCCACCAGGTGACGTAAAATGAAAACGAGCACTGTGCTAGTGCCTATGACTGTGCTAGTGGCTTTTTTGTTCTATGATTGGATACCTAAAGCAGGGGAGAAAATTGGCCACGGTCACCATGCTGCATTGCAGAGTTAAATGAAATAGAGTGCACAAAGGAGTGTGGGTACTCCTAGGCTAGTTATCTTGTCACAGAGCAATGCAATACTATGGGAAATTTCTCAATATTAGGGATTCTTTCTGACCAGACAAGACAGAGTTAGTAGATGGGTGTGGGGTGTTTGTGTGTGAGGACCCCTGTATAATCCGGTATCTTATTTTAGCCCCTTTTCTGGGATGTCTCAGATAATATAGAATGGTTGACACTTTTCTCTGCTTTCTGCCTCAACAAATTCAATCCTCAACTCATTCTCAATCCTTTCCTTAAAGAGGTGCTCCAGAGTGATTTCAAGCATATCCCTGCAGAACGAGCCTGCCAAATGCACTAGTTAGCGAGTGGAACAAAAAATTTTTGGAACAGCATAGACCAAACGCGAATGCAGAAGCGAACTTATTATTCGAAGATCTGAAGTGCCGTTGACTCAATGTAACGTGTTTCGTATTCGCGTTAGGTCTATGCTGTGTGAAATTCTTTCATTCCATGCGAAATACATTGCTGTTAGAAGGCTCGTGCAACAGGGCTATGCTTAAACTTACTCTGGAGCTTTCCTTTAAAGCTGTATTCGGCACATCTACGTACATTTGTAATTCTGAGACTTAGGCAAAAATATTCAAAATCATACAACTCTCTGGTCCCCTCTCAAACCTTGTCAGCGGCTTGCTCACAGCTGTGATCGACAGGCAGCTATCCCTCCCTCCGAACCTGATTGGTGGAAGGCTACAGGGAGCGCTGGATTTTTGCAATTAGTGCTCACATTAGTGTTAAGTGCTCATTAGTATTTGCAGTTTTGTTCAGACGTTGTTCCTAATTATTTTGTTCCAGACACTATACTGCAGTAACCAGACTTGTGCAACAGGGCTATGTTGCACTGCATGGTAGGCAGAATAATGTAAACAAATGCAAATGTAACAACTAGCCTGGGCTAGATGGCAGCAGTATGTGTAAATTCTCACAACCCAATCCTTAAAGAACTGCTTCTAATGGCTAAGCTGGAAACCTGGGCTTTACAGCTCAGTGGTTAGAGCATTTGACTCCCGTGCCGTGGGTTAGTTGTAGTAGTTGATGGTGTGGCAGGTTTGAGTCCCAAGTGCGGTAGCCTAATGGCTCTGACTACACAAAGATGATAACATGTACAGTTGAACTTTTTGTGTGACATGGTCGGCTGAGAACTGGATTGACCTTCTTTTTAAATAATGTTTTTAATGTTGTTATTATCATAAATACTATGATACAATTTGGAGTTAATATCACCCATCTACTGAGTGTAAAATATTATATTTAATGGCTCTACACAGTATGCTAAGGCCTAATAGTAACAGTTAGCATATTAAGCAATAGCAGCTGTGCATGTTTTCTCTCAGAGGGCTTCCTGACTGATAAGTGTAGTGTGCGCCTGGTGCTGATGTAGGGGGTAGGGGAAGAACTTTTGCAAGATAGATTTGACCACATCTTATCTGCCCAGAAGTGAATCGTCACCATAGCATTTTATTTGAGTTGCAGGGTTGCGTCCTGTTCTAAATAAACTAGTTTGCTGAATGTCTGAATTTAATGTCTCAAAAGTGGGCAAAAAAAGGATTATAGCTGTTTTATGTAATTGGCTTCATGATATTTAAAAAAAGAGTCACGTTCAACCAGAGCAAATGTGACAGCAGCCATCCCAGATAGACAAAGGCAAAAGATGGCATTCGGCTTGGCCTATAGTGAAGTCATGGTGCCGTGAAAGTGAGCATGAAGCCAGTAGCCTATATTACAGTGTAAAGTCACAAGCAGTTAAAAAATCTCAAAACTGAAACAGTCTCTCAACTTGTTGTGCTCTTTCCAACGACTTTGAGAATGAAAAGAGGCACGACATCTGCATTTGTTGGAGGGAAGTGTTTGGGGTTAGGTTGCAGTTGCTTGCGCTAGCTTTAGTCTCTGGGGTCTGACCCCAACACGACTTCAGTTTAGCTTACTGCAAGTAATCAACCCCAAGAAAGAGGATGTTCTTAGCAGCATGTTCTTATTCTTATCAATGTCAAAGACTTGCAAGACCTGTTCCTCAGTTTGTGTGGAGTCAAACAATTTCACTGAGGTCCTACTTAAGCTGGGAGGCTAGCATAATTACACAGGACAAATGAAACATGACCTCTCAACATTTCGCTTGTTCCCTGGTCAGGAAAAAAAACAGTCACGCGAACCAAATTTAGGGTTAACAGCCATCCATACCTTGTTATTTGGTGATGGTTTGTATTTGCTATGTTCTAGGCAGCACTGTAATCCTTTGTTGACCTAATGTCAGACATTTATTTACTAGGCCTATTCTCTATGCGATTTCGGTTTAATTAGCCTCCTCTACTCATGCTTTCTGTCATAATTTTTGAAAAACCCACAGTTGACCAAATCTTACAAATTACTGTCAACTTATACGCAAGTTACTATACACCATATGCAAGTGAGTTACAGCCTCTAAAAGCACCAGAATGGATATAGCCCTCCAGTTCCTGCCAAATGGCCTCTCTTTTCTCAACATTAGCAGGAACATTTGCATGGCAAAGCAAATTTATTCGACCTTGCAGTAGGCTATAAATTTGCATGGAGTACCACTGTGTAATAGAAATTGAAAATGCTAAGTGAATTTGATTAAACAGTCAGAGGTACTGTGGAAGTAGAGTGCCACAGATGCTAATCACATGCTTTAAAAAAAAAAAAAAAAAAAAAACGCTGAGAGGAACCAAGAGGGACAGTATTGCACTGCTGTCTGTGCCTCCATCCCCTTTATCACATCAAATTACATTGTCAGAAAGCAATGGACAGAAATTGACAGACACTCAGTAGATCTGAGTTGCTTGCTGCTCTTGATTGTTATAGAAACTCTCTCTCTTTGGTAGACCACATGTTTCCTCTAAGCAGTCTGGGCTTCTTTTTAATCACAAAATCATGCCTTAAAGTCAAAGCAGCTACAAAAAAAAAAGCCATGTTGTATGCTTCTCAATAAGCATTCTACTCACTTGTCCACCTTGTCAGCTGTGTTACCTGACTGTAATTCTGGATCATGTGTGTGAATCTGGACCTATCACAGATCCCCAACAGAGGGGGGCAGACACACACACATACACACACGCACACACACAGTTCCCCCCATAGAGATGAGGATATTGTCAAAACCTGCTTCTTACCTTGTTGTGGTTGTGACCCTCCTCAGTGCCAGTGGTCTGTTATGTGTTTGCTGATTAAAGAGCCAATGTTGATGCAGAAGAACCCTAAGCAAGTTCACACTGTATAAGTTGGTTGTGACACACGGTAGAGAAATAAACCCCACCCTTTGAGAAGATTTGACTTTGTTTAGTTCCCCTTTTGCTTCCTGCTCGTTCTGCTCATTTTCATATGAGCTCACATTAATTCAGTCCAAGGCAAAGGATTAAACATTAACATTGCACTACATCTGTGCTACCTACAGTCAGTTAGTTGTTTGGGAACCTAATTAATTTTTCTGTCTGTTATTTTTCAAAAGACTTTTTTCAAGCATTTATTCAATTGAAGTGATAACCACTGCTGCATGGTTTTGGCCCTTCCTACTGTCACAGCTCTGCACAATTTGACAGTAAGCAGTCACTGAAACATTGGCCCTATACCTAATAAGCATGCATTTGCTGCCTACTCCAACATTTAATTGGGCCAATATTATTAATTTTTTTTCTGTATTTCTATATTTATTTAAAAAAACAAATACATCTACAAGAAATAATTCAATTGTCATACTCAATGCTCTCTCTGGATTTTCAAGTATGAATTGTAGCCTATCCTTTTTTTTCTGGATGATAAAATCTGAAACTACCATTGGAAACTACAGGAAATTGTCTTTAGGCCAGACAATACATCCTCACCGCAAGAGGGCGAAAGCAACTAATAGAAAGTGATCCAACGCTGGCAAACGCTTATTAGAAAACGCTTCCGGGGTAATCTTCCTCTTCCTTGCTGCAACGGGTTGGCAAACATGGTGAGCCGAATTTTCAGCAATTCCTGATCTGTAAATCTAATGTAATCCATTGGTTTGACAAAGTTGTTTTGTCCGATGATCACTTTTATAAACTCACAAGTATCTTAGCTATTGTTTCAATGTTTTATTACGCTCCACACATTTGCTGATTTTTAGATAATTTAGGAAAGTCTGAGGCTTATGAATATTGATGGTCAACATCTCATCCCTTTGCCCATGTATGTGTCAAGGCCTGGTGATACGGTGTCATGCATTTAGTTGAGACCGGGTTTAAGTTATATTGTGAAGAATATACTTAAAACCAGTTTGATTTACTTGGGCAGGGAAATTAACATTAATGCCTGACTTGGCTAGTTGTAGCTTCATGGCAATCAAAACGAATGTGCCTAGCCTCCTAGCTAATATAGAAGCTAGCATTGCTAACCATCGCTGTGCTCCTAGGTGAACGTGCCGAAGACCCGCAGGACTTACTGCAAAAAGTGCAAGAAGCACCAACCTCACAAAGTTACCCAGTACAAGAAGGGCAAGGATTCTCTCTATGCCCAGGGTGAGTCAAGGTGTCTTTTCTGATTCAGACGAGATGGACTCGCTTAGTAGCATAAATGGGCGACCCACAACATGTTTAGCTAGGTAGCAATGAGTAGACGTAGTTGATGGTTATGTGTGTTGTTTTACAGGTAAGAGGAGATACGACCGTAAGCAGAGTGGTTATGGTGGCCAGACCAAGCCTATCTTCAGGAAAAAAGTAAGTCTTACAGTTTTATAAAGTGAGTTGACTTTTTTTTGATGACATGTGCAGACGGCATTGCTTACTCAACTACCCCTCTCTGTGGAGAGAAGAATGAATGTTTATAGAAAATAAAATCAATATTTTAAATGGATATCTATCTTGTAATAGGCTAAGACTACCAAGAAGATTGTGCTGAGGCTCGAGTGTGTGGAGCCCAACTGCAGATCCAAGAGAATGCTGGCCATCAAAAGATGCAAGCACTTCGAGTTGGGTGGAGACAAGAAGAGAAAGGTAAGACTGTCCATGAGTGCTGCAGAATAATACACCTTTTTGAAATGGACATTGGGTGTTTGGAATTGTAACTGCAGAGGCGGTCACTTGGATAAGACGGTTCAACTTAACTTATCCTCAAGATATTCTGGTTTTGATCTGTAGTTAAGGCAGGCTGTTAGATGTTTGGCTAATCGGCTTGTCTGCTGGACAGCCTCAAAGTTAAGGTTCATTGTTTATAAACATGAATGTTTTCATTCCACTGAGCATGATTTGGTTTCTGAGGTGCTTAATTGTGGAGACATATGAAACATTCCCACTATTATAAGAAGCTGCAGTTCTGGTTGTCATTGTATAATATATTATGTGAGATTTTAACTTCCCTAATTGTGTAAGTGGCAGATTCATCTTAAATCCATGTCTTTAGTTTGTGTGATCTGGATAAGGATATAGTTACTATGTCAGAGCAGAATAGTGTTCCACACAAACCATGTTGGTTACTGTTGTGTAACTGGGTATCCTCAGGTGTTGAATGAGTGTTTGTAAACTAGTCATGCAATGTCAGGAGCATCACGACCTTCATCTTGGGGAGGTTGGCTTCTAATGCATGGTTGGGTCAGATTTATGTTTTGAGACCTGTACAGATTTGAGGCAGAGTTCCCCCGGTCTAGCTTCACAACCTATGTCACCCAGGTAAAGTACCGTAGAGGCCTATACAAACAAGATAAAGCTCACTCCCTTTACAAATCTGGTGGGGTCATCGATCACTAAGTATATTGATGCTTCATTTGCACATAAGATTTAACCTAATTCTGACCTACCGACGCCAAGCTGCCTGAATGCAATATCACTCTTGATAAGCGTTGTAGGGGCGTTGGACAAGTGGCCAGTAGAGATTCTGTGTTTGGCAACATGGATCTCCAAGTGTCAATGGTGGACTTCTGTGATTTATTTTAGCCTGTTCCTGTGTGTAAATCCCTTTATTTTCAATGAAGGAAGCACACAAGAGCTGTATTTGCACTCCATCTCCTAAATGAAGTTGTGCCATGCTACTATGCAATTTGATGAGAGAACCTTGTTTAGCCTAATTCCACTCTGCGGACGCTATGGTTGTTTCCTTAGTTACAGTGGTTGTACTGATTATCAGTGGTACCAACTTAAGATACTGAGTGAAGTTCATGAAAAGGCCCCAGTGGGTTTGGCCACTGCTATGACAGTGCTGATGGGTTTAAGCTGATGTGAACAGGGCCATTAATTGCTGGTTTGTTATGGCCATGGCTTGGAGTGCCTTGTGACAATGTGAATATCTAAATGGCTATCTAGTAAAAGAAAAAAACAAATGTGCTTAATCTATGCTCTTGGCACTTTGTGCTAAAAAGTGACTAAAACTGTACTGGCTAAATATTTTATCTGCTAGCAGCACAAATGTTGATAATTCATAGGGTCTTCTTTCTGAAGATGAGAACAAAGGCTAAAAGTAACAAATTGTTTTTCCATTTAAGTTTGCTGTTCATGAGGACTTAGATGTTTAAGCTAGTACAGGAGAACTGTTGAGTTTTGATTTGTGCTCACATTGAGCGGTGAAGAGTAACATACTGCCTGTGTGATCTCTGAATTTACAGCAGGTAATTGTAAGGTGGTGAGAGTCTTGAAGCCGTAGTTGTGCATTATTCCAAATATAGCCCTGTTGCGCAATCTTTCCAATTAATTTCAGTAGGAAGAATGAAAATGTGGAACATGGCACTAACTGTCTGTTTCCTCATTTGGTCTAATTGAATGGCACAGAGGGTTAAGGCAAGATGGTGCCATTGAGTTACCATAAGTTTGGTGTTCTCTATTCAGTCTGGGTTAAACCAAATAGTTTTCTCCTACTGACAGCACACGGCCAGCTCCTACAGCAAGGCTGTGATTTGGTATTACACAAGCCACTGTTTTAATACTTAATGATTGTGGAAGACTGACCATTTTTCTCTTTGTGTGTTGCAGGGCCAGGTCATCCAGTTCTAAGCTGGGTCGTTCATCGGCTGGACTTTCAGTTTTCAATAAAGTGCTAAAAATGAACTTGGTATGTTGTCGTTACTAAATAAGAATGAATGAGAAATGTATGGAAAATCAATCCAGCAAATGCTGCATAAAGGTAAAAGGTTGATTTTATTATACAATCATACAGTTCAGTGTGAAGACTGAACCTGATTAAGAAAACCAGAAGTTACAGCAATTACCAAAAAGGCAGTTGCCATTCTAGTGTTAAAGGGCAACTTCAGTCATTTTCAACAAGAGCTCTATTGCTTAAGCTACTTGAGATTAGCCAATACTGAAGACGCAAGACATTTTGGTCCGACCAAATAGGTTTCCTTGAACAGAGAATAATCACTTACAACTAGCCCAATGGGGCAGAATTTTGAACTGTATTTTTAACATCTTAACATACTCCAAATGTCACCACAAAAACTATGGAGTATCAACAGACCTTACAACACAGAACTGTATTGTGTATGACTACAAATGGCTGAAAAAGTGTTAAAACTATGTTTATGCAAGCAGCCAAACATTGCTTGTTTACAAAACGGTTTTGTACACACTGCATAAAAACACTATTTTAACCACTTTGTCAAACATTTATAGTCATAAACACTACATTGGTGTGTTGTAATGTAT
Organism: Sardinella longiceps; assembly: GCA_027497455.2. Classification (NCBI taxonomy): domain Eukaryota; kingdom Metazoa; phylum Chordata; class Actinopteri; order Clupeiformes; family Clupeidae; genus Sardinella; species Sardinella longiceps. Next base: position 27,755,001 of record JAODXP020000030.1, on the reverse strand, counting down.
CTGATGTTACATAGCTTTTGGGGTGATATTTGGAGCATGTTTAGATGCTGAAAACACAGTTTAAAAATCTGCCCCGTTGGGCTAGTTGTACTGTAAATGATTATACTCTGTTCAAGGAAACCTATATGGTTGGACCAAAATGTCTTGCGTCTTCAGTGTTGACTAATCTCAAGTAGCATGAGCAATAGAGTTCTTGTTGAAAATGACTGAAGTTGCCCTTTAACTTCCAAGCTTGATTTCAAGTTTTTCCTCAGTGGCACAAGGCTTTACTTTGACAATGTCGATTATCAAGTGCAATTGTGTACCTCACTTTTCAAAAACAAAATAAATAGATTTTCTTCAGCAGTATTTTTATGCCACTTTCAAACATTAGCCTCGATGACCAGATTTTTCTTCAACCTTGAATAGTGGAGCTGCATTGATTCCCTTTTCCAAGTTTTCCGATTGTTTCTATAATATGTTCATAGTATATGATATATACTAGTCATATGAGTATACTATCACTATAGTATCATATATATATATATACTATGCACTATATGACTAGTTGTACAGCTTACTTCATTGATTAATCCCAATGGGTACTGCAGTCTTGTTGGACATGAAGAAAAGTGAGGTGTGGCTTTAAAATCTCCCACATGGTAAAGAGCATGTGTTTCAATGTGAGGTCAAATTAAAAAAAAAAAAAAAAAAAATTGTTGTTGGAGTGTTTGCTGTGTAGCCAGTTCCATTATTTATAATGGAAGCTGATTGTTACGCCATACAAGTCTTAGTTTTAACGCATCCAGTGTAGCCTCCCTATTAACCTTGAATGTGAGTGAGGGTCAGCAGTGCTGTGCCAGATGGGTTGATCTTCAGTATCAGCTTGCTGAGGAGACCCTGGACCCCCAGCTCCTGATATGTGGGCAGGATCTGTGTGACGTTACACTTTGGGTTGCAATACTGGAAGCTGGGCAGGGTTGCCAGAGTGAGAGGAAATCCCCGAGGGCCTCCAATCTCCTGTCTGTTGAGAACAGCCAGGGCCAGCCTGGCTCCGTATAGAGGACGCTCCCACATCTCAAAACTCTCCACCTTTCAAAACAGGATGGGGGGGTATAGTGTTAGTGTTATAATATGCGTAAAAACAAATTTCACTGTCACTGTCACAATTCACTGTCACTGCACTGAAAGTGCTCTGGATGAGCAAGTTAGCTCGGCACTGAGAATTTTGGCTGGACAATCGGCGACAGAGGTGATATATCTACTTATGCCAATTGAGGAATTTTACACACCTGAATTGATTTGTATAAGTAAGCTGCTTAAAGTCAAGATAATATGGAATTCCTCTGTTAACTATACAAAATGTACAAAGTCAGAAAACCAAATGAGATGAATCCTATTTATTACCGCTCCTATCTGGTAGCCTTGTTTTCCAAGAGGATCCTGGCTGATGGCGATGATTCGTGGGTTCTGCAGCAACTCTTTGGACTTGGGACAGATGTCTCGCAGGTCGTTGGACATCAGTAGTGGCGCGGCCATTATGGCCCAGAGAGCCATCTGAGACTGCTGCTGGTCATGACTCAACCCAAAGTTGCCAATCACAAGCTGCAAATAGCAAGGGGATCAAATAATAACTTCATTAATATAATATAATATAATACAATATAATATAATATAATATCTATTACATCACCACTCCCCCTCACTTCCACTCAATGCATAGCAAACAGAACTGAGTAGGGGTGTGGGGGTGTGTGAGTAACTATACAGAGAAACACAATAAAAACTCTATGTAGGCCTAATACTTTGAAAATCCACTCTGACATTTTTTAGGTCTCAGAAAGAATACAGAACGTCTGGTCACCCTAACATTATAATTCTTTAGCTAGCTCTTTATATTACTATACTATTATAACAACTGAATAGTGGTCACAAGGACATCTAAGACTGCAGCTGATCATGACTGACCAGCTACAGCGGGTTACATTTTTATTTATTTAGTAAAACATAAACACTTTTGAGGGTATAATACCATGTCTGGGTCATTCCATCCGCCAGGCCCTGCAGCTGGTGTGATGGCCTTCTGATTGGTTGTTGTCCAGTCCAATATGGATTTAATGCTACTCCATGAGTCGTATACGTCTGCATAGTTTCTCCAGTGGTTGCAAGTCTCCCTTATTGCTGTATAATTTGGCTAGAAAGGAAGAAAGTCTGCTTCAAACCAGCTACCTTTACAGTAGCTTGCAGCTACGAACAGGTCATGCTACTCTTTGGTTGTTAAATGTGTCAAAAAAACAACCTTTGTATGTTTCCTGTCCAAAACTTTTATTGAGTTTTATTTTTTCTTTAGCTTTTTATTGAGATTTATTATTTAGCCTAAGCCAGCAGTAAAACTTTCTGTTAACCACCAGCTTACCTCATGAAAAGGCCATTCATACAATGGCCACTCACAGGAATAGAGGATACTTCTTCCAGTTTGATTCAAGGCTTTGGACATATTCTTATAACCTTCAACATGTCAACAGAAACAGAGAATAAAATATCTTTATTTTTTTTAATATCACACAATTTGCTATGTTATTGTTTTGAATGAAACATCTGATACCTTCTCCAAGCATAGTCCAGTTCATGTAGCAGCCATCGAACTTCAACAGGTCCACCCCCCATTCAGCGAAGGTATTGGCATCAGTTTCGTAATAGCCGAGACTGCCAGGGTAGCCAGCACAGGTCAAGGTGCCCACATCAGCATAGATGCCCAGTTTTAAACCCTTGGAATGAATCTGGGAAAAGTACAGTTGACAACATCAGAGCCACCCCAAGGCTTTCATAGTGTAGCAATTACACTACACCTGAAGAGGGCAGTATTGTTTAAACTAAATAAAGTGGTACCTTTAGTTTAAACCATCGTTTGAGACACAAAATAAATCTCAATAGATGTATTTCACTGATGAATAATGTCTGATAGGTGCACATTATGGGTCATATTCTAATTTTCAATTAAACTCAATGAACTACTGTGTTAGCTTGATACAGTGCACAGTCCACAGTAGATATGATATTAACTACACTGCCCAGTTTTGTAAGTGAATTGATACGACATTGACTGCTGCTTTGGGGGCCAATTGAGAATCGGCCAACTGAGAGTGTAGTAGGCCACTCACGTAGTCTGCCAGCTTCTTGATGCCGCTGGGAAACCTCTTTGGGTCCGCCTGCAGACGACCCTTGGAATCCCGCTGATGGTGAGGCCAGCAGTCATCTATGCAGACGTACTCATAACCAGCCTTCAGCCAGCCATCCTTCACCATCACATCCGCCATCTGCATGTAGAGCTCCTCTCTGCCAGGCCAAAGATTGGGTCAGGGAGAGATCAATTTCAGGTAGCCTAGGCCTACTGTAAGGATACTGTGACTGGGTGACCTGACCTCTGAGGTTAAAATCTGGAACATTTTTCTGAATTGTCTTTCAGAACTGGGGACATTCTACCTAGTTCTACAGTGAATATCATGAATGTATCATTCAAGTGAAGTGATGTTTTAACTTTAATAAGTAAATGTGTTTTTTTTTTGTTTTTTTTTTGTATTTCACCAGAGACAGACCACAAAACCTGGGGACTGTCCCCCTAAATCGGGATTGCTTTGACGCAGATGGGAGTTTTGCTTACTCAAAGTTGTCCTAAGGGCAGAATCTACCGCCTGGTCATCCTTTTGAGCTTATTGGTGATGCCCTTTCTTTGGACAGACCATTTAAGTTGCTCCATCCAAAGATACTTTAGGATAGGATACATAAAAGGGTAGCTTGACAGGATCCCTGGCAGGATGAGAGCGCAGGAGTAGTCTACTGATTGTGTCGTTTCTCCCTTAAGTATCCCAATGTGCAGAATAACCAGGTTGATGGGCTCATGATGTGATGTCAAGCCGTTTACTTTACATGACATTAATGTAGGCTAACTGGTGACGATTCATTTTGTGAAACAATAGTGCCTGATTGCTGTGAGAAACCTTGTTCTCATTTAGCCTACATGCATGCTTGGTCCTATCGTTTCAGTAGGTTAGCCTACCTAGGGTTAATCAAAGCTGAGTGACATTCGCGTGATGATTTAGCCTGTGATAACCTAGTTCACTACGTGATCTGTCATATGACCTGTGGTAGTCTGCTTATCTTTTTCAACATTCCTAATGAATGTATTACATAGTAACTATTACTGTTATGTAGGCTAACTTCAAAGTCTGCATGTGGAATTTGTGAAAAAAATGTATTATCCTAGACGCTTTCTTTGTCTGCAATGCGATTACTTGCAACATTGTGTTCTTACCGTATGCAGTTATGAGGATCCATGTCACAATCAATGTTGCACATGAATCTCTCCCAGTGCAACCATCCCATAGTAGGAGTCAGGGCAAGGCCATTGTCTAAAGTTTGAACTGGATAAACAGACACGCATACAGCCGCTATGAAGAGGTAAATCATCATTTTGAAATGAATGTTGTCTGCTAACGTTACTTGTTTCTAATATCTAACGGCAAGATGTTTCACATTTCCGCGCAGCAATAACAGCGGCAGCTTCCTTGTTTGAATTTAGACCAGCCCCCTTAAAGAGACGAATGTTGAATTGAGGTTTCCATGTGTCACAAGACATTCAAATGCATTTAGTACTGACTCCTGCACAGACATCAACAACTGTGTTGCTACTTCCTGCTTCCTCATTACATTGTAACCACACTGCACTTGCGTCTACATTGTGTCACATGAGTTTTGTTCACAGACGTCTCCCCATCCCGTTCAAGTGGCCCATGCAGTCTAGATTAGGAGACTAGTACCAAAAATCCAATTGGCTATTCTAACCCAATGATTCTAACCTTAATTTTGGTTAAATACATGTTAGCAGTTAAATAGGCTACATGTTAGCAGTTAACAGTTAGCCTACTTGCAAGCTTACTATGCAAGCTTTTTTTTTTTTTTTTTTTTTACAATAGTCGACTGGCTAGGAGCCTATTGACACAATCAACATTCAAAGATTATACATAGCAGTGGAAACAGTCATTGTAGGCTACTAACATTATCTCAATGACATCTCTTCTCCTATGAGTGACTTGGGTGTGAAGCAAGAATGAATAAACACGACACCCGCCCTTTTACTGAAATGTCAAGGGTGCATGTTTCAACCCAAATATTATCAGACACCATTGAGGGACAGGCCTGAAACAAACAATTTGTCACCTGCTGTGGTTTACATCAAAGCAGCATAGGCACCACATCTCTAAATGTCAAATTTCAATTTTACTCACACACCGCTCTTGATGGATGGGCCAATCGAATTACTTAGTTACCAATCTACCCCAACCCCCCCCCCCCCCATCTCCTCTCCTGTAACAGCATCTTGGCTGGGGCAATGATAGATCCTCCAATTTTTTGGCTTGCTGGATGGCACAATGGCATGCAGCCTATCGGTACCTTACTGATAGATAACAGATGGATGGTATGGGGTCCCACCCCACCCTTCCCCTCAGGGCTTGATTGTCAATCCATCAGATTCCATTCCCCACTAGTGTCACCTTATGGAAGGAATTGTCACCCGAGGCTTATGTATGGCACTTTCATGAGGAGAAGGGCCTAGTAAAAAAATTGTAGAGAGAGAGAGAGAGAGAGAGAGCACCCACATAGTGTCTATTTTAAATTCACCTAAGTTCATAAGTATTGAACTGTCAGCACCCCTCATTTAATAGGAATTCTCTATGGGTTTGACCT
>JAODXP020000030.1:27736777-27741777 GCA_027497455.2 Sardinella longiceps | reverse complement strand
TGTGCGTGCGTGTGTGTGCGTGCGTGCGTGTGTGTGTGTGTGTGTGTGTGTGTGTGTGTGTGTGTGTGTGCGTGTGTGTGTGTGTGCGTGCGTGTGTGTGTGTGTGTTTGTAAGGCAAAAGCTGCTTCAAAGAGTTTCCATCTTGCTTGCACATCTCCGAGAGACTGAGGTATGGGGCGAAGGGGTGCTGGGGGAAAAAAGGGGGGAGAGGAATGGAATGTTTGTTTGTTTATCTAGAGGAAGAGAATGAAGAAGGGACACAAAAAGAGAGAACGACAGCAAACAAACACCCCTTTCCCCTGTGCCTCTCTTTCTCTTTTATCCAGCCCCCCTCACTCTCTTACACACACACACACACACACACACACACGCACGCACACACACACACACACACACACACACACACACACACACACACACACACACAGACACTGGGAGATGGAGAGAGTGCTATCCTGTCTTCCTCTGCCTCTTGTCCTGCTCCTGTCTTCTTTGCAGTCTTGGTTGTCACAGTCTTAAGGGCTGCATCTGCCAGCCTTTCTAATCACTTGACAGATGCAGATGCACGAGCAGAAAAGCCAGAGAGGAGCAAGAGCGAAAGAGATGGAGAAAGGCTGGGAGATCAGAAGTAGAGAAAGAGAGAAAGAAAGAGAGAGAGAGAGAGAGAGAGAGAGAGAGAGAGAGAGAGAGGGGGGTGAGAGAGAGAGAGAGAAACAGCAAGGAGGAGACAGACAGCAATGGACTCGAGGCTGGATGATCCCAATCCTGTCAGACTAGGTCACTTTATATACCTTTCCTCTCAAAATGAATCATCTCACAGAACGCGGAAACATACTTTCAAATTCTGCTTCTCTTCGGGCAGTGTCAGGTCTTCCTTTTTGAAAGGAAAAAAATAAATAAAAAAAATACAAGCTGTCTTGAGTAATGTTTTGATCTGACCTCAGAGTCCCATTGAAATTTGATCAAATATAATCCTTGGTTTTTGTGACCTGATGAACCTAATTCTCCGCTGGTTATCCTTACACAGAAGAAAACACACTTTCATTGATCATTTTCCATTTTTATCGATCTATTTCATCATTTGCTTTAGGCCAGCATCGCTGTCTGTGTGATTAAAATAACAACACTCCTCTGGCGAAGTCTGCAAAGAATAAAAGTAAGGAGCGAAAGCTTGTGTACTTGTCTTCACAGCCTCTTTTTTTGGACTGCCGTGCCGTCTTCTCTCCTCGACGGTGTCCATCTTGACACAGGGAGCACGACTTGATGGTTGGAAGTAGAGAAAGCCCATTTTCAAACTGGCCAAGTTAATCTTGTGGAGAGATTGAACGCTGTGCTGCAGGGCTACGGGGAGAGAGATGGCATGCAGGTTCCCCTTGTTCTTATTTGCCGGCGTCGCCGGGATCCTTTCTCCTCCTCCTCCGCTTCTCATATGTAGCAGGTCTCCCCTCTGAGCCTCTGAAATCTTGTTACAAATATTGTCTCCTCACAACCTCCAGGTACCATCAATTACATGGGCTTTTATGCCGCTAACCTTGGGGTTAGGATTGATGGATGGGCTCCCAGGCACTGGGGAAATGTTTTCACCTCTGCTTACTGAAAGCAGGGAAGTACCCCGGCGTCTGCTCCCTCCACCTCCAAAGAAAAAGAAAAAAAGAAGAAGAAGAAAAAAAAGAGTGTGTCTCATCCTTGGGAAAATTGTGTCTCAGCCCCACAGCTGCTGGTAGACGTGAAGCATATAACAACGTATTAGCCAGAGAAATTGGCGGAGTGAGGGGTGTGTGTGGGCGGTTGAGAGAAGACTCCGGTCAATCCTGGACTCAACTCTCACCATGTGTGACAGCTTTATTCAGTTGTGTGCAGCCTGGGATGTTTCTATTTGGATCACTCATGTAGAGGCTACAGTATATTACAAACACGATCAATAGAGATGAAATATTCATGCCGTCTATCGCTGGTTTGTGTGTGTGTGTGTGTGTGTGTGTCTGTTTGTGCGTGTGTTTGTGTGTGTATGCCCGTAATGATGATGAAGACTAAAGTTGCTTTAATGTTGCCTAGATGTTGCAAAACCAAACAGACTGAATTTGAGACTGACGGGACTTAGACTCAGACTCAGACTGTGGCGAGAGGGAAAAATTGGATCACTTTGCAGCCTCTCCGTAGCTAAATGAGGGATTTTGAGGTGACCACATATGAAACGGTCTGTCGCCATGCAGAGCTATTTGGATTGGCAAGCACAGCAACACGACTGAGAACATGATGAAATGTGTTTATCACCCTTCTTCAAGTTATATCAGAGCAAATAACACCTGTTTTGTGTGTCTGTTGGTAGCCCCTATGTCTAGGTCAGTTAAGGTCAATCTGTCCAATAGAGTTGACAAAAGTATATTTTGTGTAATAGGACAGGGCTATCGATTGGCTTTATAGGGACGGTCATGGAGACCCACCAGTGTCAAGGAGGGGATTACCTCGTCTGTTTGCCCCATGACACCATTGACATTACAGCAAGATCAGGCCAAGGGAAAACATGTTGATTATTCCCCAGGGACCACAGGTCAAGGACGACCTGGCAGGATATCACCCACCCATTCATCACCCAGGTCTAAGTCATCCTTACACCTCTCGCTACACAAGACGACTGTAAATTCCAGTATTCAGACGGTGTTGACTGGTTTCCATCTCTCTCTTCCTAAATCTACATAGCCTACATATAAATACATATATATCCATACATGTACAGCCTGGGGGGGAAAAAGAGCCCACTTTTAGTATCAGATTCTCTATTTTTACTATTTGCAGGTACAATATATTTTTGGAATAAAAATGAACATTTTTGTTTTATTCTATGAAAATAACATTTCTAACATTTCTCCCACATTCCAGTCAAAAATACTGTCATTTAAAGCGTTTATTTGCGGAAAAGGATAATTGGTCAAAATAACTAAAAAGTATATGATAAGAATTGTTAAGGTGTTGGGCCTGGGATGGTTTGATGATAAAGGGGGAGGGAGGTCACTATCTTGGTAGATGAGCTGATGTGGAGTCAGAGCTCAATTTACTGCGCAGACGAATGAAAGGTTCAAGGTGAGCGCTCCGCCCATGCTTCTCTCTTCAAATCACTGATGAAATGGCAGATTAGTTTATTGATTGCTGTGCTAAGGGGTGTTCGGGGCGGCTGGTTTTCCCCGCCTTACACACACACAGGCATCGCCCTGCTGTTTACCAACACCAGCAGCACTGAGATCAGATGAGTCGATCTGGCGGTGATGGGGAGTAAGGTTTGTCTAATGCTCCTCATTTCTTATTCCTGTTGAGCAGTGAGTGACCAAGCTTTCAAGAAAGATGTTGATCAGGAGCGAGTCCCAGGGGGATAGGCCTTGAGGTTCTGTGTATGTGTTTGTGTGTGTGTGTGTGTGTGTGTGTGTGTGTGTGTTTGTTTGTGTGATAATGGGTGTGTGAGGATATAGATGGAATTGACAGTCTACAAGATTTCGTTTCATTGAAATCCATTATAGTACCACATCTCTTGATAAAGCACTGAGATGAAATATGCCTTTCAAGATGGATGGAGAAAGAAAGAGGAATAGCACGAGAGAGAGAGAGAGAGAGAGAGAGAGAGAGAGAGAGAGAGAGAATAGTGGTGGAAGGGTGTCAAAAAGCACAGTCCTATTTTGTACATGTCAGTCATGGTGTGGAGATTTAGAAAAGCTTCTTACACCAATAAAGCCTCAGTTTTTCGTCTCCACACAACTAGACAATGGCCTGTGCTTTTGCTCGAAGAGTGGCTAAAATTAGTATAAACAGATACTATACCCAGCAGCTTGAGGAAACATGCAGCTCACAGTTTGTTTATAGTCCTCAATATTGGTGTGTGTGCTCTCACAGGATCACTGAGTAAGAGTGGAAGGGAAACGAGAGTTGGCAAAGCATCTGACACGCTATCCTCTGTTTTCATTCTCTCTCTCTCTCTCTCTCTCTCTCTCTCTCTTTCTTTCTCTGCCAGATCACCTCCTGTAAGTGGCCTTCGTGATATACAATAGCCAATCTCTCTGACATTTGCCTACACCACTCAGATTCCTCTTCAAAAAAATCGTCTTAAACTGTCAGGAGGCGAATGTGTGCGCGACTTAAACGGATGTGTCAACTCTGCACACACTGCTCTCAAGTGGAGAAAGCCCTGGTTCACGCTCTCTCTCTCTCTCTCTCTCTCTCTCTCTCTCTCTCTCTCTCTCTCTCTATCTCAGGCAACGTGCTGTCACTTCCTGTTTGGAGCATTTGCGTATGTGTTCGTGCTCCGAAAAATGTTGTTGTCGTCAGAAATCAATTGATTTGAGTCAACTGCCTGTCTAGTGTCACTGTGGAGTCAAGGTGATGGCTGTGACAGGACTGGAGTGTCTGATCTGCTTCACAGTCTTTCCCTGGCTGAATGGCTGTGGCAACAAGCAGTGGTGTGGCTCAGCTTTAATTGATGTGCAGACAGAGACCATAATTTCACAGCTCCATCTACAACAGACAACTCCCACGCCCCCAGTATATGGGTTGAGGTACCTGCCTGGTTTTAGTGTGATTTCACGTTTCTCTCCTTGGAGACAACACAGGGGTTTGTTTTAATGTTAAACAGACAAAAAATAAATAAATAAACAACAAACAAAACTAAATAAACAATGACAAACTAAACTAAACAAACAGATAACGACAAACAAAATAGAACATCCCACAATACAGCCAATCACTGACATGATGGTTGTGAGTGAGTCGCAAATTTACTCCCACGATCTCACAATACCACCAACCATCCTGTCGGTTATCCTTAGTTCTTGCTTTGTTAGATTTTGGTGTACAACCTGTGCCCATAGTGTTTGATTGACGTTTATAACCCCTGTGTTGTCTCTCAAGACTAGACTGTTTCACAGAGGATTCAGGGGGTAGTGGGCTAGCGAGACAGGGGGAGATTATTACAATAGTGCTGAAACCATGCAGCAGGAACTCACAGTTAACCCCCT
>JAODXP020000030.1:27699614-27722114 GCA_027497455.2 Sardinella longiceps | reverse complement strand
CTTCTTTTTTCATACTGGGCATTCACACACAAATGCTCACATACAAACTCTCTCAAATCTCATTGGCTTATCAAGCCGCCACCTTGGACTGAGAAAACGGGCTTAGAACAAACATGAAAACACACAGAGTGATGGCAGGCTTTGCAGCAGCTCTTGCTTTTTGAAATTTAAAACATTCTGGGCCACTGCCTTTCATGGGATTGAGGCGTGCGTGGAGACTGTGTGGGCCAGGGTGAATACGATTGGCGGTACCGAGACAGCGCCTTTTATCAGCCGGTGGTTTTTTGTAGGAGTGCTGGGTGAGTTGGCTCATGGGGCTTCAAGTAGACAGGGGCTGGGTGAAGAAGTCAACTTGGCATGACAGCCAATCCTCTCGCTCAAACACACACACACACACACCCACACACACACACACACACTCACACACACACACACACACACACACACACACACACACACACACACACACACACACACACACACACACACTCATACACACTCACACACACACACACACACACACACACACACACACACACACACACCATTCCCAATTCCTCACATCTCTCATTCTTTCATTCTCATTCTCTCGAATGTTTGGTTTCTATAACTGAGGGCTGAACTTGGCAGACTTTCTCAAGTCAAACTGACTGCGTCTCCAGTGAGCCATCTTCCTCGTTCTCGTCAAATTCACCTCGACTGAATCCCACGCAGGGCTTTTCCTAGGGTTTTTGCAAGCCAATTTTTTATTCCCACTCTAAACCCAAGGGCTATCATTAAACACAATTGACTGGTGTTGCAGCAGCATAAGAAAGTGTCACATTAACTAAAAATCCCACCCTCAATTCTGGCCATTAAGGTACTAGCTCCATTTTCTACTTAGTGTAATGAAGGTCAGCATTATATAGGAAAATGTGTGTGAGTGGGTGGGTGTGGGTGGGTGTGTGGGATGGGGGCTAGTTTCACATAGCCCAGATAAGCGCTGGTGCTGCCGGTGGAAAAGTTAATGAATTCCCCGATGGCAATGTGACATTTTCTACACTGAACCTCCAGTGCTGTGTGCCCATGGCCTCTGAGGCCCAGTGTGTGTGTGTGTGTGTGTGTGTGTGTGTGTGTGTGTGTGTGTGTGTGTGTGTGCGCGCGTCTGAGTATGTGTGTGTGTGTGTGTGTGTGTGTGTGTGTGTGTGTGTGTGTGTGTGTGTGTGTGTGTGTGTGTGTGCCCATGCCCTCTGAGGCCCACTGTGCTGGGGCCAATCTGTGGAGAAGTCCACAGGGCTCGGAGCTGAGCTGAGCTGGGCCACTCAGCAGGTCAAAAGGGGCGTGTCTAGGGCGGAGAGATCGGGCCGGCGAGGTGCGGTTCAGGCGGCAGCTTTGCAGGGGTTGGCGAGGGCTTGACAGGATGGCGATGACGACGGGCTATGGGGGTGAGTCACCTCTAGCCCCATGGCGAGGCACGGTACCCCCCCCCACACACACACACACACACACACCGCCACATGCCCCTCCCCTCCCCCCTGCCTGCCTCTGAGATTGGCTGGAGAGAAAAGGTGCGGAGGTCAGCCAGGGCAAGGTGCACCGGACTGAAAATGTCAATGAAAACACAGCATGTTTTCCAAAAGGCTTATTTTCAATAGAATAAAACTGAAAGACAGAGACAAAAGGGTGTGTGTGTATATGTGTGTGTGGGTGTGTTTGTGTTTGTGGGTGGGGAGGGGTGTAGATGGGGACAGAACAGAGTGTGACTAGCCTAAGTGCTGAAGAAGAAAAAAAAGAAAGAAAGAAAGAAAGGAAAAAAACCTTCTGACCTGCGGTCTGCAACTATCCAACTGTTCTGAATTAGGGAATAGGAAAAAGGAAAACTAAAAGTAAAAGCTCCTATGCCCCCTTCAGTTTGGGTTAACAGTCAGTTCACTATTCTGTTTAGGCTGCTTTTGCATGGAATAAGGATTCAATGGATTCTATGGATTAATTCTCATAGGATTCCTCCTTTTAAACAGAAACATTACAGAAAAGAGGGGGAATTCAGAACACTTAGAAAAGTTCAAGTACAAAGTGCAAAATGTTCTCTCTCTCTTTCTCGCATTTCTGAGTAGTTAATTGTTGTTTGTTGAGTCTCAAGAGGCGGCGTCTCATTTAAGCAACAAAATCACTGCAGTTCAGAAGAGGAAAAAGAAAAGCGGGAAGAAGAGAAAAATTCTTACATAAAGAAAGGGAAAAAACATGGCTAAGTGCGTGCTTCTTTCGGGAAAAAATGCACGTTCAATCCCTGCAGCAAAATTCCCACTGCGTGTTTCTCGCGCACCCCAGGGGTTAAACGTCGGCGCCCTCCACGCGCAAATAATGTAATCAAACCTCATTATATCGATGACAGGAGGAAAATTCCTCCCCGGCCACTCTTGTCACTCCTCTGGGCCTCCGGGGCGACGCTGAAGGTTAATTTATTTAAATCTCCCTGCGACTCATTTTCGATTCCATTAAACAAAAACTAATGAATCTTTGGTCTGCTGTCTAATCAGCTTTGCACTGTCAGGAGGCAGCCAAAACAGCGAGGTGCTCCCGACTCTCCAGGAACCCTTGGGTGAGAAAAGAAAAGAATAACGTTTCACGATACTACTGCAGATCGCAGGAAAAAGGGTCGTGATCAATTTGAGAAAAGATAATGCGCATCTCGGTCCTGCACGACTGTGCGAGCAGCAATCAGACGAAAAGACCAAATTACGATGAGGGGAAAATAAACGAAGGATCTTTACAAGGGAAAAGCTCTGCCTCCTCACTATCTCTTGACAGGGGAGAAAAACAGACAGTCTAGACACAGGAGCCATATTTGCACACCCGCTACTAACTATCAAAGATCATGGAATACTAACCAAGATAAACCATCACAATACATTTCAATGGGAACAAACTGGAATACTTCCTGTCTGCATAAATCCTTACATCACCCCCTCCCCCTTGCAAAAATAGAACATCACAATAAGAAAAGGTTCTATAAGTCTGCATAAAGGGGGATTTTGCCCCCCTCCCCCTTGCAAAAATAGAACCAGGAACTGAACAAGCATTGACACCTCTAGCTCCGCTTGAATCCTTTCTGTAACTATGCCCCCCCCTCCCCTCTCCTCTCCTCTCATCTCCCCCCTCTAGCCTGCCAGTTATCCATTTCCGCCTGCCCAGGTTGACCACAAACCTCCACCAGCTGGAACTCTCATCTCTCCCATCATCTGTCTCCCTCCCACCGCTGCATACACGTATCGGGTTAAACCAGAGCCGTGCCTGCCGCACGTCCGCTATCAACACATTATTACATTATTCCAACATGTGCCTCAATTACGGCAGCGCACAGGGGAACCTTGGGCGTAAGGACACGTAACATTTCATTAACGGGCATTACATCAGCTGCCAGCTACCTCCTTCCTCCTGTTGCCTTTAACACACACACACACACACACACACACACACACACACACACACACACACACACACACACACTGGGAACAGATGTTTAATTACCAAAGGACAGGAGAAGAGCGCTGGAGACTATGAGAGTGCACAGTACAGTCATTTTTGGTGAGTTGTTTGAAGGGAATAATTTCCAGCCAACATTGCAGCCAATGGTTGATGCACTCAGTAGGCACGCAGACTTGACCAAAAAGACCAAAAAGACCAAAAAAAAAAGAGTGTACAATAAAGCCTCTCACTTCTTTGAAGCTGGGTTCCTTAACATCAGACTCAGCATTACGGCCCTGTAAAGCCGAGGGGCAGAGAGCTGAGATTATATGGGGAGAACTATTGCAGGGGCAGATCCCACAAGGTAGTGTGTGTGTGTGTGTGTGTGTGTGTGTGTGTGTGTGTGTGTGTGTGTGTGTGTGTGTGTGTGTGTGAGAGTGTGAGTGATCCCACAAGGACTCCTATTGATCTTGGGTTTCATTACTGGCCAGATTTTTGACATTCCGTGTTACTCTGACAACCTGGCAGCCTTTTTCTTTTCTTTTTCTTTTTCCTTTTTTTTTTTTTTTTTTGTAGCCACTGTTATGGCTGTGATGCTGACAATAACAAAACGAAATTATGGGGAGTACATTTAATATTGTTCAGGGCAGTTAACAGGCATCATGTTGGTTCCTTCTCTCTAGCTCAGCCAAGCACAAGAGCCGCCTGTGTGAGGAGACATGCTGCTAGCTCGCTCCCCTCGCTCTCTCTCTCTCTCTCTCTCTCTCTCCCTCTCTCTCTCTCGCTCTCTCTCTCCCTCTCTCTCTCTCTCTCTCTCTCTCTCTCCCTCGCTCTCTCTCTCTCTCTCTCTCCCTCGCTCTCTCTCTCTCTCTCTCTCTCTCTCTCTCTCTCTCTCTCTCCCTCTCTCTCTCTCTCTCTCTCTCGCTCTCTCTCTCGCTCTCTCTCTCTCTCTCGCTCTCTCTCTCCCTCTCTCTCTGCTTCTCGCCAAGGGCAACAGCAGCCAGCCAAAGCCTCCCGCCCCTGTTGGTTTACCGGCACAATCTGTGTCTGAATTAGCTAGAAAGCACAGTGTTTTGTTTGTCAGCTGCAGGATAAATGTTCATTTGTGGCGAAGGCCAAGAACTGAGGGCAGGCAGAACGGCGTGTGTTTAGGGAGAAGTGGGGGTGGGGGTTGGGTGGGGTGGGGTGGGGGATGGGTAGACAGAGAGAGAGAGAGAGAGAGAGAGAGAGAGAGAGAGAGAGAGAGAGAGAGAGAGAGAGAGAGACACATATACCCTGACTTGGGCTTTAATTTATGGTGGAGCACCTGGGCTAGCAGCTGTGCTTATTGAGTCACGGAGAGGAATGTAAGGGAAAGGTGGGCATCCAAAATGGGTGGGGGTGACGGTCGGGGACCGTGCTGTCGGCAGAGGTGGGTGGTGGCAAGGTGGTAGGAAATGCCGCCTGATTTAGATAAACGCCTTGGATGGCATTCAGATGTGGCCCTAGCTCTTACGCAGAAACCTGGCCATCGATCATCGGCCTGCCTCTCAGCATTGCTGGTCAGGCTGTCTGCTTTGGACGGGGTCCAACTCACAAACGTTGCTGCGAGAATAATGGGCCTCGTTCGTTCGTTCGCTTTCTGAGCTGCTCAATTTCTGAGCTGCTCAATTCTCATATCAGTGTAATTGAACAGTGGTGGGCTGCATGTGTGTGTGTGTGTGTGTGTGTTTGGGGGGTGGGTCTCACTGGTCAACAGGTGCTCTAGAACTCCCCCACCCCCCACCCACTACAAACCAGGTTTGTGAACATATTGTCTCATATTTACATGACTGTAACAGTGTTATCTGAAAATGACAAAATCCTGTTTCAGAAGGGACTCAGGAATGCAAATACAGACAGTCACCCACATCAATAAAATGCTGTCCCTCTGAGGACAAGCACAGAGATGACACAAGGCTATTGTCTGAGCCCCGGTATAGAATAACGCAGAGTTCGCTCAATAAAAGACGCAACATCACCGCCGTCTCTCCTCTTGTATTACTTTCAATAAAGCCAATATTTCATCGCGTTTGTCGTTTAGTATGGATCCACCACCCCTTATGAGCCGCTAATCCACTTGGCTTTATCTGCCTGTCCCTTCATGTTTTTGTCATAATTTCATAAAAGACCAAAGCAACGGCTAGAATTTCTATTTCCCTTGTGCAGATTTCATGGTCTATTTACCCCGGCAACTTGTTTTTAATTCGCTTGTTTCCACATTCCTTTTTGGACGGAGGCTCTTCCAGAAAAAGGATTTGGATTCAGGCAATACTGTGATTTCCATTGCTGTCAGAGTGGCTTGCGTATCGCATGGCGTTCGTTTGGCTGAGAAAATTTGCTGAAATTCGTCTTAATTAAAAGCCATCTCTGTGTAATCCTGAATCTGTTTGATCCGAGACAAACAAGAGGGGGGAGCATGTGTGTGTGGCAGAACTGTAACAATTTCGACTACCGACAAAAGCCCCAACCAAGAGCATGCAGTAGGTTTTCACAGTCCCCGACAACTAAAGCGGTTTGCACTGACCAGGTAGGTAAGTGGAAGTGTTCCTTAAACCTTAGTGGCCAGCTTTCAAAGCCACTGGTACACTGCCTGTGATGCAGAAGTTCAATCTCAAGGGTAAATGCAAAACCAAAAAAAAAAAAAAACGAAGTGACAAAACCTGATTAACCATGACAAATCAGAATGACAGCCACAGACGGTTTAATTTCCAGGCCAACAATGCACTTAATAAGGTCATCTGAAACCAGCCACGGTGACTGACTGCATAGGCAGATCTTGTGCATAGGCAGATGGGAGGTGTTAAAGAGAATAGCACGACTCGAGAAAGTCTCCGCGGGAAACAGAAGCGCCTCACTGCGCTAATGCGTGCGGCTCAGCTAGCTCGCCATCGCCCGTGCCAAACCTCACTGAAAAGATGATACCCAAGCTAAAATCTTTGGCCCGCCTAAGCTTTTTCCATCCTCATTAGCTTATTCAGAAAAAACAATGACTTTCCACATCAACATCCTACACCATTTAAGGGAGGGAAGAAAAGCCCAATGCACAGCGAGCCTAATTAGGGGTTTAGAGTCTTATGTCATTTACTCAGTGAGTGGCCTGGACAGAGTAGGCTACACGCTCACCCGAAGACGGACCCCTGTCGTCAGCAATGGAGCAGCCTTGTGGTTAAATCCACCTAAGAGTGAGTCAGACCACCCAAGAAACTGTGTGTAGGAAAGATTATGGGGATTGGCTAATAAAGAGGGGGAACCAACCAACCACTGCCCCCCAAAGCTCTGCTAGTGCCAGCACGACTCGCTATTTATAGACAAGCACATTAACAGTCCCAGGACAGAGGATAATAATAATAATAATAATAATAATAATAATAATAATAATAATAATAATAATAATAAGCAAGTATTGAGTTGACATCAACTTGAAAACTCTGAGTATTGACATCACAGCTAAATGGCACAGTCATGGCTTACTTTTAATATCTTATTATAAGATGATAACATGTCTGCGTTCTCACGTGATCTGATCAACTGCTAAACAGAAATGTCTGACAGTCGTGTGATCCAGACTGTAGGCACATAAACCAACGTTTAAAGGTAACATCACTCCAGTATCTGGAAAAGTCATCATTGTGTTTGCACTAAAAATAATGATTTAAAATCCTTTTTAACGCTCCCTACAACGTGTATTACATTGCTATTTACGGCCCATATCACATTTAAGCTAGTGATCTGTTTTTTTTTTTGTTTTTTTTTTATCTTATTAATACTTTATAATGTCACTGACATTTTCATATTTAATATGATTTGCCTCAGAGGGCATTGTAGCTGTAACTCCGCGTTTACTGTCACTTTGGATGACAATTGTCTCAGACACAATCCCTATTTTTAGCTTCTTTTGTCTGATTTTCACCTTTCTTGACTACTTACACAGAATAATCCAATAAGTTTTTTTTTTTTTTACAAATGTCACTGTAATGCTCAGATGTTACACAAAGAACCTCTGACTCTCATGCCTTTGACTTTCACAGAATACGTCCTTTAAAAAGCAGAGCTATTATTATATTTACTATGTTAATGACTAGCTCTGGGACTAGTACCCTAATAAACACCTTGCTCTCTTTTACATAGACTGAGAGACTTTAACATACAGCCTGCTCCTCTGAGTCTCCCTAAGGAAGCGCTGGCGTTGGGTGAGAGCCCACTCTGTCACAGTGGCAGCGCTTCGCACTGCAAGGTCATCTGGAGCAACTCTCAGATCCATCACAGGTGCCACACTGGCAGCCGTCACGGAGACGGATGAGAGGGTCCCAGGCCACCGCAGTTCTGCCAATCCAATGGATGTTTGCGGAAGCATACCATGGTGGCGGCAGCTCTCAGCGTGTGTGTGTGTGTGTGTGTGTGTGTGTGTGTGTGTGTGTGTGTGTGTGTGAGTGTGTGTGTGTGTGCGCGTGTGTGCGCGTCTGTGTGTGTCTGTGTGTTTGTGTCCGTATGTATGTATGTGTGTGTGTGTGTGTGTCTGTTGGATGGGGAGTGTTTGGAGGGGCCCACATGGCTCAGCCACTTTGCCAAGGCATGCTGAGACATGCCACAGCCCCAGCAGGAGCCCACAGCACGGGGTGCTAATACAATGTTTTGTCACATAGGGGAGTGCTAATGTACCTATGGGTGGCGGGGGACAGCACTCTCTGTCTGAATAGTTTGTGCCATGCCAGTGAAAAGAAGAAGGGGAAAGAAGTTGTTGTTTGTGACAGAAATGGAGGAAGAGAGATGCAGGGAGAGAGGGAGGGAGAGAGAGAGAGAGAGAGAGAGAGAGAGAGAGAGAGAGAGAGAGAGAGAGAGAGAGAGAGAGAGACTTTTAGTGCAGCAGGAGTCAAATTATTTACCAGTATCAATGGTGCTCCAGCTGAAGATGTGTGAGAGAGGGAGGAGAGAGAGAGAGAGAGAGAGAGAGAGAGAGAGGTCTGGTCTGGTTTCCCAAGGCCTCTTCTCTCGAGATCCAGGAAATAAATGTGGGAGAGAGGCTGGCCAAAGTAGGGCAAGAAACCTCAAGCCTTCATCCCCAGTTCCTCGGGGAGGAAGATGGATAAGATGAAGAGGGCAGTGTGTGTGTGTGTGTGTGTGTGTGTGTGTGTGTGTGTGTGTGTGTGTGTGTGTGGTGTGTGAGAGGGGGGGATATTGTCAGAGGAGGCCGAGGAGAGCCCGAAGAGCACAGGCTGCGGCATAAACAGTGCAGCAGACGGGGTGGGGCACAGACATGGCTTGGAGCCACTGGCAGCGCAAACGCAGACCAAAAGTGTGTCATTAGCAATCCACTGCTTCCAATTCATGACTCCACCGTAGCCAAGCCTCCTGCCTTATACTCTGCGTAATGGGAAACACACAAAGCCACTGATACTAACACGGAGCTGCGGAGGACCTGCGATAGTTGCTTGCATTTGGGTTCATAACTCCCCAGCGTTGCCAAAAGTAGAGGGAACGCTTCGGAGAGGTTATAAAAGTTCACACACATTTCACCATGATTCATACGCCTGGCCTTCGGCATATTATGGGCTGTCATCTTTAGTGATAGCAATACTTCCCAAAAGCATACACCCTACGTACTTGACTTTGATGCCAAGTTTTTTTTTGAGTGTGTGTATGTGTGTATGTGTGTGTGTGTGTGTCTCTCTCTCTCTCTCCTTTCAATCCTGAGGATTTGTGGTTGGTGGGGAGTTTCATTCAAAGGTCTTGGGTCCTCCTCGCAGCCCTGTGAAACGCATCTCTGACTCACAAAGAGGGAGGGAAGGGAGAAGACTGATTGAATCATCGCCATAATCTAAACCCCTGGCAATGAACTCAGCTATGGCAGTCCTTGGGGAGACAACTAAACAAGGCTACAAAAAGGGAAGGGGATGAGAGAGAACCTAGAGAGTTTTTTTTTTCTTTCTTTTCTTTTCTTTGTTGGTTGTTGTTGTTTGTTTTTTTTAAGGTATGCTACATTTAGCGAGGCAGAGGTCCTGCCTGAAGGCTGTCAAAAAAACAAACAAACAAATAAACAAACAAAAAATAAATAAATAAATAAATAAATCACTAGTCTATCTGTCAAGAATAGTTTATTTGCATTTTATTGTTTAAGAGTTCATTCACACATCCAAAGAGTTTTGGAAACAGCTAAAAGTGTCTCAGTGGCAATGTCTCTATTTACTGAAGCATGTTGACATACTTAGCACTGACTGAGCTCTGACTATTATATGGGGTTCAAATGAGGAGGACGACGTGGCCAGGGATCACGGTTACTTGTTTATTTGCAAAGCTTTACATAGAAGGGTTATTTTTTGGCATGGGGGTGGAGATGTGCTGATAAATTCCACATCACACACACACACACACCCACACACACACAGACGCCACAAGACTATGCACATGAGAATATGCTGAAGGTCTCTATCTTTTCCTCCTCAGTGGGGGAAGAGTGCTGTGCCTGGCAAAGACTCTACTCAACACACACACACACACACACACACACACACACACACACACACACACACACACACACACACACACACACACACTCTAATACACATAAAAAGTTTGGATGATTGCAATGCAAGGTCAATACAACCATCTGTTTAGATCAAATTAAGAGTGTGCCGCATTCCCAGCTGTTTGCACTCATCTCTGCATTGCCTCTTGTTTAAACACTCAGGACAGAAAGAGGGGAGAAGTAAATTAAAATAAAATAAAAAAAAATCATACAAACAATCATCACATTCTCCCACCAGCCCCACTCACTAACACCACTCTTTGCCTGCCGTTGAGCCGCCGGTGTCTATGGAAACTAATGTGCTGCAAACAGATAGGACCTTTCAGAAGCAGGAATTGGCTGGGTCACAGAAGCCATTACGGCCGTAAAAGGACAAGGGCAATTAGCAAGGCCATAGATCACAATTTAGTGGCCCTCTGAGATGGAACACTGCCAGCACGGGCGAAGCAGGGGAGCCAATAAAGAGGTTTGGTCGACTGGAACATGGAACTGTTTTGACATTTTAACTGTATTCAGGAAGGGATGAGGGCAGCGCTTTGGTGTGTGTGTGTGTGTGTGTGTGTGTGTGTGTGTGTGTGGTGGGGAGGGGGTGGGCTTAAAAAGATGATAAAACGCATGAGCTACCCAGATGAGAGCAACGTGATGTTAAGCGCACACATTTTGCGACTTCCGTTTTCCTTCTAAAAGCATGAAAGTTCTTTTTCTCCCATGGTGCGGCTTCACAGCAAGGCACCAGGCATCACGCGGGGCTTTCATGGCTGGTTGAGGAACATTACAAGTCCCTTTCGGTTGTTTTTTCGCACCGCATAAATGTTGAATCATGCGTGGGAATGCTTTCGAGATTACTCGCAGGGACGATTTGTGACACGAAAAATGCAGAAAGAACATCTCTAATCGTATTAATCATCATCATCACGGCACCAGCATGCGGGAGGTGTTAACATTTCGAAAAATGCACATTAAATTCCGCCGAGTTACAAGCCTAGGCGGATGCACTACAATAGTGGGCAGAGAATCCAACGCCCTAATTACATAAATTACAAAAGGTCACGAGTCTCCATCACTGGAGAACTCCCGACGACGTATAATCCTGGAGATGCTCTTTACATGCCATTTCATGGGAACTGCAATCAGGCCTATGCACTTTATGTTGAGCGATAAAGACAGAGACAGAGAATGTTTTGTTTTATAGACCCGGCTTCTTTAAAGTAGCATTAGGGCTTTGGGGGGCACATGATTCAAAAGTTCACTCTTCACACTATCCATCAAAATACATTATACAAAATACATTTGCGATTCTCGGACACTGTCCGTTCCACTGCTCGTCCAATCCTATCTATCCAAGGCGAGAGGTAATCTGCCATCTCTTCCATCTTTCTGGCAGATACTGGGTGCTAATGCATGCTGAATTACAAACAAATCCACCCACGCCGTTTGATGCACCCACTCAACTCAAGGCGAAGATCTCTCCTCTGATGACTCTCCGATCATGTCAACAAGCAGAACATTGGAAATGCAGAGCCGACTCTGAGCTGGAAGGCAAAGGCAGCAGCAGCAGCAGCAGCAGCAGCAGCAGACGGGCAGCTGAGGGAGTGGAATGGGAGTTTCTGAGATACACATCTTCTATTGGTCAGACAGCAGTGCGAATGAATGCCCACTGGGATATGAAATGGTTGGATTTTTTTTTTTTTGCAGGCACTGAACAAAATTACATAAATAAATAAAAAAAACATAGCAATAATAAAAAAAAGAGAGGCAAGAACCACGAAATGTGAGACCTGAGCAAATGCAAGTGTATGTAAGGGGGAGGGTTGGGGGTGTTGAAATATGTAAATGATTAAAGCTGTGGTGTTCTTTAAAAGCTTTTAGTGCTTCCCCTTCAAAATTTGATGCCAACAGCAGGCACATTAAAAAAAAAAAAAAAAAAAAAAGAAAGAAAGAAAGAAATCAGAGGAGGAGGTAAAAACAACAGAGGGCCCTTCCTACTCATAAGTGCCTCCATTCCTGACTTCCCTTCACTGACAGAGCGAGACCTCGCCTCTCAGACCTATAACCCATAAACTGAGTCAAAGAGCAGAGCTCGCGCGCATTACAGATGCAAATGGGAGCGTGGTCTGATTCATGCTAGCGCCTCGCACTCGGCTGCCCTTTGTGCTTGCTTTATGGACGTTATAAAGCACGCCTTCCATCCACCTTAGCGGCAGCTGCCGTACGAGGCAGGCGGCATCACGCCTCAGATTTACGGCCCCCATGCCACGGCTAGTGGCGCCTTTACAAGGAGCCGAAAGGGAACGGCCACGCTTCCTTTAATTGATTTCCCCAGCTGTGATGCCAACCGCCCCCACCGACCCACCCACCCCCCACCATCTCCAACTCCTTCTTCTCTCCCTCTTAAGGGAAGGTGACCAAAGGCAAACAGAGCTTGCCAAACGCACCCGACAGCGCACGGTATGTGTTACCTATTTAAGTAACATGGAGACTAAACACCGAGGCCTCTCGACCATGTCATGGAATAATATCAAGACATTAAGACATGCCAGTCTCTATTTCAAGCTTATTCTATTACTGATAATTGCAAGACCAGAGCAGGTTGCATGGGGGGAGAGGAGAGGAGGAGGAGGGTCTCACTGGGCCAAATGGTTTTGCGGGGGCAGGTGGGAAGGGCCGTTGAGCAAACACAGACGTGTCTGTGACATGGCCGGGATGGTTTTCTGTAAATAAGCCACGGACATGGCAGCAGCGGTGGACGTATCCCATGAATCAAAGCGGAGATGGTGGCTGCCTGACCATGATTCATGATTCATGCGCATGGCAATGGGACACGGGGAGGAATAGCCTAGCACAATGTCACTATTTCTCTGACCCTACATGGCTAAGCCAGACTCAACCCTTACGGGGATTGGCGCTTGATGAGCCCCCTTTGTGTTTTATGCTTTTGCTTTTTTTTTGTTGTTTATTATTTATGTAAAAAAAAAATCCAAATAAGCCTCTAATTAGATTTCACGGGTAGCAAATGTTACACTACCCCCGTTAATTTGATCATTCAGTGGAAAAATGGGAGGACGAGCCAAAACAACCTAATTTTCTGCTATTCTTGGGGTATTGTGATACAGTATTGTATGTGCTGTGAAAGCACGGGAGAAAAGAAAAATAAAAGGCTCTCCCCCCCCCCCTACTTTAATTTGCCTTTTTATTTCAATAAGCCTCAGCAAATGCAATGACCTGGATATCTTGAGATTACTCATTTTGAAGGTAAGGCCAGTGGACAGAGACTCCTCACCCCTGTGGCTTGCTGTGACAAAGGAGCCAAGGAGCGGTGACAGTTGGCATCAAGTTTCCGCAAATTTTCATTCCTTCTTTTTTTTCCCCCCTCTCTATAGCAGCGGAAATGAGGCGAAAAGTGAGATAATTAAGAGTGACAAAAAGCCTTGTTATAAAAAAAGAGAGCGAGAGAGACAGCACGCAAGGGGGCTGTCTGCTTAACGTGGCCTTTTCCTAACAAGAAACCGACCAGCGCTCGTTTCTGAGGCCCTCCCCGTGTGCCTCTCATGTCAAGTCTAAGCCCTCCTTGTGTGACTCTCACGTCAATTCTTACCCCGGGGCATCGGAAAAAGACACACTCTGACCCGCAAAGTAAACAGCCACTCCAAGCCAGTTAGTTAGCGGTGGCTTTGATTGGGCAGTGAGAGAACTGTAGGAGAGAAGAGCGCGATGGAAATGAGGGTGGAGGCGGCAGGAGCGTGTGTGGAGCCCTTGTTGCCAAGGCTACAATTGCAAAATGGGATGGAAAGAGATGGCATAGACATAGTTCTTGATGCCGTGCCAGCCGTTTGAAGATCTGACGGCCACCTGCCCCGGCGCAGACAGACCCCAGGTGTTGCCGTGTCCCAGAGCGCCTATTAACCAGGCTGTAAGAGGAAGCAAACCAAAACGCCACACCAATCACGCTTCCCTTCCTCGATCTATTAGCCAATGCAAACAGCCATGCTTGCACTGGGATGCAGTAGGGAATCGGGGTAATGGGTTAGGCAGAGTACGGAAGCACAGAGAAGCCCCTGTAGAGCAGGAGGCTGAAAGCCATCAATGATTTCCTGACTGCAGGCAGGCCAGATCAAGTCTGACAAAACAGGAAAGTCCAACTGAAAGGCTGCCCTTTAAAAAATGAAGAAATGCGCGCACACCATCACACACACTTCCCTCACAATTCTTACCAATTGCTGTTCTCTCTTCATTCTACACCTACATGTACATTCTATGCAAGCCCTTGCCATCTTGCCATCTCTAGTCTTTCCCTTTACTCCGATTCATTCTTTTCTTCGGAAAGTTGTCAGGAGGTATGTCCTTCCCCTGTGCACACCTGGTGAAGCAGGGCTAAGGCCCCGGTGTTCCTCTAGCTCAAGGCGGAGGCTTAATGAGAAGGCTGGCTTTGTGCCCCCTAACATGACAGCTCTTCAAACACCTTTGCGAGTTTGCCCAAGGGGGCTGTTTGAACATCACGCTCCCCTGAGAACCGGAGGCTCTCTGCCCATCCTGCCCACCACCCACCGCCCACCACCTCCCACCACCCCTCCCCTCTCTCTCTTCTCCCTCCAACCCCTCTGCCAGCTCTTTACTCCCGCAGGTAACAAAATCTAACAGCTGAGACAAAAGGGACCAAAGACTGGACCGATTCCACTGCGGCCAACTGTCCAAGTGTGCCGTTTTGTGGCGGCTATGGAGCTCATATGCTCATATTTTTTTGCACCCTCCCTGATGATCCCAACAAAAAAAATGATGATAAAATGAATGAAAATTAATCTAAACAACCTGTGACATAACCAGTGATGCTGGGGGAACTACCTAACCACCGGCAGCAATTCATTAGCTTTTGTTGCAAGTGGCTATTCTCAAGCTTAAACAGCAGCATTGATGCGCGGTCCTTTGCTCTGTGAAAGGCTGATTGATTAGCCGGCGAATCGTGCTGTGTGGTCTTGCTTTGTGCTCGCTGCTCCGTGAAAGCCGAGGCCTCATGTATTTATAATTCCGCATAAACAAGCGGCGGGCAGAGGAAGTCTCCTAATTAGGGCCGCCTTCGCACAAAGGGATCCTCACAGCGGGTAGCAAGCACGGGCCACATCGGTAAGCTCTGTGATGTGCTGAGAA
Source organism: Sardinella longiceps (assembly GCA_027497455.2). Classification (NCBI taxonomy): domain Eukaryota; kingdom Metazoa; phylum Chordata; class Actinopteri; order Clupeiformes; family Clupeidae; genus Sardinella; species Sardinella longiceps. The sequence goes on along the minus strand of JAODXP020000030.1, from coordinate 27,706,984 downwards.
GTTGTGTCCACTGACGGCGGGCGCTGGGGGGCTTTCCTCGTGCAATTAAAATGCTCCACTCGCCTCTCGGCAACAGCTTCAGCCCTGTACCTCTTGGTCTCGTGAAGGTCATCACTCTTGTTTATACCACTTAAAGCTCGACATCGCCTGTGCTTTGCTGAAAAGCAGTGGGGGTGGGGGGGTAAAGTTTGAGGCAGGACCTTGGACAGACCTCTCCTGGTGATAAACGTGAACCTATCCTTCAGGATGGTGCCCCAACAAGGCAGAGTTTGGTAAACAAAATGAATCCCATCGATTAACGGAAGGAGCCACGGGCACTCCTGCCAGCCTGCCATTAATTATCCAGTCTTGAGAGAAGATCTGCACAAGGGTGTAGGGATGGAGGGAGGCTTGGGGAAGTGTGTGTGTGTGTGTGTGTGTGTGTGTGTGTGTGTGTGTGTGTGTGTGTGTGTGTGTGTGTGTGTGGGGGGGGCAGAGGAAAATAGGAAGAAGCTGCAGATGATAAAAAAAAAGAAAAACAAGACAGCGAGAGGAATAATAACACACAGCAAACGTCGTCTGAGCACCCCCCTCACACAAACACACACACACCCCCCCCCCCACACACACACACACACTGCCACCATGCATGCACAACACCCCTCCTAGTTTAATTACAGGTCCAACATAAACAGCGAGGGGAGAGACTAATGTATCAGACGCAAGCCGGCGGCACTCAGGGCTCTGACAGCGCCTGGCTTCCCTCTCCCTCTCATCCATCTCCATCACAGGGCGAAGGAGGAAGGGGGGGCACAGAAGGGGGGGGGGGTATAGAGAGGGGAGAGGCAGGGGGCTGAGGGCTGAAGCTTGCTAGGGGCCTGCCAGAACTGGAGAGTGGATAGGTGTGGTCCGAGGAAGTGTGTGTGAAAGAGAGAATGTGTGTGTCTAAGGGCAGAGCGGGGTAAGAGTGTGTGTGTGTGTGTGTGTGTGTGAGAGAGAGAGAGAATATGTGTAAGGGCAGAGCGGAGTGTGTGTGTGTGTGTGTGAGTGTGAGTGAGAGAGAGAGAGAGAGAGAGAGAGAGAGAGAGAGAGAGAGAGAGAGAGAGAGAATAATGTGTGTAAGGGCAGAGTGGAGTGAGTGTGTGTGTGTGTGTGTGTGTGTGTGTGTATGTGTGTGTGGTGTCTGAGGGCTCAGGTTGGGGAGGGAGATGGGGGCAACCTCACCGTTTTGAGGGCCCTCCCCCCTCCTGCAGAGAGTATGGAAAAGCAGCAGAATCCGCCTCCATCTCTGAGGACTGACTAGCTGCTCACCACCATTAAAATGTAATCCCTCACAGAGGGACAAAGCAAACATTTGATCGGAGGAGTGGAGATTGATGTGGGGCCTTCACTGGCTCAGCAGTTTGCATTCGCAAAATGCTTGCAAATGTTTTTTTTCCCCCCTTTTTCCTTCCTCAGGCATGAACATGCACGCACACACACACAGACACACACACAGACACACACAGACACACACACACACACACGCAGAGTGGCACACTCAAACTCACACACTTCACACTCTCCCAGGAGCGCTGTTTTGCATAGCCCTGCACACAAGACAAACCACTGAAGGTCATACAATGTCTTTCCAGAAAAGCTTCAGCAGCAGCGCTGGCCACAGAATCTACTTAGAGCACTTTTAAAAAGGCACAGCAAGTTGAGAACAAACCTCATACTAGGTTCTGCATATCTGAACAAATGGGGGGAAAGTTGCCATCACAGCAGGCTACCCCCCCCCCTCCTCCTCCCCCCTCAATAGGAAACTGTAACTCAAGTAGTTATCAAAACCTCTCATTTCCTGTTGCTAAACTGCAATCACAGCTGTGAAATCTCACTCCCCTGATGAGACATATTTTAATGCTGAACTGGTGCCATCCATCTCTTATCTAAACTGACAAGACAGACAGAGAGACAGACAGACAGACAGACAGACACAGACAGAGAGGAAGACCGAGAGGGAGACAGAGAGACAGACATACAGACAGACGGGCAGACACACAGACAGACAGATAGATTGACAGAGAAACACACAGACAGTGAGAGAGAGACAGAGAGACAGACAGAGAGACAGAGACGGAGAAAGCGACACACAGACAGAGAGGGAGACAGAGAGGGAGACAGAGAGACAGACATACAGACAGATGGGCAGACACACAGACAGATAGATCGACAGAGAAACACACAGACAGAGAGAGAGACAGACAGACAGACAGACAGACAGACAGAGAGAGAGAGAGAGACAGACAGACAGACAGACAGACAGACAGACAGACAGACAGACAGACAGACAGACAGACAGACAGACAGACAGAGACATGAGTGCCCTTCAACATGCCTGTGATGGTTCTTTGACTCATTCATCACATTAATTACATATCTGATGGAGAGGGCGGGCTCTCCATCTTCCTCAAGTGAAGATAAGGAGTGTGCGGCCTGTGTTGGTGCGCTCAAGTGGATCTCATTCTGACTTCCATCATCACCCCGGCAACAGCGACACCTCGGGCTATTGGTACTACAAAGACAGGACAACACTAGCCCGCACACACACACACACACACACACACACACACACACACCTCTCCAAGTGTTTTCAAAGCATCTAACCTTTTAAAAAGAAAAAAGAAAAAGAAAAAAAAAGAAAGTAAGGAGGACAACCGAACCACAAATTGCCTATGGGCAGCTGTGAAGCGGAAACAAAGACAAGACTTGTTTTGCAACTCATGAAAAACAATGAATTGATGACAATCTGTTCCGCACGCAAAAATGTCTCAACACCTGTTAAGCACCCAAAAACAAAAGCTGCCCCTGTCTCAAAAGATCCTCATTTAGAGGAAAACAATATGCTAAAGACGCATGATTGCGGGAGCTTGAAGGACTATGTATGACTAAAAGGCATCAGCTATGATGGCACCACTTGGCTGTCAGCCTCCAGCCTGGCCCTCCTCTGCATTCACGTCAATGTGCTAATGGACATCTATTCCGAAAGAGTAATTAATACATCAATTACGGACTACTGCTACCTAAACCGGAGAACCGGGGAGGGGGAAAACGCTTGGGAGCGACGGCAGTATTTTTGAGTCTCTGCAGAAGTAGCAGATAGCCTGGTACCTAATCAGAGTTGAGCTTGACTTGTAATACTAATATGGGCTTTGATCTTTTTCGGCGCAGGGGGAAAAAAAAAAAAAAAAAAAATGTGATCCCCTTGATGTGGTTGCACTGTAGGATCGGCACTTAAATATTTCATCTGTCAAGTTGAGATTAACGAGTCAAAGGGAGCGCTTAGAAAGATACTCTTCGCGCGAGGTTTGATTGAAATACATCACTTTTTCGCTTCCTCCATCAGTTAACACAGGCTGAGGCTGTAACAGGCTGGTTCAGAGACGAGGCGAGGAGGAGGCAACGTGTCAGCGAAACGGCGCCTCGGAAATGTGTTTGAACAAGCACTATACTAACCGATGGAGAGAACAGAGCTACGTAAATTAGAAGTGGAAGTAGCACTCTTGACAGGCAGTTGTGTTTAAGGACATCACACAAGTCTTAATCTACAGGCCAAGAGGCAGGAAATATGGAAGGGGTAGGAGGACGGGAGGTGGAAAGGACAAATTAGTGTCAGCCAAACCAAGTGGATTAACCCTCCAAAAGTGACAGATTGACCTGACTGTAAAGAGAGCACAAATGTGTGTGTGTGTGTGTGTGTGTGTGTGTGTGTGTGTGTGTGTGTGTGTGTGTGTGTGTGAGAGTGATTTTTTTTTTTTTTTTTTTTCTCAGGTTTGTTATGCATTGCAGCTGAGGCCAAAAATCCTTTTTCTGTGAGTCCTCAACATCCCTTTGACTGACGTTTTCATCAGCGTCTGAGAATTCGTCAAATCCCAGGGGTTCAGGTGGCCGCTGGGAGCAACGTCAGCCCCTGATAGTGTCAGTCTAGCTCGTCCCTGACACCACTCCTCCTGGGGCGCATCCTGTATAATTCACAATTCCCAAAGCCAAAGCCTAAACCCCTAAAAACACCAAACGGACACACACACACACACACACACACACACACACACACACAAAGACAAACACACAGACACACAGACGCATACACACTGACACACACACACAGACACCGACACCCACACACACATAAACACACCAACACACACACAGAGACATAAACACACCAACACACACACACACAAACATAAACACACCAACACACACACACACACACACACACACACAAACACAGACACTACACACCGACACACACGCACACGCACACAAAACAACATCCAGACTTAAACAACGACCTTCCAGTGGTTGGATTTATAGGATTGAAGCAGGGGGGCCAAACGGCCTGGGCTTCACCTAATGAGAAGAGGCATCTGAGGTACAGCTGCAATGAAGATGACTTATGACAGGCAAGAGGGAGATAAAAATATCACTACCCTTTTAATATATAAATACACTGCCTGTGTGTACGTTGGTGTGCATGTGAGCGTGTATGTGTACTCGCGTGTACCTTGTGTCGTGTGTGTGTGTGTGTGTGTGTGTGTGTGTGTGTGTGTGTGTGTGTGTGTGTGTGTGTGTGTGTGTGTGTGTGTGTCCTTATATATTTTTTATGTCTGTGACACCATGGCAGATTCATCTGTTGAGGGGCTTGATTCACTGACAGCATGACGGCAAATCTCTCACGACTAACATAAAAGATGGCCGTATGAGGCAAGAGCTCTTGCCTGAAGTTTTGCCCACCGCCGACTCCGAGATATCTTTCAACCTCTCTGCACATGTTCTTTACTCTTGATCAGAAGCAACACCGCACACTTGCATATATCTTTATGAATATATTCAAAAAGGGCAGAGCGAGGCCCGCTTAATAAATAAATAATAAAAAAACTTTCCGCAGACAGACCGACAGACCGAAAGAAACAAACGCGCTGTGATCAAAGCCAAAGACCTCCCTGCCCTCTCTATGGCAAGCGTAATAATAGCTAATCCTTCAACAGCAGATGTTCTATATAGATACACAAACAGTGGGCTCCTGGACTGCTTCTAAAGCTGCAGTCAGCGCAGCTCCTCCAGAGATTGGCACCATGAACACACACACACACACACGCACACACGCACACACACACGCACACACACACACACACACACACACACACGGCAGCCTAAAGGCTAGCGGAGCTAAAGACTGAAGCTCTGATCCCTCACCAGACACAGCGGGAATGTAACACTGCCTTCAGCTAATAGCAACAAGGCATCAAATGGAAACAGGGAATCAATTTGCATAACTAACTTACCAAACAAGGGCCATGGGAGAGCCAAAGTTAGCCTTCTGCTCTTCTCTCCCCTCTCTCTCTCTCTCTCTCCCTTTCTCTCGCTTTCTCCATCTCGCCATCTCTCGCTCTCTCACTCTCTTTCTACTCTTTCTAACTTTTAATTACTGAAAGTAGAAATGACCCCTGAGCCCATGTCGTTCCTGCTGCTGCGGCCCAACTAAAGGTACAGAGGCAGCCAGACTTGGGCAAGACAGAAGGCTGTGTATGTGTGTGTGTGTGTGTGTGTGTGTGTGTGTGTGTGTGTGTGTGTGTGTGTGTGTGTGTGTGTGTGTGTGTGTCTGCCGTTGTGTCGAGCGACCTCAGGCCACTTCGTGGGGCTCTTGGAGCCGGGCCCAAGTTCAGCCTAGCGTCGGAGAGTGTTAACCGCCTGGAGAAGAAGAAGACACAGAGGAAGAAAAAAAAAAAAAGAAAAAGAAAAAGAAAAAGAATTGGGGTCCCAGGAGCTGGGCTAACAAGCCAAAAAAGAACAGATTTCAGACAACATATGGGAGCACGCTGGGATGCAAATAAGCAAGGCTGTCGATGGTTGCCCTGTTTACTCGCAAAAAAAAAAAACAAAAAAAAACAATTAATCCTCTCTTCAGCTCATTTGCACAAAGAGTAGTTCTAGTCCGGAGAGGGAACGGAGGGAAGGAGAGAGATGGCGGGAAGTGCAAAGGGAAAGATGGAGTGACAGAGAGGGAGAGAGATAGAAAGAGAGAAAGGAGGAGGAGGAGACGCAAACACACACACACACACACACACACAAACAAACTCACACATACGATTGAGGTCAAAACAGGACAAGAAAAGTTGAATTGAAAAAGTTGGAATTGAAAAGGAAAGCACTTTTGATTCGTAACACTTCTCACTGCATTTCTTTCCCCTTACATGACCTATGAGGATACATATCTCCTGGCAGAGAAGAATGGCAGAACGCTCAATAACGTGGCATTGTAAACACAGCCCACACAAAAGGTCCTTGGTGGAGAACGGCAACATATAAGGGGGGGTTGATATAACAAAAAGAGAGAAAGAGAGAAATACGTGGATGAGAATCATAATCTTTGAGAAATTTCTTTGAAAAAGAAAAAAGAAAAGAAAAGAAAAGAAAAGAAAAACCTGTCCTTGTGTGCCTAATGTTATTCCCTGACTTCACAGCTTTGTTCATTTGAGGCCCAGCAGAACAAGAGACGGCAGGCAGGCGGGCAGGCAGGCAGGCAGGCGGCCTCCACTTGGCCACAGAGCTCTGCCACCACCACCCCAGTCCCTGACATTTCCATTATGTCAACAGGGCACCAGCCCCGGCAAACGCCACAGCATTGTCTCCAGGCTGAGATGCTGTCCTGTCCTGTCCCCTCGCCTCGCCTCCTCATTGTGTACCGTCTCCCGCAAGCAAACAACATCAGCAGAGAGAGAGAGAGAGAGAGAGAGAGAGAGAGAGAGAGAGAATATTTCTTTTTACCTTCTCCATGTATCTACTGTATGTGTGGGCACATAGGTTTCTCTTATTCTATATGTCCCATTCTGTGTACTGTATGATTGCTTTGGCAACATGAATGTCCTGTTCGTCATGCCAATAAAGCATTATAGAAATTGAAAATTGAAATTGAAAATTGAGAAAGAGAGTGAGAGAGAGAGAGAGAGAGAGAGAGAGAGAGAAATCCCTTTGTACAGAGAGATAGGGAGGAAAGAACCTCAACCTCCATTAGTTCAGCATTACCAGAGGCCCTTGGTCAACCTCTAGAGACCCTCTAACTCCATGCAAACAAGGCCTGCAGTGTTGAGGGACAGGTTATAATCAACCACCATTACACGGCAGACAGGCTCATAAATAAGATGATGTGCTCCACAGCCGGGAAAACAACAAGAGCAGCCATTTTTTTTTCTTTTGTTGTTGTTGTTGTTGTTGTTGTTGTTGTTGTTGTGACTGTTATCGTTGTTGTTGTTGAGGAGTTTTGGCTTCAGATTGAGCTGTGCTTACTGTGTGCATGAGAGAGCTAATTGTCTGCACCCTCTGGCAGTGGCTCGTGCACGCGGCACGTA
>JAODXP020000030.1:27674614-27694614 GCA_027497455.2 Sardinella longiceps | reverse complement strand
GAATGACTAAGGACAAGCAGCACCATCTAACCCCCCCCCCCCCCCCCCCCACTGCTCTAGACGGAAAACTACTGGACCCTGGAATGACCGAAAGCAGATGCTTAAATCTCTTTTTTTAGACAGCCTCAAACATCTAAGAAAGATCATAGGTACCATACACACATCAAAATTCCCACTTGTGCCAACACACACACACACACACACACACACACACACACACACACACACACGTAGTGTGAGTGAGTGAGACAGAAACAAATCTTTCAATTGAGGGAAAAGAGGGATCAATGTGGGCAAAAGCATTTGATCATGTCCCACAAGGGCAGCACACAGGCTCTCCCCACCAACCCTCAGATAAACATCTTTCATCCAATGCCACGAAGCATCTGAAGAATTTGTCCACAGCCAACAGGGCCCCCTTTTGATTCTTACATGTTTATTTATTTATGAACATACAGTATAGAGAGCTTTTATTTCTTCAGATAGACAGGGATAGCCTGTGAATGCATTGAATATATACTGTAGGCCTACTAGCAGAGAACTTTCCAAAAAAGAGCCATGGGCTTCCTAGACATCTTTTGTGTCACTTTGTGAGATTTTTGCAGAGGGGTAGGCCTAAAAGTATTTGCACCATCTGTTAACCCCACACTCACGAGAGGCAGGCTGTAATTTTACAAAGCCGCTTAAAATAACAGACTCAGACATAGGCCTATGCCATTATAGTCTTAGAATGGGAAAATTGTTACTTACAAAAGACTAGTGAAGGTCAAAAACAGTTTACATCTCCCCCTCTGCAAGGTACTGTAACTGGGTTAGGACTATGAACTCAAAATTTTAAAAAAAAAAAAATCAATTTCAGGCAAAAATTACGACATCAAGAACATTATAGCAAAAGATAGCCGCAGCAAACAATTATAAAATCTAAGGACAAAAGCATAAGGGGTGTGAGGAATGCGCAGTGGTAAGCGAAAATGAAAAAAGTACATCATTCCCAGAAACCAAAAAAAAGTAGTAGGATAGTATTTCTTGAAACAAAAATTGCGCCACAGATTTATAATCCAATGTGAAAAATGGGCAAAAGGAGTGATCTTTCCCATTATCTGCGACGAAGCCAAGGCTGCTTTCTGGAGCATTCTCGGCAGTGGCAGCGGCGGACACCGGCAACGCTTTAAGATGTAGTGTCCTGCGCCCCTAGGGTGATCCATCATAGCATGTGCTGTGCTACTTCCAATTGTTTTTCCTGGCAGGGCCGGGAGGGAGGGGAAAGTGGGGAAAAAAATGCCAAAGCAACAACAAAAACTCGCGTTCACTTTATCTCTGAGGGGAGGCCAGTGAGCACCAAAAGTGATATACAATATTACTGCCACCATCTCACACCAAGACACGCTCCACCCCTCCCCGCTCCTTTCTCTGCTCCTTTCTCCTTTCTGCTGTCTCCGGTTTCCTTGCTCCAAGCATTCTCGCTCTCGCCTTGCTTCCTGGACTATTTCCTTTTTCCACATCTAGCAACCTATCCCCCGTCTTCCTTTTCTTCCTCTCCTTCCTTCAGCTGCAATCACCTTCACTTGTACTACTCCACACCCCCCCCCCCCCCCAAACCCACCCCTCTCTCTCTCTTCCTCGCCCCACCACAACCATCTCTACCCCCCACCACCATCTCTCTCTCTCTCTCTCTCTCTCTCTCTCTCTCTCTCTCACCCCCCCCCCCACCCTCCACAATCTCTCTCCCCCCCACCACTACCATCATCTCTCTCTCTCTCCCCCCACCACCACCACCATCTCTCCCCCCCCCCACCACCACCATCTCTCTCTCTCTCTCTCTCTCTCTCTCTCTCTCACCCCCCCACCCCCACACATCTCTCTCCCCCCCACCACTACCATCATCTCTCTCTCTCTCCCCCCACCACCATCTCTCCCACCACTACCACCACCATCTCTCTCTCCCTCTCTCTTTACCTCCCTCCCTCCATCCCTCCCCTCACACTACTACCACCATTTCTCTGCCTCTCCCCAACCTTCCCTCCGTGGCCAATCGGTAACTGCAGAGCTCCATGGTGACGGGCCAGAGTGAGAATTAAAAGGAGTTCTATGTTCTACAGTTGCCATGCCACTGCCTCACACCACACCAGACAGACAGACAGACAGACAGACAGACAGACAGACAGACAGACAGACTAGGCAGGCCTTGAGCAGCAGACCCATTTCCATGGAACAGTCAGCTCGAGATAAGCCCCCAGAGTTTAAATTAGACACCTCAAGCGAATAGCGTGACTGATCTGTGGGATGCTGAAGGATCACTCATATCCTAACACCGAGGTGTGATACGGAAGGGGTTAAAGTAAACACTCCGTGTGGGGCGGCAAAAGCCCCACTGTGTAAGAACAAAACCCCACATTGAGTGCTTCTCTTAGGGGGCGGTTGGGGGGGTGGGGTCAATAAGAAGGTAGAGCAAAGGAGAAAAGAGAGAAAGAGTAAAAAAAAGGGGGGGGCGTGGGGGGAGGAAGAGAGGGAGCAGCACAGCATGCTTCACTCCCCCTGATCTGGAGTCATTATTTATCACACAACCCAGTCCAGGGCCTTCCTTTCCAGCCACTGTGCTGTACTTTTAGCCTCCTTCAGTGGAGTTGAGCTCAGGCCTGTGTTTGGGCTGCTGCTGGGCTGGCAAGGCCGGGGTGTTTGGAGACCTACATGTACTGTAGTCGGATGGGCTCTCCACCCAGGCTGTCCAAACAAGTTTCATCCGCGAGCGCCATTCATCCGTCACAGCCACTTGAACTGCCAACCACACAGTGGAGACTGAAGGCCCTCTGGGCCCCAGCGTGCTGCTCAGCTACTTTCTTTTGATCAAAACACCACCAGCTCAGAGGCGGACATGTGGAGGAGGGGAAGAAAGGAAAAGAGAAAATAAAGAAAAGAGAAAGAAGGACACCCTGCTAACCCCTGCCCTACCACGCTCCCTCCAACCCCACCCCCAGACAAACACACACACGCACGCACGCACGCACACGCACGCAAACACACACAAAGACAGATTCCAATCAGAGGAAATCACCTTAAAAAAAAAAAAAAAAAGAAAGAAAGAAAGAAAGAAAGGAAAAAGCACAACCTGTTATCTGCCGAGTCATTCACCTGGAATGGACTGGCCTTCGGCTAGAACAGAATGGCCAAACAATCAGCCCTGACAAGATGGGATTTTGTGCCTGAGCATACACTTCTGCACTGGAAGAAGACTGAAACAACAAGCATTACAAACAAAAACAACACATTAAAAAAAAAACGAGAGAAGCTTTTAAAAAAACGGAGGGCGTATGATCGGATCAAAACCGCAAACTCCTAATCGATTTGTCTGCATGAAATCTTCCCGTATCGGATCGTACAGATGGCAGAGAAAAACAAGGAAGCGGTTCGTTTGCATGTTTTTTGGCATCCCTCAAGCAGAGAGAGAGGAGAGAGACCTGAGGACAACATCAAATATCAAAGGCAAATGAATTAGTCAAAAACAACAAACAAACTTTGCACGTTCCCTTTAATGGAAGCTACTGCATTTGGCTTGACCAATTTGTAGATTTGTTCGTTGTAGATTCGTTTCGAGGTCTACAAAGCCCTCCACCTTACCCTTACCCCTCTGCCTTAACGAGTATTGGGATACCCCTACCCCTACACGTGAACATGCAAAACGGAGGGGTAGGGGTAAGGGGTAGGGCCAAGGGGTGAATTGAGATTGGGCCGTGGTGTTGTTTGGCGGACACGTGCCTGACATCCTGATAATGCTCGATCCTCCAGAGGAGAGGAGGAGGAGAAAGAGGAGGACACTGACTGAATCAAAGCAGGAAAAAAGACTTAATTTGAAGTCCAAGCATCAGTGGAAAATGAAGCAATTTAAGGGGAAAGCAAGAGTAACTCCATCATCTCTCGTCTCCAGCCACACAGTAGGAGCCACAGATAAAGTCCCCCTTTGGGGAATGCACACGTTTGGGAGTCGCCACTGATCATGCTTATTAATGCATGAATTTATATTTCTACAAACGTTTGTTTAGTGGGGTTCCAGAGTTGGCCGCAGTTGTAAAAATATTTAACTGATCTTTAATTCTTGCAGTTAAAATGGCCTCTTTGGACTGGCAGTGTTTTAAAGGAAGGGAAAAAAAAAAATAATAACCAATGCCGTCATGAATAAAAATAGCCTTCAGCATCTCTTCCACAGCAGGACAAAAAAGCAATCCGGCTCCTCGTTATCACGGATGGAGCACCGTTTCAGCTAGCATCAATTATCAGTCCCTCAAGCCATGTCTCAGTGCGGACAACTGTGGCTTTCAATTAGCATGGACCCACTGTAGGCGGGAAGCACACAAGGTCAGTAGGCATTTGTGACTTTCTGCGCAATTAATGCATTAGATGGGAAGAAAGAGAAGGGGTCCGGGCCCCTTCAAAGCCATCAAACAAGGCAGACGCAGTTCTGTGGAGGGTTTGGTTGGTAGACGACGACGTCCATTTTGAAATGCACACGACTTCACTAGAGAAATCAAACAATAAAATGAGAGCAGACAGCTATGCACAAAAAAACCCACACTGGTTAGCTATTACACAAGATGGCTTTTTTTTTAAAAGTAGGCTATATTTCGTCAGTGGAATCATCACATACACTAAGATTGTATAGTGTCAAACACATTGCATGTGTCTCTGACATGACAAAAAGGCTAGCCTATGTACAGTATGCTGTCCCGTCTCGGTCAGTGCTGAGTGAGATTTGTTTGTCAAACGAAAAAGCACATAAATAATCAATGGTTTTAAACCCTGACCTTACAGTCAGACATAAAGACTTTGAAAGCACCATTAAAAGGTTCTTGAGTTACATTTCATTTTAGTTCTTGTCTCCATTACGAAACCCATTTAGAGGTTGGTGAAGGTCAGAGCCCATTTTGGTGGAGTAGGGAAAGAGAGAAAGAAAAAAGAAAACAGAGGAGAAAGTGGCTAGTTCATACATTATTGAAAGAATCAGGGTCCTTGCTTTTTTTACCATAAGCACATGAAAGAGATGCTAAGCTAACTTCCTGGAAGCCCCTCAACCAGGAATGGAAACCTTTTTTATTAGCAAGCTACTGGTTAAAATGGCTCCGGGGAAGTATTGACTGCGTGTTTGTAAAATTGTTAACCAACAAACAAGCAACGAGCCAGCAACATTTAACATCCTGTGGAGTAAAAGTGCACCCCTGTGGCCACAAAACCCTGCTTAATGTCCATAAACCTGACATGCCAACGGCATATTGTCATAGCAACCTGATATGTAATTGTGTTTCAAATAATAATGGCAACCAACCAGGTGCTCAGGCACAATTTATGAGATGCGATAAGCTGATTATGTCTCCAAAGCCAAGCCAAGGAAACAAAACTCCTTTTGAAGAAGATCCTTTTGGCCATCTCCAACTGATTCTAGCCAGCCTTATGAAATGACAACAACAGAAAAAAAAAGCATTCTCTAAAGCTTGCATGACCTATATTTTACATCTCAATACGACATGTTTTTTTTTCCTCTGTTTTTTTTTTTTCTCTTTTGCAAGTCGCACTATGTCCTCAAATTGCTCCAGCGAAATTTAGCTCCTTAGATTTCCCATTCAGATTTGAGGTTTTTATTTTATTATTCCCCAAAAGCAGCCTCCAGAGATTTTCCCTGACATTCTTTTGTGCTAAGAGCATTCCCTCAGACCGATTCTGTGGGACTATTACCCTGGGATCTGGGGATGCTCAAAAACCATGACGATACAGCGACTTCCTCCGATTTGGTCCACCCCCCCACAACCTCCCTCTTCCTGTTGTGCACCCACTTGCCCTCTCTCTCCCCTCTCCCTGCACCCCCTCCTCCCCCTCCTCCTCCTCCTCCTCCCCCCAGACCCACATATGCAGGCTTTCAGGGACTTGTCCATTATGTGCAATCTAAAATGTTCCCTCACAATCGATCAGGCTGGAGGAGCGTAGTTGGAAAGTAAATGGCTGCCACAGTGTATGATAAACCTTTCCCCTACCATGGTCACATGAGTTCACAGTGAGCAGTCAGAACAGATTCACTCAGACTGATGCTCAGATGCTGCTGGACGCCCCTGGCCATAGGAGGAAGAGCGGAGAGATGGGAGGGAAGAAAGACTGAGCGAGTAAACGAGGGAGGGAGGGAGGGAGAGAGAGAGAGAGAGAGAGGGAGGGAGAGAGAGAGAGAGAGAGAGAGAGAGAGAGAGAGAGAGAGAGAGAGAGAGAGAGAGAGAGAGAGAGAAAGGATGACTGAGCAACTAAGAGAGAGAGAGAGAGAGAGAGAGAGAGAGAGAGAGAGAGAGAGAGAGAGAGAGAGAGAGAGAGAGAGAATCTACAGGGGTGGGGGCAAAATAATCAAGAAGAGCCTTCTGTCACCACTGTTGGCACAAAGCCTTTTAAGAAATAGGCCTAGGAGGGAAAATGAAAAAAAAAGATAGAATGACAGATAAGCACAACAAATTCAACAGCTTAGAAGTGCCTGACACACTTTCCCCTGGCTTCCAAAAAGAAATATAATAATAATCTTGAGCAACAAAAGACAAAATATAGATAGTTACTGCACTAGGGTGACTCAGAAATAAGCACACTTGCATACTTCACAATGATAAGACCCATTAACAACATTTTCCTGTACAAAGAGTGATGGTCAAATCCCTGTGACTGAAACCTGAGTTCACAAGCTAGAGGAAAGGAGCAACACTGATTCAAAATGTAAACAGGCTTATTTTAGGGCTTTGCACAAGGCTTCCTTCATTACCCAAACGGTGAATAAATGTGTAATAGACTAACTGCCAGCAATGACTTGGTATGACTGCCAAAAAAGAAAATCACAGGTCATCAAGGACATGTTGACCATGTTTTAAGGAGCTGGATAAAAGACATTATGATTCCTCAGCATATAAATCAATGGGCAAGACCTGCTTGTATTGGTTGTAATGTTGCTGTAGAACAGTAAAGAGTACAATCCAAGGAAGTAGAAATAAAAGATTTTGAAGGTACGGAGGCAAGGCAAGCCTACAAACATGGGCTAGCATTTCTGTCAACCTCCTCAATCTTTATGCCAGACACTACTTGAAGCACTGACAAAAATCCAAATTAAATAGGCCGAGGGAATTCATACCTGACAGTGCATGCAATGATAAAAGAGACAACCACCACGCAGAACTATTAAGAAAGGTCAACATCTTCATGCGTCAGTATAGGCTACATGTGAGCGAACTGAAGACTAGAATCACGACTGGACTCTTGACATTGTTTTAATAATATCCATACAAAACTGGGCAACGGACGTTTAATTAAATAGAGTGTAGCGTCCATGAATGACAGCACCGCCTTAAGGATTCAATTACCCTACTGGGACGTTTAACTCGTCCACCCCGTTCCATTCACAAGTTCAACATGATAGATTGAAGTTCCAGCTGTGATTTCTGGAGAGGTGGAAACAACACCCGATGCATAGGCTATGCATTCTGTTTTGGAAGCCTTGCGCCCTAAACTGCTTTAACAACAACCTTCGAAGGACAGTAATTTGCGATCATTTGCAAAACGCCAGAAATGACCATTGGGCCATTGCAAAAATGTAGTCCCCATGTGAGAGCGCTATACGTTCTGCCAGAATTTAAACTTGCTAATCATGAACTTCGAAAATGTCTGCAATGGCCATTAAAAGTCGGTTGCGCATGATATAAAACCTAACCCATCAGATTTTCATATGATAGAAAAAACAAATCTGAAGCGTAAATGTAGGTTATAAAATGAAACGTGAAGTCGATCCGATTACTGGCTACAGTAGCCACCGCATAGCCCGGCTTGAATATATTTTTATCATCAAGATGTCATCGCCTGTAAACAAAAGACAGTAGCTAATTGCATCATGATATGCATTCTACCAACGATGTTGTGTGTAATCCCTTTCCAAATTAACACCGTTATTCCGTTTACGATAGCCTGTAATCGGCCAGAGACGGGCGGCAGACAAAAGAGGCACTCAAATTTACTGGCATTACCCAGCAAGAGTTGTTACATTACCTGTATACTGAACGAGAAACATTGTCCCAGGAATTTATGTATGATGAAGAAGAGATCAACTTCCGTCGTCTTTAATCCGACAGTTCTGTCTATGTAACGGGAGACGTCTAGAGAGAAATCCTTTGGATTGCTACGGGGCTTTGGTTCTTCAATGTTCCCGTCCTCTCCGATCGACAAAACTGAACTGGAGGAGGATCCCTTTTAGATCGGAGCAGCTACTGCGCACACAAACCACATGCTCAAATACATGTACACATTCACAACACGCCCGGGCAGCCAGATGCGAACGACAGGCAAAAGCTTTGAAGAGAGGTTACTGCGATTTGCTTGAGCATATGTCAGTCCCAGTGACGAACTCCGTCTCTCATAGTCTCCGCAAAGACCGGAGAAGACTGTGGGTGAAATATAACATGAGGAGGGGCCGTGAGGCTATAGCCTACAATATAGAGCAATGCTCATCTGTGTGAGCAGTCAATTGCATGTAAGGGCCAGAAAACAGTGAAAGCTTGTGCAAATCAAGTTACACTGGGTAGTAAGAAAACACAGTCTACTCGAGGAGAAATACAATGCAATTTAATGATACAATGGTTTCAAAGTAGCCTGCATGATTAGGTTTACCAGGCAAAATGTGTGTTTGTATTTGACAGGGCAAACATCCCATGAATCGCTCTACTGGAAACGCACTGTGATAGCCTACCATAAACAATCATATTGCTCTGCATTTTTTTTTTTAGTTGTGTCCTACAGAGTTGGAGTTGAAAAGCCGATAACATAGCTACTGGCTGAGGCTTCTCCAGGTTCCATCACCTAATGAAAGTGGCAGCTGGAGATATCTGATTTCTGCCCCATGAAAGGAAATCGGTAGGGCGAATAATGTGAACGGAGCACGGCTGTTTGTACTCGCCCCTGCTTGTTGCCCCGCGCTGCGCTTTACATTCGAAAATAGGGCCAGGCTCGATACACCCTCTCGTTGTCTAACGGAAGATCATTTTTCATTTTCTCAACCCCGCTCAATGCAGAGAAGAGCTACGAAGGGAGTGGGACAGAGAGAGAGCGTGTGTGTGTGTGTGTGAGTGAGTGAGAGAGAGAGAGAGTGAGAGAGAGAGAGGGGAGAGGGAGGGGGGGGTCAGCGAATTTCAGCGAACCGCCAGTAGAGGGAGTTGTATGGACCACAAAGTGAGGCTGCTGTTTTTATCCAGTCACTGGTTTGAGTCACATTATCACAAACGATCCGACTCACGCAAGGACTTGCTAATAGCTTTGGGCTCCGATAACGGCACTTCCAAAATAATTCTTAAGGGGCTGGGCCAAACTGGATCATGAGACAGTCATCGCTAAGGGAGGGCCCTCTTGGGAGAAAGGTAACAGGACTACCCTGTTTACAGAACAGCTTAAATGGTTGAGGTGGTTCAAGACAGTTTGACCAGTCTAAATATAGCAACTTCCTTGTTGGTTTTGCTTGTCAAATACCAGCATTTTCGAAACATGACCAGCTAACTCTAGCAAAATTTTGACAGGCTGTCATGGTCCTATAATCCTGGACATAAGTATAAAGCTGGTCACACCTAACCTCACTCATGTCAGATGCTGCATTGAATGTAAGAATCTGAGGTCGTGCCCATTGAAAGGGATTTCAGGACAGAGATGGAATGGACGAACCAATCAGGAGGCTGTAGGAAGTTACAAACTTACAAAACACAACTAACATTTATATATAAAAGAGACATCTATATTCTCTGAGTTATTGTGGCAATTGGTTTTGATGTAAGTGGTTGAAGTAAGATGACAGACAAGTGGTTTGTCCAATTATATGCAAGAATTTTTGATGACGTCCAGTCTTCTGAAGCAGATGTCTCATGACGAGCCATCAGACGGAGTACAGCTGCTTGCAGCGTAACAAATCACCTGACGTGAGTGAGGTTCGGTCACACCAGCATGTCCAGCTGAAGGCACATCCAGCTAAGCAACCTAAGACCAGCAATATCTGTTATGAAACACCTTGACTTGCTGAAACCAGTCACCAACATCAGCTTGTTTATGACTTTTTTCAATAGTACAATAGTATGTTATTAATGTGGGTGGAGACAAAAACTACAATATCCCTAATTTATAAAGAACTAGAAAAGCGCTCAGAGAGCGCAGACCTCCGCCAAGGCAATGTGGTCACAGACACATTATAAATTCCAGATCATGTTCTGGATCACCGATCACCACCAAAAACCGAATCAGCTCTTGCTTGTCCCAATATACACATTGTCCGAAAATTTCATCCAAATTCGTGCAGTACTTTTCGAGTTATCCTGCAGACAGACAGACAGACAGACAAACCAACGCAACCGAAAACATAACCTCCTTGGCGGAGGTAATAATAATTACACAGTGAGGAAAAATATTCCCAAAACTACTACACATAAATGTTAACACTAGATAGAAAAGAGTGGCGGTCAGAGAGGGCAAGGAGGGAACTACCAGTGATCAGTCATATAAAACAGCACACTCGTATCCTCCTACACATAAAGCAGATGCCTCAAAGCGCTATTTCTTTCTCACAAAAACAGACAGAAACTTCTCAATTTTGTAGTGTGAAAGGGTGTAAAGCAGCAACTCTGCCAGGCAGACTGACAGGTCAGCCACAGAGAAATGAGAATAGGGGAGATAGAGAGAGAGAGAGAGAGAGAGAGAGAGAGAGAGAGAGAGAGAGAGAGAGAGAGAGAGAGAGAGATCCAAAGCAGACTGTTATCAATCAGCCGGCAAATGGCGATGCGTCTTGGTCAATTTTTAAACGCCCCCTGCTTCAGCTCTGCGGCAGTGTGCCAGTAGGTTGCTGTGAGCACCGCCCAGGACGGGGCTCTTGGTGAGGGGGCATCACTCCTTGCGCTAGGGGAGCCAAAAGAAACGTCTGGTAAGTAATGAGACCCAGATGGAGGAAGGGCAACAGTGTCTCTCCTTCTGTGTGTGTGTGTGTGTGTGTGTGTGTGTGTGTGTGTGTGTGTGTATCTGTGAGTGTATGTGTCAGTGAGAGTGAGTGTGTGTGTGTGTGAGAGAGTGAGTGAGAGAGAGAGAGAAAGAGAGAGTGAGAGTGAGGGAGAGCAAAAGGACAGAAGGAGAGAGTAAGAGTGTGTGTGTGTGTGTGCGCGCATGTAAAAACGGAAAGAGGTAGGACAAGACTTACTCTAAGTATAGCTTTTACCATTACAACAGTAGTTCAACTGTCCAATAAAATGCATGACAAGTTTGTGAGGGCGGGTGAAGTGAGTGAATGGACAGACTGCACAGAATGTGTCACACCAGTGGGCAGCTGTGCTGTTTATCCCTGGCCTCGTTAGCACCATCGCCCAACGGGCCCTTTATGTGGCTCAGATAAGAGATTTTATCGCCCTCGGGTCATGGGCATGACCCTGTCGTCAAAAACAAATCCTTTACAAAAACACTGCCAATAGTTCATTATGGGGTATCCTGCTAAGCGGTCACCTTGGTTACGGAATAAGAAAGACAGATAGTGAACAGCCATTGTCAGGAGGGTCAACTATTTTGCAACAATTACAGTACAAGCTTCATAGATTTTTCTAAAAAAAAAAAAAGCTAATGGAAAACAGAGCTACAAAATTTGAATAGTTGTTTTGATTTCAAGGGTAGATACAACATTATACAAGCTAAGCAAAAATATCTGTCGGCTTCCTTTGGATTTTTCTGTTGCCATGCTTGGAAGCTAAAAATAAACACAGGTTTAGCAATGCTAACTTGCTGCATTAACCTTGAAAGCATCTTGTGTCAATCTCCCCAATAGCTGTGAATTTCAGTGGAACTGCCACACTTAAGAGTTTGCGGATACCTTTGTATGCACACAGACATTAAAAAAAGAGCTGTCAGGCCAATTCCAAAGTGGAAATGATGTGGCCCAGACAGAGAATTTGTCTTCTTGAAGCATTAAAACGTACCCAGCATTGATTTTCTTTTTTTTTTTTTTTTTTTAACCCAACTTTAATGCAATTAGAGAGGCAAATGAGGTGTACCCATGCAATGGTTGAACAGTAATGCTGTTCTCTCTATCTATAAAGCCATTTCCCAAACGTGGAAATGCGATGATTACAGAAGTCACTGTTGTAAACTGATTAAAGATCAAGAGAACATCGGCTGAGAAACGACAAATAGGATTATGCATGATATATTTTAAAAGCATCAAATGACATTATGTTATTCTTGCAGACAATCCTATTTATTGTTTAAGTCAAACTACCGGAGGCCTTGAAAGATATATAAATAATATATTATGTTGTATGCCGCAATCCTATAATTTTCACGCTAAATTTAAAAGGAGGCATGTCTGTCAAGACAGACCAAATAATTAAAGTCACTACTACCCATATTAAACGCTAGGGTGTCTTTCACTGATTGCAAGTCAGCCTGTTCATTATTTAAGCAAATACTTGACTTTTCATTCCCCCCCTCATAGCACATTATGTTGTCAAGAAGTACCTTTGTTGCAAACAGCCAAAAGAAATGCAATTAAAACTTTGCATTCATGATTTTATAACTATTAGGTCCTATTCAGCAATCACTGGGACATTATTGCAATGGTCTACTCAAGATAAATGAAAACTGTGGCTGAAAAAGAAGCCTATTCATCAGCATACTTTTTGATTTCTACTTCTTTGTGGGGGGAAAAAAGTTTCCAATATTGCAAAGAAACTCTAACCCTCTCGATCATAGAGTCGTAAAATCGATTACAGAGAAAGAGAGAATGATTAGACTCCAGACCATCATATTAAAGCCTTGAATCTTTACTCCGAATTGGGAGCCCAAATGGTGTTAACCACAGAGAGTTAAATAAGTGGCACCATTTCATTACTGGTCAACTGTAGAGTCTTCAATGTTGAGACAAACAATGGTGCTTTATTGGAGTCCCTATTCCGAAGAAACAGGATTGTTCATGCTTGTCTGCTGTGCCTATTCAGGTCTATTGTGTATACCCCTCAAGACTGGTCCCGAAAATTAGTCAACATCTTAAATCATCTCAGCTCTCTCATCTTGTCCTCATTTTGTTGTAATTTTATTCTTTTAAAAGGACCAGTTCCCTGGGTATCAACTTAAGGCACCATGATACTCCACAGCCTTAATTTGCTCCCAGTGGACACATTTAACAAATGCAATGTCAGGCTACAGCATTCAACTACAGATGGCTTTAAAATATCCACTTAGTCTCAGACATGATAACAAATATGGCAATGCATTACTTCTGTATGGGATTCAGGATATTTATGCTGGCCTATATCAAGTAGCCTAGGCCGCTATTTTATTTTTATTCATTTATTTATCTATTTATTTATTATTGCTATGGAGTAAATATGGACTGTAGTTCTATAACGAAAGCGATACCAAGCCTATTTCAGTCAAAAATTAGGTGTCAGATCACGCTGCAGCAGAAGGTTTTGAGCATGACAGGGGATGGTATTTAAAGGTTCCAATTCAGAGGATATCTGCCAAAGTTTAAAAAGACTGCGGCGCTATTTGGTGTCATCCGTTTTGAGATCAATGAAACGTACCATTACAGCTCGGACAGGGAGGAAAAATGTCAGATCTAAAGGTTCAGAGTGTTTAATGAACTCCAACCCTCTCTGCGGATGGAAAGTTTTCCAATGAATTGCTTTGACCACAAATGTGAGCAGTCTAGCATCATCTCTCTCTCTCTCTCTCTCTCTCTCTCTCTCTCTCTCTCTCTCTCTCTCTCTCTCGCTCTCTCTCTCACTCTCTCCTCCACCTCCCCCCCTCCCTCCCTCCCTCCCTGTTTACAGCCCCATGCACTCCTTCTTGTGCCTGCCTTCCTTTTCTTCTGCTTTACCTTTTATATCACTTTCTTTTACTCATTATGGACACACTTCATGCATACCGCCTACCAGTCAAAAAATAACGAAATAAAAAGTGGGGATGGAGGCGGATATAAATGTATGCTAAGCGCTAAAACAGAGATGCAACTGCAGGCACATTATGGATGGCAGCCTCCCCTAGCGATAGCAAGGTGCTAAAGATGCAGGAGAATTGGACACATCCTGCAATTCGATTAAGTCTGGGCAGTGGCAAGCCCATCTCATGGGAGACCACCCCCCCACACACTCCCGTTTCACACCCTTTCAGCATGAATAGTGATAGTGCTTGGTGTGCTTGCACTTGCAATGCGCCAAATAAAGTTAACCCCCGCCACCCCACACCACAAACCCCACCATTCTGGAGCCACAACTGTATCAATGGCTGGGACTGGGACCTCCTACCTTATCATTCAAGGCTTGTGGGCTACCACGCTGAAACTGGCAACGTGATTATCCAGGAGGGTGATGGGCGATGGGGAGAAAACAGCTGTGTTGACTCAGCAGAGCAGAGCAGTCGAGGCTTAAGTGCTTCCTCCGTGAGAGAGTGGGCATTCTAATATAGTTTGGGAGCTTCGGTGAGAAGCATTCAGTTCTGATGACTCCACTCACTTCTTGCAGAGACTATCTTTTATTTTTTTTTCCTTGCCAGGCTTGGAATCTCTTTGGAAAGGAAAAGAAGGGCTAAAGAAGGACAATATCTTCACAGATATGGAATACGGGTGGGATTTCTGCTTCTTTGAAGAACAAAAAAATATCATAGTCTGTCAAATACCCACTCAACTTTACCACAGGACTTTAAAAGCACAGACACCAAGGCACCGCCATGAAAGTAGCCCAGGCTTTTTTAATTGGCATACTCGAAAGCGAAGCGTCTGAAAGCACCCACTGCCACTAGGAGCCTGGTGCCGGCCACTCTCAAGCCTTCATGCATCAGTAATTAATCACTCATAAATTTATGAGTCACAAGGACGACAGGCTCGCCCACCAGATGTCTTAAGAGTGAAAGAGCGAAACGCTCGCAGCTCTGGGATCTCCAAATCTCAACACGGGGAACGGACCCTCAAAGAAATGTACTTTTGGAACTCACCTGGCAGGCGCATTACTTCAGACTTTGCAAGCCTGAAAAACGGTTGATATTTTAACAGACACTTGTCTGCGAGAGTCCAGGAATTTGTCCCGATTGTGATTTAACAATACGGTATCATAACTTCTATCCAAACACACTACTGATGTTCTGCAAGTGACGTATTAATTGTTCCCGCCACGGCTGTGGACATCAAACTTGGCTATCAAGTGAGTGAGTTTCAATGAGACGCTTCCAGCAGTTCACTGCTGTCACTAGGATATACGACTTTTAAAGTCTGTTGCTTACATTTCTTGAATAAATGAACTTCTTGAAGATTCATTTAAATATCCTTGAATTCATTACCTAAAAGTTAAGCTATATTTTAGCGATCGTTTTGACATGCACACACACGATTTTTCCCATAGCAACCCCCGTTGCTACAGACTCAAATGCCTTAATCAGTCGATTTTGTCGTCTTTTATGCATAACTAGCCTTTGACCATGGACAAATCACTTTGACCACATCACAGATGATATACCGATACTACCAGATTCAAATCGCTGCAACATATAAAATAACAAAGGCACAGGAGAATATTTTTACTTCACTGCACAGGTAGTAAATGTACTTCTGCCATCCAAGACAACAGTTCACGTGGTAACGATGACGTGCTTGCAGAACATCAATAATCAATGATCCTGGAATACTGACCAAGGTAAAGCAATGTAATACATTTTAATGGGAGAAAACGCAAATATTTCTGGTCTGCATAAGTGCATTATGCCACAGAATAAGCTTTTTCAACGATCTCTCATGCACTTTTCAGAACTAGTCTGCATAAAGGGGGATTTCGCTTGCAAAACTAGAATACGAAACTTAACGGATGTTTGGAACTCTCACTCCGCTTTTACCCTCTCTGCTATAGCCTAATCACAGAGGGTTGAAGCGGACAAATACCGTTGCTATAATTTCAAAGGATCAACATCCAAAATCAACTGAGGTCTGATCCAACAATTTGGGAGACCCCACTGATGGACTTCTTGTTACTGATGTGGACACAGGCACACAATCGGCCACCCTGATGGAACACAGTGGACAAGGCCAGAGGGGGGGTTGTGCACAACGGCAGTGCAGCGGGGCACATGAACCGGATGGCAAATTCATTATCAAGCCCCGCCAGGCTTCGACACTTGCAGTGAGCCTAATAGGAAAGGACATGCTCATCTTCTAAAGCTCCTCTCATTCTCAAGGCTTAGAAATGAACTTCCTTTTTCCACTTTGTCTGTCTCTTTTCCTTGTCTGTGTGTGTGTGTGTGTGTGTATGTGTGTGTGTGAGTGAGTGTGTGTGTGTCTATGTGTGTGTGTGTGTGGTTCGGCTCAATTTCGCCGTCTGTCTCTAATCCGTCCTGCGCTTTCTCCCCACCGTGACTGCAGTGAAATAGAAGCACAGAGATTCTACAGACAGGGGTCAGTTGGGGCTGGCACCCACCTCCAAAAGCTTATGTCTTGCACATGGCTGTACCGCTCAAAACTAATAACCGGTGATTATACATGGTCTACCTGTGACCTGAGTGACTCACGCTTAAGTGTTTTCACTTATGTCATCCAAATGTAAAGGATTGTCCTGTTTCTGTTGCCAAAAGGTAAAAGGGGACAAGGTCTGTACGCTCAGATTTAGTTCTTTCCATATGAACCTACAGACTTTCTACTGATCTCATTCCACCATGTGGAGGGGTTGATATATCTAAAATGTCAGTATGCATGTACATTACACACAGCCATTGTTATAACTGCCCTGTTCCAGCCTGGGGTACGTTTCCCAAAAGCATTGTTGCTAACCAGTTAGCAACTCAGTTAGTTGTCAATAGGAAATTGCATTGCAACTAACATAGCTTGCTTTTGGGAAACAGAGTCCTGACTCTGACAGTGAACACGGCTAATAGTGCGTTTGATTATCCTCGTCCTGGTTAGCTCACCCCTGCTCTGTGAGAGATTTAATTTTGCTTTGCAGCTCAGTATGGCCTCCAAAGCTATTTGCGCTTTCACTTTTGCTTCCCTGCGATAGTCATTAAAACAAAGTGGAGCTTTTACCCTTGACGCAATGGAAGCAGCTCAACACGATGACTGACGAATCGTCAAGAAAACATTTCTGCCAATATCTTCAAAACCATTGGGTTTCATGCACCAACTATTCTTACGAAGAAATTTATTCTTAAATCCCACATCCAGGGTTTTTAAGATTTGCACTCAACAATATAGGTTTTTAAATGGGACCTTAAGAACTTCAATTTTAAAAAATTCTCAAGAAGATATTGGCCAATGAGGCCCATTGTCTGATTAGATCTGATCTGTCCAATAGAGCACACAGACTTTTTGATCCATGTCCACTGCTCCAGACTCAGGGAAATGGGACATTATGTTGCCAGACTAAAACTCAATCTCAGATTGAGGTGGTTGCAATATCCAGGCTCTTTTATATATAAAAAAGAGAAATTAAACAAGCCTACTTCATAGCACTGAACAGAAGTCTTGTGTGTTGTTAAATTTTGGTACAAGATTTAAAACATCACACGGAACACAGACGCATCTGTCACTCTGAGACCAAAAACAGACCCCCCCCCCCCCTCGCAAAAAATAAAATAAATAAACACCATAAACGTAAAAACAAAAACAGAGAGAGAAACAGAAGTTAGACTCCAGGGAGGATCACTGTTGCACCTGTTACCAATAGGCGTCGAGTTATGACGGATTCAGAAGAACGCCTCATCTCCATGGGAACGCGGCAGCCTTATCAGGCGTGCGGCAGCAACCGTGCCGCCAAATCCTCTTCTCCTACTGCGACATGCAGACCAACGTTCTGCTGTTAAGACAGAGATCCTCCCAGGGAGCAGAGGGAATCCACAAGCCTAAAAGTAGCAGCAGCAGTACCAGTGACAGCAGCAGCCGCATTGTGTCTTACCTCCAGTTCGCCCTGGTCTGTAGTCCTTGTACATGATGGGCCGAGGAGCCACAGGCTTTGATTAGCACTCCCACGCTCACCACGTCTTGGGCCTGTCTGAAATTAAATAACAAAAACAAAAAACAAAACATAAAAACAGTATAAGTCAACTTTTTTTCCCCCATCCACATAAAAAATAATAATATATATACATATAACATATAATAATAATAATAATAATAATAATGCGAAATTATTATAATAATAATAATAATAATAGCTTAGTTTTATATAGCGCCTTTCAAGATACCCAAGGTTGCTTTACAGTAGGGGGAAGAGGGGAGGATCAGTTATCAGTTAGAGAGAGTGGGCAGCAACACAAAAATCTCTGTCCCCTATGGTCCATAGTCATAGTGCTAGTCCCTCAATCAATCAGCTGTGGTACCAAGACCACCTTAGCCAAAGAAGAGGTAGTACTGTACCTTGTTGAGAAGAAAATGTTTTAATCAATGATGCTGTTTCAAGCTGTAACCATGCACATGTATTTCTATAGATTAAATCCCAATGTCCCTCTGTAACCCTAAGCCCTACAACCTAAGACCTTACTGCCAAGAATCAACTAATGAAAAAGCAGATTGAAGACAATCATCACTCGAAGAGATGGAATACTCGCAAAGAGGCCATTCTATATGCAATATTGGAGAATATACAACGGTATCAAAAACCCTGAACTATCCGTTTTAGAAATCCAATTAATGCACACCTATGATATGGAGTAGATCTGGTGAAAAAGTCTAATCACCATTCTATATCAATGCTCTTTTGAACAGCAACTATATCTACAATAGCAAAGAACTTGCCAGCTGTGGAATCAGTGCAAGCATGCATCTTAGTTTTTAAGTAACCTGTTTAGTTGCTGTACTACTTTCTTTTCAACGGTTATCCCTTACTTAAGTCATTTAGGGTGCAAGATGTAGAGTTTTGTGTGAATATTGGCATTCTGTCTGTCATTGTCTTCCTATTGCAATGTTTCACTGGAATACAAATGTTCACAAAGTATTTTTCCAGATACAATTCTGAAACATGTTGCACAATGAAATCAATATGCTCTCACATCTGGACTTAGTTAAGGACCTAGATTGCAAGAATCAAACACACAAACAAACAAACTTGCATATACTGTATATATTTTTTTTTAACTCCACACAAATCAAAACAGATATTTAGGACATAAATATAATCATGCAGATTTAAATGCTGTATTGACAAAACACAAACAAACCCAAACAAGAATTTAATGATGGAAAAACAGCTTATTACAGCACCTGCCAACGATGACCAGTCACACCGACCCACACAGGCACAGACACACACGCACAGACACACTCACACACTTCTGGTAATCAGCAATGTAATAGATTTCAGCTGCAATACAAGAAACCAAGGCATTGGTACAAGCAGAAAATAGCTTGCAGTGCTGTTGGCTTAATGCAAAGCAGAGTAAGAGCTGGGGACTCTGTGTGTCCCAAAGACCATGATTAAAATAACCTTATCAATACTTAATCAAGCTTTCAACAGTGTCAGTATTTGGCAAGGCACTACAAGTTTTGGCTGAAGCATAATCTGTGGGAGGCTAGGCATATGAGAGTGCACAACACCTGTTCCCCGACCTTTGACCCGAGGTGCTGAGTGACTGTTATGACCTCTCACCTTTCCTGACCCATCCAGCCGTTCTCAGCTCTCGGCATTTTGGCGGCTACGTGCATCGGGTCTGGCTGGCCCAGCTGTCACTGTTGGGGAGATTCGGTAGCTAAGCCACTCTTCCTTCAGCATTTTTTATGGGGAGTCGAAGGTTCAACACCAGTGCAGACCTCTTCATTATCACCACCTCTCTTTCAAGAAAAAGAGGAGCCACTACTCCAGACCAGCTGCTCTGATCTTACTGTGTCCCCCCCCCCCCCCCCCCCACCCCTCACTACCCCTTCTGCAGTGAGAGAATGTGGATGGCTTTGATTAAAGTACAGAGACTGGGAGGAGAGGGAGAGATGCAAAAAGGAAGCGAAAAAGAAGTGACCCTATATTTAA
>JAODXP020000030.1:27627114-27669614 GCA_027497455.2 Sardinella longiceps | reverse complement strand
GTTATTCTGGTGAAAGATTTGCGCACTTTGAAAAATATCGATCTTTTTAATAGTCATGTTTTAACACACCAGTGCGGAATTCAACTGAATTTACATCAAACTAAGATATCCCGACAAATAAATATATATATATATATACACGCTTAATTGTAATAGTGTAGCTATATTTTCAAAGTTCTTATCCAAAGCTGAGAGGACGGGACACAGCTCGGGCATTCGGACACAGATCGGGTACCAACACGCAATCTTTTTGTTTAGCTGACTGAGTTTGCAAAGAATCGTGGGTAATTTCATCTTCACTTCCACTTCACTTCGTTCGAAGTCTGCACCTCACCTCCCTCCCTTTGAAGGGGCGATTTGAAGGGCTGAAAGCCACTATCCCTCGGTCCTGAAAGTATTGGGACACACTACACTTACACATGAACGCACAAAACCGAGTGTTAGGGCTAAAATTGAGGGGAAGTGGTAGTAATGGGACAGGGCATAAGAGAGCCCTGCTGGAAAATCAGCATTCAACTGCATTTGATCCATTTGCACTCCATCCGTTTCCATTTTAGATCATAAACAAAGTGATTCACTTATGCTCATTTTAAACACTGTACTAACATGCTGAAATAAAAAAGGTTTAGGCTAAACATTACAGTAAGTCCACTGTGAGGAGTGAGCAAGAAGAATGATATTTGACCCGGGTAGCATAATCAACACTGCCAGTAAGATTAACTATTCAAAGTCCTTGGGAAAATGAATCCATCCCCTTCTCAATTTGGATCACTCCCTTAATGTTCCTCTCTACTGCAGCCTTTCAAACCAATGGTCTGATACTAATTGAACTGTTATATGTAGTGCCTGGACTTGGACTGGAATCAATAGAGGAAAGGCTATTAACACCAGCGAAATCAGAGGCGGAATGGAAATCAGCAGCTCAAAGTTCATCACAGTTATAAAGAACACAGCCATCAATGGCATTCATAATTTATCAATCCTTTTTTTTTTCTTCTTCTTCTTCTTTTTTTTTTGTCTCCCCACCCAGACGTAACCTTGGAAACTCAGACCAATGATTTCCTGTGAGGAAGAACGGCGCACAGGTTTGCCACTGTTTGGATCTAATGCGAGACCTGGGATAATTGCGGGTTGTGCTTTAATTTGGCATTCTTGCCCAACATGATGAAAAGGGCTGCCATTAGGGGCATTTTTCTCATTAGCTAATTACAGACTTCTGACATGATAAAACTGTCATCCTCCATCAGACATGCACACGCACACTCTCACTCTCTCTCTCTTTCTCTCAGACACACACACACACACACACACACACACACACACACACACACATACATGTATATGCACACATACACGCACATACAAATATATACATACACAAAGACACACACATACACACACAGACACACAAATATAAAAAAAACACACTCTCTCACACACACACACACACACACACACACACACACACACACACACACACACACACACACACACACACACACACAGGGAAAAATCTATTTGTGTAACAGAGGTGAAAAGAAGAGCAAACAAATAGGGAAAACAGCACAAACTGTACGCGGCACAACACAACACAACACAACACAACACAGCACAACACAGCACAGCACAGCACAGCACAGCACAGCACAGCACAGCACAGCACGGCGTTTCATCTTCTCCCTGGGCTGTGATGTTTATTGACGAGAGCGGCGCGGCTTCTTCCACAGATATCACGGCATAAGTGGAGGGCATTATTCATCCCGAGGAGTCTGGCGGCGAAGCTGCGGGGCCAGAACGCAGCGCATGGCAAAGATCAGTGGACCCCCTCAGACGAACAGAAGCTTATCAGACAGAGTCAACACGGCCACATTGCGATGGCAGAGATAACAGATCAGCGCATCGCCACCAATTCATCTTACTGCTGGAAAAGGAGGAGGTGAAGGAGGTGGAGGAGGAGGAGGAGGAGGAGGATGAGGAAGAAGAGGAATAATGGGGAATGGGAGTCGGAGACGGGCGGGAAGCAGCAGGGATGTGTCTCTGCGTGGGCCCTGGGTCCTTGCTTGGGGATAAAATGGAGATCACGCGCTAGCCAGTGCGGGGATTCATCATACACACTTAAAAACAAACTGATTTATAAACCACCCCGTACCACCGGAGAGACTCCACCTCTCTCTTCTCTCCCTCCCCCCTCTCCCCCTACCTCCCCCCCATCCCCACCCCCACCGTCTGCGCCGCCTAGCCAGCAGGCAGGGTTATCTGCAAAAATGCCACGGTATTTCATTTTAAAGATACAGAGAGGACTTTGGAGTAAAAGGGAAAGGAGAAAAATGAGATCTCAGGATCAAGGACTGGAGAAAAAGAGAATGCGCTGTAAAGGATGATATGCGCCGCCGTTTAGTTTAACTTGAGGCGCACTGCTGCTGCCACATGAGAAATGAATGAATGAGCGATTCCAGATTGTTTAGCAGACCAAAGGGCATGAAGCAGCGAGCAAAAAAAAAAAAAAAACACACAAGAGACTTTGTCTGATTACAAAAGGCTTCACCATATTCAGAGGCTTACACAAATGACTGTTCTCTTTTTCTTGTGATTGTTCTCCGCTAAAACGACAGTTCTGGTGAACTTTTGCAATGACATGAAAGGTGTCATTCAGTTTGATTGAGAGGAGTGGGTTACTATTCAGACAGAACTGCTGCCGGTGTCACAATTCATCCGATATGGATCATAGGATGTCAAAAAACCCAACAGAATCAGAAGAGCAAACATCATCATCATCATCATCATCATCATCATCATCACAACCATCATCATGAGGGAGGAAGGAGTAGTGCCAACTCTCTTCAATAATAGATCTCATAATGGATGTCAGCAATGCTGTACTCCGTAATGCCTCGAAAGCAACACTGTTGTCCTTGCAAGCTGGGGCCTGAAAAGCTGGACCTCCGGTTATTAAAGAGGAATAGACACACACACACCCTTGTCTTGGCACGGGCTTCGGCCTTCGGTTGTCCGGCTCGACAGTTAATCAAGCACAACGCCAGTGTCGTCTCTCAAGAGAGCCAGAACACACCCAAAAATGGCCCTTTTAGCTGAAGTTATTATCCCCATATGTCACTGTCATGGCAACCAAGATCCCAGAGCCTAGGAAGGGCAGATGCCACATTAGGTGGATCACACTGTGTGGATTTACACCGATTTTTTCACTCGCTCGCTCGCTCTGAAGGTGTTTGAACAATCCCAGGGAATGGCCAGTGTGACCTACATCACAGGCAGCGAAAAGAATCAACTTTTTTTAATACCTATTCACTCATGAAATATGCAAACGTCGTAATGGAAAAATGAAACATCCAAATGTGGACACTAATTCTTAATCAATTTTTTAAGTCAATGATTTAACAAAAGTGGGAAAATCTTCTGGCTATGAAGAAAACAAATGAGAGCGAATGGAAAAGTGTTGGGTAATAAAAAAAGCAAGAGAAAGAAGAAAAAAAAACACTTGTTCCTGAACCGAATAGGTGCTAATCCATTACAGACAAGGCACTCATTTATTGCAAAGCAAAACTGTGTCCTCAGATGGCTTTGAAGTAATGTTACAGGCACTCGACGTTGCTACTGCCAAATCCCTTAGACAAAGAACGGAGGAAAAGACAAGAGTCAACATCATTTCCACTTGGCTTTAGCCATGAATGCATTCTAATGAGGAGCTGGAGCAATAATAACACTCACCTCTCCACAATTATAACAGCCTCCGCCACGCGCAGAAGGAGAGAGGATTGCCCAGATTCTGAGAATGGAGCCAGATCTGAGAAAGAAAGAAAAGAAAGAAAGAGAGGGGGACAGAGACAGACAGACAGACAGAGAGAGAGAGAGAGGGACAGAGAGAGAGAGAGAAAGAGGGACAGAAAGAGAAATATGGCTGAATATTGCACAAAGCAAAGCTTTTTCAACATAGTCGTTCAAGTGGTGAGTGTCAGAGGGCTCTTCCATCCCCCCCTCTCTCTCTCTCTCTCTCCCTCCCTCCAAGTAGGTACTTGGCAGTTGGGACCCCCATTTCAAACAGCCTGTGCTCAAGGCTTTCTTCCATGTGGCCACTGTGCCCTTGCTCTATAGGGGATTTAAAGGTGGGTTTCAGCACAGCACTTTGAGACCATGTTCATGGCTACTGGCCATATATAAATGATTAAAAACTCTATTGAACTGTAAAGAATGTAGCCTAGCCTAATCATTCTGCATGCAGCTCAGAGTGGTCATTATCACACTACCTCGAGACAGGAATGAATCTACTTTAAAACAGATCAGGTCATTGAGAAAGTAGGCCACCATCGGAATGACTATCAACAACCCTGCCTGCCTGGTGGAGTTCTTTTTATTCTTCTGTCCAGCTGTTTGGGGCGAGAGAGTTTGGAGAGTTTTTCCCAGTTTAAATGATTCACATATGACAGGATATTAAGTCTCGATTGCCACATTTCTCACATGCATGCATGTTGAGCTACTCACTTGTAGCCTATTTCCATTGAGTCCTCACTTAATTCATCTCGTTGTATTCTCTTCGATGTCCTGGATTTTTGGGTAGCCCTACACGTACATACTCCTCACATTTTGGCTACGTCAATGAGAAACATATTGCGTCTAAAAGCGATCCTTCGCCAAGATGTATGGGGTCAATCCCCTCGCCAATAAATTATGTGCCGAATCATAATAAAACGCATCACAAACATTAAAAGAGCAATCGTGATTTACTGCACGCGCATATTTAAAATGTCAGCACAATAAAGTGCTAGGTGGCGGCTGGAGTGAGTTTACTGCCTGGTTAAGCCTGCCTGGTTAACGTCAGCTGAGAAATAGCCAAGCCTACTGCTCCCGATTTCACAAACAGGAGGAACAACAAGCTGGATAATTACAGGCTGTGCACACATCCTCAGCGGTCCTCATGAGATGTGGGTTCATTAGCTAGACAGAGAGTCAGAGACGTGAGGGAATGGTCTCCATTAAGTCTAACTGGTCTGGCGGGGCAGGCCATAGCGGAATGCAGCATGGACAAAAGCCGGTTGGGGCTGTACGCAAGACAGAGGCAAAGGTGTGAGAGTGTGTGTGTGTGTGTGTGAGGGGGGAGAGGGGGGAGAGGGGGGTTAAATGGCCAATGTATCAGCCATTAGTTTCTTTTAGGTCCTTTAACACTGTGGCCAATCAAATTCAAAGCCCTAAGCCATGTGGAACAGCGGCGAGGCGATGAAACCAGATTGCCAGAATAATGGGATTTCTGCCATGGCATTCCTCACCCGGGGCATCACCTGACCCCTCCGCACGGCACGGCGGCCATGAAAGAGGTCTAAAAATGACTGTAACCCTGGGGCAGGCCAGAGCAGGTGTGCTCCCTTGTTATTGGAGCAAATGGGCCAATTGCTCATCAAATCGAATGCCAATGATGTTAGGCAGGGTAAGGGCTGCACTCGGAGTGCTCCTGGTGAGCAGCTTTCCGCAGTGTTCAGTGTGAGACTGACGTACGTGAAAAGCACAGACTCTCACCAAGGTATGCGGTGAGACGACTAGGCCTATAGCCTACTCCATCAGCCTCTAGCCACCTTTCTGTAAACATTCTTAAATAAATAAATAAATAATACAGGCCAGAATAAAAGGTAAATTAAAGACAAAAAGTCCTGACATATACCAACACAAAAAGAATAAATCTCAAAAGTCTCAACCATCAGCAATGCCAAAGCCATGCTCGTCTTCTCTCCGAGAGCTTGGAATTATAACTTTTTTTAGAGAGAGAATAGGTGCACCAGGCAAGGTGGGGAAATATTTTCAAAAGCTTCTAATTTATGTCTCAGCGGGGAAAATTCTATTTTGAATGTGTACGACGTCTATGTTTGTGTGTGTGTGTGTGTGTATGTGTGTGTGCATGTGTGTTGGGGTAATGAGGCTGAGGAATTGCTGGAAGAAAACTCAGTATGACAGGCTCCTTTCAACAGCAAAAGAGAAAGAGGGGGGGAAACGCACGGTGTCCTCTTTGCAAAAACATTGATTTTCACTCCAAGCGGGAACAATGCAGTTTGTCCCCGAGGAGACAGCGGATCCCCGCTACCCCACAAGTCTGCTTTGATTCCCATCCAATTCTCATTAACTGCCGAATAAAAAAAATGTTCATCCCCCTATCATTACACCACTTCCTCCAATTTTCCCCCTTCGCTGACCTGAAAAAAAAAAAGGAACGCAGCAGCACTTTTTTGGACAAAAAGGGTGGCGGCTTCATGTTTGTTTTCTAATTAGTCCCCGCTGACACGTTCGGAAAAAACGCGGACGCGGTGACAGACATGTGCAAAAATCTGGCGACGGCACTGCGGAGAGCGCTCGGAGGCACGCGAGAATAAATAAAACCCGCAACTCTCCGGCTTATGGCGCACACTGCAACAGCCGTGCAGTTTGCCTGACAGAGATTGATGGGCTTAGCAATAGAAATGGGTGAGAATGAAGTGACAGTTTTTGTTCACCGTTTGTGTGCGTGCGTGCGTGTGTGTGTGTGTGTGTGTGTGTGTGTGTGTGTGTGTGTGTGTGTGTGTGTGTGTGTGTGTGTGTGTGCATGTGTGTGTGAGAGAGTGTGTGTTTTCTTTAACCGTAATGAAAACCTCTCATTTGCAGCCCCTAAGAAAAAGCCTCTCATCCAATAAAGCACATCTACATGTGCGTATCCAGTAGCGTTAATCAAAATTGTTTCATGCAGACGAGTGAGTCCAGCAGTGCTGTGATAATAGAGCACTAACATCCCAGAGCCAACAGGCTTTTTTAATACTTTAGGATCCATGTAAGGAGTGTGACAAAGAACTGGTAAAGCTCAGCAGATCCGCTGGGGATTATTCTTTAAAATAGAAAAACAATAATGTGTCTGTCGTCATTGTAATGAAGTTCAGGAATGAAAATAAATAAATAAATAAATAAATAAATAATAAAACAGTCTAGGTTCTGGGTTGTAGCTCCAGTGAGGCAGGCAGACGGCCTGTCCAATCTATTGGCTGGAAGACTGTAAGGTCTCAAATGTAACTCTGGCTCACAGGGAGAGTTCCTGCTATCCTTCAAAACCAGAGACTTGCTATTTATGAGTGGGCCTGGGGCCAATGGACCTGAATTTAACAGCCATATGCATGCAAGCCTGCAAGCCTGCCTGCCTTGTGTCTGTAGCCAACATGGAGGACTGGGGAAATCACTCACAGCTGACACATATGGCCTCGTCCGAGCGCTTTGGCAAGTTCAGAGCCTGGCAGTGTGGGCGGACAACGAAATATTGCCACACACGTTTTTTTTTTTTTTTTTTTTTGTAAAGAAGAAAAGAGAAAATAAACAGCCCTCCACAAAAGCTGTAGAGTGAAAGTAAACACACTTGGCAAAGAGACTGAATCAAACCTGCATGCATTTAGCTCAGAACTGAAAAGCCACATTAAGCATCTGCCATCAATTTGCCTTATTAATTGGCATCAAAATGGGAGACTGAGCACAGCTATTTTACAAACTAGCCTCAACGGCATAATTGATGAGCACTCAGCACGCACACACACACACACACACACACACACACTACACAAAATAGCCATACATACAAGAAAATAGAGGGGGGAGGGGGGAGAAACACATGAAACTGTTCCAAAATGGTCCCCAAAAAATAAAGCGCTGGATTATATTCCCTGTGCTGATTTATAAGAATCGTTCTGCTGCTTCACGCCCCCCCCTCCCCCCTCCAAACCCCTCCCCCACTCTGGGCCTCAGCCCAGCACAGCTGAGTGATGTGGTGACTCCTACCAACACTAATCTCTTTTCATGCAACAAAAGCCTTATGAGCGGAAAAAAACCCTCTTAGTTTGAAAATGGAGCAACACCTTGAAGATCCTCATATATTTTCTTCCTTCTTAGCAGAGAAACAGCGCCACAATTAGGCCCATGATGTGAATGTTCAGGGTCAGTTAGAATGATAACTGTGCTACTGAGAAAAACACTTAGTCTAAGGCTTTTTGCCAATTCTGTCCAGTGTTGGCTATGGGTATGGCTATACTCAAATAAGAGGTTCCCACTCAGAAATATCATAAGTGAATTGTTTTTTTGTTTTGTTTTGTTTTGTTTTGTGCAATTCTACCTGGCCAGCTGAGAGTCTGGAAAATCTAAAGCTTGAAAAGTGGTGTTTGTCAGTTTTCTCCAAGCCATGTCTACCCCATGAGTTTACGTCAGTGCTGTCCATGTCCCTCCACAAGTAAACACAGATGCCGCATGCAGGAAGTGTAAGGACGACAAAACAATAACCTGGGGGCTGCACTTACTGTGGCTGGTGAAGTACAACTTGATCCGACCCTTACCTGAATTTATTCAACATATCCACTTCCCTACGTGTGCTCACAACTGGATCACTGCCACACACAGTTCAAGGAGAGCGATACAGCGAAGTCTCTACCAGCTTTTGTAAAATCAGATCATGCCACTGTTTCCCTGTACTGCTGGCTTAATACAAAAAGAAAAGTCAGAGGGAATCCCCAGTGACAAAGAAGGTCAAACGTTGGATCGACCAATCAGAAAACGGGCTACAGGCTACATATTGAATGATTCCATCATCCCAACTGTAAAGATCTGAAGCTTCCCTAAACAGAAGCCATGGGTGGAAGTAGTAAAGGCATTAGTGACAAATTTTTGGTCCTTCCATTCCTGACATATACCGACCTGCCATGGTGTCCAGAATTTTTGACTATGGCTAAGAAGATGGCTAAGAAAAAATATACTGACCCGACTGTACAGCAAACCGACATATGTTACGGCAAATAATAAACTAATTATTTGTAAAGGCGGCTTTACAGAGAGAGAGAGAGAGAGAGAGAGAGAGAGAGAGAGAGAGAGAGAGAGAGAAAGACACAGACAAAGAGAGAGAGTGAGCGAGCAAGCGAGATAGAGAGAGACTGTAGGGGGAGAGAGGAGAGAGAGAGAGAGAGAGAGAGAGAGAGAGAGAGAGAGAGAGAGAGAGAGAGAGAGAGAGAGAGAGACTGTAGGGGCAGCTCCATAGTAATCGCAGGCCTTTAAGAGTGAGAAGTGAGTGCTTTGCCAGTGGAGCAGGAAAGTCACAGGGCCATTTCCCTTTCATGGCAACACCTTGTTCTTCCCAGGTGGCCTAATGGCACACACACCTTATGCACCATTAGACTGCCCATCACACAGAGTCAACACACACACACACACACACACACACACACACACACACACACACAGATACACACACAGATACACACACACACACACACACACACACAGAGAGAGATACACACATAGACACAAACACACATAGAGATACACACATAGACACACACACACACACACACACACACACACACACACAGACATACACACATACACACACACAGAGATACACACATAGACACACACACACACACACACACACACACAGATACACACACACACACACAGAGATACACACACAGACACACACACACACACACACACACACACACAGAGATACACACACAGATACACACACACACACACACACACGAGAGAGAGAGAGATACACACATAGACACAAACACACATAGAGATACACACATAGACACACACACACACACACATACACACACACACACACAGAGAGATACACACATAGACACACACACACACACACACAGAGATACACACATAAGACACACACACACACACACACACACACACACACACACACACACACACACACACACACACACACACACACACACACACACACACACACACATACACACACACAATTCAGAAACATTGATTACACTTGATTACACTATGGTGCAATGGCACTTGAGGGGAAAAGTAAACCTTCAGAAAGTTAAATGTTGAGCCTTCTCCCGCTGAGCCTCGGCTCTTAGGCCGTAAATAAGCTAGCGCCATGTTTCTTTATGAGCCTTAGAACCTACAGATGGCACTCCAATGATTGCAATGACCAGGACAGGACAGGATGATCAGGGAACACAGTGTCAGCCTGAAGCAAGGCTTTACTTTTACAATAATGCAACAATGCTCCATACTTTTGGCACTGTGGAGGGCAAATCTCTGCCATAGTCCCCCTGCTCTAGCTTGCTTGATATTGCCATGCCTGACATTTTGCCTTCCGAGAGTGCTAGGGAGAAACAATAATACATGAAGATCTATTGTGCTTATGAACGAACGTCAGCAAAAGAAAAGAGCGAAGGAAGAAGAAAGAAACAGAATAAAAGAATAAGAAAATGAAATGTGCAGGATGGGAAGGAGGATGAGCAGCATCCAGGGAAAATTGCATCTCTCTTCAAGCAAATAAAGTCAACAAAAACACATGCGAGCAACACTCCACTCCTGTGAATTCTAAACCATGCGTGTCCTGATTATTTTGATTCGGGAGTTTGTCCTGATGTGTACTGCTCTGTCGGCCTTGCCTCTATGCTGTCATGCTGTGCTCTCCTTGTCCTTGTGTTCATGTTATATAAGACACCACTTCAATGAAAGGCGCTTTTATAATGGCATAATGCTTCTGCTAGATGTCGCACAGGCTTTTGCACAACGTAACTTGATTCCAAACACTGAGATTCCAAACAGAGTGCTATTTTAGAAACATTTGGGGAGGGGGGGGTATGTGGGGGGGTGCCATCCCTTGCCAATGCGATGCAATTGAAAACAACTCTTTCAGGCATCTGATTCTTAAATATGGGATAAAAAATGAATCACACTGTAATTGCAATCCTTGTGAGCATGCTGAGATGCAATTTTAATTTTAAATGCCTTCCTTTCCTTCTATTCCCATTGACTGTTCCCTTTTCAGACTTTATAAGACTGGATTTTACTTTGTTTAAAACTTTGCCAAGATCTTCAACAGTCTGTAGAATCTGCAGAAGCGTTATAACCGTCAATCTGTTGGCTCTCTGAAACTTCGAGAAAGCTTCTCCCTGCCCAGGGTCCAAACACAGGGCACACGAGTGATGCAATGATCCCCAAAATCGTTAATGAGAGTTGCGTAAGCAAAACCCGCGCTGTATGAATACAGGAGTGAGGTGTGCGGCTTTCATTTTACACATTCAGTGTTACCCTCCCCTCTCTTCCATTTACCCCTCTTTCGAAGTCGTCTGCCGCTTTACAGAACCCGATGTTTGCTCGGAGCCAGCCATAAATAATTCATCGCTCGAAGCGGACACAATGAATACCAATACCCTCATATTGCACAGCACTATCATCAAGGCTGATTGCGGTACCCGAGGTCATTAACTCCATTGGTGGCAGTGTGCCCACAATTTCAAAACGGCCGGCACAGACTGCTGACACCAAGGTTACCCAGCAACCTGTTAACAGGTCTGCCTAAAGGGGTCTAGAAGGGAGGACTAGAAAGGAGGAAAAGAGAAAAGGGAAGGAGGGAGCGAGGGAGGGAGGGAAAAATAGAGGGGAAATTGCATTCTGGAGTTCAAATTGTTTTCGCATTAGGTGTGCTCCCTGCACTTGGTGAAGACACACAGATTGTGCATTAAAGATGAGAGGCCGAGAGCCAAAAGCAATGCGAGGCGGCATGGGAAAGCAAAGAGGCTCAAAACAAAAAGGATGCCATGTTGGAAATGGAAGAATCTCCTCAAATCTCTGAAGATGAGACTAACAGGTAGCCTACAATAATAGCTCAAAGGTCCAAAGGCTTGAAATCATACAACAACACAACAACTGACAAGAGTGAATCATCCACACATCATTATACTGCATGAATAGCCTACAAAACACAAAAAAACACCAGGTTTCAGGTTTCTGATTGACATCAGGGAACTACACTATATTCAACATCAGAATTAAACACAACACAAGATCTTTTCTATATGTTTGTGTCAGTAAACAAAGTAACCTCAGAATAAATTAGCTTTAGAGCTAATGATAAAATAACAAAGTTGTTATGACAGGCATGTGTTTCTATTTTGGAACATGTCTTCACTGCTATCTTAGAAACGCTGAGAAGCAGTCAGTGCCCCAACAAAGTCAAGGTCTGGGGGTTCAAAAAGTAAATATGATTCCATGCTTTCACAAGGTTGAAGAGACAGAAGGGAAAAAAAAAAAAACATAAAAAAAAAAAAAACCCCACATCTTTTCTCAGAACTATTCAAGTTTGAAACCTTCTTCCCGAGCCATCACAAACCAAAACCCACCATCATATCACACTCTAGCAATCCCCTGGTCAAATTCAAGATTGAGTTTCATATCAACCCGCCCAAGAGGGCTCTTCACTCTCTCTCCCACTACGGTCGCATCCCCCTGACGAGCTTGGACAGGGCAAAGAACACGCAGCCCATTGACGCCTGGGCGATTGACTTTCGGATTTCCAGGCTGCGCATCATCCAAAGCTATTTGGAGGTCTGCTGGAGTGAGATGGCTTTACTGCTCCCTGGGTGGGGCAGGCTGGCCAAGCGCATCCTTGCCCTCTATTGTTTTGGGCCGAGCGTGACTAAGTTGATTTCTTTCTGCGAGACGGAGCCCTGAGCACTTGAGCCAGACAGTAAGCAATCAATAAACAAACAAAAGCTTGTTATAAAAATGAAAGTCGTGCCTCGCCGGGGACATCATTCAACATTGTTGATTTTTTCATCTTTTTTTCTTTTTTTTTGGAGGGGGGCCTTATCCTATTGTTGCTTACAACGGGGGTCATTTGAAGAGAGCCTCTCGAGTGCCTCATAAATGCGAAAGGTTTCTGGGCTACAAAATATGACTACCGATCAGTCTCTCCCGGGCGACAGTGCTGTTGCTATGCTGGATTTTTACAATGCTAAATTAAGCTAATGGTCATACCATTGGTTAGAAAGTTCAAGTTGGATCTGCTTCCGCCTTGCACTGTTCATGGTTTTCTGAGGACAACATGAAAGCCTATAACAACATCATCAGACTTCTTGGTGTTCATCAAATATTAATATAGGCCTACTGAATTACTCAACTCTCTGTCTTGGCCTGGGCACCACTGAGTCTAAACTGTCACCATGATGAAGCCAGTTTGAGTTTCAGTTCAAACCAGGATCAGGCAAATCGCACAGATCCATAAGAGTGACCAACAAGCAACCAGTGATTGTGCTATTATGATTAAAGTCCTGTTGTGGGTGAAGTGGGTGGAGTCATTACACCCCCCCCCCCCAAACACACAAACAAATACACACACACACACACACACACACACACACACACACACACACACACACACACACACACACACACTATCCATCTGGATGCCAACACAGCTCATCCCATTTCCGTCAAAACGGCCAGTGCGAGGCAGCATGGTAAAGTAAAGAGGCTCAAAACAAAAAGGATGCCATGTTGAAAATGGAAGAATCTCCTCAAATCTCTGCAGATGAGACTAAAAGATTGCTTAGCTCAAAGGTCCAAAGGTTTGAATCACCATCAAATCAGCAACACCACAGCTGACAAGAACAAACCATCGCCGCATCATTATAGAGTTTCATACGCAGTCAATTCTCCCTGAATAAATAATGGTTAATGATAATTATACAACATGAAAACAACATCAAGAGAATAACACAAATCTAGGCTACTGATTAACATCAGGAAACTACACAACACTATATAGTCAACACTAGGCATAAATACAACACAAGATCTTCCTCACATCCCATTCTCCCCAGACTCGATAGATTTGCACATCATTCCTAGTCAGACCTTGGGACAAAGAAATAAACGCACACTTTTTATTCATAGGAACAGACAGCCAACCCACATCTCTATTCAGCCCCTGCTGCATCTTTTAAGGGGGTTTGTCACAGTTGGACTAACATGGAGCTGCCATTCGGTCCAATATGTAAAAGCCCCAAAATCCGTCCAAAACTCTGAAAGTCCTCAAAGGACATGGCTGAGAAGTGCTCAACAAGTCTGCGAGGTTTTGTGTCCAAGTCCACTTATCCGGATGTCCTTTTCACTGACATTAAGACATCAAATTTCAGTGGCGCCAAAACACCACTGCAACCGAGTATGTTGAGAATGCCGTTTCCAACCCAGACATCTCTTGATGAACACTCTACAACAATAGCTGAAGGTCTAATATCAACTGACATTACTGAAAACTGGGTAGCCTTGAAAAGCCTTGCACTAAATACCTAGTAATAAATAAATAAAATAAAATAAAATAAAAACCTTGTAATAAATAAATCCACAATCCTAGATCAAGTTTCCAATAATGCCCTGAGTAGCCTATAACATCGTCACATATGTACAGTACAGAACATATCTTTCTTCCTCAGGGCTGAATACTTGACCTTGCATAACTCGAGGTCTCACTCAATACTTCTCAGTGGGAGCAGCGATCGCTTAAGTAAGGCCAGGGTTCTAAAGTATCTTTGGTAAGACAACAAGGGTATCAGTAATAATTGGATTACAGGAAAGTTTTTTTTTTCCCCCTGCTCTTTCATCTTGCCTCAGTGATCAATGGCTAAGGGCTGAGACCGGCTCCACATCTTTATACTGAGGGAAGCGAAAAATCCCAGGGACTAAATTAAATGCACAACTGCAAAATATCAAAGAAGACAGAACCAGGTACCCAATCTTAATGATTGCCTCCCTCCAGGATTAATTTTGGTCCAACTTAATAGATGTTACTTCTTCCTTTTTTCTCCGTCCTTCTTTTTTATTAATCTCTCCAACTTTAGGCTAATCTGCCAGGGAAAGTGGAGGGGAAAAAAAAGCCAGAATAATGAGAAGGAAGCTAGAATTTCCCCAAACTAGGGCAATGTTCTGTTTTAAGTTTGGTCATCGTTTTTTTTTTTTCTCTCTCCCCCTCCTCTTTCTCCTTGTCGCCCCCTCCCTTCTTCTCTTGTGGTGTGTGCTACTCTGCCTGTCAGGCCCGGCAAAGGGGGCCATGTCTGGACTTCTTATCTGTGGGGCGAAGCATGATCCGCTGCTCTGTCTCCACTGGCAGGATGATGGAGGGGAATGTGTGTGTGTGTGTGTGTGTTTGTGAGGGGAGTGTGTGTGTATGTCTGTGTCTGTGTGTGTGTGTGTTTGTGTGGGGAGTGTGTGTGTGTCTGCCTGCACAGATAAACACCTTCTCTGTTCTGGGCCAGCCACGCTCCAACCCAGCCTCTGTGTTTGGCGTATGCTCCGGGCAACAGAGGCTTCTGCTGCATCCCTCCAGCGATTAACAGCCAGGCCGTTATTCCACCTCCCTCTTCCTCTCCGTCCCGACCCCATCACCACCTCAGGCTCAAACTACCTCACCCCGTACACACACACACACACACACACACACACACACACACACACACACACACACACAGTACATACACACAGACCACATACACACAAACACACACACACACACAGCACACATAATACACACACACACACACACACACACACACACACACACACACACAGTACACAGTACACACACACACACAGTACACAGTACACACACACACACACACACATACATACACACACACACAAACCTCCCCCCTCCACTATCTATGGCATGTGTGCAAGGGAGGGGGCATGAGAAGGAAAGATGCAAGGATGATGACTGACACTGGGACAACTCCGACGCTGGAGCAATTTACTTCCCCCCACGAATCGCCCTGACTGTGGTGCTGTGGCGCGATAGCATGTCAGGGCCAGGCATGGGAATTAAATACATGGCCTTGTAATCCAGCTCCATGGCCCACAATTCTCCCTGGCCGACAATTCGTTTCCAATTCATCTCTTGAAAAAGCAAAGCCCGCCATAAACAAAAAAGACACGCTAAGACATACCATCATTTCCCTGCTTGACCTGGTTATGACTGAAGAGCCATAAAGTGCGAGTGCAAGGCCCAGTGGGCTCTGAACCTTAGGGAATAAACGGTTCAAGTCTGTAAAGTTCTCTTGTGAGGCAAATACAAGTGAAAAAGAGAAGGTTGCATAGAATATCAGTCTATGCAAAATACTTCTTAAATAAAGGTCACCAAATGTACGGTTTAAATGTTTCAGACCAGGCTAAGGTCAGAACGTCTCAGATCAGGAAATTTGCTACGTGACCTTTAAAAGCGTTTAAATCACTGCCTGATCTGTAACGTTCTGTAGAAAAATAAAATTAAATAGACTGCAATGAGTTAATGCAAATACTCTTCTCACTCACACACACACACACACACACACACACACACACACACACCACTGTTGGACTCAGTGATGGTACATTTAAAGCCTTTTTAACAGAAGGACACTAAAACGGTCTTGACAACCACCAAATGAGTAGCCAGCCTTAAAGGTAGCTACAGACCAAAGATCCGTGACGAGACGGGCAGCGACGTTCTAAAAACCCGCAACATTCTAAAACTCCGAAACTGCGATTTGACATGTTAAATGTTTTGCGGCGGCTTGCAACGGCTTGCAACAACCTGCGACGATTCATTCTCACCACCGCAACTCCTCTCTAAAACCGTTTCATCTCGTCGCGGATCTTCAGTCTGAATTGGCCTTAAGAGTGCTGGGTACCAGGCCACCTCATTAATCAGCGAGCACAGAACCCACAGCAGAGGCGATACTGGGACAGCAGCCCTGCCGAGCCGAGGGGCTTCTCGACACAAAGAGAGAGGGAGAGAGAGAAAACCACAGTGGCTCACACCCACCAACCTCCGCAACGCACTGGGACGGAGAGAGCTGAGCTTGCAGATTGGACCACCTGCCTGTGTGATCCTGCCATCCTATTTATACCCGTGACAATAAATTACAGCTGGCAGGGAGACTAGGCAGCCGAGGGAGAGTGGGCACAAGTGAGGGCGATATAGTGGTGGGCAATGTGTTTACCAGGCCTGAATAATAGAGTCTGACGCTAATGGAGACATCTAGGACTTCAGCGCTGATTCTTTCCTGGTGGGGTAGCTCGCAGAAAGGAGCTGATGTTGGCCCAGCAACACCCTAACCTTCCCAACTCCACTTCAAACTTAAAAGGCAGATGAAAGCATGAACAGCTGAGGGCTATTTAACCACTTAAGAATTCCTCCTCCACCTCCATCGAGTTGCTATTTTTTTTTTATGCATTTGCAGAGTTAAAAAAAAAGTTTTCCAAGCTGGTAGTTACTTTTTTCTTCAGGGCCTAAATTATACACGGTAGCTGTGATACAGGTTTGATCTATTGGGATTTGAAACTATGAAACTATGTGCTGTTAATGCAAGGCAAGATGGCTTTTAATATTTTTATCTCTACTAAGCTATAAGATCCTATATGTTCCTTGGCTCTAACACCTCTGACAAGACGCTATTCCTCCCTCTCATCTTAGATTTTGTTGGACAGATGGTGTTGTGTACGGCCGTCTCTGAGGCTGAGATTGCTTCATTCTCCCCTAGGGAACCGC
Source organism: Sardinella longiceps (assembly GCA_027497455.2). Classification (NCBI taxonomy): domain Eukaryota; kingdom Metazoa; phylum Chordata; class Actinopteri; order Clupeiformes; family Clupeidae; genus Sardinella; species Sardinella longiceps. Next base: position 27,652,252 of record JAODXP020000030.1, on the reverse strand, counting down.
GGGGGGAGAATTGATGCCAGCAAAGGTCGCCTGAAATCCACGGCCAAGAGTATGGATGGACTTGTTACTCAACACCTCGGGTCTCTCTCCCTGGGCGGGTGAGAGGGGAGAGTGTGTGTGAGTATGTGAGTGTGTGTGTGTGTGTGTGTGTGTGTGTGTGTGTGTGTGTGTGTGTGTGTGTGTGTGGCGGGGGGGGGGGTGTTGTTAGTGGCCATAATAATCAGCTTTTTCCATATTTTCTAATGGAGACAATACTTTCTCAAACTTTTCCTGTCATTATCTACCTTGGAGTGTGGAGAGGCACTACATGTCCCTCACCACCTTGGAACATGGGAACAACGTTATTTAAACATTATTTTCACAATATCATTTCTTTCTCAGTCCGTAGTATCTGATGTGATTGTTTTAATTTATATGTACACCTATTAATGATGAATACAGGCATTATAAACATTGCTTTCATTTACATGCCTATTAATGATGAATACAGGCATTATAAGCATATCTCCCATTCACTGAACCCTAGTTGCCATGTTTGTGTTCACCGTGACTGGACGAACCCCCTTCTTAAAGAAATAAGGAGAATGAACAACATTATTTGTCTTTTGTGAGAAAAATAAATCACATTGTTAAGACCAACACACTGAGATTAATCATTAGGCCACTGAAGGTGTCCCGTTGTAATAATGATGAGATGTAAACGATTGGATCATGAACACGCTCTTTCAATAGATTGCAGTCACCCATTGTGAAGCCGTGTAGTCCTTCAAGCAGCTGTTTGAACACCAGCAAGAGAGGGGAAAAAAAAAAAAAAAACTTTTGTTCCCTTATCTGCATCACACTGCAGCAAATGAAAAGAATTGTGACACAGGGAAGATTAGCATTGGCTGCACATTCTCCTCTCTGTGCAATATAATGAGAGAATTGCTGTGGCCATTGACCAGAAAATCTATTTAACCACAGACCGAAGGCAAAAGATGAAAGAAGGTCAATGAAAACTAAATCCATCAGGACAAACACCTTTGTGCACCCACCCACCCACCGGTTTTCTCTTGCATTGCATGTGCGTTCTGTGAATCCCCAAGGGAAGTCTGAGTTAGCTCTGCAGAGCGGCCATGTTTGTCGTGCAGTGCTCAGTTGAGTCACTGAGACAGGTGGGGCGTGTGTGTGTGTGTGTGCATGTGTATGTGTCTTTGTGTGTGTGTGTGTGTGTGTGTGTGTGTGTGTGTGTGTGTGTGTGTGTGTGTGTGTGTGTGTGTGTGTGTGTGTCTGTGTGTGGGTGTGTCTGTGTGTGGGCCAATGCAAGTAACCTACAAGTGCAAAGGAGAGAAATATTTGGAACTAGTGGAGGGGCATGCTACTAATACCTTGCACTTGGGCGTTTGTCAGGTTTATTTTTTCCCTCCCTCTTACTAGGGGCTTGACACTCCCACGGAATGCCATTTGATCCAAGCGCCTCCCTCTGGTCTAGGGTACAATAACAGGGCGGCTCAAATCAGCGCAAGCATGCGAAGCGGCTAGCGCTAATTGCAGCAAACAAACCTATTTGGCCTCTGACTCCCGCGTGCCTTGAGAGCGGCCTTGGCAAGACAAGGTGTTGATGAAGAGTCAGAGGTGTTCCAGCAAAGCAATAATGATACGGTTCAGTAGGAAACACACCGTACGATGATTCAGATAACAAAAGTGGAAAGACCATAAATTAATTAGCCCAATATGCAGAACAGAAAAAAAAGAAAAGAAAAGACAAACAAGAACTAGATCAAGCCCCCCTATAGTTTTTTTGTTTTTTTTTTCAAGAATAAAAAGGCTGGAAGATGATGATGAAATAATAATCAAGACTTCCAGTGTTCTTGGGGACAGAATGCTGCTGATCTTATTTAAGAATTAATAATTACAAAAAAAAGTTTTGAACATTTTGTTTAAAGAAGTTTTGTACAGTGAGAAGTTGTTCTTATCTATAAGTCTTGTGTTGTCTGCTTACATAAAACATCCTCTCTCGAAAGACGAAGGCGACAGAGAAGAGCGCTGGGGCTGAAGAGACACATTCTAAAGTGTCTATGGACAAGTGAAAATAACAGCTTACACACAAAGGTTGAAGGCTATAAGCTAGGACAACAAGATGCAAAAACTGCCTTGGCAAATGATCTACGGAAAAGGCTGTCTCTAAGATGGCACAGCTGCTGAACAAGGAGGCAGTCTACACAGCCTTGTCTGACTCAGACTCTCATAATATGAAGGTTTTTGTCCTGGCTTTTTATCTAAAATGCAGAAAAAGGACAATTAGGGCAAAAAAGGCCTAAAGCATAAAAGATTGTTAGGGTTATTTATTTATTTATTTATTTATTTTTATGTATTTATTTATTTTGCACATACACAGCCTGAATAAAGTGCTCAAGAGACACCAAGAGACATTAAGATACATTAAGATATGATAAACAAAGCAAATTTGTCCACTGCTAAAAATGACTTGCTACAGATCAAATAAATTAATACAATTTTTGGCCTCCATTAAATCAGGTCAAAAACATTCAGCAAAATTATGAAGATTCCGTATACAGTCTTATTCACCATTTTTACACTTTGTGTTTTTGTTTTGTTTATCTCTTTGCTGTTTGTTTGCATTTATTGGGTTCTAATAAAATGCTTGAAAAGACACACAAACAAAATTCTGAGCTCCCAGGCTCTCTCATCAGACTAGAGTGTAACACTGGCAAAGAACAGAGAGCTCTGCTTCCAATACAGGCGGCATAGGAGAGGATAGGAACAGCATGACCAGATAAAACAGTGATGGAATCCATTATGTTAAACAGACACGCGTGCAGTAATGGCCATTACCAAGGTCAGCTAAAAATGAATGTGGTAATAGGTATCTATCGCACAATAAGTCAATACCACCGAGAATAATGGGGGTCTACTGTTTCTTGCATATTCTTGCAGGTTCAAATCCTCCCATGAGACAAATCAGCGCATGTCTCTATGCTTGTGGCCTTGAGATACTCAATAATGATATTGTACAGCTAGGCTAGGCTATATCTTCACCGTCAAGGCCTACTGCTGTCTAAAATGGGCCATTTAATTAAGATACAAAAGCAAACAGCCTGAACACAATGAAGTTCAGCATGATTGCCTGCAATGAATGATAATTTATGATGATGCCCAGTCTGCCCAATAAAAAGCTGTAGAAATACTGATGCCCTGAGTCGAGGCATATTTGGCAGGTAGCCCTGATCATCACGGAGCCCAGGGGTACTCATCTGGATCTAGATCAGTTTGTCCACAAGAGGCCATTTTACTACTGATTGGCCAATTTAAGGCTTTCTGAGTCATACGGTCCCCGTGTCATGATAATTATCTTTGGTCATTAGCCGTGAAGCTCGGTTTTTAGGTTGATGGGGGGGAAAAAAGGCGATTTGATCAAATGTATTCAGTGATGCATGCTACAGTACATTTGCAAAACAACTCACTTGTGAGCAATCACGAGGGGGGAAGAATATGAGTTGTTAGGTAGGCTAAACACTGTTTACTAAACAATGATTGCTAGACCTACGTTTGCAAACTGGTATAGGCCATAACTCAAGTGGTGGGTGCATGAAATGACAAACAATACAATATGCAGGTGAAACGAAGCCGTGAAGGAAATTGCAGAGGGCTCTAACAACATCTAGAACATCACTACAACGTTGTCATCAAACTCCACCTAACCTACCACTTCCAGCGCAAAGTAGGGTAATATATGAAGATAAGCTATGCCTCGTTGCAAGATCGCCGGTTTAATTCTGGGAAATACAGTTCACTCACACTGATTTCCAAGAAAAAAAAGCCTTGCTTATTTCAAAAACGATTCAAAAAGAGGGGATAGCAAAGAGGTGAAAGCAAAGAGGTTGAAGGAAAAGAATGAAAGACAGAAAAAGAGCATAAATGGTTTCTCTGGAATGCTACCACAGCTACAGTAGTCTAATAATGTCAATATTGGCCAGCGAGAATAACAATACGTGAAGGATAACCAACCTCCCCTAGTAACCATGGCACATCGCCAGCAGAATAAAAGCTGCCGTGACACAAACGCTCTTGACTGGATATCATTGAGCAAATAACACTAATGCTATAAATGGCTCGACCGCAACATTAGCACCTCTGCTAATACAACTGCGGAGTGAAACAATATAATCCCACACTAATTCATTTAAATACAGGTCATTGTGAAAACACCCAAAACCGCCTCAGGCTGGAACTTAAGAGAAAGGATGGTGAAGCTTAGCTTCGGATATTCTGATGAAAGCTGGCTTGAGCCCATGGTTGCTCACACACAGACACAGACACACACACACACACACACACACACACACACACACACACACACACACACACACACACACACTCACACACACCTCTTACACACACACACACACGTACAAACACCTTGCACTCACACACACACACACACACACACACACACACACACACACACACACACACACACACACACACACACACACACACACACACACACACACACACACACGCACAAAAGCTTTATTTTCACAATACCCTGCATTCCACGAAAGGCAGGCGCAGATGAGGCAGATCTGTTGACCCTAGATGGCCCAGCCATGGCCAGTCTATACCATACTGTGTGGGTGTCTGTGCTGTAGTGCCTTTGTGTAGTGTCTTTGCTGTGGCCTCTGTTGCTGTGCCACCAGGCTCAAGGGACTGGATAATAGAGGGCAGAGGAGCACAGACAGATAAAGACTGCATGTGAAGGAAAGACAATAGGAGAAGCCTCATGGCCTCAAGATCCAAAGGGGGGAAAAAATCCCTTATGGGATCTGCTACAAGATGATGCTTTGCTCTTTTTTTATTATAGGCATGGGAATAAAATCAAGCATGCTTACAGTAATTTCCCACATATAAGCCGCATTGTGTATAAGCCGCAGGACAGTGTTTTATGCAAGTTAAAAAAAAAACGAAACAAAAAAACATATTAACACCATATTAGGTGCCCCCCTGTTTTAACCTCATAGCGGAAGAATTTTTGCAAAATCAATGTATAAGCCGCGGCTAATAGTCGAGAAATTACGGTATAACACACATCTGTACAATCTTAAATTGAGAAGTTGTCGCAACATTGGTATAATAAAAAGTTGTAATAATAATTATCGTAATAAAATAATTTAAAAAAAAAAGTCAGGCCTACTGTGTGAGTCGGTTCCAGATGTCTCTAATAGCATGCAGTGTATCGAATTAAGTCAACTGTAGCACGCAAACTCTCACTGCGCTTTCTCGCAGGACCTCATACATACATACAGTAGAAGCAGGGGCTGGAGGGCCATGTTCTGGCATTTGGAGCGGCATGCTAATGTTTATTTGACATGCACTGTTACTGTTATGTGCGAGAGAAAGGGCACTTGGCTGCACTCAGCTGACAGAAAGCAGCAGCCCACCAGCCTCTCTCTCTCTCTCTCTCTGAGAGATCCACATCGCTGCCTGACGTAACGGCGGCCTCAGCTGCCACCGCTGCCATACTTTTGGCATTCGGAGACAAGTGTGTGTGTGTGTGTGTGTGTGTGTGTGTGTGTGTGTGTGTGTGTGTGTGTGTGTGTGTGGAAGGGGAGGGGGGGTATGCAGTGAAAAGGCCGTCGGAGTCATTAGAGTCAAATCAATTCAACTGCTTCAACGTCCGTTAGCCATGGAGAGATCACTTAGCATTTGCTGCAGAAAAGTTCCAGCATCATTATGAATAACTCACAGCTACAGTGAACACAATGAGTAAACAAGTCACGACAGGCCGCATACATTTTGTTGTTGTTGTTGTTGTTTAATGTGTCGACTTTACTTCTTTCTGCAACAAGTCATGGTGGGAGACAACTTCTCCCAGAAGACAGCTCGTATGCATGGACTTCATACAGAGGAGCACAAATCAAGGAAGCACAGGGGTACAGTACCAGCTCTATCCGTCTCTCTCTCTCTCTCTCTCTCTCTCTCTCTCTCTCTCTGTCTCTCTCTCTCTCTGCTCTCTCTCTCTCTCTCTCTCTCTCTTTCTTTCTCTCTCTCTCTCTCTCTCTCTCTCTGTCTCTCTCTCTCTCTCTCTCTCTCTCTCTCTCACACACACACACACAGAGAGAGACACAGACACAGACACAGACACAGACACACACAAACACAGAGTCTGTGTCACTCTCCCTCTTCCTATCTCCACAAGATTGTCATGACAGTTGGAGCCCCTGCAACCCTGCAACCCTGCACCAGGACTGAAACACCTGCACAGGCTGAAGGCAGAAGGGAAAGGTTTCTGAGTCCAAAGTGAAAAGGAGCTCCGTAGAGCAACAGAAACAACAGCAGGACCGAGAGAGAGAGAGAGAGAGAGAGAGAGAGAGAGAGAGAGAGAGAGAGAGAGAGAGAGAGAGAGAGAGAGAGAGAGAGAGCTGGTAGACAGGGAGAGAGGGAGATAGAGAGAGAGAGATAGTGTTTTTAAAGAGAGAGAATGTTAGAATTAGATGAGGCCAGAGGAGCAGACATCAAGACAATGAGAGAAAGAAGTGTGTGTGCATGTGCGAGAGAGAGAGAGAGAGAGAGAGAGAGAGAGAGAGAGAGAGAGAGAGAGAGAGAGAGAGAGAGAGAGAGAGATGAGAGGCAGTCTGGTTGGGCTGTCAGAGTGGTAATTACACAGAGCGATGCTTGGCCCAGCAGCCCCTAACCTGAGCCTGCCGCATGTCCTGCCAACTCTTTATCTCACTGAAGTCCCCCCTGCCAGTCTTAGTTCCACAGTGCATCAATAAGCCATGACAGAGGTTGCACACCCAAACACACATGAACTAACTCTCTCTCTCTCTCTCTCTCTCTCTCTCTCTCTCTCACACATACACACACACACACACACACACACACACACACACACACATACATACACACACACACACACCTCTCCCTTTCTCTCTTTTTCTCTCACACAAACACCATACACACACACACACACACACACACACACACACAACCACACACAATATTGACTCTTCCTGCATCCAACACACTAATTGTCGAGAAGAGAATACAAACAGTAACGTTCATGCAAAGTAAACAAACAGACATCCAAGCAATTCAATATGCAAATTTTAGGACCGTTTTGTTCCTCTCTGTGCAAAGGGATTGTGTTCTACTCGTGAGCAATGATGATAATAGTGACGGTAATTATTAATAGACAGCCATGCATGCCGAATAAGAATGCTCAGGTCCAACATTCTCTCTGGGGAATGAAAGATGGCTGACATTGCTACCAGGCTATTTGTCTTTTTAAAAAATTGAAGTATAACCCGGCTGAGTCGGGTTATTTATAAAAATTCAAGATCAATGACGAATCCTTTAACATAACGTTCACCTATTTTTTTTTAATTATAGGTGGGAAATTGGAAAAGGCAGGGAAAGAATTTTAAACTTAATTGATTTTCTTGTAATAGGCAAGGCAATTAATGTAACCAACAGTGAATCTAATGAATAAATTACCTTATTTCCTAATCATTTCCTCAGCGAGACATAGGTAATTAATACATTCATCAACATCAGGGGGCAAAGAACAGATTATTCAGGTATTGATGTAATCTTAATTTCCTTCAGATACACTGCAGAACATCAGGGGGCAGAGAACAGATTATTCAGGTATTGATGTAATCTTAATTTCCTTCCGATACACTGCAGAAAGACTATAGGAGAATATTTCAAACAAAAGTAAAAGCACCAAGATGACCTACTTTTGATTTACACTTGACTTAATAATAAGTGAGTACAAATTAGGCCTACTCTATGCAAAGGTCAAGATCTCTCCATCACTTTATGTTTGCAGAGATGAGAATCCATAGATAGTACGAGCAAATCACAGGTCTTTTAATAGTGTTGTAGCTTGATGTTAATCATCTTTTCTTAAATCGCTTTGGATAAAAGCCTCTGCTAAATGAATAAACGTAAATATAAAGGAAAATGTAAATACTAATCTGTTATAAGTAATAGTCTCCAATCCAATAATCTCGTATCTTATTCCTTGGGGATTATCAGGTCCTATTCTCAGTGTTTGCATGCATTTCTGAAAGTAGTGCATTGCATAAACTCAAAACATCATAACACCATGCTGCACCGCGGGAAGCTTGCATGATATGGCCTAGATATGTTAGCCATCTTTGAGGATCTGTTATATTCTTTTAAAAACAGGAGAACTATAATTCATTATAGTTAGTCCTAATGTTAATGTTGCTGTCTGTAGAAAGTTTAGAGATTGTTTATCTCTAAAGTTTCTACAGACAGCAACTGAAGAAGCACTACTTTGTCGGCCTACTTCTTCTCTGCGTAGAAAAATTATATATCAATAAATAAACCAGACTGATCGAGAAATGGCAATGAGATCAATCAGTTCTTAACGATGCCCATCCCAAACAGAGACGCATCACTAGGAGTTGTGAGGGAAGTTATGTGTGCCACAACAGGGGGGAAAACTGTTTGATATGCAGACAGCAATTTGGGCACTGATGCTAAGGCACCAGACAATTAGAAGGCCAGGCTACTGCAGGATTCTACTGACTCTGAGGGGAGCCACATTCCAATCCCGGAATAAAAAAAATAAAAAATAAAAAAATAAAAAACCAACACAAAAAAATTAAATAAAATACCTGTACTAATCAGAAAGAGGTAGCCGACGCTGCCGCGGCAACCCCTCACAGTACAGCGATATCCTTCACCCACACCTACAGGGAAACCTGCTGGGAGCTAGTGCACTTGCCATTCAGAAAGTGTACTGATAAAAAACATATATCTCTCCACATACACTGCAGTGAGAGTGAGAGTGAGACTGAGACTGAGGAGAGTGGTGTGTGATGGGATGGAGCAGGGGGAGGGGTGTGTGTGGGGGGGGTGTTTGGGGGGGGGGGGGGGTGGCGGGAGAAGAAGGAGGGGTGGTTCTGTAGATTCCTCCTTTTCTCCTCTCTTTTCTCTCTCCTTGGCCCCTCTTTCAGTCTAGTCATTTAACCAAAGACTGCTTCAGCCAGGATCTCTGCTGACCACCAAGTACACTTCAATAACGAACAGCGACTGGAAAGAAGGCTTAAGGCAACAGCGGGCAGGCGGACAAGCGAGCGAGCGAGCGAGAAAGCAAGCGAGCAAGTGAGCGAGCGGTCTCCATTGGTCAGAATAGCCCTGCAACATTCACCCCGAGCCTCAATGAGTCATGTTCTCCACTGAGGAAGGGCTCCAGATCCAGCTCTAGCTCTAGCAGTAGGCTAGCCATCCTGCCCCTGGTGACTGGACAAACTCATTCTCTCAAGTGCTCACTAATGAGAGCCAACGGGTCTGGTGTAATGTGGCACACTGCAGTGGCCTAAAATATGCAAAGCTATTTACTGCTGTGAGAAGGAAGAGGAGGAGGAGGAGGAGGAGGAGGAGGGGATTGAAAGGGGGACAGAAAACACACACAACAATAATGAATAAGACATCAGAGCACGGAAGTAATACAAGGACTGTAGTGCTTTCTTCCGTCTTTCTTTCTTTTTTTTTTTCTTTCTTTTTTTTGATGGGTGTGTGTGTGTGTGGGGGGGGGGGGGGGGTTCTTATTGTAATTCTTCTGCTGGTTAGTGGATGCCAATGGAAGCATCTCTATGAGGGAGGGAGCGGGAGTTGCAGAGGAGAGGGGGATTTATTTGTGGATAATCCAAGAGATATGCAAATCCACACCACACCACACCACTTCCGACGGGCCCGGGTGATCAGCTCATGCCCGAGCGCTGATTAGCAGTGAGCAGGGCTACAGACTTGTGCTCCTTCCACATCATTAAAAGGCTCATCTTATTAAAGCTTGGTGGCAACAAGCTGCGATCCGGGCTTGCACTCCTCCGCCCCGCAGGCAGGGGTCACCACCTCGGACATACACCCCGAAAATCTCCAGGATTCCTTGACCTGGCCCTGAAGCAACCCAGCTGACGTGGAAAAAAAGCAGGGAAAAAAAACTATTAAGAGTAAGGTGAATCAATGTCAGCGTCAACAGTATTGACAACGCAGCCCCTGAAGGCTCACCTGCAGCCTTTTTTTATTAGCCGGCAAACAGACTCCTGCCCTTACAGTTCACCACCTCCAAACGGAGCGAATCGACCGGGCTAGTCCGACGGGGTTAGACCTGGGATTCTTTAATTGTGAGCAACACATCTCATTTTCCCTTAGCAACAGCTGTCAGTGCAAGGCTCAAACACAAACCAATGGAGCTCATTTGTTCCATGTTCAAAACCCATTAGGGCAACACAGATGATATGGAATGGCTTTGAGGTTCCGAAGCAAGGGCTTCACGGTAAAGGTCTCGGCAAAGGTTACTAGAGGGCATTTGGAAACACAGGGGCAAGAGAGATGGATTTTTCTGTTATGTTTTGTTGGTGTTGTTCTTCAGTTAGTTGACAGAGCAATCAGGCCAAGTCAATATCTTTCAGTCTTCGGACTTCTGCAATGTATCTGGATGCCAAGAATGACAAACAACACTTACACCTAACTTGATGCAAGACAGGGTGTTTGGTATTTGAATGACATCATGTCAACCGTTACATCATTTTGCTTCAGATAGCGCATCCCTGGTGCAACCGGTAAAAGATGATAAAATATCACTGCAATTAGACTTATAGTGTTAAGGCCCCCACTGGCAGGATTGAACTTAACTTTCAACATTTCCCCTTTGTTGTACCTTAATATATATATATATATATATATATATATATATATATATATATATATATATATGGGCAATTCCAGCGTTATGGACGTGACATTTTCGTGCATTATTGATGAACAAAAGGCCAGATAACCTCTGCAAACCTAGCAGTATTTCACAATTTTTTTTCATATTCTTCTGCAAACTCCATGGCTGAATACTGGCAAACAGAAAAAAATAATATCATGATTTGCATCATAAGAATATGAGCCTTTCAATTTGCGTTATGGACGTGACAAAACGGACAAACTTTTGAGAGAGCGTAGTTTTTGCTGTGAAGTGTGTGAAATTTCTAGAGAAATGTAAATATTACTACATTCATACCAAACAGGACACCTCAGTAAAGACAGAGAAAGACTTAATTTCAAATGTAAATGTAAAAAAAGTTGGTTTTCATTGTGAGACATGGCGTTATGGATGTGACGTTATGGACGTGACGTCTGGAAAAACCCTCCAAAACGATACAAAACAATTGTGAACGGTGGATTTTAACCTGTAACAAGATAAATAGTAATATAACAATGAAAAATAACTGATAGTATTGCAGCTTTGTGTGTGTTATCACCCACTTATGCCCATTATAAGCCCCTCCATAGACTTACATTATAGCTGAATAGGATAAAAATTTTAACAAACAGATATCCTTTCGAAACTTGCTCAGTTGAATATTTACATCGAGACAATACTTTTTTGTATTGGAAGTTTTCTGAAAGAATTTGTATGTCCATGTAGGTGAGACTTAAAGTTTTAAGGTGAGGTTTACTTTTTCGTGGAATTGCCCATATATATATATATATATATATATATATATATATATATATATATATCACCTAGAACTCATTTGGAATGATAAATAGTAAAATATTCGCCTTTGTGAGCTCATCCCTGTCTCCTGCCTGTTTGTTTTGGTTAGCAGCAGCTTACACATAACAGCAGATTTACACTATCTCAGCCAATTCAACTGTCGATACATTTTGATAGTGGTTTCCTCCATTAACTACACAATTCTATATGGAAGATTATCGACAAAAACGTTTAGCAATAGCTTTGTTTGATTCTTAGCCTCCTGAATGGGGCAAATCTATGCCCTTGCATAGGGCCTAATATACTTTTAGGAGCTCCTTAAAGCATATTTGCCATCACTTTCACTTTCCCTGTAAACTGCACACAGATTTCCTTGGAATAGTTATATGTTAGAAATCCATTTCTGACAACACAAAGAGACTACTCACAGCATCATTGTTGGGCAATCATAAAGCGAATTTGTTTACATGATGTTGGATAGGACCCAACAATTGTATACAAATATCAGACTATTGTGCGGTTATAAACAATTATAAATAATTTGTGATAGTCTGGGTAGGAGACTGTTGGCAGATTGGCTCTCTATAGAGGTGTAGGCCACGGGTGCAACTTCACCATCAAAATGACTGGATGCATTCTTTTCTAAAGAGCTTTTTTTTCCCGCTTTCAGTGTCTACATGACTTGCATTAACATGAAACATAAAAACAATAATGCAGATCTCACCATGCACGCTTGCAAAGGTGAAATAATTAGCAGTGCTCCATGTTTGTCTGTGCGACAGTGATTTGCAGTTGCAACCTGCGTTTCCAAAGCAGGTTAGACGAATGCAGTGAGTAGGCTAATGAATTCTGTGGTGAACAGATAAAGTGTCAAAATCGGAGACCAGCCAGTACAAATCTGTGTGTATGGATGACAAGAAGTACAAGTTGTTCTTTCAACAGCGTCACAGACGTAGCAGGATCAGGGAGTTCAGACCGCTCTAAAACAAAGCTGGCCCAGCAGACATCAGACAAGCCGCACGACGCTCGTTGTCAGCCCACTGCTGAAGAACACAAACACTGCAAGCAGGGTTGTAAAAACAAGAACCACTAGCGCACTGCACTGCAAGCACCCCAGACAAGAGCAGTAAACAGGATCGAGAAGGGAAGCATACAACAGAAGACGATGGGGTGTGCTTCATGCTTAATTTATATACACAGTTCTGCAAGAAATGGATTGCATGCCAGAAACTCTTCCTCAGAAGCAGACTAGACCACTAAAAAAGAACCCTCTCAGTCTCAGACTGCACCCTCGGTGGCCTAGCCTGTTCCACTTTCCCTCCGCATGAAAAGCACTTCCTGCTCTCCTTCGCCACTAGCTGGTGTGCTCCACCGCCACGCAAGGACAAGAGGAGCAACTAAATTAAAAAAACAAAACGCTCCATAAACACCAACTGAACCAACAGCTCTTCTGGCGGCTAGCCTCGACCGCCACGGCGGCGGCGGCGTTTGAAAATCACCTAATCCGCCCGGCTGAAGCACCAATTATGGGGGCCCTTAGTGTTCTACAGGAGCTAGGCTAGACGGCGGGGGGAGAACTGCCTGCTCTAGCAAAGTGTAATTACACCGCTGACCTTTCAAGGTCCACTTCCACTGCCCCTGCCCTCTACTTACCTCCTGTAGAGAACTCTGATTGGTCTGCCAGAACACTGGGACTCAGGCGGTCTCTGTGCATCCAATTCGGCCTGTCATTCTGTCCGTGCTATGCTGCCGCAACGGAGATGGAATATGTGTGTGTGTCGCAGATGGGTAGAATATCACCGAGTATCCTAGCAAGAGGAAACACACACATGCACCCACACACCCACACACACACACAAACATACAAACACATGAGCAACAAATGTACTGCTTCTTTTTTTTTTCATAAATTATTAAAACCAAAACAGTATCATTCTTCAAATTCCCTCTAAATTATTACCACCTTGTGTTCCCTACCTGCTTTGAAAAAAAATCTAGTATATGAACAGAACAGAGGAGAGTAGTGCAACACCAGTATACAGTATACTAGACTACGATGATCAAGGGTTCAACAGAGCACAGTAGTGCAACACCCATATAGTATACTACACTGCAGGGATGAAGGGTTCAAGTGTTTCATCTTATGCTAATCTGGCGCTACGCTACTAGAGTACGCCACTATCTTGCAGCACAATCGGCTGCTGTAAACTACAACAGGCAGCATTGCCTCAGTCAGGTGAACAAATCAGAGAAATACATGTTATGAATAAAGGTTATATATATTTTTTAATTACTCTTCATTTATCTAATTAAAAAAAACGTTAATCTATTTAGTTGTAGCCCTTTTTTAAAGTCAAACAAAAAGTCAGAGTGCCTGACATGACAGCCGCTTACACTGAGTCACAAAGGGCTAAGCTGTGGCTGAGTCGAGCACAATGCCGACACGTCTGTCATCTGCAAACAAACCAAGCCTCTGCGTCAACAACACTTCCAAACAAACAAACAACACTTCCAAACAACAAACACATACACCAATGACATGGCCGTACAAAGGAAAATATCCACAGATTGTGGCCTCACAGCATGCAAAGAATGGGACGACAGTCACAGATCACAGAGGGAGGGAGGCCACATTTTATGCCACAGCATCTTGTCTTCCCCCATAACGTCTGTACCAGTGGTTGTCAAACTGGGGTACGAGTACCCCTGGGGGTACTTGGATGGGTTCTAGGGGGTACACAAAATTAATCTGTGAATGGGCTCAGCCCTCACCAGCATAAAGATAAAAGAAAAAAAGATCTTATACTCAAACTATGGCCAATATCCCCTATTGCTAATACATTGCTGTATACCCCTATTTGTAATTTGTGTTCACATTTTGTTAGTGCTGCAAAAATACGCAAAAATCTTAATCTTAAAGGCAAGATGTACGTGGTGCAGGGGAACTCGGTAGGACCAGATTGTTTCAGGGGGTACATGACAGATTAAAGTTTGGGATTGGAACCACTGGTCTGTACAATGTGCTGCTTGAGGACTCTGGAGACGTCACGTGAGGTGAGGCCCTCTGTGAGCCAGCATGGGAAGGAAATCGGCAGAGAGATTTGCAAAATAAAAGCCCCACCGACATCCGTTAATTAAGGAGCGAGGAAAAGGTTGGGCAGCTGCTGTGCCAGCGGAGACTGGATGGACGTTTCCGTCTGCCCGGCGATGCAGTGCCAGGAACGCCGGTGAACATTTTCCTCCGGCTAACTAAGGAACACTGGGCTCTGATGGAGAATCACTGTAGCGATCAAGGTTTCTTTCTTCCTTTCTTTCTTGCTTTTTTTTTTTTCCACTCTCCCAACTCGCCCCATGCAACCCATTAAATAACTGCTGAGGGGAATAATTCAAAAGCTACCAACACATTGATTGGGTTCCTCACCTCAAACAAACACTGGAGGTTTGTTTGTTTTCGTTTGCTTGTTTATTTTGTTTGTTTGTTTGTTGTTTGTTTATTTCCACCACGTCAGTCCTGCTGCTGCAGCTGTTGTTCACCTGGGCTATTTGTTCTTGATTTTCATAGACAGTCTTCACAGTGATTTATATGCCTGAGGGCAGCGACATGATGATGTGAGGATGGGGAAAGAGGGTGGGGGTATGAGTGTGCCGAAATTATTTCATTGTCATTACAGGCTGGTTTACTTGGGTGCCCAAAATTCATCACCAATACAGATGGTCCTATTGGACCAGTGAGAACACAATCAGTCCCCCCATTGACTAGCTGTCGGTGAGAAATATGTGTTGTTTATGAGCGTGTGAGCGCGTGAGGTCAGACAGTCCCTTGATCATGTGCAAAGGTGACCAGGTTAATACGTTCCCCCAGCGTCGTCGAGGCAACCCCTCTGATGACAGAAGCCTTCCGGGCGGTGACGACAGTAACTCACGGCTCAGGCAGGAATGAGCTGAGCAGCACTGATGGGGGTTACTGTTGGCGCTTTGAGGGTGATGAGGTAAACACTAGAAGGTGTACGGTACATTCTCACAGAATCTCACAGGTAGTGTTACAGTTACAACACCAAATAAAAACAAAAGAAGAGGGGGGGGGGGTGTCGGGGGGGTCTAATTGTTAACCCATACAACAGCAAGATTTCTACGTCATTTCCGGCCGGCCGCCTAGCCCTTTTAGTGTTGACTGGATGATGATGATGATGATGGTGGTGGTGTTGGGGGTGAGTCGGAGTCCTAGTGCTGGTGCAGGAGTGCTGGAGAGGTGTCTTGTTGCTGGGTGTGCTCTGGTGTGGAGCTCAGCTCAGCTCAGCACAGCACAGCACAGCACAGCACTGGAGTATTGGCCAGTCTGTCTTTTTCAATAAGCGACGAGCTGAACGCTGAGGGCCTCCGTTTCCAGAGCTACTGAGGTATGAAATTCATTTACTTCACACCTTTCAGATTTCATCTTAAGTAAGAGACCTACCAGAGCCACTGGAGGTAGGCCTTCTAACAGGGGGACTGCTCTGTGTGTGTGTGTGTGTGTGTGTGTGTGTGTGTGTGTGGGTGTGTGTGTGTGTGTGTGTGTGTGAGTGTGAGTGTGAGTGTGAGTGTGAGTGAGAGAGAGAGAGAGAGAGAGAGAGAGAGAGAAAGAAGGAGAGAGACACAGAGAGCGAGAGAGAGACTTAGTCTGTGCATGAGTGTTCGTGTGCTTGTGTGTGTGTGTGTGTGTGTGTGTGTGTGTGTGTGTGTGTGTGTGTGTGTGTGTGTGTGTGTGTGTGTGTACCAAGGTCTTTTTATGCAAGTACCACTTTACTTCACAATTCCAGGGGTCTCATAACACATGCAAACAACAGTCATAAAAGGTAAGACCTGTAATACTTAATGGTTTTCAAGTAATTAAAAGACACCACTTGAGGCAGTTGATCAGGACTTGGTATTCACACCACTCACATCACATTGGTCTGGTGTTGTTGACTGCATTTCCTCATCACCATTCTGTCAATGGAGTTTCAAATCCCAGTACTGAATGAATGCGAGTCTTGGTTTAATGTCAGTCATGTTAATAGCCAGAAAAGTGGCAGTGGCAATTTCCATGCATGGCCGTCATCCCATCACATAGTCCAGCCCTAGACGGCTCAAAAGCACTTCCAAACCATGCTTGCCTCGACATAATAACTGGCAACCAAATACTTCAAGGACGCATTCGACGATCAATTAAGGAAAACACACACACACACACACACACACACACACACACACACACACACACACACACACACACACACACACACACACACACACACACAGGCCTGTAATTGAGTTGCTGTCGATACAAACCTAAACAGTGGAATGCAAAGCTTCCCTCATCAAGGCTATAGCCGTTTTAAAGGCCCAGGGTTAACATACGACTCCAGGGGCAGGGAAGGTTATGATATCATCATCAATGGGTGCAGTGTTTGCACTTCTAACTAGGCTAAAAACAAGCTGTGAACGGTCAGATGGGCATCGATCATGAATGTCTGGGGTGTAATTAAATGATTCCAATTTACTTCGGCATCATGCCTGTCTTATGGTATGCCGTGTCATCAATTCATCCGGTAACATAGCGTTTGTAAAACATGCTGTGAAATTCATTACTGACACGTAACATAAGGCCTACATGTATTTAAAAACGGCTGCAGTCAAAGCCTAAGTGTTTGCTAAACGGCTTTAAAATCTCAAGTCTTAAGGGCCCTGCAATATTTCCCTGCTTCGCCAGTCACCGAAATCATATCAAAGAATGAGCTGACGAGAAAATAACAGGAGCCTCACTGGATTTATACAATATTGCAAAATCAATGCGGCAAACTGGAACAAATAAGCATTGTGTTGATGTGAGGCGAGGGCTCATTCACTAAGCTACAATGAAGTATTAGCTGGAGGGAATGAAATATGAGGAAGTACATTATGATTCCTAGCGTAAACAGCATAGGCATAAACTATCCTGACACATCATCACATTAGTTATTCTATTATTTATTTATCTGTTCATTTATTAGTATTTATTTATTTGTTTTAAAAAGTTGGAAGTCTGAACTAAGTTGTCAAGTTAAATTATCATTGTTGGCTGACTAGTGTTTGTTTGTTTGTTTTATTTTAAATCACTCAACTTGAGAAAACTTGAGAAAAAGTTGAGTCATGACCACTGACATTTCGTTTTATAAAATCTGTGTTTTTAAGGCTTAGGCTTACAAAAACTTAGGAATGTTGTGCTATTTTCCTGGCAACTGCAAAATCTCAGCAATGGTTTCTGACTTGTACATATTTCCTCCGACATCTGCACTGCATCTAAATTGTATACAACATAATAATAAAATACTGCCGGCTAAACTAGGCTGGCTGAGGCCCTTGTATCAACCATCACAGTCACCAATTGTGCTTACAAAATGGTTGTTTAGCCTACTGGAACTGTAGGTCTAAACATGTGGGCTAAGTAGCTTGGAAATTACTGTAAACAGTAAGTTATATTTATAAGCATAAGTTGAGCCTAATGTCTATCCCTATCCCTTAGCAAAGGCTGAGGTCGTTTTTTTTTGTTTTTGTTTTGTTTAGTTTTTTTTTTGTTTGTAGGCTTCACCGTCATCACACACAAAACACTATAGAGTGGGACAAACACAACCTCTGTCGTTTCCCCCTCGTAATGGATCACATATTCATACGCCAATGCCTGAAAAACAGCGGAAAAAAGAAGCACAGGGTATT
Organism: Sardinella longiceps; assembly: GCA_027497455.2. NCBI lineage: Eukaryota > Metazoa > Chordata > Actinopteri > Clupeiformes > Clupeidae > Sardinella > Sardinella longiceps. Next base: position 27,634,011 of record JAODXP020000030.1, on the reverse strand, counting down.
CAAGTGCACATTCAGGTTTGCCTGTTCTCAAGGCTGAGAGAGGAAGAGAGAGAGCCTTTGAAAAGATCTATAAATAACACCCCCAGAGACACACTTCAGTGTCATTCTGTTTTTCCCTTCCACAGTCTGGTACAAAGGGAGGGAACAAATGGTTAAAATTCAACAGTGGGGGGGGGGGGGCTAGTGCGTCGTACCATAAATCCGGGGACCCGGGTTCGAGTCCGACCCCATCCCCTTGCCCATCTCTCTCTTCCACTTATTTCCTGTCCATCTCTATACTGTACTGTCAAATTAAAGGCAAAAAAGCCCTAAAATATATCTTCAAAAAATAAATAATAATCGACGGTGGTGTCCTGGATACCTGAGGTAAAGAGAGCCGCGAGCAACGAGAGGACCCTGCCAAACAGGTGGAGACGATTAACAGCAAGCACCAGCTAAATGTCTCCATCTGCATATTAAACATGTCTTCCATACTTCCCTTATCCGCAGAGAACTAATCAGAACGATTGTACGCCAGGACCTCCACGACCTCTCATGGAATTATCTAGATTGACTTGTCACGTCAAGCGTTCAGATAGCAGCCCATGGAGGAAGTGGAGTGACTGGAAGCGATTTGCTGGAGCCTGTCAAACACAACGCAAGTGACCTTACGAAACGAAAAAGCCACCGGGGGTGGGGGGATTTGGGGGATAATTTTGAAGAGCGAAAAGAAACAGAGCTTCCCCCCCTTCGAAGAATAGGCCTGCTCATGTATATTAGATTGTTCATCTCCAGCCAAGCCAATGACAGACAAAACACACACAGGGAAAGACACTATACTCATACACACACTCATACAACACACAAAATAAAAAAAAGACAGACACACACACACACACATGCAATGACTAACTGACAGACAAAAACACACACATATGACTACACATAATAATGGCAGACAGGCCACACACACACACACACACACACACACACACACACAAACACACACATCCACTCTTGTTTCTCCCCATGAGATTTTTAGATTTTTCATACACCTCACTTCCTAGTTACCACGGCGAGGGGTCATTAGAATACAGGCTTGTTGAAGAGTCGCCGCTCCGTTGCTCAATCAGACTGCAGATCCAAACAGTGGGAGGCCAATTAGGCCGAGCAGCTACTGTTTCAAGCGATGGGAGGTGCTCCTCCACCACCATCTACCAGAGCACCGTCTGGGCAGATTAGCTCGCTTCAGTAGCTGCGTGAAAGGCAAATTATTAGGCTCTCACCTCACACATAGTCAGAATTGGAGAGAGAGAGAGAGAGAGAGAGAGAGAGAGAGAGAGAGAGAGAGAGAGCATATGTGTGTGTGTGCAATAGAGACAGAGGGAGAGAGACAGGGAGGAAGGGAGGAAGAGAGAGAGAGAAAAAAAGAGAGAGAGAGCATGGTTGTGTGTGTAATAGAGACAGAGAGGGAGAGAGAGAGCAAAAAAGAGAAAGAGTATGTGAGAGAAACAGAGAGAGAAAGCAGATGACTTTAAGCATCTATTGATTCAAATGGACTGCTGTTTACGGTGCCTAGATGATGACACAAATAGCTTGCAGCAGGGGTTGCCGCCCTTGTGGCAAAAAAAAATGTCTGCACAAAAATTATCTCAATATTCTGGGTGCACCATTGCTAAGGGCCTTTTCATGGAGAAGTCAGGGCCAGAAGTTGCACGGGATGTGGTGGGGTGGGGTGGGTGAAATGTCCACAAAGCGCCATATTGATTGGGGCGAGTCAGTGGCATCTTCTCTCATCTACATCTTTCATCTTTCTCATTTCCCCACTGCCCTTGAGGGTCAACAAAAATGTCTTTGGAGACGAGCGACTGCACCCCTCCTTTCCGAGGCGAGACAAAAACAATACTGGCCAAAATAGGTAATAAATGAGCGAGACGGCTCCTAGCATGGTAATGGGATACGCTAAAGCGTTTGCGGCAGAGTGGCCAGAGGATGGGGCGAAAAAGAGATTCTGTGGAGGTCAGGACAACGTCGGCCTTGTGACGAAGCAGAAACATGCAATTATTTGTTTTGGGCGGCTACTTGTTCTATTTTTTAACTCTAGCTATATTATGACCAAAGCTGGTATGAAACATACAATTACAACAGAGTACAATCATGAAACAAACAAACAAACAAAAAAACAAACAAACAGACAGTATTTACATTTCTGTACTAATTAGGCTACTGCCAACAGTAAAGTATAAATAGCTTACGCTGATCTGTTTTGTGATTTGTCTTTATCTAATCTGCTTCTTAGTTCATTGTTTTAAGCAACAATAGAGTAAAGATTTCACTCGGAGAACATGCAAAAAACATTTATTTATGTTGTGACGCTCAGAGTATTTCAAAAATGGCAGCTGCTTGCAGTGTGCCAACACTGGTACAGAGACTGTTTTTTTATGCCACCCAACAACCTCTTCATTGAGCTGAAATCGGTGTCAATCCATCAACAGAAATTGGAGCCAATGATATTCATCATGGTTACTTAAAAGCCTTGGTCTTTACTGAGTGCATTAGGCTAGAAATTGGCTGCTGTCTACAGTAAAAATTTAGATGTCACCACGAGTAGTATTTTCAAATGGAGAAATAACAAAAGGTTTGAATAGAGTGCCAATCCATTTACATCTATCCATATCCATCCATATCCATCCATCCATCCATCCATCCATCCATCCATCCATCCATCCATCCATCCATCCATCCATCCATCCATCCATCCATCCATCCATCAGTGAAGTTGGAAATATGATACAGTATGTCAAGGAGGTGCTGATAAAGAAATAAGATGGTAAACAGAGAAATAGGCCCTTTTCTTCCAAGGAGGAGGATCCAAAGGGTCCAAAAAAGCACAAAACCAGTCATGCATTTCCCTTGACACAATCAAACCAAATAAATAAATCTATTATGCACTTCTCTCTTTATAGACCATCAAACAAACAAACAACCAAAAAGCAATTCATAAAAAAATAAACACCTAATCAGGCATATTCTCTGCACAGCAACAGACACCATGTCATACAGAATGCCAACTCTCGGCTGGAGCACCGTGACAATGGCTAGCACGTCTCACGATAAGCTTTTTTGTATCCTGGTTACAGGGACCGGAGTGGGTATGCATGAGCAATCTCAATTAGAGCAGGAGTTAACACTACTGACAAACGGTGGGACTTATCTGTCTGCCATGACCAGATTTAATTCAAAATGGGTAGTGTGTGCCGGGCCACAACAGCCACACATATTAGGTTATTATTCTACTTCCTGTCCTTCTACCCTCAAAAGAACTCGCCTATTCAGGATGCAACCTATTTACAATAGGCCTTCATTGCTTATACCGAGATGACTCACGGAACATCTCCTCCTGAGGAAAAATGTTGTGGGAACAGGGCATTGTTTGGCGATGAGAACAGTGAATGAAAAGACGTTAACACAGGCTTCATCATAACTTAATAGCGAAAAGGAAAGAATGACCAAAAAATAAATAAATAAATAAATACTCAAAAAAGCTTTTTCTTTGTGCACAGAAATAAAACCCGCACATGCATTGAAAGACGCAATTGTGCCTTTTTTTTAAAAAAGTAAAAAATAAAAAATGAAGACAAAGACAAAATTGCATGCAGTTCTGAGAAACGTAGGCGCACTACAACATCCAAGCCTCCTACAGTCTGTCTCCAAATCTCCTAAGCTATGAAGAAAAAGCCTTCTAGCTCCCCCAGGCGCATCCCTCCATCACGTGTAAATAACAGGCATTGATTCGCTTCGTTCAGACTAAAGCGAACTAGATTCTCAAGGATAAAAAAAAAGCAAAGTAGAAGAAACCATTATCATTGCTTAGGTGCTAATGACACTTCCTCTGCCAATGGCGAGTAGGAGACTGAACAAGCTCAGTCTTTGCTTCGAGAGAGAGCAAGAGCAAGTCTGCAGTGGGGGGGGGGTCATCTGTATGCTGAGCTGCCTCTGCAGTTTGAAATACGTTATTGTACAGCAATTTGCTGACTGCTCCTCTTCTCACAGACAGGACCACAAAAAAAAATTTATTTAAAAAAGAAATCTAGTCTAGTCGCCTAATCTAATTTGGACTTAAAAGACAAGTTGATGGAGAACAAATGCCTGGGCCACTGGGCCAAAACACTTCAGTGTCAGAAGGGAGAAGCCGTTCCAAATATACAGTGAAAGACAGAGTTTATTAACTCATACACGGCTCGAGCACTGTGTGCTGCGCTGTGCTGTGCATGTTGGGATCTCTCCAGCGAGCAGAGCAGAGGTGTTGGAGGAGTTTGTAGTGAGCGCTCTCAAAACATACAGCAGGATTAGATTTTATACGCCATGTCTTTCTGTCTAAAATATGCTTTCTGAATGCAGCATGACAAAAATGGTTATTAAAAAAAAAACGCACACACACACACACACACACACATGGAGCTAATCAGATGTCTGACACACAGAATAAGCAGAGCATTTAAGCCTAGCGGCTCCAATGCAATAGCACAAACGGCAAGGTGTTTTATTTAGCAACAAACTATTTGGCACAATTTGTCACATGAAATGCCTATCAAACAGACGGGCCACCTGCTCCTAAAAGACAACACCAAACCGCTGAAGAAGACTCTCCTCCTGTGGGGATCTGAAACACTGTGGTTTTAAGGATGAACAGAAATAGAAACGGTGCCAGGGTTGAGAAAACAGAGACAGATGACAGAATTTCCTAAGGTGTCTTGAGTCATCACCAGAGCCATTTCCCTCAAAAAAAAAAAACAACAAAAAAAAAACAATGATGTCCACAAAAATACTGATGCGCACACACACACAGGACACGCATCTACGGCGCACGACGTACACACACACATAAACACACACAAACACACACGCACACAGGACACACATGTACACCACACACACACACACAGGTCTCGACTTTGAAGATGGAAAGACTGAGGTGCATCAGGCACAAGGCATGTCTGGGGCACTCCATCAACACTGGTCACCATCACTGACACCACTATACTCTCGTCTGTCATCAAGACCACGGTGTCTGATAAAATGCTGTCATGGCTATCTGTCTATAACCTCTCCACAACAAGGTCATGTACTCAAGCGCAAATCACTGGTGGCAGCAGATAATATGGTCAGCTGAGGTACTGACACGGATCCACACAGGTGAAAAAAACATTCTGTCATCCAGCCTAAGCATGTTTATGTTTTGGGCATTCTGTCCACACACACACACACCTTTGTCCTTGTTGACTTGATGAATATGAATAAACACATAATTGCCTCCACCAAGGAGGTTATGTTAACGGTCGCGTTGGTTTGTCTGTCTGTCTGTTTGTTTGTTTGTCAGCAGGATAACTCGAAAAGTACTGCACGGATTTGGATGAAATTTTCAGACAATGTGTATATTGGTACAAGCAAGAACTGATTCTACTTTGGTGGCGATCGGTGATCCAGAACATGATCTGGAATTTATATTGTGTCTGTGACCACATTGCCTTGGCGGAGGTCTGCGCTCTCTGAGCGCTTTTCTAGTTAGGCTAGTTAGAAATGTAGAAAAATTAGACTAAGTACAAACAAACAAGCATCATCTGGAAGAGAAATCTCAACCAGACCTTACGGTACCCGATAAGACACTTAGAAATTTAATAGATCACACACACTGGTCGCAATCAAAACATAACAGCATTTCCCATTCAAAATGGAAAACGGAAGGCGATGTCACAAATCTGCAGTGCTCACCTGTTGAGATTTTAATTACCTCAGCCGCTAACAGACGACTGTTTCAAGACTTCATTTTGTCATCCCCTGGTGTGGCAAGTAGCCTAGCAGCAGTAGCAGTAGCAGTAGCAGTGCAACAGTGTGCGATACGCCATCACTCCTCCTCACACTGCTAGAGGGGAAATGGAGACTTAAACAGCCTCTAAATAAAACAAGAGTGATGTTTTCATTAGCACTGACCTGAACAACAAGAGAGCTAGCTTGACTGAGGGGGGAACAGTTCCAAACAAAAAAAGGGAGGGAAAAAGAAAATACAACAGTAACAGCAACAACAAGAGAAAAACACAACTGAGACAGAGAGAGAGAGAGAGAGAGCGAGAGAGAGAGAGAGAGAGAGAGAGAGAGAGAGAGAGAGAGGAAGGTAGCAAGGCAGTCCAGTCAAAGTCCAGTCCAGTGTCTCAAAAAAATCAGCTCTTGAACAAGGGCCACAGTTCATGAACTTTTTCTGCAAGCACCAAGTCAAGCAAATCCACTGAAAACTGCAGGCTGATGGGATATGCAGGGGTTGCAGTGGAGTCAATGTGAAGAGCTGGGGGGGTTGGGCTGGGCTGAGCCGGGTCAGGTCGAGAGTGGCCGCGGCCGTGTCCGAGCCGATAGACTCGAGTCCCCTGAGAGAGGAACCTGAGCAACTTGCCCTTGCTTATATCGATGGGACTCTCTAATGCCAGCGAGACATGTACTGCCTGAGGCTTTCGCTGTGGACACCTCTGCCATTTCTTCGCCCGGGCTCGAGCCATTCCAGCTATTGACTGAGAAATCTTCGATTTGCTGGCATCAAGGCCTATGAAAATGAAATCTGCTCGGCTCTCGCCCATCTCGTCTCCTCTCCTCTAGAGGATGCGATGGCTTTGCCGTGTCATCATCCTCCTCTGTCGACGTCTCTCTCCGAGCCAATCAAATCTGCTCTGATTTTGAGCGACAGCATATAGTAATAAACACAGACAAGATGCTCAATTTTCCAGTCAGATTGAGATTGAGCCACTCAGTCACCGAAGCGTTACTTCGGCGATAAAGGATCAGAAGCAGGAAGACATTAAAGCAGCCCAGATCTTTGGTTCAAGCTCCTCGCCCTTTCTGAGGGGCTACTGAGGGACTCCCATTTCACAA
>JAODXP020000030.1:27602114-27622114 GCA_027497455.2 Sardinella longiceps | reverse complement strand
CAAAAATGACATCCTAAATAATGACACAGAGTATAATTTAGACTTTATTAGGTCAATATTTTGTTACCAGCAGACCACAAAGCAGGCTAACTGGGCTTTCACACTGCATCCGTCCGTTGACGGATCTCATTGACTTTGAATGGAGCTTTCGCGAAATGCATTGTGGTTCCGTCCATCAAAACAGCTCCGTTGCGTCCGTCAAAAAGTTGAAAAATGTTCAACTTTTTAGCTGGCAGCGGATCCGTCTAACCAATCGGGATTGAGAGAATTGACTCCCCCCTCCTCCGTTAGACCCCTCCCCCGTCGTCCGTCAACAGACGGATGCAGTGTGAATGTAAGGTAAGGGAACAGCATGTGAGAGAGAGAGTGAGTGAGTGAGTGAGTGAGAGTGAGTGAGAGAGAAAGAGAGAAAGAGAGATTTGATTTCCTAAAGCTTGGGTTTTCAAAGTTATGAGTGAGGGCCATTTTAAGGGACCCAATGCTGAACTGAAGGCCGCCAAAGGGCGTGACCATGTTACACCTCTACAATTTACATTGATTGCAACTAGAAAAGCGCTCAGACAGCAAAGACCTCCGCCAAGGCAATGTGGTCACTGACAATATAAATTCCAGATCATGTTCTGGATCACAGTTCTTGCTTGTCCCAATATACACATTGTACAATGTAGGCTACACATTTCATCCAAATCCGTGCATTACTTTTCGAGTTATCCTGCTGACAGACAAACAGACAAACCAACACGACCGAAAACATAACCTCTTTCACGGAGGTAACAAGTGGCTGAACTTAAAGTCTTAGCCAAAAAATGTAACTAGGATATGTTACCTAAGAGCTAAATAAGAACCTGGTTGGTTTCAAAAACATTCTATAAAACTGGCTAAAACATTATTCTGAAAATTTCAGACTACTTGCTTTCAAATCAGCCACAATTATGATTAGCAATAGGCTAATTACCAAGTTATTAGCGTCAACCTCCCTGGAATAAATAGGCCTACTTCCTCTGCGAACAAGTCAAAACATGCCAATCAATACTCATGCCTCACAAATTAGGCTAAGCTTCAGCTATTCTTAAAAACATTTATGATTGAGAATAGTTGTATATGAAGCCTGCATGCCAGTGATGCAGCAAAATATTTTGTCATTTGCATTTAATCCATTGCTTGATCTTGGCCTACTTTGTGGAGTGGTTTGTGTTTTGTTCACAAGTCAGCACCACATTGACAGGAAAAGAAAAAAAAAGCAATGCCAAAAAAAAAGATGAAAAACCATGGCTGCCAACCATTTTCCATCTAATTACATGCCTCCATGCCATCAAAGCCAAAGAAATCACGTCAATTTGAGAATGCATTACAGATTCTAAAACCAACCCTTGGTTTCCATTAGGAAAAACCTGAACAAGAAATGGAGGCATAAAGTAAGAATAATGACATGTGGACAATGCAGGTTTGATGGACAAAAATTGCAGGTTCATTGTAACCAACGTCACAACTGAAGCCAACGTTGATGACCCAGATAATTATACTTTCTTCAAAGCCGCATATAAATGGAGAGCCCCATTATTTGATCTTTTTTCATTGAAAGAAAGGAATAAAAACAGAAAGAGTGAACATTTTCCCCATTCCCAAGAAAACATATTCAATTGCAGCCTAGGGATTCAGACATACAGCATTCCATTCATTTTATTCTTGTTTCATAGTTGGCATTACAGAAAGTCGGCTCAAGCTTATGTGGGTCTTGGTGTGTTTCCATCAACTGAGAAGGCCCTATGCAGCAGTGAGTCAACCAAAGATTGCGGCCCGTTGTTCTCTGTCAAGCACCCCGCCAAAAAAGTCGAGGCTACATACAAAATGTAGGCTAAGAGACCCATTGTTGTAACAATGGTTACCATCCTCACACATCATTCCCCGTTTCACTGTCTTATTGTGATTTTGAAAAACACTGCCATGTCCATTTTCCATGACCAACAAAGATGTGATCTGTTTTTAAAAAGATGCCCATTTAGTCTGCGTGAAGAGTTCAACAAGTCTTATTTAGCAAGCATGTGGTATAGATTTAGATAGCATGTTAGTTTTCTGATCTAGACTGAAGTCAATCTCAACCATAATCACTAATAAACTTGTAACTAGATGAAATTTTACATTTCTAACCAGTTAGCTAGCAACGTAGTTGGCATTGGGAAATCGCATTAGAACCAACCTCAGAAGTAGCAACCCACAACTATGCAGCAACTATGCATTTTGGGAAACGGGACCCAAACGTCACCTAGGATCAAGCACAAGGTTGTGCGATGCTGTAACCGCGGCATTTTCGTTTTTGAGCGACTTCAAAAACAATGGAGCAACCTGAGCGAAAGGATGAGAGGGTGGATCCGATGATCAGAAGGCTATCTAGCCAACTAAGTGATTTTAGAAATATCTGGTCTGGTAAAATGTGGAATGGAGAGAACGTTGAATATGAAACTGGCATTGCACTGCAGGTCTTCAGAACACCCCCCATAACTGTAAATTAATCTGTATGTGACAAGCATACCCACTGCATACATAAAACAATAACACCCTCCATAATGTTATTCTTTGTCATGCGAGAGAGAAAAAGATGTTTATACAAAATATTTATGTTGTACATAACAACATTAACGTTAAATTCAGCATGTGCTTTCGTCATGTCAAAAGAGGAGTGTAACGTTGTAGTGGAACTCTTCGCGTTCAATGCGTTGACTTCTCCTCACATGCAACAACTCTGTTCACTTCTGCCACCACCAGTTAGCTAGCTTGCTTGCCTCAAGCCTGAGGGTTGTTCGAATTAGCTAACGTTCCCTATCATTGTGGTAAACTCGCCTTTAATGTACATAGCCAGTGGTTAGCTATCGATACCTTGCTAACGTGAGGAATAAGGAAAATGCCCGAGGCTTGACATCTCTGCAGATGAAGTTAACGTTAATTAAGGTTTGCTAACTATTCAGTAAACTGACTATGAACTTCAGTGTTGCTTTAGAAGCTACAACAACCTGGAAAGCTGCGCAATCAAACAGAGTGTGATATTTTTTAGAGTCTGTAGGACCGATACGATTGAAATTTCAACACAACACCAACTCGCATTTAAGTTGCAAACTTCACACCGTGCTAATGTTAGCCAGCTGGCTAGTTATTGCTATGATAGCATGTGCAATGTTTTGAGCAGTTATGGCTGAGGAAGCCAAGCTAACGTGACATGTCTAACATGACTAAGAACGCAGGCTAACGTTCTTAGAATAATGCTTATCTAAAATCAAGCTGACACCAAAACTCCAAAAATTGCATCTATTTACAGGCACGCACACTGTACTTACTCGTAAGTTACTTTCTGATGAGGAGGAAAAGAAATAGCGATGTTTGTATTTTCCACTTGGTAACTAGGCAATCGGCTGAGATGCAGCGTTGCTGTCAGTGGCTGCCTCATACTGAGAATTGTGGGACGATGGAGGACATTGTGTATACGGCTCTGGCAAAATATGTCTTACAGCGTCATCTAGCGGACTTATCTAGACACGTTTGTTCAGTTCTACAGCTATGCCAAATTAGTAGACTGAGCATGTTTTTTAATTTTGATTCAGCTGACAGCCACTGAAAAGGAAGGCTATAGGCCTAGCCAATTCATAACTGCTAACTGCTGATGTCAGTTCATATATTTTTTTCTGCTCCTTAGGCCTAGGCCTACTTTCTCTTTTGTAATAGGCCAATAGTGTTTGCAGCAAGAGTGTCATTTCTTGAGGCCAACTTAATCTAATCTAGGCTATTTGTTTGCCTTGACTATGACTAGGCTAGTTAGTTTTAGGTAATGGAACTTTAATGCAAGTATGCTTAAACAATCTTGTAATTCAGAGCCATAGGGAGAGAACCATCTCTCAGGCTCTGCTGTAATCGAATAGCATATCTATTCATATAGCCTATTTTGTCAGGCTGTAGTCGGCTTCTCCTAATGAGCATGATTATTTCACTTGATTTGTTTTGTTTTTTTTATTCTTGTAGGCCTTGTTGGATTCTTTGTATGAACAAAACTTTAAATAAATCAGGTTTAATACTGTATGTATTTTTAATAAGTTGATTACACAGTGTTCTTACAACACCAAATGCTTTCAGTATGTCAGCATGGTGACAACCAAGTAAAATCACACAGGCATACTTAAAGGAATGTTTTGTTTTGTTTTTTCTTTAGAAAACAATTTGCTAGCTCTATATTTATTTCCACATGGAAGAGACATCAAAGCAAACCCCTCCTGCAATAGCACAATTAGATTTTTTTATGTGAGCGAAATGTCTGTAATAAAACTGTGACAACAAAGAACAAATGATCTGAGGCAGTGGTTATGGATGATTTCATTTCCCATAATAAGAAATAAAAAATGGTTGACTCAAATGTGATAGGACTATGGTACAAGAAAACATAAAATAAGATAACATCATGATGATATGTTGGCAATATGACGATGAGAAAGTGGTAATAAAATGAATGAGGTTAATTCAAGATAGACAATCATATCTGAGGGGAACCTTTGGTATCTCTGTCATTGTCTGCATAGGTCACCCTAGTGGGCTGAGAACTGCAAGCCCAATATTGTTCTTCTTTATAGGACCCAGACGTTCTGACAGCATCACTCCTGCAAGCCATTATAAAACAGCATTTTTGTCAACATTTTATCCTCTTGTGCTTTCAAGAGCATCAGATTTTTTTTTTTCATTTAGTCCAACATATTTTGTTTCTTCACACATGCTGAGCATCCATGATGTCCAAGTATTTTGCATCAATAATACGTGGCAAAATGAAATTCCTGGGAGAGAAATAAAAAAAAGAGAAAATGTGGTTATTTTATTGACAGAGACCTATACGCATGATGATGAGGCATCCAATTTTGCTGGATTCTCAACAGAATATTATCACCTTCATCTTTAGAAATCTTGAAACGATATAGCCTAGTGCAACTTTGTTGTTGTGGCATACATATAACTTTATTTTCTAAACAATTTTAATTGGTCAGTGATTGGTGAATGGTTTGTGTACTGTATATGGGAGGGGTTTGTGTGTTTTGTGGAGGGGGATTATACTAAGTACAGCACCTGATAGGAATGAGCAGGATGATGAGAAGAGGGAAGATCATCTTCATGTAGGGAATGGGGTACATGCCAAAAGCACATAGCACAGTCAGCTGAGCCATTTGGAGGGCTGTGAAGCAGTGCACCTTTCTCTGGGGCACACGCCGAATGTAGTGTGTCGGAGGATAAGACGTCTGCAAAAAAAATAATAATAAAAAAATAAAATTATACTAAGTTACTCAAGCCAGGAAAACATTCGTTCACAAATGGCTTTTCAAAAACAAATGACTCACCCCATGCTCATGTTTTTGTCATTTCAATTTACTGTAATTTCCCAATTATTTAGCAAGGTTAATACATTGCTTATCCCAAATGTTTTAAACAATGAAGTTAATGTATTGGGGAGGGACATGGGAATACATTTCTTCTCTTCTTTCTTCTTTGTCATTATCTGATTCTCTTTCAATACACAATGTTTAATTAACTGTTGATACATGGGTTTAGGTTAATAAAGTTTTATTACAGGGTGTGGTATTACAGTTAATAAAGTTTTTGTTTTGTTTTGTTTATTAGTTTGCATAAAACACTGACTTGAAGTTTATCCACTGTGAAGCTTAGGCTACATTTGGGAAATTGCTGCACTGATATGAACTAAAGAGCTTACAGCAGGAGCACTAACACAGAAAGCTATTATGAGCAGGGCCGTCGCAACAGGACGGGCAAACCAGGCAAATGTCTGGGGCACCAGGCTGAAAGGGGCCCCCAAGATTGACTGTTTAACCATAGGAGTTTAGTTGGTGGTGTATTTCAATAAAAAATTACTTTAGACTGGAGTTAGACAACTGTTCAATACAAATAATTATGTTTAAGATGGTTGAAGATTATAACAATGTGGTTCATGTAGGTATTTATGAGGGGTGAAGGGCCCCCAAGTCCTGTTTGCTTGAGGCCCCCTAAGTACCTTGAAACGGCCCTGATTATGAACGAGGTTAATGGGGAGCTGAAGCTTACTGTACCTGTTCCTTCAGCAGGAGGGCCATTCGGTCAAACATTTGGTTGCCCTCGATAGAGGTGAGGGCGATGTAGAGGAAGAGGCCGTAGAGCACAGGCTTGGGAATCCATTGCAGGGGCACGGGCAGTAAGAACACAGACAGCCCAATGAACACATTGGCTGCCAGAGCGGTGAGCCTGGTCTCTTTCACGCTTACAATCCTAAAACACACACAGACACACACACACACACAGACACACACACACACACACACACACACACACACACACACACACACAGACACATCTGTGTTGGTAATGAGGCATGTTTTCTGTTTTATATGTGAGAAGCAAGTCAATGAAAAACACTTGGTATGCAATGCAACACAGAAACAAGCTTTTCCACAAAAATGCTACAAAGATAATCTTAGTTGTAAAGGAATTAGTGTAACATATATTCAATCTGGAAAAAAAAAGATCCATAGGTCCTTTTTAAGTGTCTTATTTTCAAATCGAAGGATTTTATAGATTCCTGCAGAAAACCTTAAGGGCTTTGCATATGGATAGTTCTTTTTTCATTACTCTTTTATACCCCAGTGGTAGGCTTTGGGTTGTTGGAACATTTCAAGTTTCATCTGAGAAATGTATTTGGCCACTTGCATTATCCGATCGATCTGAGTCATCTAAAGAGACATCCAAAGGAAAAGGACTGCTTCCTTCCAGCTCCCAACCCCGCTTCTATGTCCTTTTTAAACACACACACACACACACACACACACACACACACACACACACACACACACACACACACATACACACACAAGGGCACCCATACATACATGCACACAGGGCCCTGTCACCTTGGGTTTGTTCTTACGTTTCATAGAGATGGCCTCCTTCAACGCGCTGCTCGACCACCGCCAGCTGACGCACATGAAGCGTGGAGTGGGGAATAGCAGCATGCATCCATGGCAACCCCAGCATAGACATCATGATGTTGATGCAGCCAGTGAGGATGAGGTCCCAGTGGTAGGCTGTACCCTTCAGCAACCTCAAGTACACACACACAGGCACACACACACACACACACACACACACACACAAACAGAATGGGCTAAATTTACAAGTGAGGCTCATGTGCTGCACAGCGTAACCTGAAGGTTACGTACTGGTTCTGTACTGCAGAGCATTCTAGAATTAGTCATTTATGAAAATAATAATAATAAAAAAAGGTTCAATGAAGTTTCTAACTTACTTGTTCTCTGGAGCATTGGTTAGGGAAGACACAATGTTCTGGTCGACAAATATTAGCATAGCCAGAAGGAAACCCAGGCCCATTGCTGCCAAGGCACTCATGGGTGTTAGCTTCTCGAATGTAGCCACAGTAAACATAGGGCCATGGTAGAAGTTGAACATGGGAACTACAACACAAACAGATAAACAGCTGCATTATTGTGCTAAATCTCCCTCTGAACATTGAAACACAGTAAGACATAAGGTCATTTATTATTTATAAAGCTCCCATTCATCTGATATGCAGCAACACAGACAGTCAAAGTAGATCCATTCCCAAAGAATGAACATCTTTACACAATTGTCAGGGTAGCGTGAACAGCTAGTAAAACAGTATTTACTTATGGTTCCACACAGCCCTGTCATCAAAGCAGTTTCATTATTACCTTACTAGTCTTGCAAATTACTCCAGCTCATAAACTACAGCGGGAAAGACGTTAAAATGCCAATATCCGCTCAAACCTGCAGGTAGTTAACCAGGCTTCGTCTGTGTGTGTGTGTGTGTGTGTGTGTGTGTGTGTGTGTGTGTGTGTGTGTGTGTGTGTGTGTGTGTCTGTTTGTGTGTGTGTGTGTGTGTGTGTGTCTGTGTGTGTGTGTGTGTGTGTGTGTGTGTGTGTGTGTGTGTGTGTGTGTGTGTGTGTGTGTGTGTGTGTGTAAACTACTCACGTTCAATATCGATGAACAGATAAGAACCAATGAAAGAGAAGACGAGAACAGAGATGGGCAGTGCACAGTCGGACACCACCTCCCTCACTTTGGCATGTAGGAAAGGGCTGTGGAGGACAAAGAGATGTTATTCACTTCCATTATGTTGACTCTCCTTCCTTACAAAGAAACCAGCAAGCTCCTAGCTCATTTGACCGTTGCACATAGTTATTATCAAAGGATTGATATCGGCACAGCATCCTCTTGGGGTTATGATTTGATCCTGGAAGTGTGTTCCAAAACAAAATGGATCATAATCCCATTATGCTTGGCAACAGAGCATTTTACAAAGGCACTGATGTAAAGCCTCCAATAAGGCTGTATAGGTCAGTGGGTAGCTGAGTGGATGGAAATGTAAACCTTATGAGAGCGCAGCATTCACTTCTCACTCTAATTTGCTCAGCATAGGACATTATTGCATTTCACAACATCAGCGCAATCTAAAGGGAATTTATTGACCCACCCGCATGAGTGCGTTTGCATACCTACTTGAGAACCACATTTGTTTATGAATTAAAAACATTAAGTCAATAACTATAAGTTTGTTTGTTTTTTACCTGCTTTATCTTCTTGGAACATAAAATTAATTTTAAATTTACTTAATCTCACAATGCCTGAACATTATGATCTGTTATCAGACGTCTTTGTTCTTACTGAAGTGTTGCTTAGCACCAGGGATGTAGTGGTGGCTAAATGAAAGTACACCCAGTATCTCAAATTTTAGAAATAGAGTCTATCCACCTCTTACAGTAATAGAGTTTCTTTATACTTATATGTTTTCCGTTGCTCTTTAGACTGACTCCTATATGGTTGTAATGCATTAGTGTTGGCATAGAGTTTCACATGTATTTTATTGAGCATATAAAATATAGCCTTGAAGCTACCATCAATACATTTCAGGCTCCTTTTATCATAGAGATGTGCCTATGTAGTAGGCAATATTAAGATCATAAGCAGGGATGTGACTGGCCAAGGGCAAAAAAGCAGGAAAATATACAGCCCATAGCGAGAATCAGCAAAATCGCAAAAAAGTGTCCCAAATGACCATACTTCACCCTACTGACCCATTGCCTGTAGATATAGGCCTAAGTACAAAATACAGTTTAACCTCCCTTCCCCTCATATTTTTAGGTCTGAAAATCAGGAAATCCTGATTTTTCAGGAAGAATCACATCTATGCATAATAAATGAAAAGTGTTGGCCGAGAGTTAAAGGTGTAGTGTACCTCCTCTTGATGAGAAAGAGGGCGTATCCCACCCACAGAGTGCCAAGCATGAGCAGCAGGCACAGGATGGGGCGCTCCCTGGTGCACAGGATGAGCTGCGCAGGGAGAGGGAGGTGGGTGGAATGGTTTGATGGGTGCAAGGTGGCATTCTGAACCAGCTGGACCAGGTGTTCCAACTCCTCCACTGTGCCATTACGTACCACAAGCTCAGGGGCGTGGTAATACTTATTGAAGACTGAGAGAGAGAGAGAGAGAGACAGAGAGAGAGACAGAGAGAGAGAGAGAGAGAGAGAGAGAGAGAGAGAGATATTAGGATGATTTGAGGTTAAACTTGTAGAAGGACTGGGGTCTGTTACCCAAAGGCATAGTTGCTAACTAAGTTAACAACTTTGTTGATTATAATGCAATTTCCCATTGCCAACCAAGTGCAGTATTCTCCCAGGTGCTTAAGTCCAAAAAAGTGCTTAGTGTAGGCTGAAGTGCCTAGTTTAGCACCTGGGAGAATACCGACCTAAGTTGCTTGCTAGTTAGCAACTATGCTTTTGGAAACCCCATACGCCGATCTTTTGAAGTAGTGACTGTAAAGTCCAAAGTCTATTGTGAGGATAGTGCTTACTTTTTACTGTGCCCTTCACCGCATCCCCCACAAAAGCAATGGCAATGAACATGGCAAATATCTCCTCTATAGACCTGTGTAAACAGAAGAAAGGAAAATGCACAGAGCAAAAAAAAAACTTTACATTTAACCTTGTGCAAAGACAAAACACATGACTTCAAGTTCAACCAAATACTGAGATTATAGCAACAGAGGTGGATGTTTATGGGGACAAACAAGTCAAAACAAAACGACATGTTCCAGACTGATTCCTGATTAGAATGCTATTTTAAGTACTTATGGTAAAAAATAAGGTTATGTATTTATGATACAAGACCAATGAAACTCACTGTTGTTGCATTGAGAATACTGCTCCAAGAATTTGGGCTAATTGAAAAAATAAACAACTGTCTGCTGATCATACTGAGATGTTTTATTAATAAAACATAAATTATTAATTTATAAATTAATTGATTATGTGCAAAACCATCTAAACAGACCGTCTGAAGAGCTTCATGAAGAGGCTGATATTGAAGACGCCGGAGAGAATGAGGAAGAGACTGTTCCACAGTCCAGTGCAGGCGTAGAAGGACGGGAAATCCAGGTCATAATCATCACAAATACCACGGATCACTGCAACACATTCCCCAAACACCCGGCGTTCAGAGCTCACACAATCAATACAGAATGACTTTGCTGCTGCAACTGCTGCAGCGGCAGAGCAGTCCCATTGCTCATGGCCTAGTGTGGAGGTGGATTGGTCATCTAGGGGTCTTACCACTGATATAAATGGCCAGCGGTGCGGTGGTTAAGGGAATGACCATCGGAGCCCCGGCGAAAAGGGAATAGATGATCCCTCCAATGCTTTGACCAATGATGGTCTTCTGTACATCTGAGCAGTAGAGATAATCAAAAGTCAGTCAAGGAAAGGATATATATTACTATGCCGTCAGTGTCTGCAGGTTGACCCCCCGCACTTATATGGGAAAAGTGAAGATCTCTCCTTTTGTGTGTTTTGCGAGTTCACCGACTCACCTATCTCTCCCCGCGTACTCTCATCATTCAGAGAGCCAAAGGAAATAGCGGGCAGTAGGATAGAGACGTATAGGTAGATGGCAGTGGTGGTGTACTTCAACCACGACCTGTTACTGCCCCACATACCTGGAAGGTATTAAAAAAAAAAGATGCAGTCACTAAGATGTCATCCTCTAACAGCATAGCAGAAAATGGATAGGAATAAAGGAGAAAAAAAGGAAGGAAGATTGGAAAGCAGGATAGAATACCATCTGTGTAGTCAGAGAGGTAGTGAGGTAGTCTGCGACGCAGATCTTCATATATCCCACGACCGGCTTTGAGGAAGTCCTTTAACTGAAGACAGAAGCAAATACATGGCCCCAATCTTAATAGGATTCCATAACATCACTGTACTCTTCAAATAGCTTACTACAGAAAACAGTTTTGTTCTGCAAAACCTATTTGACCCCAAAAATCCAGGTCTCAATACTGAATGATTACACACACATTGTAACATGGTACTTTCACATTCCCCAGCACTGGTACCAAGATTATGCCTCATAATAAATATCGCTCTCAGGCACAATGAAATTGGATGGATTAAGGATTCCCAGAACAAGCTGCCAAAAAGGTTGATCCGTGTTCAAGGATTCTAAATGAAATAGCAAGGCTGCCAAGATGCTCTTTCATCAGTTAAAACACAGAAAAGACAACAACAACAAAAAAAGAACACTTTGATGTGTTTACAGACAACTTTCCCATGTAACAGCTGGAAGTAACATAAGATTTTATGTTTTACTGCAGGAAAAGCTCTTTGGAATTTCGCCACACAGAAACATACACTGTTTATTTATAGATTTGAGTGTTTGGGGCTTCAAAATAACCAAGATACTTACAAGCGTGTAAATATTTAGGAATGCTAAGCCTTAGACAATAGCACTTGTCTTTTATCTTTGGTGAGCACTTCAGGAAGCCCAGACGTGGCTCGGGCAAAAAAAAAAAGTAATTCCATCCATTAGAAAGCTATACACGATGAAATAATTCAGCGGCCAGGCCACACGAGCAGGGTTTTGGGTGCCAGAGAACCACAGTCGACTTGGCAGAGCTTGTGGCAAGCTGCTCTTTAACTGGATCTGCTCCGCAGCTGCTCGCCATCCCAGAATACTGGGCGAGAGAGAGTGGAAGAGCAGCGAAGGAAGAGAGGAAGGAGCGAGGGATTGAAAGGGGGGGGGAGGAGGAGGTGTAATAATCTGGCTCTGATTTGCGTTGTGGAGTAGCACTTTATTTGTTAGGAGGGATAGAGAAGGGGGAAAACCTCAGGGTGGTCTCAGTGTGTGTGGGGAGTTCTCACAAACGAGATATATTGCCTGACCAGAAAAACAAAACAAGATGACCCCCCCCCACCAACCAACAAAAAAAAACTAAAAACTAAAAAACCTGCAAAAAAGAGGATCAAGATGGCATTTTACAAGCAAAAGGCATTTAGATGTAAACAAAAATAACTGGCTGGTATGTCTAAGCCAAGCCTCCCAAAACCCCACAAAGTACCCCACCCCCATTTTAAAGACCTTGAGCGGCTTCTTGCTGTGCAGCTCCATCTCCTCGGCTGTGGGCCTCTTGACGTCCGTGGCGAGATGCTGCCTCTGTGCCATCAGCGCCTGCTTGAACTCCTCCTGCGTCTTGGTGTCCAGGAGCTTCTGCCTGAAGGAGATGTCGGAGAACATGGTGGCAAACGTCCGGCCCAACTCAATGGCCGTCTTTGTGCTTTTCTACAAACAGATGGAGAGAGAGGGGGGAATGAAGCTCAATACTTCCTCCTGTCTACACATACAGCATATACACAAACATGGCCATTTCATGTTCTTCTAGGGTTATAAAATGTATGTATGGGGAATTACTCTGTTGTTTTTTTCTAATAACAATCTAATAAGAATTCTACATGTTTTTTGGGGGGGTGGTCACTGGTATGTTGTATTTCATTTGTGATCTTTTTCTTTATAAATAATAAAAAGAGTCTTTTTATAAATAATAAAAACGGCCTTTACCGTTCTGGGTGGGGCAAGGATGAGGATGACATAGCGGACTTCAGCACAGTTCACCCCCCAGTTCTGTGGCCTCTCCAGCCGAGTGATACACACACAACGCCTCTGCAG
Organism: Sardinella longiceps; assembly: GCA_027497455.2. Lineage (NCBI taxonomy): Eukaryota > Metazoa > Chordata > Actinopteri > Clupeiformes > Clupeidae > Sardinella > Sardinella longiceps. The sequence goes on along the minus strand of JAODXP020000030.1, from coordinate 27,609,069 downwards.
ACTCTTCACTGTGCAGCTGAGTGAAGGAAAGGAAAAGAGTTAGAGCCTTTGAGAGACCTAGAAATAATTAGAGAAAAATAAGAAAAAAAAGACTATGGGCGAAGGGGCGTGTGTGTGTGTGCCAGACAGAGAGAGAGAGAGAGAGAGAGAGAGAGAGAGAGAGAGAGAGAGAGAGAGAGAGAGAGAGAGAGAGAGAGTCTGACAGACAGAACAAGAGACATGAAAAAAAAATAGCGAGCAAGAGATGGAGCAAAACAAAGATGTCCAATTTCTTGAAAGGATTAAGGGCACCGCGTGACAGATATTTCCATTTACAATATCAATTAGTTCAGTGGAGCATGGCAACAGGCTCAGTGCTCACTCACGATGTACTATTCAGTGGGAAACACAGCTCTGAGCAGTGGTGGTGACTCATATGGTGTGATAACAAACAGCATGGCACAGCTCTAGGGGCAGATGCACCAGGCTGAGAGAAATGTGGCGCCCCGGACCGGAGCTGGAATCATGGATCAATGCCAGTGTGTATGCTTCACTCACAGCACGCAGAGCCAGGACTGCTGGTAGCGTACCCCCGTGGCCGTAGCTGTCACCCCTTGGATGGTCTCTGTCAGGAGATGCACTATGAGAGGAAGAAATAAAAGATTGAGGGGGAGTTAAGGGCTTAATGTGGTAGAATGATGGATGTTTTCTTGTTCTTGTTATTTGGAGATTTTCCTGGCAAGACATCTATCAGGATGGAATTCCCACAGTGCAGATTTCCGTAACAGAGAGTGATGAGATAGAAAGAAAGGATAGATTGATAGAAATGTCTAGACAAGGCTTTCTGTGAGAGACTGTGGAGGACAGGATGATATCACTCAAGATGAGAGGATTTCAAAAAAAGCCAATCCTCTGCAGGTGATGTGTCCTGTCTCATACATATTAACAACTAATGAACAAGTCCTGAAGAGTCCTAAAGTGTAACTACTGGGACAATATTTGTCTTTGCAAACATCAATCAGAGGATGCATAATTCTCTCCTCAGTGGTGTTTTTTGCCCAAAATGGCACCTTCCAGGAAGCACAGCCTACAAGGCACTACCTTAACCCTAACACTAAACCCAACCCTCATCCTAACCCTAAACTGGGGGGATTTGGGCCTTGAGTGCAGCACTACCCGGAAGGCACCATTGAGGGCAAAAAATACCAAAGACCTAATTCTCTTAACCTTCAAACCTTATGTGCTGTCCAATACTCACCATTGGCACCCTTTCCACCAGCGTCTGTGAACAGGCCGTTCATGACCTCATCTGAGCTGCAGCTCGCTTGGCCATCATTGGCCACGTGCTGCAGCATGCGACGCAACACCTCGTCCAGGGACGCTGCCTTCTCATCCAGCAGGATGCTGGCCTGGTCCAGGAAGCCGTCCAGATCCCGGTGGGCTCTCACTTCCTCCTGGAAGTTCATCAGCTTCACATACTGTGGATGGTTGATAGAGGCCAGTGAGTGTTCGCACCTTGAGCGACTTTCAACAGTGACTCATTCAGCTCTGCAAGATGCATTGCTAAATCACTGTGGATTATGCACAATTATATTTCAAGGGGAGCTATACGATAGAATTAATGTTTTTGTTGTAATAAAGTTTTATTAGATTCTGGGTAAAATTGAAGGTTACGACTAAAAGTGTATTATGTCTGTGTGTGAAATATGTGTGTGAAGGCTCACTTTTCTTGATGTGTTCAGGAGACCAAATCCTGAGTCATCGCAGTCTATTAAGAAAGTAAGGAAAGAGTCAGAGAGGGAGAGAGAGGGAGAGAAAGGGGAAAGTACAGCATTGTTTATCATACAGCTTTCACTACGACCCAGCTTGTCCTCAGATAGGATACACTAAGGATACAGAAAAGAGAGCAGACAAAAAACTCATTAGCCGTTTCATGCCTGTTGAGTGCTTTGTGCTTGGAGTTATGGCAGAATTTCCTACAGCCTGTCCTCAAGAACAAATAAATTCACCATGACTGGAGGCCAAGTTGGCTGGCTTGGAGCCGTATGTTTTGGGCGTGCACACGTCCCCGAGCTCACCGCGTCTGCCTACCTCCTTCTCCTCCTCCTCCTCCACCACCATGACAATGCAGAAACCTGGCAACGGGCTTCTCCCCTGTGACATCACACAGACTCAGCACAAATATGCGCTCAACTGACTTTGTTCTGACTATGAATTAGAAATGTGTGGATTTTTGGCAGCACCCTCTCCCTACAAGGGGGTGGGGGGAGGGAGGGAGGGGGGGTCGGGAGATATGAAGGTGGGAGGGGCGGTGGCGTTCCGAGCCAGTAGGGCTGATTTGTTTGGTGTACTGCTGGGGCTCCCGTGAGTAAGGCCAGGCTGTCTGCCTCTCAGCGGAAATGACCGACAAAGGCGGCCCTTTCTGCCCCAAGACTGCAGCTTACGCAGAAATACTGACAGCCAGTTCAGAGAGGACAAATGTGGGAAATACATACACAAGCACACTCTCTCTCTCTCTCTCTCTCTCTCTCTCTCTCTCTCTCTCTCTCTCTCTCTCTCTCTCTCTCTCTATCTGTCTCGCTCTTTCTCTCTCTCACACACAAACTCAATGATCACAAATGTACACATACACAGGTTCACACATGCTTACCTGAAGTGCTCAATTCGGACTGGTTCTCATAGGTGTGACTGCGATCCTCTGTGGGGCTGGAGGAACTCTGGTGTCCATTTTTGCCTTCCCTAATCTCATCTTTCTCCTCGTCTCGGAGCTCTGAACACGTAAAACAGGTAAGCACATCCATTACACTGGCGCAGTAAAATATGTCAATAAAGAACATATACATACATACATAACATATTACATAGGTTTTTCAAAGGTCGGCCCGGGGGTCAATGGCGGCCTGCAGAAACTTCTGGTAACATTTGATAATGTCTATTAAAATGTTAAATCTGTACATTTCTTTGAAAGAATGAAGCTCCATTTAGTTGTGTTTAGTGGCATCTACAGGCATTTATTTATTGCAATAAATGTAAACTGAAGAGATACGAACTGGTCATTAAAATAATTACAAGTTTTTTTTTTTTTTTTCGGCCCCCATCCCCTTTGTTCAGTTCCCTCAGCCCCCAGTTCAATGTTGGGTCCCTAAAGTGGCCCTCACCGATCAAAACTTTGAGAACCCCTGCTCTATAACCTCAAAATGGAAAGGCTAGCCTAAATGAAAAAAAAATATTGCATGAATTTATATTTAGTTGGCTTAATCGGTACGTGTTGACAGGACTACGTTGCAATGATGAATCACTACCTTAAGGAATTCACAGAATCTTGTATTCAAGGTCTGAGGTGAGACCAGCACTATTTACAGTGTTCCTGGAGGACAGGATTTGCGCCCACTTTACCATCTGTTTAAAGAACAGGCTGCTTCGCAGGCTAATAAAAAATCACCCCAGTCCAGACACAGAGCAATATAACAATAGCCTCTTCTAATAAATTCTTCCATCACATGGAAAGGGATACTCATTACGTAGGATGGAAATAGAGGCATGTGTATACAAAAAGAAAGAGGCGAGAGAGAGAGAGAGAGAGAGAGAGAGAGAGAGAGAGAGAGAGAGAGAGAGAGAGAGAGAGAGAAATGACATGGAAAAGATAGAGCAGTGTTTAACATTCCAATTTTCCGCCATGCCTGCTCAGATGTGACCAATCACATCGCTTATCATGTAATCTGAGTGAGACATCTGGAAAAGAGGCTTAGCATTTTAGATGAATAATATTCCAAGATATCAGCATTCCATAAAACAGAAACCTGTCCTTATAGGTTTTTCTTACCCATCTCTTGGAACAAGTACCCATTCTTAGATCTCCCAGATGAGGGCGCCTCTGTGAAACCAAACAAGGGCGGAACAAAAACATTAGATGTCTTGTCTAATGTCATGTGAATTTACACAGTTATTAGAATTTAGACATTTATCAGAATTTAATCTCATTGTGTTTTTGGTTATGTACACTGGTTGACATTTCAATTATTACATGGTATATGTTGTATGGTATATGTAGTAATGTTGCTGTACAACATTTGTCAGCACAGTACAACTGACTGGGCCTGATCATCTCTTCCTTTGAGAAAAAGACAAATGTGTCTACACTTTAAAAGCATGGACTTCATGGATATGCATTATTCATTCATATTCATTTCTTCATATCTTGAAGGAATAACAGTCCTGATGGTTATACATTCATTTCCCTTATAAGCAGCTGTGACAAGACATCATGACACAGCTTTGTGTGTACATGTATGACTGTGAGTATGTCTGTGATTGTGTATGCGAGTGTGTGGCCTGGCAAAGACAGGGCGATGGCGACAAAATTATTTTCTGTCATAGAGCTCAAAATTTCTAGCAGCGTCCCTGTGTGTGTGTACATGCATGATTGTGAGTGTGAGTGTCTGCATGTGTGGGTGTCTACATGTGGGTATGCAACTCTTGAAACAAAATCGCCACACAGCTCGGGGACAGCCCCAACATAGCTCTGACACACTGACCTGAGTTGCACTGGCTTCAACTGCATTCAAACTGCTGCAGTGGACAAACATGGCAGGGCACAGTTTGCATGCTTGCAGAAAGTATTTTTACTCATTCTATTGATATTTGTGATACCCAAGAGACTTTACTTCCATTTTGATGAAAATAACTACACTTAGATTAACTTTATTTTCATAAACATAAAATATCCCTAAAATTCATAAACATAAAGTAGCCCTGAAATTGTATTTCATAAACATAAAGTATCCCTAAAATTGTAATTATGCCACAAGCTTTTCACTATTGCGCAATTCTGTTCAGCTGAACTCTGGCCATGTACGTCTCTACATGACCAGAGCTATTACGGCAGTCCGTGAATGTTTCCTCCTCTCCACTGAACACATCTCTCCCTGCGGATGTGTTGTTGTGATCCTCTCCTTGTTGCCTGTTGCAGTGGACTTCCTGTTAACAGCCTCGCTGACTTCCCATTGCTGACGATGCTGTACTGGGGTGTTGACAGGAGTATAGCCTAGCATTATGTCAAGGCCCATGCCTTCTCAAGAGCCCAGAGGCAATTGGCAGCCCTTTAAATGGTGGGCAACACTGTGCTCCATCTGACCTAATGACACGGCTGTGCAGCATTTCTTGAAAACAACTATGTCTGCTGATGTCAGGGCAGTGGAAAAAAACGAAAAAAAAAAAAAAAAAAAACATAATTCTAGTACTTGTATACCCCGCGGAGGTTTCTTTTCCCCCCAAAAAAAAATAGTTTTAGACAGGTGATGAGAACAAGTCCACCCCATGAGCAACAGAGTGTGTTATGTGTGAATCAAGTGGAGATTTTGCTATTATATCCCCTTGCAGGCGTGTAAGAATTAAATTCTCTCCATTCTTCTCGCCATGCTGCATTAGCATAAAGGCTGTCCATCTCTGCAGTGCACCTGAGTGTCTGATTTGCATCCAGACAAAGGATGTGAAGGCAGCCCGACTGGAGAGAAACAGCTTGCCCTTTCAGCACAGTCTGTAAAACAGCCCAAGCATGTAGGCCTACATCTTTGTGTTGTCCTTTGAAATACCAACCCCCCCTCTCTCCAACATCTTTATAGGTTACCGGTGTGACTATTCAGAACAATTATCCAAGTCCATGCAAGTCCATGCATGATTTTGAGTGAAGTTGGTGATTACAATTCTTTTTCAAACACTGGCAAGATTGAATCTCATTACAGACAACAACAATGTACGGGCACGTGCATGTGTGTTTGTGTATGTGTGTGTGTGTGTGTGTGTGTGTGTGTGTGTGTGTGTGTGTGTGTGTGTGTGTGTGTGTGTGTGTTCATGAGGCTGAATGTTTTCCTGCAAATGTAGAAAAAGCACCAAATTGATTAAAATAGAAGCTGTGTTTAACAAGGGCCAACTACCTATGTCCTTGGCGTTGTCACACACTTAACTGTCATCAATGTAACTATTTAACATGCTGATTTGAATAGCTGTTAACTTTATACAAGACCATGTCATGTAGGTGCACGGCACACGATACATTCTCTGCCACCCTGAGAGTTTACAGGTTTGAAATTCATTCAAGTATGTGAATATGTTCTTAGGAAAGGGAGTCTTTACAGTCTTAGAAATCTGGTGTCACACTGAGGAGTAATCCTCTTAGAGGAAAAGAGCATGATTTCTAAAAAACATACTAATTTAAGAAAGTGAAGAATTAATCTCATTTACCAATAGAACAATGACTGTCTCAACACATTGCCACAGAAAAAAAAAACAATATCAAATGACAGAGGATAAATGAAAAGTCACCAATTCAACATAATTATCAACTTGAAATGGCCACGGCTTGCAAGTGTGCAAGCCCTTGAAATTGGCCAGATTAGTTCAGGAGACATTTTTTCTTGCCATTAATCTTCTTAGCGCACTCTTTAGCAAATCCATCCAGAACATTTTAACCCATTAGAGACTCCGGTTACCAACCCCATCCCCCATGACACAAGGAGTCTCACAGGACACAACAGTATGTCAACACCCTCATAGAGTCATACAATTGTAATGCAAAATTACCTCACACTGACAATAGCTGGGCATTATTGTGCATAGCAGCAGGTTAGCCTATACAACCTGGGCACTCTGAAGTACCAAAATGGAGGTTGAGGCTGAACATAGCTTTGTGAATTTGAGCAGAGTTACACTGGACTGCAAGCAGGAATTTTAGGAGATATTTTAGGGATGTCTGTGAAAATAGGGCCAATCAAGGACAGATTGAGACAACAGAGAGGCACTTCATTTGACCTATTGAATATAACATTAGCATCCTCACACACACACACACACACACACACACACACACACACACACGCTTATAGTGAGTTCCTGAAAATTTCATAAAGAGTTTACTTATTCAGAAGCCAGGCTACCTCAAACCAGAGAGCGGAGAGAGAGAGAGAGAGAGAGAGAGAGA
>JAODXP020000030.1:27552114-27597114 GCA_027497455.2 Sardinella longiceps | reverse complement strand
GATCATGACGTGATGAGAAAGACACGGAAAAAAATAATGAATTCGCATGTACCCTAACCCCAAGTATTAACCTAACTGAAAATATTCAGCAAAATCAATCTATTAACCTTAGTAAATATTCAGGAAATTAAATTATGCATTGCAGTATAATATAATGGGCGCTCTTAAGTCGCATTTACAAACTTTCTGCCCAGGGCATCTACAAATAGCACTTTATCTTTCGTAGTTACCACATATTGTATATCAATATTCCATGGCTGCCTTGAGGAAGTTATGACGGCCTTCCATAAACGCTTCCATAATGGTAAATGCTAAAAACACAGGCAACCGTTGCCTTTCTTACCTTCAGCATACTTATTCACTGTAACTTCTTCCATGTCGTCTGTGGCTCCTTTCTGTTTCTTCATGCTTGGGTGCCTGGGTGGCGTGTGTGTGGTGTGGTGTGTTCCTTAGAGACTGGTCCACAGCAGTGCACCTGAGCACAGGAGGCGGACGAGAAGGGTGCGTAAGTCACACACACACACACACAAAACTGACAAGACCCTGTCAGGTCAGTAGGAACTGTCCCACAGGTGAGGAGGACACACACACACACACACACACACACACACACACACACACACACACACACCTCTGTCCTGGATTTGGGACAGCCAATGAGAAAATTGAGAGTGTGAAGGTCTGAAAGAAGGAACATGAATTAGGTGCGAGAGCACAGGTAAATGTTTGTGGCTAGGCAGGGAGGCCGTAGGCCATAAATACCTCCACACCACTAAACATTTACCACTCATCCCAAAGTGAACATTTTTATTGTGTAATCTTTGTACTAGGCTTTGTCTGCCCAGGGAAAAAGACCAAATGTTTACGAGAATAAATAATACGTTTTACGTGTTTTTCAATATAAAACTATTACATTATGATAACAGAAGCTATTTTATAACCCTGTTCTTACAAAGAGTATAGCTATCAGCTATTCTGTCAATGAGAGAGAGAGCACATGCATTGCTAACAGATTGATGTTGTAGACGTGGAATTGAGTAAGAACAGATTGAGAGGAAAAAAGCAAACTTCCATGACAAATACCTCTCAAAAAGGAGCTGTAAAACAATATGCACCACAGCCGGTAGCATGGCACATATTTCTTTGGTGATAATCCTGACAGATCAGCTGTTTTCCACACTGGGATGCACTCCCCCCAGTCACCCCCCGCACACACACACACACACACACACGCACACACATCTCCTCCTGTCTTTTCAAAGAAGCTGATTACATGACTAGTGCAAGCCTAATGTGTCGCCTTGCAGTGCCCAGCTTGAAGCAAAACTCTATTCCTTTGAAAGAAAATCTACATGTGTGAACTTCAAACAACACAACTACTCAACAAAATCTCACACCATTCCCCCATCTGAGAGCCTGATGGCCCATCAACAATCGCCCAACACCACCCAACACCAGCCCTACCACCCAACACACACACACACACACACCCACATACACGCACACACACGTACGCACACATACACACGCACACACACACACACACACACACACACACACACACACACACACACACACACACACTCATTCAGCCCTCCCCTGTCCCCCGCAAACCCATCGAATCCCAGGCTGGTGGAAAGTCCTACTGGAGCTCTCTATCAGCTGCTTTGTAGTATTTTTAGGTCTGTCATCCCCTGGCTACGCAGGCCAAACACATCCCAGCCCCTGCCTGCCCCTGTACTGTATAAAACAGCCCAGTGGTTCGAGGGGTGGCATCTGCACATGGAGATGGGCAGAGGACCATGGGCTTGAGGCAAGCAAACACACACTAGCACTCAGAGCAAAGCAAATACATACACACTTACACTCACATACACAAGACACACACTCACACACAAGGAGCGAGAAAGACACAATAAATACACTATCACAAACAGACATTTTTACCTGTCAAGCAAGGGCCACGGCAAGACTCTCCTCAGGTAAGCTTTTTAAACCAGATGTAAATGCACAGCATCAGGCTTGAGACTAATACTAGCCTTAAAGACAAGACGCACTTCAGAATCACTTCAGGAGCTGATTAGAATTAAACTACCCAGCTTGGCTTGTATTTACTTACTACTGAACTCCAGGAGATGTTCAAAAAGGTGTTTGAATTCAAAGTCTAAAGTTTGCATCAAGATGCATGGAAAGAAATGTGTCTGCAAGGCTGCGATTTGCATAAGTGGCTGCATGTCTGAGACTGCAATCATCAACCTTCAGATGTAATCTGTTACCTATTGAGTTCCATAGAAGGTCAGTTACTACCTGCTGGTGAAACTTTTTCCTCAACTCTGAGGAAATGTCAAGGTTGTGGTTATAAATGAGTGAGATGTGTTTTGTGGTGTCATAATCTGTTACAATAAAAGATTTTTATTTCATTATTCTCAGCATAAACAAATATGGGGAATGTTCTCCAAATAAAGACTGACAAGGTTCAGGAATCAAAACGACAGAAGATTTTTTCTGATGTTGACATCCTACTCAGACAGTCCCACAATAACCGCAATAACAGCAACAACACCAAAGTGACAGAAGAAACCTTTCCTCTAAGTAAGCAGAAAACTGTCACGTCGGAGGAGGAGGAGGACAGTCTTCAGCCTCCGCAGAACGACTCAGAAGCCCTTACCGATGACACCTCCCCAACTTCATCTGAAGAAGTGCCAGATAAATCTGTCATCAAACAGGCGTGGAAGCTGGAGGTGGCAAAGGCATCAAGCTGCAAAAAGCCGCACGGCGTACCGGCGGCATCCCCTTTTCGCCTGTCGGGTGTCACTTCTGTGAAGAGTGCGGTGTTTGAGAAGTGGGCTGCCATAGACAGAGACACCCAGCGGCCGCTAGCAAAGAGGCAGCTGTCCGACGAGAGCAAGGCGCTCACCGCAGGCCGGGTGAAGAGGACAGTACTGAAAAGAGAACATGTGGAGGGACAACAGGCACTTATTGCTGACAACAAACAAACAAGGCATACAGAGAGCTGTGGTTCACAAGCAACCCCCAAATCTCATAACACATGCAGAAAGCTTCAAAGTGACATTTTCTCAAACACAGATGTCTTTCAAAAAGTTGATGCCCATGCTATCAAAGCAGGAAAAGAGGTGACAAGAATGATTTGATTTGATTTATTTACATTTGAAATAAATCATTGAGGGCTGAGTCCTCATTTACAATGATGTTGAATAAATACATAGGCTTCTCAATAGAATGAAAGACTATCAGTTTAACAAAGTGCATAAATGTACAAAATAATCAAAAAGACATATTTCTAAATATTCATGTTCATGTTTGTGTTTATGTTCATTGTGTTTTGCTGATGATTTTGTAATCATACACAATTTATTTACACAGTATATTTAGATGCATTTGTGTACTAATCAAAAAACAAAACTTGCAAATGATTTGCAGCTGAGGAACAAGAAGGTCTACTCTGTGCAGATGATCACACAGGCCATCACCAAGGGTGCGCAAACAGACCTGCAGAAACTACGAGCAATCTGGATATGGCTTTGCCACAACATTGGTATGTGGTTTCCTATCCACCTTTTAAATATTTAATCTGTATCATATCGCTGGGTTAAAGAATTTGTACATCCAACAGTAAAAATAATAATAATAATAATAATAGGCTAATTAAATCAAGGTCAACAAACTGAAGACTACCTTAATTTTGTTTGTCCAGCTAAACAAAACCAATTCTCATTTCTTGGAACAGAAGTGATCTAACATGACCTGACCTGTTATGTTCCTGCCTACAGAATGCCAGTATTGCACTGGTTGTGCGTCATGTGTTAGCATAGCAGGGAATTAGAGCCTTGGCTTGCTTAATGAACACCATGTCAGCCTGACTATGGCTTACACACTTTCCCCCTCGTGTCCAGCTGCCTACACTGTAGTGGCCCACGGGTTGTGTAGCGATCCCTATTAGATGAGGCAAGCAGCTGTCAGTGAGTGTGCCCTTAGTGTTGAACATGACAACATCACAGCCAGGTTAGGAGTGCAACCAGGGCTGTGCAGAGACCTTTGGAAGAGGCAGGGGCTCAGATTTTTAAAAAGTTTTGCAAAATTTACAAAACAACATGCTAACTTTATTTACAATTAAATATTAATTATAAAAAACATACTGTAGGCTACCGCATTACCAAAATGAAACACTACACTGCAAAGCTCCCGCCTTATATATGCAGTATATTCACACTAACATCATAGTTTTTCTTTTTGGAGTTTGATGTTTGTAAGAGCACATGCTTTAACTAAATTATTTGAACCCCATGGCTGATTTGAGGGCAGTTTGACATCCTTGACTTTTAAACTCTTAAACTTTTAAACTCTGGTGTTATGAGGGCCCTCTATATGGAACGGTGATTAGCTTTTTTTCCACATAAATCAATGTCACAGGTGTCCCTTTATCTGAAATGACATCACCGATGGAATGGAATACTGCTTTCTGATTGGTTGAAAGGGTGTCCATTATTTTCAGATAACAGGACACCTCTGACGTTTATCTGGTACTGTAAAAAGTTTCATCATTGTTCCATCTCAATGCTCTTTAGAAATGTAACTATGACAAGAGTTAGCAGGCTTGTGGGTGTAGGCTACTTTCACATGTAAATAGCATCTCGACCGAACAGGTTATCCTCTCTTAAAGTGGTATCGCATGTTTCTTATATAGCCTATTATAAACACTTGTGGGTCTACTTTCACATGTAAATAGCATCTCAACCGAACAAGTTAACTTTGTTTAAAACGGAATCGCATGTTTCTTATATAGCTTACACTGTATTTTAAACACTTGCTTATTGTCTACACTCTACAGTGATGAGCTTCAACTGGGTGATAGGTGTCCCAATGGGGAAACAATGGACAAGGTGGAAGTGAAGAGCAGCACAATGCAGAATGCCAAGTTCTGTTTGATTGCTTTGCGGCCGTTATCCCTAACATGACACCCTTTCAGCCAATCAGGCCATTCTAGACTCATATGTGACAATGTTTGATGTGATAGGCTAGTAGGGAAAATGCATGTTATAATTTCTTCATATTTCTGCAGATCTCTACACATAGAAAGTATGCTAGAAGCCTATGATCTGTTTATTTTTATCTGGGCTGTCTGAGAAGTAAGAATGGGTGTAGCCAAAGTAGCACACATTTTGGTCTCCTTGGTCCTGAAAATTCAAGTCAACTAGAAGGGGGATATCGAATTGCGGGATTGTGAAATATTAGGCTACATTGAAAAGGCCAAAGACAGGGCCTGTTAGGAGGGTAAAGCAGCAGGGGCCCGGGACAGGGCCCTTAATGCAGTATTGCTCAAACTTTTTCGGACCATTTTGTTCTAAGAATTTTTTTTTCCAGGAATTACCTGCCCCTGCGTCAATTGCATGCTGTTACCCTTTGACCCCCCCTCCCCCGCCCAACCCTACTTACTTCAAAAAATGTACTTCAAAAGAGGCATAATTTATCTTAATCTCTCTCATAATGTTACATTACACTCATGGTATAATCAGGCACGTGCAGAGGGGAGGGATGTGCTTTAGGGCAGTGGTTCTCAAAGTGTGGATGGGGTACCACTGGTGGTCTGGCTGAAGGTCATGAGTACTAGCATGTTGGTCTTGATGCTTGGCTTTAGTGAACCTAGAGAAATTAAGCGATGACAATTCAATGTAAAATTAGGATGGAAAAAGCACATAAATATCATTCAAGAATGGAATAGTAATGAATCACACGTGTGTGTGTGTGTGTGTGTGTGTATGTATGTGTGTGTGTGTGTGTGTGTTTACAGAATATGATGTGAGTGGTTACTTGGGGCTGACAGAGAAGATCACCTCACCTGAGCGGGTCATAGAGACTGGCCGTGGCGTGTGCTGTGGATACTCCAGTTTATGCAAGCTGATGTGCAGGTAGGCAAATTCATTACATTCCTTGATACAAACAGACCATTAAAGGGGCTGTGTGTAAGAAATGTACTCCAAATAATCATTAAACGACCCTGATATGTCACCAGACATGAAGGAATCGTGTTCATTTTAAACACTGATATCACTGACTGTTGTTGTGCAGCCAGAATATTTGCATTTGAAAAGCTAAGTTGCAGCCCACAAGTACAGTAGTGTTTATGTTGTCATTTCAAGTGGTATTTGTGTTGTTGTCATTGTCAAGGCCTCATTATGCTTACGAAGGTCAGAAATAAAACAAGGATATGTATAGGAGATGCTTTTGAAAGATGGAGACAGCTGAAAGCAACAAAATATTTTGAACATGATTGTAGTACCAATTTTGGCCACAATCCTACACACAGCTCCTTTACAGTAATTTAGTGTAAATACCTACCTGTAACATAATTTAACCACCCATCAAGTAACCTATACAATCTAGCAGACTAGTAACCTGTGTAACATAATTTTGTAATATTAATTGTGTGGATTGAGACATTAAAGGGTTTGGTTCATCTTTCTTGACTGTTACTCTGAAGCAAGGCTGAGATATCTTAGAAAGTAATGTGGAGCACTGATGTTGGGTAAATTGTCTCAAAATGGACTGGAAGAGTCACTCACTAATGTTGTCTTTAGATAAGCTATCTGTCGTAAGTTTGCTAATTTTATGACACAAGAGGTCACTAAGCCATAAAAGGGAGGTTGTGCCTTTGACGAAATCCTGAGACTGACTTTCACTACTAAGTGCTGTGATTTTGTGATATTTTTGAGGAAAACCAAGGATGTGAGCCTTACTTACTGTGTGTTCTGACCACTGTAGTGAGTGAAATCTACTCTTTGCTTCTTTAACAAGGAATACAATTTGTGTTGTTGGCTATCATCATTACCAAACAAACAGGACTAAATAGGCTATCTTTGACTTGTGCAAATCCCACATTTGCCTTCTGCAGAAATCCCACATTTGCTGTTTTATTTTCCATCCTCTGTCTGGTTATTTAGTGTGGTGGGGATCCCGTGTGAAGAGGTGTCTGGTCATGGTAAAGGTATTGGATACCGACAGGGCCAAACATTCCAGAACACTAAGTCCAGCCACATGTGGAATGCTGTCCAGCTTCAGGGTCACTGGTACCTGCTGGATGCATGTTGGGGAGCTGGCAGAGTGGACCTGGACAATAAAGCTTTTATTGAAAGGTTAGATACAATTGAGCTTTTATTTGTTCTGAAATATTACAGATATAGATCTATCTGTCATGAAAGATCTAATCATTTTTCATAAAAATCTTAGCCTAGAAATCTACTTTGGCGGCGGCAAATAGATTTGCTCAGCAAGTATGTTTAGTAGCAAGCCATAGAGAATTTGATTGGTCGGACACTTTTGGTTATCACTAATTGCAACGCTCTATATGTTTACAGTGGGCTTAGCTGAAAACAACGGTCATTTGAATTAGTGTTTACATCTTGGTCGTTTCTCTGATTGGTCATAGGCTATCCTATTGCATGCAGAAGGAGTTCTGCCCACAATTGAGTTCGGTTTATCCATTGATGCCAGACTATACATTTTATTATAGGATGGCTTGCCAGTCTATAAAAATCTTGCTCTGCCTCATCTTGACAGATATGATGATTTTTACTTTCTGACCGACCCTGAAGTTTTCATCAACTCTCACTGTCCTGACGAGGCTGAGTGGCAGTTACTGGACGAGGCCATTCCACTAGACGAGTTTGAGAGGAGGGTCTTGAAAACGTCTGAATTCTATCGCCTGGGTCTAACTCTTATTTACCCAAACCATTTCCATCTGGTGACCGGTGAGCTTTCTCCCTGTACACAACTTTTTAAAATTATTATATGATACATCTAGGTCCATCCATGCACTCATCTTTTTGCTTTACTTTACTTTTTACAGAGAACAGCGAGGCCTCCATCTCCATGGCTTTCACCAAGCCACTGGATTTTACCTATCAGGCCACGCTGCGCAGTGAAGCAGATGGAAAAGTCGTGAGCTCATCCATCGGGCTGCTAACCGTCACCACCGGAACCATGAAGCTAAAGCTAATGCCCTCCGTACGGGGTGTGTTCGACATCATGGTGTTCGCTCGGCCCGCTAACACCACGGGAACATTCAGCTGGGTCTGTTCCTTCCTGCTGGAGTGTCCAGAGCCTGCCCCTGTCGAAGAGCTCCCCGAAAACCCTTTCCTGTCCTGGGGCCTGCAGCAGAATGCTAGGAGCTTAGGTCTGAAGCCCTGCCAGTATGGGTCAGACGCCATTGTGTTGGAGTCCGGTTCCTTTGAGCTGGTTCTTCACACCTGCAGACCTTTAATGATGCTCTGTGAATTAACCCATCGGGACCTTGATAACACTTTGGCCAAGCGATGTCTGGCCACTCAAATTGAGCCTAACCAGCTTACCTGCCACGTACTCTGCCCTCATACGGGCTACTATCGTCTGTCTGTGTTTGTGCGGGACTATGAGAGTGTGGGAGATGGCTTTCACAACGCAGGCAATTTCCTGCTCCGCTGCACAGGGGGTGCCATCAATCTCAATGAGCTCTTTCCCGTCAGCTTGAGCTCCTTCTGTGGCCCTGGTGCGAGGACTCTCAGTGCCGGCCTCTCCAAGTTCAGCCACACAGCGGCCCAGCTTGTCACACAGCAGGGCAAATGTAACATCACCTTCCACAACTCTCAGGACCTGGAACTGCATGCTGCGCTTGCCAAAGAACACCGGAAAATGCCTGGGTACCCGCTCTCCCGCCACGTGTTCTTCACCCATAACGGCAGCAAGGTCACCATCAGCGTTGCTCTGCCAGAGCCTGGCATCTACAAGCTGAGCCTTTATGGCAAACCGGGCAACACTGCCACCAACCAGGACTTCAGCCTGCTTTGTGACTTTGTCTTGCGGAACAGCTCTGAGACCTCTTGGTCACCTTTTCCCTGTGGCTACACAGCCTGGCAGAAGGGCTATGTGTTGTTTGAGCCACGCAGCGGCCTGTTGGAACCAGGAAGTTGGGTGCGTTTCCGCGTACGGGTGCCCGGCGCCCAGCGTGTGAGTGTGCAGGGCGAGCAACGCACTGAACTCCAGCTTAACAAGAGTCGCATATGGGAAGGGGAAGTGTTTACTGGAAACAGCGCCCCCCAGCTCAAACTGGCTGCCTCCAGTACTACAGGCTGTGAGGGAGGCTGCAACAACAATATGGCCATCATTATGTCCTTTGATGTTCTGAGTAGACAAAATGAACTGTGAGATGTGTAGTATCAGTATGAAGTAGCCATTATTGAGCAATGGGTTATATGGGTTGATGACAGAGTGTGAACTGAAATTACCATGTAAACAGCGCTAACATGTTTTATAACACATTTACTGCCAATTAATGATTAATGTGTCCTTTGCTGCACATTCAATTATATGATTATGATCAAAATAAATGTAATATGGATTATATTGTTCACAAGATTTGTGTGTTGCTGACTGTGTTCTTTGGTGTGTGCATTTAACACATATCTGTAAATCATTCACATCATTTTAAGTCTGGGAAGACTTCTTATATATCATATTGCAAAGCAGTGGTTCTCTGAGCAATTATTAATTGTGCAGTCTGGTGAAACATCATTTCCTGGTGTATAGCCAGTCTGTACATGGATACTGCATGAGATTTTTTGATTTGCTATCCAGCTCCAAGGAAACTTTTTAATATTTTCGGTTCACCTTTGTTTTATATTTAACAATTAGAACAAGTGTCATTGAATTATGCAAAGCTTAAAGTTTAAGGTTCTGTTTCCTCGCCTAGAGGAAGTGGGTTACCACCAGTAAAACAGAGGTACTTCCACAAAGTGTCTGCTAACCCTTGTCAGTGTACCACTGTACCAGCCTATCCCACAAGATAAAGCATCAGGGAAATCCAAGTGCCGCCTGGACAGACTGACTCATATTTGTGTTTTACAGCTCATTTTAGATATATGGGTGTGGTGCTGCAGAGGATATTCCATGCCACTGCCTCCATATGATTGCACTGTGGTGCACTATAGGGCAAAGTACATAGTAACTAGGGCAATTTCATGTTATTCCCCTGCAGTCTTTAAGCTTTCGTTTTTCCTCTCCCACAGCCCTGACTTTTGAAACCATTGAGGGATATGTTGTGCATACTGAGCGTGGAAATAAATATATCACCAGATAATGGACTAATTTCGTTGTAGAAAGTAATATCATGGGTTTATACAGCACATGACAGCATGCTAATGCAAGAATTGATGAATGCAATACAATGTTTGTAAATTCCCTTCGGGCAAACATTGTATCAGCGTCAGCTGGGAGATTACAGGAAGGTGTAGGCAGGGCCGTTTCAAGGTACTTAGGGGGCCCCAAGCAAACAGGACGTGGGGGCCCTTCACTCCCCGTAAATACTTACATGAACCACATTGTTATCATTTTCAAACACCATCTATATAATTATTTGTATTGTAATACAATAACTCCAGTTTAAAGTCATTTTTTGTTGAAAAACACCACCAACTTAACTACTAAAATGATTAAACAGTCAATCTTGGGGGCCCCTTTCAGCTTGGGGCCCCAGGCAATTGCCTGGTTTGCCTGCCTGGTTGCGACGGCCCTGGGTGTAGGCATTGGCACAGCTCTCCAAGCCTTTATCATTCTTCCCTAAGTTCTGGTAAACCCTATAAAGTGGACTTTAGCCTGTAGCTAAGGCAGAGCATAAAATCTGCCAGGCGTCTAGAGCAGGAGACCAATTGGAGATGATGGCGGAAGGAAAGAGAAGTGGATAAAAAATACAGACACAAAGATATACGCCACTTACCAGAACAAGGCGCACGGCTGTCAAACACGGACTAAAAGGTAAAATTCAGCACAGACTGATGCAATAACATTTCACCAACTTTTAAAGAGAGCCACGAAGGCCATGGTGAATTGCCTGGTTTAAATCAATACAAGTGGTCTATATGTCTATGGCTGTGCTGTGCAGGCAATCTTCAAGAAAAGCTAAAGCTTTTTTATGATTCAAGTAGTGAAAGCATGAAAAGACATATTTTAGAGCACAGCCTTTCTTCTCCGATGATGGACATGAAAAGAGTCACTGCATTATTTAAGCTATTATTTCTCATAGGCTTTGCGCTGCTTTTGAAAAGATGCACACATCAGTTATCAAATGAAATAGTTTGTTTGAATCTGATTATTCACAAGAGAGTTCTACATGAAAGACTCAAGAAAAGATGAATTCAATGTTATATTTCATAAAATATTTGTGCCTTTCTTTAGTCCTTTAAATGTACAATCCAATTCCCAAAAAGTTTGGGACAATGTGTAAAGTGTAAATAAGAAATGAAGCAGCATATTTGTTTGAGAATAGTCAGAGAACAACATCCCTGTTGTTAAAAACTGAATTTGCTATTGTTGTCTAGTCATACTTAAGGCCTTCCCTGAAAAAATAATGTCTGGTAGGAAGCTTATTCTGCTCAAAACCCCTACTGTATATTCTTCATCATGAATTTACACTCTCCAGATGAGCGAGCAGTCCATGATAAAGGCTACACCTCCATACCATCATAGATTGTATGCCTTTTGAACTTTTGATTCATCTCCCCTGTAGTATGGAGGATAGAAGACTCTGAAAGATACATGATCATCCCTTGTATAACAACAGTATACTGTAGCTCTCCATGTCTTGTAGGTCCATCTCAAATGACCTTAGGCCCAAACAAGACTGTTAATGCTCTGGAACGTGCCAAAATATTCTTTGAAAGTATTCTTTGAATGGTCAAGGTTTCACCAGCATTCTTGGTTGGAGTGTCAATGTGTGTTCATAGAAAATAGGCAACATAGTCTTGGTAATGTGATATTTTTATGTAACAAATGAGAAATGAATTGTGATAGACTCTATAGTCTTTTATATACATATTGAGACATGTTGCAGATATCAAATTCTAAAGGAGCATGTATCTAGCCTGACATAGCCCGCCCATAATACGGCTGTTCATCTGTGGTCTGGAGACGGTCTTCTGGGGTGGGAGGGGGGGGTTTAATAGGTTAACAGACAACCGGCCAATAAGCGACGCTGATTAGACGAGCTGTCCAATCTTTTCAAAGCAGAACTGAATGCCCTCCCTCTCGCCCTATAATCGCGTCAGGTTAAAGAACCTCCAGACCATGAATACGGATGAACAGCAGTATTATGGGCGGCTATGTCAGGCTAGCGTGTATCCCCCTCAAAACAATAATGTTCCCCAGTTTCAGCAGGTCATATGTTGTCCTTGCCTTATATCAAATTTACAGCTTGCATGTTGTGTTTTTATTGAAAGATGGATTGTTCCCAGTGCTGGTCTTGAAATCTTATGCAGTGAGAGCAGAGCAAAGCAAAGGTTGAAGGATACAACATGTTATAGGGAGGCATATCATTTTAATAGGAGTTTCAATAAGAGCTGAGGCAAAGAAACATCACAAATGACACTATAGCAAAGTTGTGAATTTTTATGTATATAAATTCATTTAATGCTCCTATTGGACTTAACTTTTGTTACTTTTTTATATTCTGTCCATGAGACATGAAATACACATGCACATCAAGACAGTAAATTTTAAAAACGCACCAAATTTGTTTGTTTGTTTTCTTTGCAGGCATCATTATTGAAACACACAACCTTGAGAGAAGATGGGCACTGTTGTCACAAAGTTGAAGGAGAGGGTCAAAAGAGAACGAAAGCCTAAAAACAAAAAGAAACGAGCGAACCGTGTGTTTGTGAAAAAGGGACGAACAACATCTCAGTACTCCCAGAGCGCAAGGAGAAGCACAAGGCATGGCAGGAACAATGTGTCTCGACGCACTCAGAACAAACGCAGAATCCCTCAGGCTGAGGCTGCATCAAATACTAACACTGATAAAAGAGCGGCTGACTCCACCGAGATAAATGCCAAGGAGCAAACGGTGAATAAGGGAGGAACACAACCCAGTACTTTACAGAAAAGACAGAAAATGAGCACCAGGAGAGGGAAGGGTAAGAGTAAGGGTACCCAACGTACCCAAAAAGGGCGCACAGCAGTTGAGAGACGACCACTCAACGACATTTTCCCAAAGGCAGAAGACACGCCAGACGGTGGTAAAATCGGTGAAGACAACTTTCAACAACGTGGTAAACTGCGCGCCTCTCAGAGAAGTGCCAAGGGGAGTGTTAGGAGACAGAAGAGCAGCAGAAAGCTCAAAAAGAAACTGTTTCCAAGCCCAGCGGTCTTCAGCCAGATTGATGCCAATGCCATCAAAGCCGGAGAGGAGGTCAGATTATCACATTATCATTTGACTCTTATCTCTCTGTCTGATAAGAACTCGTATTAAAGCACAGACTAGAGGTTCACAGTGCACACATCTTACAAAGCCGCCCTCAAGCCTGCACACGTTCCTGATTAGCTCTAACAGGCTTCCGGCTGACAGTAATCACCAATTTGAGTGAAACACAACAAATGTGTGAGTGAGTGTGTGTGTGTGTGTGTGTGTGCAGAGCGATAGCTCCAAATTCTGGGCCCTGTGCACAGGCAGTGGCCATGGGCCCCCCTCAACACCTGGAATACAATTCCAGACTCCTCAAGGGCCCTCTCTCATCTTGGGGCCCTGGTAACTCAGTCCCCCTTTTCCCCTTTTCCTCCCTGTATGTGTGTGTCAGTGTGTTTCAGATATTAACTCATATTATTGTCTTTTGCAGCTGAGGAGGAAGAAGATCTTCTCAGTGAAGGCCATTACCCAGGCAATCACAGTTGGAGCGGCAACCAACCTTCAAAAGCTCAGAGCCATCTGGATCTGGCTCTGTCACAACATCGGTTAGCCCTGTTACCTCATTCACCATTCTGTTCCATATTCCTGACACTGCAATACCCATATAGGCAACCCAAGTCTGATGCTTCATATCAATTTCTAATAATATTAATGGTTAATATTACACTGGCTTACCATCAGGAATTAGCAGGATTACATTTGTAGCCATGGCAAATGAGGCCCAATAAAGCTTGTCGTATAGCTCCGTTTGCCCTTGTGAGCCCACAAACTTGGCAGGCTCGTTTATTAGGCTTTGTGGGGGATGAAATCATTATAGGCCAATATGTGCTCAAGATTCCTGAACAGATAAGACCATGGTGTCAAGGAGAAGAATATGTTGTTTGCCAAAGGCTGAACTGAATATTGCGATAGAGATTACGAGTGTCCTTAAACACCCAAAATGAGTTTATATTTGTTTACAGAGCCAGACAGTGCTAGACAACGAGAAATACATTCTCTTGATGAATATCGAAGTGTTTATTTATGTGGACGGAGCGGTTGATTAAATTCAGATGGATCAGATGGTTGTTGGTATGCTCATACCATGCCATAGCATCCGTAGTATTTATTATGTCGTGGTTACTGTGTATCTATAGTGGTTGACTGTCATGGTTTGAGAAGACATCAATGTACTTGTTTTAGAACTGTATAGATGGTTGTAGATGACATGTGACTGTGATTAAATATCTCTGTTATGTGTATGACAAGAGTGGATAATTTAGGCTGTGTGTGTGTGTGTGTGTGTGTGTGTGTGTGTGTGTGTGTGTGTGTGTGTATATAGAATATGATGTGAGTGGATACTTGGGGCTGACGGAGAGGATGACCTCACCTGAGCAGGTCATAGAGACTGGCCGGGGTGTGTGCTGTGGATACTCCAGAGTATGTGTACAGATGTGCAGGTAAATTGGACTTCTTAACCCATCACCTTGACAACATTATTAGTCCCCATTAGTCATTAGTCCTTTTCATAATATGTTCTAGAAATTCCACTCGTTCTTAAAAGCATGTTATGCCAGTATGTTTTGGATGCATTTAATAAGAAATGTGTATATATTTGCTCATAAAGTACTTACTTTTTATTTCTGATCTCTGTCTCCTGAATGATATCTCTGATATCTTTCTAAAACAAATCCAATGTAAGATGTTATGTTTATATCTGCAAAGAAAACTATTTGAATGAAGTCATTCTGGATACAAAGTCTGAATTGCACTGCAAGACTGAATAAAACCCAGACTTGCTGTCGCACAATTCTAGCAAACCTCACATCTAGTATAATTTTTTTGGATGAGACTTGTTATTACAACACTGTACATTTACACAGTAATCATTTTGTTTTGTACTTCACTATTGCTGTAGATCATGTTTAATACTGTATATCTGTAACCCCACAAATCATAATTTCATCAAAAAACCCTTTTCTTGTATGATTCCTCAGCGAAGTTGGGATCGAATGCGTGGAGGTTGTCGGCCACAGCAAAGGTTCCAGCTATCGCCCTGGTCTTCACGCCGATGCCACCAAGTCGGACCATGCATGGAATGCAGTGCGTCTACAAGGGCACTGGTATCTTCTGGACTCATGCTGGGGGGCTGGGAATGTGGACTTCACCAAAAGAGTCTTCAACAAGTGGTGAGGCAGGCTAGCTTGCAGCTCGTCTTACAATACCTTCAGACCACAAGCGATAAATTGTAAAGAGTTGCCAAAGACTCCCAAGAAGCATTGCTTGGCACAGCAACAAAAACGGCAAAGATGTCCATGACGTTAGCATTTGAATGTTCGATCCTGCTTCTCTAAAAGAGTCACACCGAGAAATCGATATTCTGATTGGTAGTCACCGAACCGCATCATCATTACATAAAGTTAACTGAAGTTTAACTTTCTTTCATCACCCAAGTCGCCCACCACACCTGCCGCTTTTGTTTGTGAAGTTGCCCATCTCCATACAAAGTCAGTTACTTCCGTCCCTCATGTCGCCTGAAACGTTTACGGTCTGAACGTGTTGTTAAATGGGATTGTGTGATTCACTGTGAAATTATTACACTGTAATGTGAAAAAAGTCCCTGAAATGTGTTGAAATGTGTTAGAATGTAAGAAAAATGTCATTGATGTTTTTTTTTCTTTTTAAAAGGTCATTGGAACTTCTCACTGTTAATTAAATGGAATGCAGAAATAACTAAGCTAATAATAAACTTAACTCACCATTAAAAGAGATTTTAAATCTCTTTTTTTTTTCAGCTACAACGAGTTTTACTTCCTGGCAGACCCAGATATGTTCATAAATGACCATTACCCAGATGATTCCCAGTTTCAGCTTCTCAGACAACCTATTTCCCTCAAGGAGTTCCAGAAGAGGGTCCTCAAAACCTCCAGGTTTTTCCAGCTGGGACTCACTCTTCACCATCCCACATACTACTTACTGGAAACAGGTTGGCAAACCAATCATAGCGTACTCGAAGGACTGTTTCAGACAACCTGTAATTTTACAAACTAATGCAACACAATGTTTAGTTTGTAGTCAGTGCTATTAGAATCAAAATAAAAAAATCCTTGCTTCTCTGTTGGTCAGCTTTTAGATGCTAAATTAAAGGGTTGATAGACTAACATTAATAAAATTATTTTAACTGAATGTACTGCTTTTGCAATGACATCCAATAAGGGCCCGATTCACCATTCCTGCCACCTCTTGGCAAAATGGCGGCGGTGAAATAGGTCCATGTATTTGATTCTCATGTCAAAACAAACATCTGTATCTTCCTCTTTTCACATTACAGACAATGGTGAAGCCACCATTTCCATGACCTTCCCAGAGCCTCTAGAGTTCATCTATAAAATCTGTCAGCGCAGTGGCTCTATTCAAAGAGAACTAAGCACTTCTGCGGCATTCCTAACCCACACTACAACCCACATGAAGCTCCGGCTTCGGCCTCCAACCCAGGGAAAATTCGACGTCCTTGTGTATGCTCGGACGGCAAACACGTCCGGCTCCTTCCCTGAGGTCTGCAACTTCCTGCTGGAATGCTCCAAGCCCTCGCCTTTAGAACCGTTCCCCGAGAACCCATCCATGTCCTGGGGTCTGGAGCAGAAGGCCTCGAAACTGGGGCTCAAGCCGTGCCAGTATGAGCCTGAGATCAAGGTGGAGTCCAGCACTTTTGAGATGGTGCTCCAAACCAGCAGGCCTCTGCTGATGCTATGCAACCTCTTCCACAAAGACCTGGATGAGGAGCTGGCCAAGAGATGTGTAGCTACCCAGAGTGAGTCAGATCAGCTTAGCTGTCACGTTCTCTTCCCTAAAGTGGGCTACTATCGTCTGGCAGTCTATGTGAAGGATAGCGACAGTACTAGCAACTCATACAGTCCTGCTGGTGACTTCCTACTGCACTGCACCAGTAACGCTGTCATCAACATAAATAAACTCTTCCCACCTGGTCTCAGCAACACTTGTGGGCCTGGTAACTCAACTCTCAAAGCCGGTTTGTCTGATTTCAGCCACACTAGGGCTATAATAAACACACAGCGAGGGCAATGCAGTATCACTTTTCGCAATCAGCACGGTTTGCAACTTCAAGCGGAACTTTCAAGACAGGAACGTCAGCAACCCAAGTATCCCATCTCCCGTTACGTGCTTCTCTCCTGTGACGAGAAAGATGTCACCATCACTGTGGCTCTGCCTGAGGCCGGGGTCTATCGACTCACTCTGTACGGTGGGCCTGCGGACACTACCAAATTAACCCACATATGCGACTATGTGTTGCGGAACGACTGGGATGGCACCTGGCCTCCTTTCCCCCTCAGCTACTCGATCTGGAACGATGGCGGCGGTGTTCTCTTTGAGCCACGCACGGGCCAACTGGAACCCATGTCCAAGGTGCGCTTCTGCGTCAAAGTACCCCGGGCAAAAGAGGTGTGCGTCATCGGACAGGACCACATGCCCTTGCGCCTCAACCAGCAGAGACAGATGTGGGAGGGGGAGGTGAACACAGGCACTGCTCCCAAGCTCCAGCTAGCGGCTAGCTTCCCGGGGGGAGCGCCTGGAAAGTTGAGCATCTTGTTGTGCTTTGATGTCCTGAGGACACCGAATGGAATGAGATAAGGATGAGTTAAACTGTTAAATCAGCCAAATCATCAAGGATTGTTCTGTTGTTGCATTATTTGTGTGCAACAGCGTCTTGATTACACAAAAGCTGGGAACAGACCTACCGATTTTTTCTCAGTCTTTTACGATTAGAATGCGATTGAGTGAACCAAACGAAGACAGCCTGAAACTGCTTTGCACTACTTCACTTTTATTTTTTCCTTTTTTTCCCTCCCCTCTCTCTCTCTCTCTCTCTCTCTCTCTCTCTCTCTCACACACACACACACACACACACACACAGCCCACACATTCACACTCTCTCTTAACATAGGCCTTTTTTATTTTCTATTTATTCTCTTGAGGAGCAAAAAGCACAAACAAATTTACTCCCTACCCCCATATAATGAGATGTAATAAAGATAATCTTGGATCTTGAATAAAAAAACAAAAAGAATCTACAGACTCGATGCAGGACAATTGGGAGTCATTTATGAGCACAACCCTAACGACTGAGGTGTCGGCATTTTAATGTCATCGTTATCATGCAACCAAAGAACGGAACTGTTAAGATCATATCAAACATATCTGATTCAGTCCAGCTCATAACTGCATACATAACAACTCTTGCCATGACAGAAACTTACAACTACTGATCTCTACCCATGACTGTCACTACCCATGAAGTCACTAAATCTTGAGGCCAGGTAGTAGGCATTTTTGAAAACAGCATGCAAAGGCCTAGCATTTTATAAAATCTTTATCACATAAAGAGAGTAAAACTGTTTATTTTTTCGCAGCAGTAAGTAATTATTGCATTAATAAATATTTGATTGTGTCACATTGCTCCTGTCTGTGTCCATTTGCCCCCTGCTAACAGTTGTCTCTATACTGCCCTGAACCTGGCTGTGGGTGTTGCTAGCAATGCAAAGGCAGGCCACATAGTGGCAATTATCAACTATAGCTAGAGGGCACGTGTGGCATGTTCAGCTGTGTTAGCACCAGTCTGTGTACATGTCTTCTTTTACATGTCAAAGACCATGTGAGGTCCTAACACCCTCTCAAACACACAGCTTCTGCTATTTATACCCTGCCCAGAATGGCAAACATTAGCATTGCAAACATACAGTATGGCCTGCAAACACCACTCAGCAAATTCAGGGGCGGAGGATGATGATGTGCACAGTTTGTGAACATATAATTTGTGATTTCGGTGGTTCGATTATTGCATTTATTGTATAGGCCTATCCTATCTTATTTTGTCATATGTTAGTGCTTGTCTTCAACATCGTATAGGCTAGAAACACTAATTTAAGTCATAATTTGAATCCATTGGAAAATGGATACCATGCTGAAATAATAATAAAAAAAATATATATAAATTTAATGGGTAATGATAATTGTGGCTATTTTCTAAAGCCTTTTTTTCTGTGATGATGATAGAGCTGACAGGCATTCTCAAAATGCTACCAGCCCTTTGTACCTACCTAAGTCCTCCATATTTACAAACGTGGCATTTGACATTGTCAAAGACAATAGATGATGTTGACAGAACTGATACAATACTGTTGCTTTCGTACTTTTTTTTTTTTTATCCGAGGGGTGTGTGTGCGCAATGAATGTTTGTCATTCCAGACAGCTTCTGATGTTTTACCTCAGGGTTGTTTACTTGTAAATTTGTTGTTTATCGAGGCGTTTAGAGTCTGTGCCTGAGGGGGATATCATGGTCCCCATGGTTTTTCTTTTTTGTCACTATTTATATTTATGTGTCTCGCTTTTGTGTTGAAACACCTCCTGTGTGTCCCAGATGAACATCAAACTTGGCTAAAGAGGACAGAGCTGTCAGCTCAGAGAAAAGATCTGATAGACCAGATTGTTTTTTTTTTTCTATATCAAAAAGATAACTTGCCTCATCATTGTCCTCTTCAGATATGAGTACAATTTTTTATAGACGTCAAATTCACCAGCAGTGAGAAAACAAAATGGCCACCAGACCCAGAGATGCAGTTTAGCAAGTACATCTCCAGTGCCTGTGTTAGACGATATAAGACAATCTAATCAGAACAAAAAAACTGCATAGCTTCTTCATTTATGGGCAATCCGATGACGTTAGGGAAAAGTACTTTGGCTTCATCCGTACTAAGCAGGATAAAATGATTGGTCTATGTGGGTACAAATCAGTGCGATGAAGTCTCTCTCTCTCTCTGCACCCTCATTTTATATATTACAGACTTCCACAACCAACACTGACAGCCACAATCGATTCTCATTTCCTAATTTTCAGCAGGCCACAATAACGTTTATCACTGAGTGCTCGCTGAGTGTGCTGTTACTTCATGATTACAAATCTGAAATGGGAAGCTGCTGCAAAAAGACCATTAAATGAGTTATTCTCAGGCACAAGCTGAGGATGTGGGGAACTGTGGATGTCTGAACGAGAGGGATGAAGACGCCCTACTGTAGCTGAGTGGGTCAAAATTCACAGGTAACGTGGTACTCCCAATGGAGAGAAATCATGTGGAACATTCCAGCAAAAAAAATGAAACTAGATCACTGCACACAGCATGTTGCTGACTCTCCACCTGGGAGTCAACTAAAGTAGCCTAGTATCCAGTTTTTTTCAACAGGTTTCTCCTGAGAGCAAAGTTTCTCCAGTTCGGAGAAAACAGCTAATGCGCTGTTTGTTTTGTTTTCTCTCTCGGGTCGTATCCATCACATCATGAATGAAAAACGTGCCCCTGTGTAGTCTTCAGCAACTTTCTTCTCAGAGCAATGTCCACTGAGAAAAAATGCTTCCATCATGTATCAATCATGTTTACTCAGAATACAAATAGATGTAAAATCATTTAAACTGGGCCACATCAACAGAGGAAAGTGTATTGTGAAATAATGCTGGAACAGGCTAAAGAATGTCTATATAATGCCAGTACATGAAATGGATGGTACAGACTCAGGGGAACAAATTTTCATGGAGCAGCTTCAATATATGTTCACAACATATACAGAGACCTCGTCTTTGACACTACCAGTATGAGTACCTTATAACCTTTAGGCTGTGCAACTTAGTGGTTAGTTGTATGTTCCAAAACTAGTTTCATAGCTCAACACAGTTTCTGTCGCCTTTTGTTTGCCATTTTGTAAATCCCATTACTTTAGGTTTGAAACTTGTTGATATCAATCCGCCACCTATGCTAAAAGTAAAGGAACATCGCAATTAAGTGGTCTGGAGTGTAGAACTTTTCATATTTTCTGAGGTATCTGAAAAAAATAGTTCCTGAATTTACAAAATGGTGAATAAAAATGTGGCAGAAATTGTAGTTGTTTAGAGGCATTATTTTTATTGTTTGTATTTAAAAAAAAATTCACATGTCTGTAGTCATTCTTTTAAATGAGCCAAGTAGTCAAGACCAGACCAATCGTCAAAATTTCTGTCAGCCATTCTATTTCATAATAGATACCCCGTCCCCAGCTAAGGGACTAAAAGTGCTGAATACTGGAATATACCTTTAGCAGCGACAGCTAGCATTCAAACTTGCATTTTTCAGGCTATTAGCTCAGCTAGCTCCACTATACTACATTTGCTTCATCCTTTCCAACGTGGCCATGCGTTATGTAATTCGGCTAACAGTCAGCAAAGTCTGATTTTTCCACATGGTGGAAACACCATGTGTGACCAGGCACAACAACAAAGACTGTTGCAAGTGCAACATGTATAAATAGCCATGATCTGCACAGAGGCGAGAACAAAGATTAGGCTGGCAGCAGCCTCTCACTCTCACACTGAAGTGTTAACTGCCTCATACTAGCATTTACTGGACATGCTACATGCCAAACAAGTCTTGAGGCAGGCAGGTTGGCCCTGCACACTTTTACAGTAAGAGGCTCTGGAGCAAAGAGGGATGGTTAGCAAAGTTTTAATGGCTACAAAAGTCCTTCATAACATAAAATTAACAAATGCCAGGCCATGTAATCTATGTGTAAGGGCATGTGTGTTGCATGAGACTAAAAAAAAGAGAATGAGAGTGAGTATTTTGGTTTAAAAAGTAAATAAATAAATACATTTGAGAAATTTCTTTTGTCATTCTTTGCAACCTCTGTTCAAAACTATGATTTCACCCAGCTCTGATTTCACCTATATCAGAGGGAGAAAAAAAAACATTGCCCGAGTCATGCCCTTGACTTAACTAAGATTTTATAACAGTGCTACTGAACAGTCCTCAGATACTCCATGTATACCATGGAGGGCAAAAAGAAGAAGAAAAAAAAGAAGTCAACAAGTTTGAAACTAGCTTATCTATATACGTAGTTAAGAGGTTCAGTGCTCCTCTGAAGAGGGAAACTTAAAGGTAACTCACCTCACCCTACCACACATCTTATCTTACACACACCAGGGGCGTTAGCCTACGACACACTCTGCCACAACACTCATCCCCCAAAACAGCACCCAGAGTGCAGTGTGAGCATCTCTGATGGCACTGGTTGTTGAAAGGGCACCAGTCAGTTTCAGGAGGACAGGGTGTGAAAGCTCAAGCTCAGCTCTCTTTTGGAAAAGTTGTTATCAGAGGGACGCTTGGGAACAGGAGGCCAAGCCTTTCTCCCCCATTGAGGGGACAGAGGAAAGGTAAGAAGAGCCTTCTGGCAGAGTCAAAGAACAAAGTAAACAGAAGGCTAGCTATGTTAGCGTAGCTTTGTAACATTTAGCCTCCAGCATTATTTTTGATTTTAATTGGGGCACTGGTTGAAATATACTGGAGTTCTTTTTTAAGGAAACATTGGATGAAATGTAAGCCTACATCTACATGTGCCCTTTATTGAAGTTCAGTTCAGAATGTCACTCTGACTGACACTCCAACACAATCCTCCTGGTGTTGAGTGAAACCAGATACACATGCAATGTGGCGCATGAAATGTGCAAAAACCAACACAGAGCTAACCAAGTGGTTTACCGTCCATTAGAGAGAGTAGGAGAGAGCTAGTAAATGCTTCTCTTCTGCCAACCTCCTATCAGGCTTGACTGTGACGGGAATCACTCTGAAGTCCTCTCACAACCTCCTATAGGCCTACTGACCCACCCCACCGCACGCCCCATCATGGAAATATTATCAGAGGTGTCAATTAGAGAGGGGTATTGAGTAAAGATCAGTTTTATGTGCCTCCTTGTAGATTTGAATGGGGTCATTAAAAATGTACCTTATAAAACTTTAAAACTTCAAATCTCTTTCCACCTTAGTGTGTACTCCGGAATGATGTCTTCAAACAGAATTTATTACATAACGCCTCAAAGAGGAAGAGAGACAGAGAGGGTGAGAGTTGAGCGCATGTCATGGACCTCTTCTAACCGGAGCGTTTAACTGCCGGGTCCTTCACCCTCGACTTAACTCCTCTGTGAGAAAAGCTGATGCACTGAGAACGACAGAGGTGTGAGATAAATGGCTTTTATAGTGCTGGTGAAGTGGTGGAGCTCAAAAGCAGTTCAGAGACACAGCCACTGGCGTAGTATGAGTAGCCTATAGACGGGTAAGACATGTCCACTTGCGTCACTCTGCACATGTTTATCAAGTACTTTGCAATATTAATGCAAATTATTTATTTTATCAAATGTATGTAAACATGTTACCTTTTTTTGTTTTGCAGTGCATCATGAACTTACAAATTAGAGAGGGAGGTGCATTGAGGTAAGATGGCAAAATAAACCCACATTATACTGCCTGTTTTAAAGAACAGTTACAGAAGAGTTACAGAATAGAAGACCCAAAGGACTGCCCCAACAGAGAGAAGCAAAACCACCACCACATGCTCATACATAACCATGGCCTAATTGGTTTTCACCCCATGTGTAAAAGCATAGACGGTTATGAAAACAAGTACATGATGAAAAAAGGTGGATAATAGATACACTGTATAAGGCGATGAATAAAATCAATGAATAATTTAGCAGAATGTCAAAATTTTACACACGCGCGCGCACACACACACACACTCCATCTATTTGAAGAAAAATGATTAATATTGATTTGTAAACAAAATAACATCAGACGAACATCAAAACAAATAAACAACAAAAAAGGCTAAATATGTCTCATACCGTACAAACAGACTACTAATTATGGCACACTTATTTAGACTCAGTGCACTACATTTAGGCTTCTCCTGGCCCTTCTGTATGCTCACAGGTAAGGTGAGTGAGTTGCAGGGCGGTTGGCAGGGCATGGGCAGAGGTGGCATGTGTCACCACATACGATAGCCAAGACTGAGGCCCAGGACTGTGAGGGACGGAAAAAAGGACAGATTTGGGTCAAGGGCTTGCCAAACCTGCCAGTGACCCAGTGTGGACTTGCCTCCCTTCACGGCACGGGCCTGGCTTTAAGCCTGGTTACCGAAAGAGAACTCCAACACTAGACACAAGTCAGAGAGTTCACAGCGCCCTCCAATAAGCTAAATAAGACTTTCTAAGCTCCACCTCTGACCTGCCCTATGTAAAGGTACTTCATCAGCCATTTCACTATGTGTGCACAGCACACCGACACACAGACGTGACCCATTCACTGCAGCAGCAACAAAAACTTGGGACAATCAGTCACTCGGGCTTCACTTACTGTTGTGTAAATATTAGCCACACCTGCACACTAGGCTAGTGGAAGCTAGCATGTGTGTGTGAGAACACTGGAAAACAGACTATGGACCCTATCGTCCGTGCGTATAGAGGACATGAGTCATGACTCACACGAGAGGTGACACACTTCTCAGCCGCCCTGAGCAATTTCTGGGTCTACAGAGCTCCACTAATGATGTAACCAGGGACAAACCTCTGGCAACAAACGCCCCAGATCAGCGAGGAATGATCCTCACATCCTCATGGGACGCAAGGCTGGACGGACACACCGTGACCAAGTTTCTAGACAGAAGGTCTCTGTATTTTGCTACTTGTGAAATAAAGATGGCCATCTCTGGCCATCACAGAGGCTGAAGGTCTGGATAGAACTTTTTATCCTGACTTAACTTTAAAAGCCAAAAAAAATGTTCTCTCTCTAATATCGGAGAGTTTGAAAAGTTTGTTTGAGGGGGGGTTTCTAGTAGGAAAATTGCTGACTCACTAGACTAGCCGCATCCTCTGACAGGGATTGATATTGCGGTTAAAAAAACACTCTCTAATAGTCACAGGTCATTATTTGAGGAGTGAGAGAGAGCACTGGGTGTTGTGTGTGTGTGTGTGTGTGTGTGTGTGTGTGTGTGTGTGTGTGTGTGTGTGTGTGTGTGCGTGCGCGCTGGGGCCTCAGTTCGACAGGGAAGATAAACATGGCACCCTGTAGGGGGCAGGGAGGAGGCCGTAACCGAGTCTCTTCACAGACCTCTCCGAAGGGTGGGGTGGGGTGGTGTCAGGTCGAGGTTTTTGAGGTCACAGAGTGTGCTGAAGTCTCACGTGGTTCCCTACTCCCCAGCAATGTGGCGATAACTGTTACATGCGCCCCCCTGCTCTCTCTCTCTCTCTCTCTCTCTCTCTCTCTCTCTCTCTCTTTTCTCTCTTTCTATCTCTCTCTCTCTCTCTCTCACAAACTTTCTCCTCACCCTCTTCTTTTGAGATGCATGCTGATTCTCTGGAGCCCTCAGCCAGCTGGCAGAGTCCAACCCCTGGCACGGGCTCTCACAGGGCCACTCGTGATGATACAGTACCTCACCTCTCAAGTGCTACAACAGCTCCAGTCCAGAGGAGCAGTGTGCACACAAACACACACAGACCCACACATACACACACACACACACACACACTTGTCCCATGCTTGAGGGACTATATATAGTGTTTGCCTTTGGAAAAAACACTTACATAATGTTCTTTTTCTTCAGGGTGCTAACTCTGTCTTTTACCAAGTAACACAGTGAGGCTACAAAATAACCCAGAATTATCTTTTAATTGCAACGGTGAAAGAGGAAGAATTCTTTGAGTTGAAAGGAAATTATTGAGTTGAAAGGAAATTATTTTAACCTTTGACATGATGCATGACCTTTCTTGTGAGTGTGTGTGTGTGTGTGTGTGTGTGTGTGTGTGTGTAATTACATGGTTTGGAAAGATCGTCTGTGTTTGAGCAGACAGTTGCCATGGTTGCAGACAAAAGAAATAATAACACACAAGTCTAGATAGCTGCCTCCAAGAATTTAAAAATTAAAAACAATCAGAGAGATTAACATAACAACATCTTTATTTACTGTCTGTCTGAAATCACATACTAATCTTAGAACCATTTTACAGTGATTATACATGCCAACATATTATTGACAGTATATTTATTAAGCAGTAGGGGGCAGTGTTTCAACAAGCAATAACTGCACTCTGGAAGGACTACATTTTCAAGCAAAACAAAATTAATTTTGGTTTGTTTTCTCTTGCATGCGCACAAACCCAAACACACACACACACACACACACACACACACACACACACACACACACACACCAGGCAAAGGCTGAAATTAGATGCAAAGAGTATTTTTTGTTTGTTTGTTTATTTGTTTTGCTATTGCACCTCAAAAACATGTAATTTTGACATGCCTGGATGAAAGATGTAAAGATAAATAAAAATACTTTCTTCCAGCTTTCTTCTATACTTTCTTTTATTCAGCAAAAAGCTTTGGGTGTTTTTTTTAAGACAGAAGATATTTCCATAGTTGAGTATTCCTCCTACTCTTTGCAGGTGAAAACTTTAGGGGGCTCAGCTCTTTTAGCCATCATGCTGACTAACTTACTGCTCACCTCACACCAACCCAGTGAGGAGGTAAAGGGGCATATTACTTAGCCTGGCACGCCCTCCCAGTGGCGTAACACCTTCGGCGTTGCTGTCGCTGGTCTGGCCAACTGCTGATCTGAACGGATTTCTGAGTTCCCCAAAAATGGGGAACTCGGAAAGCATTTTCTAACATTTTCTAACATCAAGCAGTAGCAAACCGAGGCATTAGAGGGAGGCGGGTCAACCATGTGTTTTGAGAAATTACAGCGCTATAGGCTCTTGGTCAGACCAAAGTCTCGCAGAGCTTTGAAAGTCAATGGCAATCAGGCTACATATTGTTAGCCTGACAAACCAGACTACGCCATTAAAGAGGAACTATGCAACTATTCAGTTTAATTTATTTACCTTTATTTAGTAGGGTAAGACTCATTGCGATGGTCCTACAACCCTTTTTGAGTTGATTGATGATTGTTTCACCTTGTTCTATCTCGTCTGGGCGGAGGAAGGGAATATGTGAGATTAGTGCCACAGTGTTGGGGAGCTATACGGTGAGCTCTCTCTGTAAAAATTTCAAGCACAAACCGAGAAAACGAAGGCGCATAACGCTCAGTCCTTGGGTCTTTGACTTTTTCCCAAACGCATATATGCTAGCTTGGTTGGTAATGAGCCATTGCATTGCTAACAACAAAGTTTTTAACTGTAGTAATGCATTTCAGAGGCTTTTGGGGAAAAGGATATTACCAGAGAGGATTCAAGCGGAGCTTCCATGATCTTTGATATTACTGAGCCTAACTGATACAACAGGCTCAATTCAAGAGGCGGAATCAGCAGCTGTCCGTCAAACTGCTCATGCACAATGTGTACCACTAAGGTACGTCTAGGAAATACTCTACAAGGATAGAGCAATGTGATTGGGTCAGTCCCTGAGGTTCATTTCTAGAGAGCAAAACCATTTGCAACTGCTAGTGTACACCTGGAGCTCTAGGCTATCATTTTACTCTATCTGGCACATCATTTGAGTGTTTCTGTTTCCTGCCCGAGCCAAGTCAAAAAGTCATAATAAACATCTCATAGCTTAAATATTTTGAGTGGGTTTTATAACCTTGACTTTGTCACACCAAGGTATAGGCCTGCCTTAAAACTGGATGTCAGCCCATGCACACACACACGCACACACACACACACACACACACACACAGACACACACACACACGTGCGCACCCACACACGCAAATACTACCACCACTATCCCCTTGAAGACATTTAATTGGATGCTCCCCTCATGATTTGCTGCTTCTATAGGGGCTGCCAGCTCCTCTCTCATTGCCTGTTATTTAGATGAATCATCACAAGCTCTGGTTGGCTCCATATAGAGCAGCCCTCCAGACAATAGTTTCCACCCTCTCTTCTTTTAATTACACAATGCTGAGCGCAGGAGTCTTTCACCACCCAAAGAACTCTGGAGTAAAATCAGCTCTGTCCAGGTTTCATTGGGCATCAATGAACAGGAGAAAACAAACATGAACAAAAAATAGTAGAATAGGCTAGTTATTTGCAGCAGAAAACATGAGGAAAGAAAATAAATAACCACTTTGTAAACAAACTGGAAATTGTATTTACTTGGTTGTGAGCCCACACTACACAAGAACAACAACCAGGGCCGTTTCAAGGTACTTAGGGGTCCCCAAGCAAGGACATGGGGGTCCCTCACCCCCCATAAATACCTACATAAATACCAACATAAACTTCAATATAATTATTTGTATTGAACAGTTGTCAAACTCCATTACTATTTTTTTGTTGAAAAACATCACTAACTACACTACGTAAATGACTAAACAGTCAATCTTGGGGGGCCCTTTCAGCCTGGGGCCCTAGGCAATTGCCTGGTTTGCCTGTCCTTTTGCAGCGGCCCTGACAATGACCCCTCTGTTAGACAATGAAAGAAACGTGACCAGCAGGTAAGCTTACTTAAGTGACTGCTTAATTGCTAATATCGGGGGTGTGATTGCAACAGAAAGACCTCTCTGATTGCCTTTTCATCCATTTGATTGCTAATTGCACGGAACCAGATTGCGGAAGCACAGTGTGCAGTCTCAGAGAGAAACCTTGGGATAAGAGGTGATAGATTTTTGTCCCTGCTAGGCACAATGGTTGAAACATTTACTTAAAAATGTCCTTTGATGTAAGGTCAACACCAGCGGAGATATTGAACACATGAAGGAGGAGAGGATAGAGTAAAAGGATGTCAATATAAAAGAGATTTCTTTGTCACACAGATCCCAGGCAAACTGTATTATTATATTTAAAAGCATTGGTGCATTGATATCGCTTGTCAAAGGAACATGCTTCATAGCAACCGTTTATTTCATATTCTATTCTACAGACCAGGGCCATATTTTAATTGATTTCTATCTTGTCTGAAGAGTGCCATAGATGAGACAATACATCCAGGTTCCTGCTGCAGTATTGTATGGTGTACATGCATGGCTTAAGAGACCCCATTGCAAACAGAGGAGCATGTTACGTAACGCTTTAGATTATGATCCGTGAAGTAGGGTATTGAGTAGGTAAAGACGACATAACAAGTATCAACGGATAAATTCTAGAGTACCTATTGCATAAGTATATTGGAATAACTCGCTCCTCAAAACCTGAAATCACACCTGAAATTGGGATAAAAGTGTAAAATGAATGCCTGTATTGTAGGAAGGTGGTGTGTGACAGATTATAAACTGATGACTTTCATGTAATTTGAGTTATTCCAACCTGCTTAAGCATTACATTTAATAAGTAGCCTACTGTATAATGTATCATACCATTCTTTCCTACTGTTTAGCTAGTATTTCATGGGTCGTATTTTAAAGCATTACCAGGAACATCATCCATATGGAAATATCCCGTTAAAAACATATATGACCCTTATTTATCCCCATGTTTAATGATATACAGCATATCCCGGTGTATGCATGTAATTATTGTACATCATTTCAGTTAACTTTTCTGTGTGGGTGGGCAGATGCCAGAGAGATATTTGATGAGATATACAGAAGGTGGAAAAAATACAGAGAATGAGAGAGAGAGAGAGAGAGAGACTATTGGATCCATTGCAGTGTCAAAAACCTGTGCTGAAAAAAAGAAAGCTTTGTACCGGTTCTCCTGCCATGAATGCAGCCACTTGACGGAATCATAAGACTCCAAACACGCTGTACATCTCAAGACCCAAAACACTCAGAAAGTCTATAAACGTCTGCCTCTCTTTTGCCATTCATCCGTAACGCACTCTTTCTCAAGTGCATCACCCCATGCAGTGTTGAGATTTAACACCCATGTTTAAACACCATGGCAAAAAAATGAGAGGCTCTTTTATAGAGCAGCCACAATAGAGGAACCTTTTGTCAAAGGCCCGCCACAAAAAAAAGAATGTTCCAGGATTAATTGCTTTAAGAGCCACTGACAAGTACGGCAATTTATCCTGAAGAGCCACTGACTACCAGCAAAAATCCCAGCTTTTATAATTTGATGGCATATTTTTTTTTTTTTTATCAAAAAGCCATACGCTTTCAGGGCAGTGGCAGCCATTTATGGGTCTACAACGATTTTTCCCCCTCACTTTCGAGTGGGCTGTTGACATCCCTTGTCCCCCCGTTTCACGGCACAAGTTGGCCACAGAGAGCATTGCAATTAATGGTTACATAATGGAGGAGAGGGGGGAACCGCGGTTCGGGAATGGGCAACTTTTTAACCTCTTATCTGTGCATAATCGGGGCGTCTGTGCGAGTTGGGAGAGTTCTTGCCAGGAGCTCTGAGTGTTGCACTATCTATTGATTTGTTGTGTTTCATTTCAACACTCATTGAGCGCTACTGTAGGAGTGACCTTGGTGAGGCTTAACCCAGACGCACACCTTGGCTGAATAAGTTATGATGCAGTTAGCACGTTCATTCTGCGTGTGTGTGTGTGTGTGTGTGTGTGTGTGTGTGTGTGTGTGTGTGTGTGTGTGTGTGTGTGTGTGTGTTTAAACAGGCTCTAACATGAGTCCAAAGATATGACTTCTAATCACCTCGCCCGCTGGAGAGAGAAGAGGAATCGTTTAAAGGGATATTCCGGCATAAATACACCCAAAGCCCACAAACTCATAACCAGTCAGCGAATAGACACTCTACTTATGCCCTTATCAGTTAGCATTAGCAACTGATTCAGTCAACATTTTCCCCCATAGATGGGACTTAGTGGGATGGGACTTAGGGGTTATTTGCTGATTCACCCCACAATAACCCTTTAACTACTTTGTAACCCCTCATTTACACAGCAGTCTGTGCATACAAATCTACTATTCTCGACTATATAAAAATCTATATTTATCCCCAAATTACACAAAATTGGGGCCCATACTTAAATCTTATATGGTGGATCAGTATTAAAACAACCTAGAACTTTCTAAAAATGCTGTATAACTTTTCTCCAAAAATGCCCACAGGGTTACAGAATATACAGTACAAAGAGCGATGAATAAGGGCTAGCAATGCCCCTTTCTATTGCTTGATTTAGTCATCACTAGCATGTACTTACCCAAGATTCTATTTGGCTTTTAAGAATCTCTCATATTTTTTATCAACAGCATGAGCAACATCATTGGGAGTAAAGGGCTCAATAGCACAGGTAGTCCAAACAAGCCCCATCAATCTCCAACAACAGACAGCATATGAAGACATACTATAAAAATACTTACAGAACACCCCCGACAAACAAACAAACACACACACACGCGCGCGCACGCACACACGCACACACGCGCACACACACACACACACATTGTTTACAATACAAGGTTGCTCAAACAGGGAGGTAATCCTATTCGTTACAGAACATTCCCCCCTAAATCCCTGTGTTGTTCTT
This sequence comes from Sardinella longiceps, assembly GCA_027497455.2. NCBI lineage: Eukaryota > Metazoa > Chordata > Actinopteri > Clupeiformes > Clupeidae > Sardinella > Sardinella longiceps. Next base: position 27,565,665 of record JAODXP020000030.1, on the reverse strand, counting down.
GTTGTCATGGTACAGCTCTCTGGGTTTCTAATGGTCATTGTCAGCAATAGGAACACTGAGCTCAGGCTCCAGAAAACATCTACGGTACTTTTCCCTGGTGCATCAAATTGTACCCGTAAACCTCCCCAAAATAAGTATCTGTTGTTTTGTGTTGGTCTCAGACTGCCCTAAAGAGCCCTGAGAAAATAATTAAGGGCAACAGGTTCCATTTTTGAAATAAAAACAGAGAACAGGGGATTCTTTCGGCACTGTGAAATGTGATAGGTTGTTGGGTTATTGAGGAGAGGTGCTATTCAGTTTAGTTTTCTTTGACTCATGTCTGCAATGAGATAACTGTCTAGACAGTGGCACATTATTTTCCCCTGTTTCTATGAACATTATGTTTGAAAAATAATTGACACAATGGTTCAGTTTTGGAAGATAAAGTTGGGTTATATTCTTTTTCTGTTTCAGCGCTTCAAAACATTACATTCTTCAATGTTTCAGTTATATCTAACTCAAGCTCCATTCAAAGCTTATTTGTGTATTTCTGTGGCCATATTCCTTCTGTGATCACACACACTAAAGCCATCTCAAATCACTGGTCAATTTTTGACTGCATCACCTTTATATTTTATTCCATTAGCCTACTACATATAACTGTATGTTCATGTAATGATGTGTCTGCCATGTGGTTAAACACTGTAATACCATTGTTACTGTAATAGAGGCAGAAACAACTTTTTTATGAGACCATTAAGTTTCTGCAGCGCCCTCTACAGCTTGAAACGAACCATCACAACTACCCATAGGTATTAGCCTGGGAGTACCCATGCTCCTTTGTGCGCTCCACTTCATTTCACTCTGCAAGGCAGCATGGTGACCATGGCCGATTTTCTCTCCTTCTTTAGATATCCAATCACAATTTCATTGTAAGTCACGTGGCAGCTCTTGTATTGGCTCTGAGCTAGGTACTGACGTTATGATACACATTCGTAGTGCCCAATAAATGGCGCAGGACAATCGTAATCGGCACTTCCGCTACGAGAAAAGCAATAGATGGGTCTCCAGACTAAATATCAGTTGTGATTATTTTGTTTGGCGATAGTCAGGCTACATAGGTACCCAAATAAGGAGCCACCTTGAAACAGAGTTGGGCAGATAGACCCAGTAGGCCTGGCTCAACTCTTCTCCAAGACATCTACAGCACAGCACAACTAAATGCCTCTAACAGACCCACCCATCAGAATTAAAAAAAAGAATCAGTGAAGAATTCAAAGTAAGGGAGTATATTTTGTCTTTATAGTCATATCTAATTGATTGGGGTTTGTATCTTTCTCTGTCATCTAAATGCAAAACTACCAGGAGCCGTAGGCAATGTTATGAAAAATATAATAGGGAAAACATGACAAAACCTCTAGTGTCCAGCAACATTACATGTAGTTATTAATGGTATGTGTCTACATGGGTTTACATGAATGTAAATGTGTTTCAGTCAGAGCTGGATTTCATTACTTTAAAAAACCTTATCTTACCATTATGTGCAACAGCTTAATTAGTTATTACAGGTCATCCACCTAGGGGCGTCGTAGTGGGGGAAAAGGGACTGAGTTATCAGGGCCCAAAGAGGTGGGAGGGTCCTTGACGAGTCTGGAATTGTATTGTATTCCAGGCAGTGAAGGGGGCCCATGGCCACTGCTTGTGCACAGGGCCCAGAATGTGGTGCTACAACCCCTGCATCCCCCATAAAACACCATCATAAGACATCAGCTGATCCTTAGAAGTATGGATCAAAGAAGAGTAAAGGATTTTTTGTAAGTGGAGACAGAATCAAAGGGGGGCCGCCAATGCCGTTTGCTCTCTGCAGACCAGTGCTGGATATGGACATACACACCATCCCCTTTACTTTTCTGCACTGCGTATTCATTTTCCATCTGTGATCTGGATAGAAGATCATTTCTCGTCTCTAGTGAGAGGAGAATACAGAGTCCATCATTATTATTCTGACATTAATGCAATCATAAAATAGTCCATTATCTTTCTCTGTAAAGACAGGGGGTGGTTACTGTTGTATACAGCTATTTATTTATTTATTTATTTATTTTTATTTTTTTTTTTTTTCAAATAAGCATAAAACACCTTTCATGCTTTTTTGTTGGCTTTGGGACACCCTACTGCCACTGCTGAAAAGAACCAGACTGTAGTCAAGTGTAGGACACAAATAAAGACGCTACCTGAAGGCTGATGATATGTTCTGACACTTTTGCCATTTTGGCCAATTGTTCAGTGATAGCCATCAGAGTACCATCTTACCATTCATTAAAATTTCATTTTTGATAGCAGTCTTTGCTTTTGACAAGGGCATTCTTTCAACTAATTCATGCAAAACACAGATTCTTGTGACAGTTCATGACAGTTACCGTACAAAAGGTTCAGTTGCTGGCATAAAATTGCTGCTTTTTGATTTGAATCAAAGTCCAGATGCCATATGGTAGTAAAATAAAGCCTCTGATAATCAACTGAAACTGATGTTGACTCCATATCAGCACATTTTTCTATGTAGCCTATTAAAAACCAACACAGAATGCCAATGAATTATGAATTATTAGAATAGCTTAAAAAAATGTGCTTGCACATCAATAATTTGTGAACAGTCTGTGTTAATGTAGTTTGCAATGCATATTGCACATACAAATGGTGCTATGATGCTTTGCATTTTGTGTGTGCGCAATCAGAGCCATGTTTCAGAAAATGTGTGAGAATAATCAGGAGGAGAAAAAAAGTAAAACATTGTTTAAAAAAACACATCACATCTTGGATCTAAACAAGTTATAACTCAGGTGTAAATAAGTACAAAGAAAATGAAGTTGACATGTTTCATGAACTTAGGCCCTCAGCTTTGTAGCAATGTTTACGGCAATGAAGGAGAAATCGATCATAATTCTCTCTTGCAAACACAGGCTTTGGAAATAATAGAATGACAAGGGGGTGGAGAGGCTGTTCAGAATGCAGACACTCTGGCTGGATGGCAGACGCCCAGGCACGCATTGCCTCATGGGAGTGGGCGCACACAGGGCACATTGGGCTACATACGGCTGTGTTATGAGAGCGACGGAGGAGGTCTGCCCTGATGGAGGAGCCGGCCACACTGACCAATTGCTTGTATTGATCGGGGGCCGGATTAAAAAACTGTCACCAGGAATGAACTTTGGAGAAAATGGTTCCTGGGGAGGAGAGAATGCCACCATGGGGGCCCACTGAAGGGACTGCCTATTTGCCCACTGCCTCTGGTGTCGGTGAGGGGAGGGGAGGGCAGGACTGTCGCAACAGGACAGGCAAACCAAGCAATTGCCTGGGGCCCCAAGCTGAAAGGGGCCCCAAAGATCTACTATATAATTATTTCAGTAGTTTAAAATGGTGGTGTTTTTCAATAAAATATGACTTTGTCTACAGTTAGACGACTGTAAGTTCAACACAAATAATTAATGAAAGATCCTTGAGGATTGTAATAATTTGGTTCATGTAGGTTTTTATGGGAGGTGAAGGGCCCCCACGTCCTGTTTGCTTGGGGACCCCTAAGTACCTTGAAACGGCCCTGGGGGAGGGAGAGACGTCTGGGGTGTTTGGGTTGTTGAAAGAGGAGACTGAGTACCGTATGAGGCCAGGTGGAGAGAGGGAGAGAATTAGAGTGACCTGGCTGGGAGACTTTCAGGACGTTAGTGCACCAGACTGTCATTGTGACACAGCTTCCCAATTTACCAGATTCTCTTTCTCCCATCACCTTTTTCTCTCGGAGTAAATAGCAGTGCTACTAGATAGCAAAACAGCAACAACTACTATGTGTGTGTAAACGTGTGTGCAATTGATGCTATCACATCAAGCCCTGTGCCTCATAAGTCTTGGTGTTAAAGTGTCATCAAGTGTCAAAGATATTTACACACACACACCATAGAATGTTAATTTGACACCTGGAGCACATACCAACTTCGTGCTTCGCTAGCTATTCGGTTATCTTATGGCCAACTCTCATAAGCCTCACAAAGTTGTCACAAAATTCTAGCAGTAGAAAGGATCGCAACAAAAAACAGCAGCAAAGGAAACTCAGTCAGCATTAGCTGGCAGTTCACAAAATTCAAAATTTTCTCATTCTTTTACCATACTGGCAGTTGGTGAACAGGGCTATGGATTGATTTACCCCTGACTGACCCCTTTTTATTTTTTTCTATTGACTATTTTCAACAAGGATAGAGAGCACAGTCGTGGTTGTGTGGGTAGGAAAGGACATACAATTATCCGAACTCTAAGAGAAATCACCTTGAAGTACTTTATCCTATTCATTCATACAAGACTGCTTTAAAGGTGGTGCTTTTAAAGTCCTTCTTCTGCACCAACAGCCCTGTGTCCGTGGAAACAAAACTCTTTATGATGTCATAGCGTGAAATGGCCGTTGACCCTGGTGCTTAAAGGATTCATGCAGGAGGGAAATGTTTTTTTTTTTTTTAGAGAACTCTTAACAAATGGTTAACAAGCCTTAGAATTAAACAGGGTTCAGATGAGGTGGAAAACTGAATGAAGAGGGGAAATTCACATCTTTTAAGCAATATAAAGCTGTTGTCCTTGTGGTGTCTGAATTTCTGGGGAGGCTCTAACCATACTTACCTGCGGTCCTTAAACGTGGCAAGGGCACTGTCTAGACACTGTGAGCATTTCTTTCAGCTATTGTCCAGTCCACTTTCAACTGGTATCCAGCCCAGACAAGAGAGCAGTTATGGAAGCATAGACATAAAAAAAACACATAGAAGCTTGGCAAGCGAGCAGTGGGAGCTTCATCATCTGTAGCTGTCTACAAAGCATTTAAAGGCCAGAGAGAGATTGGCAACAAAACTGCTCAGATGGAAGTAAGTGAGACATGTAAACACATCTTGAATTGCAGCATTTGAGATTATAATCATTTTCGTCAGAGCCTGAAATACAGATGTTTTCACTTCTTTCATTAAATCTATTTCCTTGAGTGTTAGCTTAATTGGACCCATGTTTCTACACATGAATGTAGGTTACGCTCATTTTCCATTCATTAAGAGTGAAATTTTCTATGCAATTACTGTTTAGTGTTTTCTGTGCAATTTCATTAATAATTTTGAGACAAAGTCAATGGATGCTACAGGGAATTGAATCATAAGATATATTGTAAGTATATAATTTCTGGGTCCAAGCTCGAGAGGAAAAGAGTCTTTTCTCTGGGTTATCATTTAAATTAAGCCCACTTACAGCACTGGATCACCACTTTTATATCAGCTTTCTTTCTCCACGCCACAATTTACACAGAAGCCTTATCTACAGTCTGTCCTTCCGAGGAAATGGGTTTGTTGAGTGCAACATAACGTTGTTTTGCAAAGGTAAAGCCCAAAAACAAATAAAAAGAAAACAAATAAATAACAAACAAACAAACAAACAAAAAACCTCAAACAGATCACAACCATACATCTCTGACCTGCGTTAGCCTTTTTTATCGTCATTAAATGTCAGACATAATAATAATAATTCAGACCAACTGAGGTTTTGTATACGAGCGCTGCACTTTTGCTCTATTGGATGCAGTTGTTAAGGCAGGGTAAAAAAAAAACAGTAAAAACATAAAGTACAAAAACACTGCCTGGGGTTGAGCTGGGGTGAAGCACACTTGTGTGGGGAAAAATGGCAACAAAAGTAGCTTGAAGGACAATATACTGTAGAGATTGTGTGAGATCCACTGTCTTACTTCTATTGTTACTCCAACACCCAATAGTTCTAACTTTGTTTTAAAATGACATGTACTGACTGTGTATGTCATCAATTACGTTGTAAGGAGAAACATAAGGAGAAATACCTGAATTATACTGTGGCTAGTTTGAATCATTAGCATCAATCGTTTTTTCCCCTCAGGAGCTTGTCATGTAGTGTGATTGATGTGCTATGACGTTTGTAGGGATTAAACTCTCGCCATCTAATCTAAATCTTATGAAGCAGATCTTTAAAAACACATGAATTTCGATTCTCAAGTCCGGATATAAATTGCGGTTGTGCCAGTTATGTTTTCCGAATAGTTTGATCCAAAGAACTGTAGCAATTTCTTAACCTCTTGCTAGATTTATACGACAGTAAACTGTTTACACTGACCTTAGAGCCAAAACTGCCATTACTCTTTCTGTCTATAATTATCTTTCACGATTGGCTGAAACTCTGTTGTTTTTGACAGAGACACTGCACGCTTTCACCGGGATCATTTTGTTCTCTGATTACATCAATCCATCCGTGCACAGCTATTTTATTCCCGTACTGATCCAAAAAGTCAGAGTGAGCACTAAATGAGCCGACAGCTTTTATTGGCAGTGATCGAAATGAATTGAGCAATGTAAGAACTCACAGAGTCATCCTTTCAGTGGATGCAATATCACATCACAAACAAGAAAAAAAAAAAAAGTGCATCCTCGTCAGGCTCTGTATGGTGCCTCAATGACAGCCCCCTAGACGTCACGTCAAGTCAATCCACCGTCAACCACCACACCACTTACACAAATCCCCACAATTGGCAAAATTGGCAACTGACAGAAAGCAGAGTGAACCAAGAACTGTTCTGCTTGGTCAAAGTCCTTTGGATGCACACATCTTTATAGGAGAGAGAGAGAGAGAGAGAGAGAGAGAGAGAGAGAGAGAGAGAACGAGAGAACGAGAGAGAGAGAGTGAGAGAGAGATAGAGAAAGAGAGAGAAAGAGAGGGAACAGAGCTGACATTAGCTTTCTGAGAGGTAAAGTCAATGGTCCAAAAACACAAAGCCGATCCGGGTGCCTGGAACAAGGATGCCATGTGGTATTCCCAGTTCCCCTGGATGGGATGTTACTTGGAATGATCAGAGTGCTGGCATGTCTCCACCTTTCTCAAATGAGTTTGGAGAGGCATTTTGTTTACCCTCTACTCAAAGACCTCACCATTTGTTATTGATCCAAAATAACCCTCTTCGGCTCCACCTCCTCCTCCTCCTCCTCCTCAGTCAAGCTGAACTGAATGATATTAAATCTCCTTTTTCTCAAGGGTCTTTTTCCAAGCAGTTTAAGAGATGCATGAGAAGCCTTAGGCGGAGAGCATCAGCTCAGCCTCACCATCCTGCATTGATTTTTTTGGACCTCTGTCTGCCTGGCTCGGCCAGTTCCACAGGCTTTAATAGAAACCTATTCCAATTCACAGCTTCCAAAGGCAGTTCCTTTGGACCCCACTGATGGATTGGCATGACTCCGAAAACAGGGAATATTCACATACATTAAACGTTTTGTCATGGTGACATGACAGCATTGTACTGTACATATATATACATACACTTTGTTGTGAATGAATGGCCACCTCATTCACCTGCGTTCACACCTCCATTTATCTGTATACTGTATATAACCATTAATATAAAGTGCCCTTTTGCCACCACGTCAATGTCCAAAAGTTTTTAAAATGAGGTTCATGATCATTTTGATCCTACAGGAACAAAAATATAACACAATGACTTTGCCCCCTTGGCCAGCCCTCTATAGAAGGTCCTTTCAGATGTTATTTTTTTCAGTTTGTTTGTTTTGTTTTGTTTTGTTTTTGTTTTGTTTGTCTGTTTTACAGATCCCAGCCTGGAGATGCAGCAGGCGTCCATGACATCCTTCATTGATCATAGCAGAAGAGGAGCAGGAGGAGGAGGAGGAGGAGGGTCCAGGTTAGGAGGGGCAGGGGGACGCTGGGGGGCCGAGGGGCAGCAGAGTTGGGCTGGGTGCTGAAGGGACCCGTGGTGTCTCCCCAAAGCCTGTCATTCAGCGTGGCCTGGGAACAGAAAGAATATAGAAATAAATATATCAATAAACACACACACACACACACACACACACACACACACACACACACACACACACACACACACACACGCACACACACACAGGCATACACACACAGTCACATCTATGCCACGTTCTTCAGGGCCTGCATCCGCTTCCTTGTGTCTTCTGTGACACACACACACACACACACGCACACATACAGACACACACACACACACACACACACACACACACACACACACACTCACAAAGAAGTGCAAAGTAGTCGGGACTGTTCAAGGACAGATATATAATGATGTAGAATGAAGGCTAGGCTAGGCTGTTGTTGCATGCTTGAGACATATGAAATGAATCATATATGAATCATGTACCAATCATGATACACAGAGCTTAAGAGTAGAGGTAGCTTTCATGCTTCAGACACAAGGCTATCAGGGTCAAGAGCACCATAAGTTCTACCTGTCATTAAGTTGCTTTTTTATTAGATTGAATATTCCTACACTGTTAAGTCCAGACTCAACAATATCAAACACGCACGCGCGCACACACACACACACACACACACACACACACACACACACACACACACACACACACACACACACACACAATCACACAATCACACTACCTGTGTGGGTATCAGCGGACTCATTAAATTCTCTTCGGTCTCCATGGAAACTAACGCTGGAGTGGTGCCATAGTCTGGCCAGCTGGTGACGTGACTTGGCTGAGCTGTTCGGCCAGGGGTCGGTGTCAGGTCCACGCCGTTCTCAAAAGTGAGAAGAGCATTACCTGTTTGGGAAACAGGCAGAAAAACATATTGGACTAGGGCAAGGTGTTTCTGTGTGAAGGTGTTTTTGACTCCCACGTGTTATTAGGTACAGGCTCTGCTGTTCCAGAGCTGTCCCTGTTTGCCACAGTCAAAGCGACACTGGGGTGTCATAACCAAGACATTGCAAACAGGCGTCCATTAGAATCAATTGATGCTTAAAGTCATCTGGCTTCTTTCCTTTTTTTTTGGTAATTCTCTTACACACTTGTCCCCACCCCATCTCTCTGTCATTTCTACATTTCCCTCTTTCTCTGCCATCTCTCTCTTCTTTCCTCTTCTCTGTCATTCTCTCTTTCCTCTCTCTCTCTCTCCCTCCCTCTCTCTCTCTCTCTCTCTCTCTCTGTTCCTCAGACGCCTCGCTCGTTAGAAACCTCAACAAGCGACTTCTGAGGTGGAATGGAGAGGCAGTCGTGGTGGCACCAACTCAGTATTCCTCTCAGCGTCCCCCCCACTTACCCGCCCCCCCCCCACCTCAACCCCCCCGTCCCCCCCAACCCCCTGAGCCTGCACCTGCCTCTCCATGCGCTCTCATTAACCCGCTGACAAGTCGCCGCAGCCAAACGCACGCCACAGACTCACTCAGTCCCTGCTTTGTTATAGAGCGCCCACATGAGTTGGCTGCCCAAGGTCTCGGACACCGTCTCTCTCTCTCTCTCTCTCTCTCTCTCTCTCTCTCTCTCTCTCTCTCTCCCTCTCTCTCTTAGCAGGAAAAGGAGACAGAGACAGACGGACAGACAGAAAGGTGGAGAGAGAGAGAGAGAGATAGATGGAGGGAGGGAGGGAAGAGAGAGGGGGGGGTTGCCTGTTCAAACATGTCGGAGTAAAACAGTGTGACAAAAGTCAATAATAAGGATGATTCATTATTCATCACATAGAAAGGCCGTCCAGAAGATTGGAGCTCCGGTGGAGAGCCATAAATCTGAGGCAGCGGAGAGGTTTTGAATTGCCGAGCTGACACCCCTCCACCTTTCCACGTACACACACACACACACACACTTCTACCTACCCACAACCCACCCGTCGTCACACTCATCCCCCTTTCTAGCGACGCACGCACGCAGACACAGAGCTGTAGTTGAACGCAAGGTCTAGGTGAACCTGAAGCACACTCCATCTGCCATCTGTTGGCGATCGTGACAGACAATTTCTTCACAAATGTCTTGGCACTTCAGTTCGCTACTCTTCTCGGCATTGGAGGCAGCAGAGGAAGGCGACGTTAAAAAAAGACACTGTATTTGTGCCTCTCACTAAATAGGTTGCAATAAGCTGGGAGTGAAGTGTGAAGCTATGCTGAGTCCATTACTCTACTAAGTGGCTAATTCTTTTAATACACACATGTACTGTACATGCAAACCGATCCATTACTGTGCAGGGGAACATTGGGTAAACATTGAAAGCTGATTTTCAAAAGGTAGAGAGAGACAAAAGTAGAGAGAGAATGAGAGAGATAGAGAGACGAACAGTACTGTATTTATGAACTATATCCATTCATCACTGCAAACAAATGTGAGACTTCAGTTTACATTGAAGTCAAAACTGGGAGACGAACACAGGACCCAGATTCTGTTGTTACTATCCGATTCGGACCTGAGGTTCTGGGCTGGCAGCGTGTAAGCTCACTTCTAAAACCCCAGCCTCCCCTAAAGCGCTAGTTATATCCCACTAGCTGCAGAATCTACCGCCTGTGCCCTCAGACTCGCATAAGTAGTGAAATGAATGCAGTCCTTAATCCCAGCCTCCCAGTACAGCGGCTAGGCTCGTCCCGGCTATCTCATTTCCGTCAATGCAAATGCGAGAGTTAAACAAAAAAAGCCCTTCACTTTCCCCCTAAGAGCTTAAAGGAAAAGTAAATAAGTACTTTCCAGCCAAGCAGCTCATTAAACAAATACCAAGTTATGGCCACTGCTCTTGAGGTGTAATGTAAGCAGAATCCGTACCAAGGTTATTCCGACACCATTACAAAAGCAATCTTTTGGCTGGCGAGAGCCCACTGTAACGAGTGGATGAAGCATATTTTTCACATGGTAGCGTTTCTCACTGCCTGAGCGGAAATTCTCAATCAGTGACACTGGCTGAACCACAGCCCAGTTGTTCCCAACAGACACAATAGAAATAATAATAATAATAATAATAATAATAATAATAATAATAATAAATATATGTAAATAATACAACAATATGTAGATTTTCTATTTATATGTGCAGCCAGAGCTACATGCACACCACTTTGAAACAAACATAAAAGAGTAAAGACAGGAGTTAATAGACTGTCAAATATGATATGAGAACTATTGGCATTTCATTTTTCTTCTTTTATGTTGTTGACATTTGTTTGGTTTAGATGTTATGGTTTCTTTTCCATGTAATTGTCTTGCAACACACATAAAATGACTGATAAATACATACAAATGTCAGAATGTACTGTATGTTAATTTTTTTATGTATGTTTAAATGTAGCCTACACAAAAACACAACAGTGTAAAGACATAAAAATACACACAAATCTGTTATGATCACAGGGAAACAATAATGAACCAGTCTTTTGTCATACTTAATGACCTGTCTTGTTACAGTTCCAACATACAAACTCAAAATCAGAGTGGCTGGATACATGCAGTCTTTAAAAAAGACATATATTCTTCAAGTAAGCCTTTATCCTTTGAGTCATTCCATATATCTAAAAATCACGTCTTTTAAGTAATTACTGTTTCCTGTTAGAATTCTTTACCAAAGAAATGGTAAAAGATAGAGGTTTCATTTTCACAAGTTTATGCCATGGCATTATAATCAGGATCACAAGAATCATCGCTTACATAATAAAAAATAGAAGCTCGGAGGGAAGACTTAAAAGAAGTCTATGAAATTGGATGGAGGCAGACAGGGGAGCTCTCAAGCCAAACAGCAAGAGTTAGATTGAAATTGTTGTGGTGGTTGTTGTGGACTAAAGTAACTCCAGCTATTGTAACTCCTGCTATTGTACATAGGTACAATGAAAACATTCCTGATACCTACATAAAAGGAAACAAACTCACAGGCAATCGTTATCTCTGCTTGAGGAGTGTAAACATCAACACTCTGGAATGGGTTAAAGTCCAACTCCAAAACACCTTAAATCTATAGTCACTTCCATCTCTCAATAGTTTCAAAACTACAGTATCTTTAAGATCAACCTTTACAGAACAGTGCTACTGTTTCTAAATTTGGAGCCTTTCAGAATATGTTCATGTCTAAATAGTATTTTCTTAATGTGTATGTCGATAATTGTATGTGTCATACTATGATAAAATTTTATGTTCCATTGTTTCCTTGTTTGACCATGTATTTCTTATGTCAATGTATTTGTAACTGTTAGCTGCCATTCTTGGCCAGGGAGGATACTCCCTGGGAGAGGAGTTATATGACTCAATGGGACCTTTCATGGTTGAATAAAAGTTAGATAAAATAAAAAATAAATAAAAAAGGACATGCTCAATAAAATCATAAATATCAACTTAAAGTTATCTGCAAAAACATATTCTACATTTATATCCTCTTGAATCTCTGTTGAGAAGAAGAGAATCAATTTCATTGATGCATGCTGCTACAAGCAAGATGTTTAATTGCTTTATTTTGGAGGAAAACAGAAGCACCAAGTGTAAAAGACTGGCTGAACAAAATGCCAATGAATGTGGCCATGGAAAAAATAACCTGGTGAAACGTGAACGATAATGCAGGAGATCTGTGAAAATTGAGCATATTCTAATCTTTCTTTGAAGGAATTAATAGACTTTCAAATATGATGAGTGAAAACTTATGCCATTTCATGAGAAACTATTCTTTTTTCTTCTTTTATGTTGTTGACATTTGTTTGGTTTTAATGTTATGTTCTCTTTTCCATGTAATTGTCTTGCAACACACATAAAATTACTCTGATAAAACATTACAACTGTCAGAATGTATGTTAATTATGTATGTTTAAATGTAATAAAAACATCCTGGAGCTATCAAAGCTTTAAAAAAAAAACATTATTGCCTGTAAAGTGATATTTCTTTCTTTTTTTGTAAAGATATTTTTAGGGCTTTTGCCTTTAGGACAGTGAAGAGAGTGACAGGAAACGAGTGGCAGAGAGAGAGAGAGAGATAGGATGGGATGGGATCGGTAAGCGACCGTGGTCCGGACTCGATTCCGGGTCCCCGGACCTATGGCACGACACCGCAGGCCCGCTGAGCAACGGCACCCACTAAAGTGACATTTTCACCTGAGCCAGGCCTCAGCACTATACTGCTAATGAGAGCAAACAGATCATGCATTCATGCACAAAAATTTAAAACTACTTTTATCTATTTGGGATCTTCCCAATTTGTGGGCTTCAGTAGTGCATTATTTGAAAGAAAGTGGATTTAGGCATGTTTTAAATGTTATTACCCATTTTTTTTAAATCAGAAAAAGGGATAAATTCAATGCATTTCAATGATAGAATGTTCAGTTTACTACCATGGAATGGTTGTAGTGTAGAATCTCGGAATGTTATAATCCCACAGTGCTAATGAGACTAAACAGTGCATGCATGCATTGCTTACTCACTCAGGCAGACGTTGTCGGTGAAAAAGCTCAGGAAGTTCACACACTCCTCCTTTTGGTTGCTGCTGGACACGCAGCTGCACCACGGGGCCACGTTGGATGTAGAGTTGTCCACGTAGTTGGGGGTCACCGGGCTCCCTGTCAAAGTAGAGGTGCCAAGGTGTGAAGACAAAGATATTGCACCTTTCTGTACAGAACATGCAGTCAATCATGCCCAACAGCTCATGTTCTGAAATAGAAATTTATGAAGCCTTCATAGCTCCCAGCAGACACAATAATGGAGGAGTGTATGGTTGTGGATAGGGGGAATAAACAGAACTTAATGAAAAGACGGA
>JAODXP020000030.1:27534614-27549614 GCA_027497455.2 Sardinella longiceps | reverse complement strand
CGCTACTGACCTTGCATTGTTTTTGTGAATAAATGAAATAAATGATCCACATTTGTTTAGCATAATCAATGTTCCCACAAGCTTCCTACCCACTCAAAGCAGGCATTAATTTCACTTTTGTTTTGACGGCCTTCGCTGCTCCTCGGCCACTGTCTGCCTCAGGAGAGAAGAAAAGGCGCTGAGGTTAAGGCTACGCGCGGGAGAACAGGATGGCTGGAGGAGGACGTGTTGCGACTGACCTGCAGACGTAATCGGAGTTGCAGGACCTCATCTGTGCCAAGCAGCTGGGCATTTCCTCGGCCTCGTAGGAGCAGCTGGGCACGATGGTCTGGCGGCGACGCTCAGCACACGCCTTGTCGCTGCACGGGCAGAAGAGCAGGCGGTGCGTGTACTCGGCGGGCACGCGGTCGAAGAAGCGGCGAAGCGCCTTGTGGCACTTGGGCTTGTTGTTGCAGAGCCCCGAGCGCGAGGAGTGCTTGATGCACGCCGACACGTATTCCGTGCGCAGGCGCTGGCACAGGTCGTCCACGTTGCACGCCTTGGCCGCGTCGAGACAGCGGTTCACTGCCACCATACCAACCTCAGAATCTGTTATGGGTCAAACAGAGGAGTAATGAGATGGCCTTTAATTAAGTAGAACACAAACAAACTCAATTCCAAAAAAGTTGTGATGTTTGGTAAAATGCCAATAAAAACGGAATACCTATTTTCAAAACATCCCAGCGATAACAAAACAGCTTTCATAAGAATGCTCGTATGCCCTGTTGATGTGGGCTCCAAGCAGTGTCAACATTAGAGTATGTTTCTTTTGTGCCCCATTAGTACAGGCTCTGTGCAAAGCCAACAGTCTGAATGCCCAACCACAAGTGATTATGCCTTGTAAATACATACAGAATACAGCAAACGCTTATTAGCACAATAAGAAAACATAAATAATCAAATTATACCCATGTTTCTGTTTAATCATTCAAAGGATTCAATTTAGCTCTAGTTCATTATGAGCAGTCAAGCAATAGTGTTTTTAAATTACTTTAAGATTAAATAGCCTTTAGAAGCTAAATTATAACTTAATTTCTCCTCGCTGGCATCACAAATTAATTTATAGAAGCTTCAGTGTCACCACCGGTTAGTGTATGCAAATTGATAAATGGACACTTACAAAGTGTAACAGATCTATTCATCTTATTCAACTTAGTGACCTTAGATGATTAATGACTGATTAATTGATAAACTTTTCTTATCAGCATCAGATATTTAAATGGGGCAGTACATAGCACTTTATTCCAGTCATGGAAGGTTACTGAGTAATTTCACTAAACTGCACTTATGTATGTAGCCACCAATTTAGATTTACAGTAGTGTCTCCTTGAGTATTATTTGTATCGCAAGTATCTACTATAAACCTACTTATACTATAAGCAGAGACAAGCATACTACTACCCACTCCACTTCATGCATCTGACAGCTTTAGTTAATGTTTACTTTAAACTGAAGATAATAACAACTGGCAAACATAGCACTTTAACTCTAACTCTTTAATCTAAAAAAAATAATAACTCATATTAAAAAAGGATTAATCCTCAGATGAATCCTGTTGATTTGGTTCCACTTCAATTTCAGCTAGAAAATGGCAGTATTAAACCTGAACCAGCTCTTTTTCAATGCCTTTACAAAAATAATTTTATTATAATTATTTTAGAAAAATAATATTATACCATGGACATCAGATGATCTTATATATCTGTGGATATTCTCATTAGAAATAGTGACTTATGCTCCTCAACACAGCCTTATCAGTTGAAGTGTTGTTGACATGATAATATATTTTTAAAGATACTGTATGCTAGCCTTGCACGTGGTGGGCATCACAAATCGACAATGTAATTAATCGCTTAATATTTGGAGAACAAAAGTATAACAGTTAAAAAGTTATAATAATACAATAATATCATCGGACTATTTTCAGTGTTTTAGGGAAACAAGAAAAACATGTGACCATGGTGTGATGGCCAGTGTTGGGACAGGCTTACTCACTTCACCCCACCCACAGACACACACACACACACACACACACACACACACACACACACACACACACACACACACACACACACACACATACACACACACACACACACACACACACACACACACACACACACACACACACATACACACACACACACACACAGAGACAGAGAGAGACATAGACACACACACCAAGTGCAGTTTGAGGGTGAAGCCCTGCGCCCTCGTAAGACAGTTTGCTCCCTGTAGATGGCAATTTTTTTCGATATTGATAAGGCTGGTACCCTGACAGCTTCTGCTGAGGCTGTTATCTGTAGTCAAATGAATGTGTGTGAATGGCAGATAGTGTTTTTGGTGTTTTTCCAAATGTTGTGATTGGCCAATGAGATAGAAACAAAGATAGGGTGATGCAGAAGTGATATGCAAATATATCAATTTGGCCAAAAAGTGACTTAGGCAAATATCCTATTAGGCAGACGATATCTCTTTTACTTAAGTAGAACTCTCCATTGACTTGTGATGGTATATGTGCACTTTGTGACCTGAATACTTTTTTGACCCCTGTTTCTGATTAGCCTGACATAGCCCGCCCATAATACGAATGTTCATACGTATCATGGTCTGGGCACGGTCTTCTGGGGCGTGTTTACATCGGTAGAGAGTCTACCGGCCAATAAGCGAAGCTGATTAGACGAGCTGTCCAATCGTTTGAAACCAGAAGTGAATGCCCTCCCCCCCGCAGTATAATCGCGTCAGGTTAAAGAACCTCCAGACCATGAATACGGATGAACAGCAGTATTATAGTCGGGCTATGTCAGGCTAGTTTCTGATGACTCAGACCTGCAGTAGTTGTTTACAATAACCAAATTGAAATTGTTACTGTAAATAAAGCAACATAGACCAAACCAGCCATGGAATTATTCAGGCATCTTCTGTTTGAATGTCAAAAGAAGCAGGCAATGCTGAAATACATGCCTCCTAATCACAAATCATTGATTAAAGCTATCAAAGCCGGTGCACACTCAAGAGCAGGAGGAAATGAAAATAACCATTACAGTACATCTCTCCGCTCCTCGCTACGTTTGTTTTCTGAGAGCGCTGAGGATATTTGTGTGGGGTCTCTCTCTCTCTCTCTCCCTCTCTCTCTCTCTCTCTCTCTCTCTTTATCTATCTATCTATCTCTCTCTCTCTCTCTCTCTCTCTCTCTCTCTCTCTTTATCTATCTATCTATCTTTCTCTCTCTCTCTCTCTCTCTCTCTTTATCTATCTATCTTTCTTTCTATCTCTCTGTGGCCACAGCTGGCAGATGTAAACATGGAAATCACGCAGGGGTAAATAAAAATCTGAGAATAATTTGGACCAACAACAATTTGAGGAGGAAATTGCAAAACAAGCTACTAAACAGACCCTGCAAAGGGACCTGGTCGTTCCACTCTCTCCAGACCTTGGAGGAGGCTGTTAAATTTAGCCCCCCGAAATTAAATGCAGAGTCTGATGCCCAGAAACAAACACATCCTTTTAAATGAGCTTAATTGTGCTCAGACGTGTGCCGATACTTTCATTTGCCAGTGTGTGCCTCCGGGATAAATAGTGGAATCTTTTCCGCCTTGGGGCTAGCCCCGAGTCAGCACGAGAGAATTGAACACTGACCAAAAATACAGTCCCTCTGTAAAAAAAAGAATTATAAAGAAAAAAAGTTAAGTCCTCATAGTTTTTTGGTGAAGTGTGGGCATACATACCTGCAGAGATGGACGCCAGCCGCACATAGTCATAACCCTTCTGCACTGCCTCATAGGGGTAGTTCTCAACCAGGTTCAGCCCTGTGAGGACACAAGTTAAGGTTGCCACAGTTAAGGTTGCAGCTGAATGCCAGTGTAACAGCTGTCATTAAAAGATAAAGCAGGCAGGAAACACCTCAAGCTATAGCCAGGGCCGCTGTTTAATTTACGGTCCAACAAAACCATGACAATCATGGACTGAAAATGAAATGTTTCCCCCCCCCACGTTGGCCAGCTGAGAGGTTCTCTGGGTTAAGTTTCCCTAGACCTGAGACATCAACATGCATTGAGGTGCATCTATACAGGTTTCTTAAAATGAGGAAGCCTTAGGACCAGCTCACACACAGACTCAAAATCATGTTAAATGCTTTGAAAGCGTGCACTCAAAACTCAGATGAATAAATCCAATGTAAAACCCTTAGCCTGGTGTTACCCCACTGCAAGGTTCTTGCCCTTTAATGAAAAAATGGAAAAATCTAAACTTTATAAACATTTACCAAAACTCTATCTCAGTTGGGGGTCTCTTTGTCTTCTTTTAAAATACGCTAGAAAACTTGTACACAGACAAGCCAGACTACAACCTATAACGTATAGTCTGGGCATGATGGATAGAAAATGCCTCTGCACGCTATATGAAGGGCCTTTTCTACGGCTCTGGTTTCGACCCATCCAAACAAACTAGCTGAGATTTCTAGATTTCTAGGCCACAAAACTACGTTTAGAATTATAAGCTATAAAACTTCCAAACTTTTTCAAAACTTTAAAGCAAATTGTCTTTCTTTTCTGTTTATCCGTACAGCACTTAATATCAAATAATCCCAGACTATTCTGACCAAAATAACCATCCACATAATTACATCCATTATATGCTTTGAAAGCATGCACTCAAAATTTCCAAACTTTTTCAACACTTTCAAGCTTTCATAATAATTCCGGACTTCATTACAATAATAATTCTTGGCCCGGCTGTTTACATCCATTATATGCTTATATGAAAGCATGCACTCAAAACTTCCAAACTTTTTCAAGACTTTCAAGCTTTTTTTTTCAACTCTGTCAGTACAGTAAAACAGGACTTCGTAATAATTCCGGACTTCATAATAATAATAATTCTCGGCCCGGCTGTTTAAACCAAAACACGGAGCGTCTCGGTGACTCACCATGAATGCCTGATTGATGCAGGCTCCAGTAGATGCTCAGACAGTTCTTCTCCTTCTTCATGCCTCGTCGACACTGGCAGCCGTGGAGAGGGCTGGAGAGGAGCGCGGACACGGCGTTGGCACACTGGCTGCGGGCACCGGGGCCCAGCTTCATGCTGCCGTTGCCCGCTACACACTGGCGCAGAGTCCGCAGACGTGGGCTACATGTCTCGTCACTGGAGCAGGAGTCCCCCGCCAGCAGACAGTCTCTCCCAGCAGACAGGCCCTCCGGAAGCACTGTAGTGGGGAAGAGAAGAGAAGAGAAGAGGGTGGAAGCTGATGAGGGCTATTTCAAATGAAAGAAAAAGGTTATAGGTGAAAGTCTTTGGAGATTATAATTTGGTCTAATGTTGCACCACTCTTATGCATAAACATCATGTGCAACCACCTACAACACACATGGGCAAAATGCGGCCCTCGGGATGCCCTTAACATTTAAAGGAATAAAAAAAAAACCTCAAGATGAGTGCAGTAAAGAAGAGATAAGTTGACACTAAGAGTTGAGTATTCCACAAAAAATGGACACCAAAATATTTTTGCTACAATCGTGTCTCAAAGGTGATCTGTTTGAAATGTCAGGGAAGCATACGTCTTCAAAGACTACAATATTAGCAAACTGTATGGTAGAGGCAGCTATTATTATGCTATAATCTACAATAATTGCGTCAAACTAATCTGTACCATTAACCGTCTAATGTTTAATTTCAATCATCTAATGTGTGGCCCTCTGTTTACTTTGCTAAAGTAACTGTGGCCCTCAGACTCAAAATGTTGCCCACTGTCCAGACACTACAACAAAAAGAGACCAAGGAGAATGAATTCCTCAAAACAACAGAATATCCATCCACATCTCTCTGCATGCTCTTATCAGTTAAGATTTATTATCTGATTCATTTAAAACCTCTTGAAGACCGAGGTCATGTGAGAATAATACCTCAAACTACCTAACGTACCTAAATTGCACTTCCCTTGGATTTTCTCTCCATTCTGACACCCCCCCCCCCCCAACACACACACACACACACACACACGTTGCACTTATAATGTATTGCTACCCCCCCCCCCCTCCTCCCATGTCTCACTTAATGCATCGCTACTACATTGACCAGAGTTACTAATACTGTCTTATACAAAGAGTACTTTCACTGCTGTCTGCAAATCACACTGTACCTTGATTATTCCCCACCTGTAAATGGCTTTGGATGAAAGAATCAGCTAAAAGACTGAGTGCAAATTATACAAATTGCAGAGTAGTTGCTTTGAAAAGCCTGTTTGCTCAGCTATGGAATATCTTAGGGCATATTAGTTATTTTTTTCTTTTTTTTTGTTAAAAAAAAAAGAAAAGTTTTTTAATTGAGCTGGACGGAAATGTTTTACAGAAAAAAACATATGCTCTAAAATAAAAAGACATAGCTGGTACAAATTATGTAGCAGCTGCAACCCAGTCAATCAGCCCTAGAATTTAATTGCAACAGACAATGGCTTAAGGGCAGATTCAAACAAGGAAGTGCAAAGTTATTTCAAGCAGCAATAGATTTATGCCAGCAATAGATTTATGTCTTTAATCAGGCATTCCAAACTTCGTTTTTTTTTCTTCTTTTGACTGAGCTCAAATTTGGGGAACCTTTAAAAACACACCCCACAGTATGAAATTACAGCAACACTTCAAAACAAAATGACTTAGCAGAACTCAAGTTCTCTTATATTTTTCTATTTGCTTTGCATTTTTCTTGCTTTCCTTCATGCTTGACAAGAATGGCTCAATAGGCCCAGACATGCATGGAGAGTGAATGTTGCAATCAACATGTCGCTGAAACGCCGGGCACTTTTCAGACATGTGAATATCTCCGTGGAGGTGCCATGCCTCATGCTCTTTGGACGCCAATAGTCAAATGAATCAAGTTGACAGATGACAAAATGACGTCTCTTTTATCTTGCTCAGGTGTTACTGTGCGTGTGTCTGTGTGTGTGTGTGTGTGTGTGTGTGTGTGTGTGTGTGTGTGTGTGTGGGTGTGTGTGTAGTGTGTGTGTGTGTGTGTGTGTGTGTGTGTGTGTGTGTGTGTGTGTGTGTGTGTGTGTGTGGACAGGGGTGTGTGCGTCTGTGTATGTGTGTGTGTGGGGGGGGGGGGCATATAATGTCCTCTGTAAAGGTTGGCTGGCCAACTACACAATGTATTACACTGTCATTATTTTACACTTAAATTCTGTGGAGCATATTGATGAAGGATTCAGATTCCATTTATCAGAAGACAATCTTTTCTCCTTTCTTTTTTTCAATTTCTGCTCAGCTGACACCTCAAAGAGTTGCATTTTGTCAGATTAAAGTGCTCTACAGAAAATGAAAAAAAATAAAACTTTACTCCTGTCAACAAGGAAAAAAAAAAAAAAAAAGCCTACAATACCACTCTGCAATGCCAGCATTCATAACACACATGAGTGTGGAGGCAGGCACTTGTTTGTCAAAGCACAATGTATCTTCTAGTCTCTGGTTTTTCATGTCTGTAATATATGCATATGTGACATGTTCTGAAGCAAGACACTATGGCAGCTTGTATCAAAGATTTGCAACAATAAAGATCTTTCCCAGTTTCAGATGCAATCACTTTAAAAGCCTGCTGTAAGTGGATAGTATTCTCTATAGTATAGTATTCTCCTTCTTGTCAGTGGTGAAACACACACACACACACACACACACACACACACACACACACACACACACACACACACACACACACACAAATCTATACATCCATCCATTTGTGCACTAATCAAAGGTGCAAATAAATGCTTTTCACATACATAGCAGTTATGATGAACTTCTCAAAAGTTACATTGGGGGTAAATCAGAGGTCCATTTATACACTGGACATATAAAGTATCATGTTGTGAATATATAAAGATTATTTTGTTGTATAGATGATCTAGATCATTGTGTTGTGAATCCATATAGGCATAAGAAACCATTTCCAGTCGAAAGGTTTTGTGTCACGAAACCAAAAAGTGTCACATGACATGTCTTTACAAATGTAGGCCTAATGGCCGCCAGATGCATTTGAGGCTACTCTTACAATCATCCAGGGACATCACCTTTTATTGGCTTTTTTAAAATTTCTTTTTCTCCATGGGGAAGTCAACTTTCATTGTGACTTGCTCCATCCTTCTCTTGGAAAGCATAAGGCAAAGATTGCTCTGGGAGCCGTATCGATTACTGGGACACAATCTGCAGGCGCTGAAAGGGTTCTAAATAGCCGACGTGATTGTACAAGTGAACAGTACAATTTTGAAAGTCTATGTTCTTGCTTTAATCCTGAGGATTATTGACCCCGGAGCTCAGCATCTCTCTCTCTCTCTCTCTCTCTCTCTCTACACACACACACACACACACACACAGACACACACTCTTTCTGTCTTCTCAATCTCTCTCTACCTCTCTCTCCCCCCTTTTTCACGCTTTCTCTCCACCTCTCCCTCTTTCTCTCTCTCTCTCTCTCTCTCTCTCTCTCTCTCTCTCTCTCTCTCTCTCTCTCTCTCTCTCTCTCTCTCTCTCACTCTGAGGCCCTCCCATAAGACACACCAGGCTGGCAGGGTATTGACTCGGGAGCAGATCGGCAGCACAGTGGGAAAAGAAGGGAGGAGATCATACAAGGGCAAATACATAAAGCCAGTTGCCTACAGATCAATGATTAGTTTAAGATGAACAAAACGCATTATTCTTACACACTCTACTGTACTGTATGTTCTCTCAATACTCTTGAGTAAAGACTACAGCAATACATAGAGTTGGTTAGTGGAAAATCAAGCAAGCAAAAAAACATTTACTGTAAGTAAACAAGCAAATAAGAGGTTATTGTTGCAAGTATAAACCCATCAGTAATATTAGCAAAGGGAGATGTATTGTGTGTTTTAGCCTGGTCATGAGCCTCTCGGTCTACGCTTTGCTTCGTACGAGGGTCCGGGATTCCGGAGGCAGCT
Source organism: Sardinella longiceps (assembly GCA_027497455.2). Taxonomy (NCBI): domain Eukaryota; kingdom Metazoa; phylum Chordata; class Actinopteri; order Clupeiformes; family Clupeidae; genus Sardinella; species Sardinella longiceps. The sequence continues at coordinate 27,540,637 of JAODXP020000030.1, read as the reverse complement.
ATTGAGAAAGAATGGTGTTTAAATTACGTAAAAAAAGGTCGCACAATCCCTTTACTGATAGCCTATTATATCTGCGTGCTGCATTTCCCACTATTTGTCCAGGATGGGATGCATCCTGACCGAGGGCAATGGCCGGAATCCCAAACGGAGTACTGAAGGGAGTTCCGGAATCAAGCGGAATTGCATAGGAAGGCATTGGCCAGGCTGGCTACAGGTACAGTAGGCTAATACTTGTAATGGGAGAGGAACCTTGTACTGTATGCTCATCTGTCACTAAGGTGAAGTCAGTCCAACATGTCGGATGAGCTTGAAGGTGGAAAATCCCTGATTCTCCGCCCGCTGCATTTGTGTCAGATTTGTGCTGCATTGGCAGAAGCGGGAATAGACACCATACATCACGCATGCAAATGAGAGTTGATTTGACATTTCCAATAAGCCCGTCTCAATGTAGCGGCTGGGTTTAGCCAATTAACCATGTCAGTAATCAATTCCCCCTAAGCCTTGGCTAAGTCTTCACTTATCCTGCCACATAAATCACTCTCAGATTAGCCGATCACTTGCCCAGATGCACTGGCCTAATGATCCAGTTTGGAGGGAATAAGATTAAAAATGAAAGTTAATGAACTCTGCTGGAATGACACAGACAAAACTCCTCCATTGCCTACCTGTGGCACCCCATGCTGTTTGCCTGCAGGGAGGGATTCTGTGATTAAATGTCAAATGATGGCTTAATCATTATTATCTCCGAGCCCAATTCTGTTTTTCCTCTTTGAGGACAAAAAAGAAAGAAATTTAACCTTGAGAATCATCATTAGAGATCATTTTTTTTACCTGCCATGAGTTGAACTTCATCTATAAAATAACAGAGACCTAATACAGACTGTATAGAGATATTTTAGCCACCATTGTGTCACTGTCATTACATGTAAAAAAAAAACTGACCGAAATCCATGTCCTAGTTACATTTTCAGAATAACCATGTCATGTGCTTCTTGTAAGTTTGGTCTTGTAAGTTTGGTGTATGCACCGAGCAAAAACAACAAAAACAAAACAAACAAAACAAAACAAAAAAACTGGAACCCACAAACCCACATGGATCATCTATCATAACAGCAGTGGTGACACCCTGTGCTACAGATGCATTTAGAAGGGAAGCATCATTTGCTGCTGGCTCTAGAGGCTTGTGAAAATGATCTAACTGTGTGACGATGACAAAAGCATCTGATTCAGACTTATTATTCAGCTCTTGTCAGAAAATGTAAGAGGGAGATGAGGCTGACTCACTCCTATCTCCTGACCCATCCTTCTGGCTCCTGTTCTGGCCCTAGTCAGAGACACCCCTGGCCCTGGTACACATCCATGACAAAAAAAAAAAAACAGAAATCAGATCATCCCTCGGCCTGCAGTTTACAAGTACACATCCATGACTAAAAAAATCCCCTTGTGTCCCCCATACTAACTCTTTGAGTGCTACTATCCTGAAAACCTGAATCAATGTGAATAATTCCATAGCCCTGCCAAGTGAATCAATCCATAGTCCTGTTGTACCAGGTCATTGTGTACTGTCTGTAAGAAAAAGAACCAGAAAATTTGATACAGCATGGATCAAATAACAAACAGGCACTGCGAACCTCAACTGAACTGAATTGGGCATTGGGTTGATTTCAACTTCTTCAGATTTCCTCAGGTTAGTAGGCTACATAGTACCAATGACATCATCTGTGCAATGGAACAATTAAATCTGAAATGTGTTACAGTAATCAAGCCTTTCTCAGGGACCTTTCACTCTGATTCGCATTACGGTAACAAACACTGTCACTATAATATTGTTATAGACTGCCAATTTCTTAAAGATTGCAGGCCAGATGGATTAAAATTGTATGAAGGCTTCAGAGCTAATAATATTCAGACCCTCTCGTTATAATGGAGATCCTTGTACAGCTCTGAACCAAATAAAATAACATCAGGGGGGAAAAACAAAACAAAACACTTACAATCCTCCAGAAAAATATAATTTCTATGATTCAAGCATTTCAAACAACATTCATCTTGAAATATAAAAAGACCTCACTCTGCTTTCAAATGCAATAGATGTCAAAGTCTTAGTCAAAAATAACAAGAGCAGAAGAACTGTGAGAGTGCAGGTACTTCTAGCCATGAATGCACAGCAACACATTAACATCAAAGGCAGAACTCACACCCCAAAAAGACAAAGCAAAAAAACTTTTAACTACTTTAACTTTGTGCTGAAATTTGCTTCTCCAATCTCTCTGAAAGACATCAAACATATTCAAGTAAACGTCAGATATTGCCAAAAGCAAAGGTGGTTTTGCTATAGCAAAATGTTTTGATGAAGAATCAATTCACTGAGTTGAGTTTCAAGTGAATTATACACCTGTATAATGAATGCTGGTCAAAATTATCCCTAAGCCCTCAAAGCTTCTCTCTCATTTAAGGATTTTTTTTATTCATTGTTCACAATCACTTCAGCAGGAGTTCCTTACCTTACAAAGAGCATAATTTTGTAGAAATTAACACTTTGCTACAGACCCACAGGACAGAAATTCTGCCTATTCATCCATCACAGTCAGTGGGCCTAATTTCAATTGCTGCAAGTAAGAGATTTCATAGTGGTAACTTGAGCCAAAAATCAGCTAATAGGATGTTTCTTTGTAAGTAAGGCACAATGGCCTAAAGTAATACGTTGATCAACAACATGATTGCAAGTGCTAGCCTACACCACCAGCACCCCACGCTTCAGAGATGAAAAGTGTAGAAGCGGCCAGGACTGAATGCTTAAAGGAATTATCCGACGTAGTTCAACACCTAGCCCTGCTGCTTTATAGTGCCAAGCGCTATTGATAGCCACCTTACGTAATGACTGAATTTTGTGCAACGCAGACACAGAGAGATAGCGAAACGGCAGCTAATGGTAACAGAATGGGGCATGTTAAAACGAAACCAAATCGATTAGTTTTTGTTTTGACATGCCCCATTCTCTTAGTGTTAGCTGCCGTTTTGCAAACTCGGTTTACGTTGGACGAAATTCAGTCACTACAGTAAGGTGGCTATCAATGGTGCTTGGCACTATAAAACAGCAGGGCTACGTGTTGATTCACTCCGGATAATTCCTTTAAGCCTATTCTGCATGTGTACTCCCACCTGCCAATTCCATGGCTACAAGCCATTGACAAATATGGGGCTTATGATTAGTCAATATCCATTACCTCAGGCACGACATGATCCTGGCATAACCTCCTCCCAGGCCCGTATGTGTGTGTGTGTGTGTGTGTGTGTGTGTGTGTGTGTGTGTGTGTGTGTGTGTGTGTGTGTGTGTGTGAGCACAGGCATAATAGAGCTCAGTTGAGGCTGCTTGCATCGACTTCAGGGACCAGTGGCAAAGAAAACAAGTTATGAATTGCCATCCTTGATTTTTCAGCACACTGCTCATATCAGATAACTCTGATCACCGTATTGAGGATGGAGAGGAAAGCTAAGGGACTCCTCTGTGCGATCGGCTGCCTCTCGGACTACGTGAGCGTAAGACGTGCCAAGCTAGGTTTGGATAAAAAAAAAAGGGAGGCGATTGAGCAGGGAGGATAAGAATCTCAATTCACTGGAGATTTGAAACACTTGCAATTCAGCCCAAGAAGACATTTCAAATACTGTTTTAGAAAGAAGTTGTAAGAACTATAAAAACACACAGAGACACACACACACACACACACACACACACACACACACACCACCCCCACAACCATGACCGTATCCATGCTCCAAATGCATAACGCTATTGGATGAACATCAGTCTATGACCTCCTGCCTGACACTCAGTACAGACGCCCACATTGACAAACTCGTACAGTAGGTCATCCTTTAAAGTCTTGGGAACCCCTGTAACTGCCACAACAAACTGCGGCCTCAGCAGTCGCCAAGGCCCTTGGGAAAGATGCCAGAGTCTGTCCCCTTCCTCCCCAAGGCCAGCAGCATGGCATGCTCCAGAGAAGTCACAGTCGTCTGGACCAACAACCCCACTGACCGCAGCGAGGGCTCGCTTTATTTATTGACCTGTGCTGTACTGGTGCAGATGGACTCCGCAGAGGCGGCAGCACAAACACACACACAAACACAAACAAACACACATAAACACACACACACACACACACACACACACACACACACACACACACACACACACACATACACACACACACACACACACACACACACACACACACACACACACACACACACACACACACACACACACACACACACACACACAAACACACAAAGGATACACACAGCCTCAGTGGCAGCGAGAGCAACCCTAGCAGCAGCAACAGCAGCAGCAGCAACAGCAGTGATCTCCCAATTAGATCCACACAATTTGCCAGCGCAGAAGGTGAACAGCAACCTTCCAGTCATTTAGCAAAGCTAATAGGTAGGAGGTGGGCATTGACAGGGTCCACTTAGCCCAGCTACCAAACCCCACATGAGACGAAGAGAAAGGACAAACTTGTAAAAGGACAACTTTGATCACTTAAGTAAAGCCGAATGGTTATTGGAAGCCATTTGTAATTGTCAAGTGTTTGGGTACTGGGTCTGTGATGTGTGCACTCCCAAAACAACCTCACCAGAACAACAAAAAGTTTGCATATGGATATATCAATACAATAGGCCTACATTACTGTATAACGGGTAGACAGAACTGCCCGTTTTTGAAAAGCACACAGATAATTAGGGCATCTTGTTTTTATATTTTTCATGTCCCATAATGTCACTATATATGGGCTCCTATAGTATGTAAGTATAAAGTGCATGCCAAACAATGCCTTTTAAACCTGCTTAAGGAAAGGCTCTGTAAACATGGCAGTGCATTTTAGCGACTGAAAGCCCAATGTCTGTCTGATGTGCGCTGGAAATGTAGAGACAACATGTATGCCTAATGGGACTCTTGTAGATGATTGAGTTCTAAGGGGCCTTCATCTTGAAAAGGAGTGCTTGAGGCGGGTACTGCATGGAGCTATTTTGAAAGGGAGAAAAGAGGGGGGGGGGAGGAGTGATTATTGAGCAAACATATTGTCCACAACACCACCATACTGCTTGTTGTTCATTGGTGATTCAAAACCATATCCTGAATTCCAAGGTTGCTACTCTTCCGAGCACATAAGCCATCGTACAGGTAATTGCCACCTGAGAGCCATCCCCACAATACCTCTCCTCTCATGACAAAACAGTCTGCCATATCTTCCTGAACAACCAGGTCCAAATGTCACCAATAAGAACACGTGAATGAGGAGCGATTCTCTCAATATGCAAAACTGCATAGGTTTTTTTTTCTGTTGTCTTTTCTCCCAGAATCATCCTGGTGCCTTTTTATATTTGATTCATTCATCTGACTCATAAATAGATTTTAATTATAATACTGTCTTATGGAATGAAGTTGCAAAACGATCTCAGTGAGACATGGCAGCCTGTCAAAATAGGACCTCAAGGTCACAACACAATGGGTGTTTTTTATCGCACGGCACCAGTGGTGGCATTACGGCAACAAAGAACTATTGGCTTCTAATGGCGCCAATTAACTTATCAGCGTACTGCCTTTCAGCCAGTGGGTTGGAGAGGAAGACACATCTGATTTATTCTTCTTATTCTGATAGGGCGGAAGCTATTGTGCGCCCTGGCAGAAAATGTCTGCCATCAATGATCCGCACTAAAGCGAGCATCAGTGCTATGAGTGCTTCTGGATCGGCTTCAGCTGGAATAGAACAGACATGTCTCGCTCCCAAGGCTGCAGAAATCTGCATTCATTTCTCAAAAAAAGCCAAGCAGAGAATGAGGCAGAGGTACCTCTTTTTTCACAACATCACAATGAAAACTATCTTGTCTTTTGGACATGATAAGACTTTAAGAGTGCTTTTTTCCGTCCTTCTTTACAAAAAAAAAAACTTCTTGCAAAACATCTTGTCTTCATAAGACTGTAAAAAAAAATTCTTACTGATTGAATAGCTGTTTGATTG
>JAODXP020000030.1:27459614-27532114 GCA_027497455.2 Sardinella longiceps | reverse complement strand
ACCAAAGCACAATTATTAATCGAGCATCACACTGACAAGCACTGCACCAGTAAAAACATCTGAGAAGGAGGAGGGTCACCACCTCGGTGCCTTACGAGGAGTGAGACTGCTGGGTGCACAATAGCACAGACGTCAGACGTCTCCCTGGTGCCCCATTTGCATACGCTAAAGGTGAGTGGCAACATGGGATCATGACAGAAGCCACCTGCTTACTTGTCACTAGAGACAGGAGGCAGGTAAATGAACCAGGAGGAGAAATCCTCCAAGAAAAACACTTCCAAGGCAAGGGGTGATTTTCCACCAGCGCTGTTGACAAATACAAATAAGCTAGCGCTTGCAGGAAAAAAATAAATGATAACAATAACAATAATAAAGAAAAGCAAATAATTTGCCGTGTTTTACAATATTGTTTCCTGTCGGCTTTGAGATTATTAGGTGCATTTTTTTTTTACATGCCACACCAACAGAACGCCTTGGGATTGGATTCCCATTTCCGTATTCTAATTTAAATGGTATTGATCCTTGGAGGCAGTCATGCATAATAAATCTGACTCATTATAAAGTGAATGAATAGTTTATAAATTGAAGAGTAAACTACTAAATTGAAGTCCACCGGGGCCAGCCGTTTATGTTGGCACGGCCACTGATAACAACAGCCTTGCTCCGTATAGCCATGCACCCCACGTTTAATCTCTGTTAGTTATTGGTCTTCACTATGGCTGATGATTGACAGCTCAATGTAACAGCCAATCCTAACCACCCATTACTACTATTCAGAAAGTATCACACAGCATAAATAAAGACAGTGTGTGGCCTCGGAATGTGCGTGCCACAAAAGATGAGGTGAGACAAACAAAGCGATAAATGACTGACTAATTACGTACTGAGTGCCAGCGTCACCACCGAAATGAAAGCAGGGGTATTTTTCTTTTCCCAAGCGATGAGACAGAAAGTTAAATGAGCAACCCTCAGTGAACTACGGGGATTGGAAACCCAACACAAGTCTCGTTTCATCACCAGGTGTGAGTTTGCCACCTAACAGAGGACCCGTGGATCTGCCTCCTGGCAATGGTTACGGTCAGGGAGCTTGGGCTACAATAGCAGGTGGGTGGGTTCCATGTACTGTATATGGAGTTGAGAAAGGGCATGTGTATGTGTGTGTGTTTTGTGTGCATCTGAATGTGTGTGCCTGTTTCAGTATGTGTGTGTCAGTGTATTGGAAGCGTGTGTGGTTTTGTGTGTGTATGTGAATATGTATCTGAATATATTGTGTGTGTGTGTATGTGTGTGTGTGTGTGTGTGTGTGTGTGTGTCTCATATGTATGCAGCCTCAGAGCCTTTTCCTAATTACATGTATGTTTTTTAAGCAAGCAAATAGTTAGTGCCAATACAGTGTTTTAAATCACACAGCAGACTAATAGTTTCCCAGCTCATCCTGTTCACCTTTGAGGCCACAGTGGCACAAATTCATGCAAATTGGTACTAAAAATTCAGCCTTGGAATACAGCATTGAGTGCTGGACAGGACAAGAACCTTCCAAGGCCTCTCTCTTCTCTTTTTCCTGCCTCTTTCTGGCCAAAGGGGATCTTACCATGCCATGAGACAATGCTTGTCTTGGTAATGTCACACTTTAAATTATTAAAATCAAATTGAACGGCTCCCCTCCAGGGACTTCAATGATAGCTAACCGTGGCAATTCCATTATAGGCTGAGTGAAGGTAGTCTTTGAGATTTCTCATGATAATCGATGTTTACAGTCAAAGAGGAGGCATGTTGTTTGAGAATGTGTGGATGCGTAGCCATACTAAAATGCACAGAAGCTTCCAATTACACGCATTTGTTTATTATTTGTTTATTTATTTTGGACAGAGCTACAACACATCAAAGTCTGTCAGCAGCAATTTCCTCCTGTGGGTGAGAGGAGAGCTTTTCCCTTCCTTTTGTGTTGATGACTTACACTGTCTCTGATAGTAGCCAAAGGTGGTTATGATTCTCACCCATTCGTCCAAGACACCAGATTGAGGTGTGTGTGTGTGTGTGTGTGTGTGTGTGTGTGTGCGATTGTGTGTGTATGTGTGTGTCTGTGTGTGTGGTATCGAGCCTGTGCCCACATGATTTATTCCTTCACGCTCGCCACCCAGAAGCGAGGAAATAAAATATGATCCGCTGTCTTCACATGCACCCGCAAGCACGTCGGTGTCAGGGCCGGCGACGCCAATTCAACAGCGCTCTTTTATTTAAGGCTAAAGGAGGCTATGAGAAACATCCCCCCTAATGGAAACGCTCACTCAAGGAGAAGGACAGCAGTTGGGGCACGTTGGCCGCTCTTCTTCAATGCAAAAGACCCAGCAAAGTGCAGCAGTCAAGATACACTATTTAAACTTGTTACTATACACTTTCTCTCAGGCACCATATGTTTGTAAGCCCAGGGACCCCGGGAGAAAAATGAGAAGAGAAGAAAAGAAAAGAAAAAAAAATATCTGTACAGAGATTGCAGTTAATATTACCTAAGGTCTGAAGTGCAAAAGTAGTTTTCGAAAAGGAAGGACTTTTTTTCTTGTGGAGAGAACTTCTCTGCAAACAGAGGCAAACACCCCAAGAGGTCATCAAGCCATATGGCAAGAGCGATAGTTTTCTTTTCACCGGTCAAAATAAATGAGTGATACTACAAGTACAGTGCACTTGCAATAGTTCTTACAAGTGCTGCGTTCACCCAAGTTGGAGATCACCCACTGAAACTAATTATGCTGCTGCCAGAGAAAGAGGGGAATGTGATAGACTATAATTCATGACATTAAAAGACACTGGGCATGATTGGAATGTGTACCTGCAGGCCTTGACACAGCGACCAAGCAGCAGAGGAACACCTTGTACTCTATGTGCTTCCATTAGTGTGGTATTCAAGATGGAAGAACGGTAATGTACTTCGCTTATGTGGTTCACTAAAGAAAGCATTTATCATTGGCGAATAACCTGGAGGTATAGGTGTATAAAAGGTGTTGCTTTCAACAAAACAAAAGCAATAAAGACAAAAACAAATGGAAAACAAAAGCCTTTTAAATGCATGAGTCAAATATCAGCACTGACACTTTGTACAGTAGGCTATACAGACAAGCATTTGTTACTCAAGACATGGCGTAGCAAAATAAGCTAATCTAAGCCTCTCCGTGAAGGCCTGATAAACAAACTGAATTTGAATAACTTTTGTATGGGCATATTTTCTGCACACACACACACACACACTACACTGTCTGTGTTAGGCACGTACAGCAGCAAGTCTCGAACTCAGGGGACGGAGGGACGGACGGACGGAGGGAGGGAGGGAGGGAGGGAAGAAGGGAGGAAGAGGAGAAGACCAAGCGGTGTTTGCCAAGCAGTGGCTCTTGCTTCATTCAGCTGCTTAAGCTCGATCCAGAGTTAATTCCACTCCGGCGCGGGTTAAGAAAGTAAATAGGCCTAGTTTGGAGTGATGGCTCTCCCGAGAGCAGAGAGAACAGCACACCAATGGAGGCCCCCTGCTCTGAACTGCGACTCACGCAGACTAGCTGTCACACGCTCCATGACATCCCCCCACCACACACACACACACACACACACACAGAGATAGAGAAGAGAGAGAGAGAGAGAGAGAGAGAAAGAAACACACTGGCTCTGTTCATTTAGCTTTCTCTCTCTCCCTCTGTCTGGCAGGAACAACCAGACAGAGGGAGGACCCCCAAAAGTCATGACAGGAGCAGATCACTTCATCCAGCTGATGCAGTATTATGTTACAGCATGTAACTGAAGTGACCCTTATGGCCACTGGCTCTATCATTTCAGCCTACAACTCTACAGGGAGCAGCCAGAGAGACTGGGCAATATGCTGCTACCATCAAGAAAGCTTATAGGGTGTTGAATACATTTGATAGTAGACCTCGAACGAGTTCATATAATACAGATGACATGGACATGATGATGAATTTGCTCTGTACTATAGTTAGGAAACCAAGGCTGTAAAACATTTGCTATTGATATTTGTGTTGCTCTGTAGTGTTTGTAATTCAGTTTGCCGCGATAGCTGTGCACCACTCTATTTATGTGCTGTGCTTTCTGGCCATTTGGATTTTATTTCCCCCAAAAGGGAGTGGAAATAAACAACTGTGACATCAGTTATGTACCTTACAGTCACCTATTTGTGTTCGGTACATGCAGCTGTGTGTACATGCATGGCTGAGTATACATTTATGTGCTTCTGTTTGAATATTATAACAAAATTGTGTGTGTGTGTGTGTGTGTGTGTGTGTGTGTGTGTGTGTGTGTGTGTGTGTGTGTGTGTGTTTTGTACATATAGTTGAGTATCCATGCAGGTCTTTTCTATGTGTGTGTGTGTGTGTGTGTGTGTGTGTGTTATAGAGTTTGCATGTCTGTTTGAATATAGTGTGTGTGAATAAGTGTGTGTTTGTATCAATCTGTGTGTGTGAGTGAGTGTGTGTGTGTGTGTGTGTGTGTGTGTGTGTGTGTGTGTGTGTGTGTGTGTGAGAGAGAGAGAGAGAGAGAGAGAGAGTGTGTGTGTGTGTGTATGTGTGTGCGTGCGTGTGTGTGACTGAGAGAGGGAGGGATGGAGTGTGAGTTGATGTGAGGGCACAGAGCGGCGGTGAGCATCCCATTTACAGGTTTCTTCTTCCTTCCCCCGTGCATCTGCCTGCCATATTGAATCAGGTGAGAGTGGGCTGAGGTGGCCGCAGACCAGATGCCGTCCTCTCGCCCCAGACAGGTGCCCTCCAGCCTCTTCCTGTTTCCTACCACCGTAATGGTTTGTTTCCATTCCTGGCAAATGACAGAGAACGGCAAACTCCCCCAACACGCCTTCCCCCCACACACACACACGCACACACACTCACACTCACACACACACACACACACACACACACTCACGCACACACTCACACACACACTCACACACACACTACACACACACACACACACACACACACACACACTCACGCACACACACACACACACATGCTCCATCCTGGACGCTCCATCATGTCAGCACTACAAGAGAGAGGGGAAATGGGGGGAGGAGAGAGGGGGGGTTAGGGGGTCTCCAGAGAGTCCCCTTGCAGACATATTTCTGATGTCCCAGCATCGGTTTGAGAAGTGCCAACAGGTGCTGTGAGGGTGAAAGGATTTCCTTTGTGCCGTGTTCAGTTTCTCCATGGTGATGCTATTTCCCGCTTGGATGGAGGATGGTTGACAAGACGACCAAACAAAAAAAACAAAGATATGGTCTAAGACCAATTGTTTGTTTGTTTGTTTGTTTGTTTTTTTCCCTTGCCAGTGATGTGGGCATGATGATCTTCCCTGCTGTGATTAATTAAAATCCTTTCACTGAGCAGACGTGAATGTGTAGCATGTGTCATAACTCAAGACCTTCGGCAACGGTTTGGCAGAATGGCGTACGACAATTTCATTTTTGTTTTTTTTTCCCCTCACACACGGTGTGGCCTGCGTGTACGCTGATAAAAGAGGATTTTATTTGTCAGGAGAATTGCCACGTAATTCACCTCTGCCCTCACACACACACACACACACACACACTAACACACACTGTGTTTTTTTCTCCCTTCTCCACTCCTGGTTAATGAACTGCCACAGGTCCGCACACAGCTCACAGCCATGTTTATGAAACAGAGTAATAATATTGAATATGAGACATTGATGGTGGAGGACGCAAAGCCCTAGTCCACAGTCTGGAGGAGTGAAGGCCATTCATTCAGACTGTCATAGAGACTCTCTGCTTTGACCACAATGAAATCAGACAGCCACATCCATCACCACATTGCCACAGACATTATTTCCAGTGTCGCGAGAGGGAGACTTCACTGCCATTACTTCCACAGAATGTTACCCACCTCCTAGCCTCCTCTGATATACTGTACTTCCTTTTTCACGACTCTAATATGCCTCTTGGGGCAGAGATGGTGATTTAAAAGAGCATTTCTTCTTGTCATTGTCATTGCAGCTTTTCCAATATGATTATTGGCGACTTGGCTAAAAATACATTTGCACGTCATTTGGTTACAGGTGAGGCATAGGTATGGGTTGGAGCGGTAGTGGGTGGGTGGGTGAGTGTGTGTGTGTGTGTGTGTGTGTGTGTGTGTGTATGTGTGTGTGTGAGAGAGAGAGTGAGTGAGTGTGTGTGTGTGTGTGTGGGGGGGGGGTCTTATCTGGGGACTTGTGTTTAGAGATGCCTCAAGGGACCCCAGGAAGAGAAAATAGCTTCTTACAACTCCACATCTGTCAACAAAAGTAAACTTAACTGTCCTGAAGAGAGCAACAACAGAGAGAGAGAACAGAGAGAGAGAGAGAGAGAGAGAGAGAGAGAGAGAGAGAGAGAGAGAGAGAGAGAGCATAAGGGAAAAGCCAAATAAGCTGTTAAACAAAAAACCCACACATGGACACCATTTTGGCTGCAAATGGACAGCCACTTCCAGAGAAACTGACCCAGTGTCTGACAACCAATTTAGGGGTCCATTTCCCCCAGGACCCCCCAAAAACCGGGGTGCTTGCTCTGCAGCAGGAGAGACACTGCAGTAGACAGAAGGAAAGGTTTGATTTGTCTTTCTGTGAGCTCACTTCTGGCCAAACAGAGATGAAACCTTTGGGAACACTTGCTTTTTATCTCAGTCAGCTATTGTGTATTGGTGGCCTCTAAAAAGCAAGATATTACCAAGAATACTGCTTGGATTGAGAGTGCCAAATACTCAATTTATCCCTCAAAGCGTCCCATGGAGCAGACTGGAGGAGACATAAGCCTCTAGAATCATCCAGGCAGATTTAGACCCCTGCATAATGCGGCCAAACGCTTCTGTTTGTTCTTGGAAAAGCTGGCACTTGTTTGGTGAAAGCCTAAAGCCCTCCATTTGAAGTTGTGTCACAGAGGCCTCGCGTCTATCCGTCAAGAGAATATCTCTCTGAGCAACTGTCAGCAGACGCTCGGCTAATGAGGCTCTGTTTGGCCCTTGGAGGACACCGTATCCCTCTAACCCTGCTGCCATGTCCTGCATTTCTTAGCAGGCAGGCAGAGTGCGGAGTGAGAAGGCCCGGCTTTTTCTATCCCAAAGCCGAAACCCCACCATCACCACCATCCTTTTTTTTATGAGTGCAGTTTCAATCTAGGGGCTAATTTCCAGTTCAGTGCACCACGGCCATTTTTTAAAATGACCTGCCACGGAGATTAATCCTGACCAGCAAACCTGAGGGTTCTCAAGTGTGACTCCATCTAACTCCCCCCCGCTCTTATGTACTGTTTGGAGTTATAATAGTTTAACGTTCCTAGGCAGATGATTGTGTGCAGCACTGAATAATGTCACCGGAAAAGGTCAGCGCCATCAAAATGACTGACATTAGATGAATGGCAAAAGTGTTGGCACAGGCTTCAAGGCGACCACAATTAAAAGCAAAAGATACTTTTAAAGACTGTGGAGAAATGAACATAACATGGGGGTGGCACAGGTAGCCTACGGAGCAGCACAATACGTCGCAAATCTTTTCTCTCTTTTTTTTTTCCTTCACTTTTTCTGTTCACTTCTTTTGCCCATTCTTCTGGCTCAAACAAAGCCGTCGGCATTTTTTTTTTTATTTCCCGAAAGGACTGGAAGTGAGTCCCCCGCTGCTCCTAAGCATCTGTGGTTACAGCCATATAAAATGGACATTTATTTTCAAAGGGGCTGTTGCAGGATCAAATTGCTGTGTTTCAGAATTGAAAGAGAGCCATAATTATTTCACTGAAACAGAAAATGAAAAGGGCTTAATTCACTTCTCCACAGTAACCTCAATTACCACCAGATCTTACTGCGGGAAAAAAAAAAGAATATAAAAATTTAAACTTGGTTTTATGTTATTTTCCATGACAAAGTCTGTGAGTTTTCTGTAATTCTACCTGTGTTATAGTGGAGTAATTGTTTGCTTTGAAAATTAAAAGTATGCTATTTGCACTTGCTAACCCCCTTAGTGAAGCAAAAGAGTATACAGTACAAGGCAAGGCCTTTGCTTGAGAAGGTAGCCATTATTGCCTCAATACAATCAGTGAGAAACCACATGCCACATGAACACTAGTACACCCACTCAGCATGTGACCAGATCTCTTGCATCCACATCTTACTGGCTTGTGTAAACCCACACAAATCAGCTAGCAAACTTGAAGTTTAATTTGAACTTGAGTTAACTTTGCAGGTGGACCAGGAGTTTAGCCAGTGCATTTCCTTATCACCAAAAACGCAAGATCCAATCATGACCACTTGTTTGGCTTAGAATGAGTTTACATGATGATAAAGAGAGCCATTGATGGGGTTTAACATGTTCTATTTCATCAAATTAAGAAAACATCTGCAGTCGAAAAACCCACTCTTTCCAAGAGAATTGTTTTTTCTGGAGATGGAGATGAATGAGTTAACACCAGAGCTGACTGTCAATCTTATGGAGCAGTCTTGGTTTACCCAGCCAATCCACTTGCAGATCCCAAGCCATTTTAATGAGAAAAGAGGCTTGGCGTGGATGGGGAGTCACAAAGGCACTACGGGCCTTGACAGCAACTGACTATTGCAAATGTAAATTCCCCGCATTTAACATTTTAGTCTAGATAACTGTCAAAGGCTTGCAAAAATTGGGTGATTTATTAGCGTTTTTTTCCCACTTCATTATCTCGGCACGGCGATTTCTCACAGTTCATTTCTTGCTATATACCCAACACCTGCCATTTCAAAGGTTTCTCTCTCCCCTTTTATAGTTTTGTTATCACTCGTATTTCAAATTGAAAACGGTCCCCCGATTCAATGCCACGGGAGATCATTCTTCATCTATTCACAGCGAACCATTAATATTCAGCGCTATCATTGCCACCTTACACTCACTTGGACTCGCTTCCACAGATACCGCGGTGGTGGCGATCTGGCCCAATGCTATTGGCAAATAATTAAAAAGGAAAGGGCTGGGAGTGGATCTTACGCTGTGCTATTGCAGTTAATGCTGGAGCGTTTTGTCCCTATGGATGTGTCACGGAGAGCCCTGGAGCACATTCGTCATGGAGATATGATCAATGCTTGGACTGTAGTTTCTGGCAGCACTTCCTCTTCTTGTGCTAGGAGGGGGGTAAACAGGGTAGGTGGGTAGGGTAGGTGCGTGCGTGGGTGGAGGGAGAAAGGTGATGGTGGGTGGGGTGGTGGTGGGGGGAATTGTGGGGGTAGAGAGGGGTTGTGCAACTTGCCAAATCAAACTCCTCTGAATGCGATGCGGTGTCTAGGTACATGCCGAGGCTTCACCTCCCAGCGCACCTGGCCAGGGGAATTCTGGGTCACGGTCTAATCAAGCGAATGCGGCACGTATAAAAAGGCAACGCCGCGACCTGTCCTCCTGCCCGCCGCTGTGGTTGCTGTGGAGCTCAGAGGTGGCATTGTGCCTGAGTCACGGACATGCGATCACCGAGTGACTCACCGCATCATCAACATGGCCCTGAAAGTCACTCCGGATAAGCTCTGTCTGAGACCAAAGGGTTGGAAGAGTGTCAGAACCACGGCACGCTGAAAAGAATAATCCGACACAGCTGCTCACCAAACAGAAAGAACAGAGTGAGATGAGATCCATAATCTAAACTAATCCATAATGTCTGATGATGGATATTTGCAAAAGGGGCCTGTAGAAAAGAGAAAGCTAGCCGTATTTGCGCATTGCTATGCACATGGATGCTTTTAAAACCTGTAATTAGGGTGAAGAAATCCTGTTTGCTATGCTGCAACCTTTCATTATGCATTCTCTCGATTCTCCCGTTCAAAACAAAGTTAAGTATTTATGCCTTTTTATCTCACTGCATTGACCCCTAAAGATGGAAATGAGTTGAGTTCAGTTCAAGTTGGAAATCTTTGCTCTTCAAGAGTCCTAATGAGGCTGGGATGAATCCATAGTTATTATGGAAACATGTCAATGTGGCCGCGGGGGTCAGGAAGGATCAGTTTGCTCTGGAGGATACTTTCTTGGAGAAGTAAACAGCCAAGACTGATGGACTCTAAAGTCACGGCCATGTCAGTAAACATAATGACATTACTCCCCCCCCCCTCTCAATCCCCATTCCCAATCACACAACAAGGTCAGGATTAACATGTGTCACTATGACGGCTGTTAATGGATATTGATGCCGTTCCCAGGCTTTCCCGATCAGGCAGTTATAACTCAACCAGCGGTGAGGAGAAAATCGATCCTCAACTTCACCTGACCACATCCACATCACATCAGTGGTAAGAGTCCAATAAGACGTTGAGTGAATCACACACACACACACACACACACACACACACACACACACACACACACACACACACACACACACATCAGTGGTAAGGGTCCAATAAGACGTTGTGTGAATCACACACCCACCCACCAACACACACACACACACACACACACACACACACACACACACACACACATCAGTGGTAAGGGTCCAATAAGATGTTGCGTGAATCACATACACACACACACATCCACATCAGTGGTAAGGGTCCAATAAGATGTTGCGTGAATCACACACACACACACACACACACACACACACACACACACACACACACACACACATCAGTGGTAAGGGTCCAATAAGACGCTGCATGAATCACACACACACACACACACACACACACATCCACATCAGTGGTAAGGGTCCAATAAGATGGTGCGTGAGTCAGAGTCAGAGTGACCATATAATGCAGCGAATGTCACTGCCTGCCACTCTGCTAGCATCCACCAGCATCATCTCCCCTTGGAGACGAACATGTGGCTTCAAATTGCACTAATAGGCTCACACCAGGCATGATTTCATTTCACTGCATTTTTTTATACACCAGTAGGCTAATCATATAAATGTGACAATCTTCCTTGATTCCTTGAAGTCTAAAGATCACTCTACCTTAACTCTGCCTGACATTGCCCTGACTGTTACTTTATCATAAAAGGTAGGATTCCTTCGATCGGGAAATGTGTGTGTGTGTGTGTGTGTGTGTGTGTGTGTGTGTGTGTGTGTGTGTGTGTGTGTGTGTGTGTGTGTGTGTGTGTGTGTGTGTGTGTGTGTGCGCGTATGCGTGTGTCTAATTGCTCTGACATCCTTGCAATTCAGCTGCATGAAAATGATGTAGAACAGTCAATGCTTTAAATTGAGTGATACAATAAGCCAGATACACACACACACACACACACACACACACACACACACACACACACACACACACACACACACACACACACACACACACACACACACACACACCATTTCTGGACCTCCACCTCTCTGCTAATGAGTGATACAACAAGCTACACACACACACACACAGACACACACACACATACAAATACACACACACACATCACACACTCACTCCTGGACCTCCACCTCTCTGCTAATAATGAGTGATACAACAAGCTACACACACACACACACACACACATCACACACATCACACACACACTTCTGGACCTCCACCTCTCCGCTAATAATTATGGAAATTACCTACACACCTGTAATCATACAGATTCTAGACCCTGTGGACCATCATTTAATCAGTGAAAAGATGCAATCAGTGCAGCAAAGACTATTTATTTGAGGACTCTGTGCTAATAAATTATTGAGCTCTGTGTAATGAAAATGAATATTTTGTCTATGTTTATGAAGTGTGTGTTTGCCTACAGCTAAATGAAAAAGCAATCTCATTATTCCATGCCCTGTCTTGATAGAGACGTGAGCTCAGCAAAGAGTATTTGAGAGGGCAATCAGCTGATAAATTTCTGTTGACAGAAGAGGATCCTCACCTTTTCTGCTTAATACACTTTCACCCCCACAGGGAATTATTAGTTTTGCAGGATGAACTTCGCCTACTTCGCTACTGTCGGAGATATTCACATTGAGACCGAGCAGAGAAAAAAATAGCTTGTACCACAATGATGATGGCTCTTCGACTCAAGAAAGGTTAGGTAGCCTACATGTATATGAATATAGCGTTATAGGCTACAATATACTGTAAATGCGCCCGACGCAGAACAGGTGAATTGAAGCTCAATGCTGTCAGAAAACATATTGGGAGTTTATAAAGCATCATAGAAGTGAGGGAGCATCGCCAGTTTGTCAGACTATCCAAGGACTTCTGATATAGCTCCAGGTGGATGCGCCAGACATTCATTCTTTCACATATTTAGCATTTTTGAGGCGCATTCATGTCTGGACTACTGCAGTGAGCGCAGATGTAACACAAAATGAATAGTAAAGAAACGCATGCTGTAAATTGTCCACCTGCAACAGTTTCGACGGCACCAGAAGCCTATCTGGAGTGTTGTGGACCAATAGGTTTATGAGAGTTACCGCTCTCGTCTCGACCAAAAAAAGTTAGACAACACAGAAAGCTGCACAACACCGCAAGCAAACACATTCATTTGGGAATAAAAACAGTGGTTAAAAAAAAAGATAGAAAATAAGCTACTTACCAATAAAGACGAGCTGGAACAGGTACAATCCCAAAAGGTCCATTGTGATTTTCAATGTGGCAGAGGAAATTATTCCAGAGGCAGAATAATCTGTAGGCTACTTTCACGTCTCTCTTTACCATGGGATTTACGTTATCGACCTTGTGTGGGATGACCATGCAAACACTGAGGTAAAAACATTATCCTTACTATGTTGTCCTCGTGGAAATATTTACGGCGAACAAGGTAACGGGAAGTTAATTACACGTTGTGAAATGACAATACATGCAGGGCACACTGTTTAAAGTAAAATACGAGATTAGTAGGCTGTTATGAAACAAGGGAAATAAATTGTCAGTTTAAGTTATCCTTAGATATGAACTTGTTGGTGAGGTAGGCTACCCAGCAGAAGCCGCGTTACCCAGTGACGACCGTTCCCTCCTAGTTCAACCAAGGAACTGGATAGAATTTGGTGAATTCACTGATCAGGAGTAGCCACGCATGCCCCTTCAAACTCACTGTGAAGAGGAACTCCCCAGCATTGTAAGCGCCAGTGACATGAAATGTTGACAGCGCAAAGGGTGTGGAAGTTTAATATTTATTGCAGTTTTTTTTTTTATATTAGGGGGAAAACATTGTCGATGTTTTATCCTTGATGAGCAAACTGTACAGCGGTAAAGCGTGAGGTGTTGTGTGACACTCCTTGTAAACCTTCAACACAGATTAATCCATCATCGTTAACCATTAAAGCAGTCTTTCAATTTCGAATATATGTAATTGAAAATCGACTCAAATGAAATGACATTAAACTAGAAACATGTGCATGCACTTGAACACGCGCGTGTTTACGCGCTCCTCCGGTCTTTTCTCCCGCACTCTATCTTGAGCTTGTGAGAAGGCAACGTCCATAAAGGGTAGATTGTAAGGATTGTCTTTGTAATTTAAATTGGAGGTTAGGGTATACTATTTCTACATTGATTGAATGAAAATGTATTGTTGCAGGTAGAACGCCAAAGACATTGGTTGTAAATATATACTCCATGTTTCAGTTAAGTTTCCCTGCAATAGGCTACATATCTGCACATTTTCCAGTAAGTAGATTTTGATTCATTTAAATGGCACAATTATTTGACAGGCTTTAAATGTGTCTGGAATTAGACACCTCAAGACAAAGGCTATTCAGTGGTGGAGGATTATCCCTCTTGAGATTTTTAACACTTGGCTGTAAGATGTGCAAGAAGGATAGATACAGAGCTGTTTGTCCAGTCTGTGGTTAGCTGTATGCTGAGGTTGGGGACAACAGGCCTGACAGGACAGATAAAACCAGAGTGGGTACTGGCCAAGGTTCACCCCATTCTGCTGATTCTGACTCCATTAGTTATGCTGATTCAGAGCATCCGAATAAAAACAGAGCTTGTGTTAACTGTAGTGGCATTGTGTTGTATATCATTACAGAGCTAAAATCTATGCACTAACTTTCTAACATGCCATTTTCAAGATAGCAAAGACCTAATGGGAGTGTAATATACACCGTGTGTCTAGTTGTAGACAGTTGTTGAAGTGAAAAAGTCTAGTTGTAGTGAAATAAAATTTTTGTTTTGTGTAAAATTTGGGTTTTACGCCTAAATTTTAGATGGGACAGTAGAGAATGGACAGGAAATGAGTGGGGAGAGAGACGAGGAGGGATTGGGAATCCGACCTCGGGTCGGATTCAAACCCAGGTCCCTGGATTTATGGTATGGCGCCTTGGCCAACTAAAAAATACAAAAAGAACTCGGAAATCCAGGTGCTGGACTAAAAGACTTAAAAATGATGGTAGTCCACACACTCTTTATTAATTATTTTATTTTAATCACCATGTGATTTTTCGAGCTGATGCCCTTCTTCAGACATTCTTCAGGCTTGGCCAACTAAGCCATGACGCCCCCTTAAGAATAGTTTTCATTTTGTTGACTTTTTCATGCACACACATCCATTGTAACAGAGCAATGTAACATGCAGATAACAAAATTAAAATCACAGACAAATATGGCTTGGGAAGCATTTCAAACATCCTTGATAAAACAGTATTACTATCTCCCCTGGATGACAAATGGTAAGGCCAGGGCCAAATTAACCTCTGATCTTGTTGTTTGAATTTCTGAATGGGAATGAAGGACCCCTGGGTCTTTGAAAAATCACACATTTGTTAAAATGTATTAACATTTGTAATTCAAATTGGCAGTGAATGTTGCAAGAAAGCGCAGATCTTTCTCTAGGGCCAGAGGGAAATCTAAGGGGCTTCATTGTGTCAGAGTGTTAAGGTCTCTCTCTCTCTCTCTCTCTCTCTCTCTCTCTCTCTCTCTCTCTCTCTCCAGCCAGATGGATTTAGTTGGAGGGCTTCTTCTTCTTCTTCTTCTTCTTCTTCTTCTTCTGAAGTCACCTTCCTTTAATCTGGAGTGAGGGTCTAACTGGATTTTGATTGGAAGTCGGCACAAAATTTTAAGCACACTCTATTCAGAGCCTTAATGAATTAATTAAACATTCCTTTCACCTAATCGCCTATTAAAAACCATTAAAAAACATTAGCCCATTGAGAAAAAAAGCTGGGTATACTGTGTGCAATGTGCAAGACTTCACCATGCAGAATACTCCCATTCACTCCTCTTCACTCTTCACAGTCCATCAATCATGGACACAGAGACACAACTGTTATACTTCTCTCACTCGCGACGTGTTGGCAGAGAGGAGTTGAAGTAACACATAAAGCAAACTACATCCTCGTTTGTTTATTAATGGAAAGCTGAGGCGATGAGAACTTAATGTGTATATTTATGGTCAGAGACTTGAGTAGGACCATGTGTGGTGGTGAGGTGATTCTATTCTCCTCCAGACACTGAACACTCTATGATGGTCTACTTGCCAAGTACCCCGGGCCGGCCAGTGTCAGTGATGTCATTGTAATGGCTACTGCACACAAAAGGGTCTTGTTCCACATGTTATGTCCAACATGTGCCCTACGTCCACCTTCCTTATCATCCTGTCTGAAAGCGGATTCAAAATGCTGAGAGGAGAGGAGTTGTTTTTTCTGGATTAATATTCCCCTTGATTGTTTGCCTCTCAATCTTTGTTAAAAAAGTTGTTGTTTTTCTCTGTCGTTTAAAAAAGATAGACTATAATTACATGTGCATAATTAGCTTAAGACATTTACGAGCACAGTATGCAACATTTATTACTGTGCAGTTGACAAATATCTCCCCTGGTTACCCAAAAAATCACTGCAATTGTTGTTCTCATCCTACTAGCTTTTAAACGAAAACTCCCAAGATTTATTTAGCAATTTACAAGTTTTTAGGCATCTGTGCTACAACAAGGGGGAAGGTATTAAACACCTGCTACTGAGGAATGTGTTGTTTGATTCTTAAGGAGATTCCAGAGTGGGCTTCCTGCACCCACTGCACACCCTGGTGTGGTCATGAAGTCTCTCTGGTTCCATCCACAACAACAGATGGACTGTCTCATGCTTCCTGACTGAGTGGGCAGCTTTGGTTACACCACTGTGAGGACCTCTCGGTCTTTAAATATAATTCAGCCCACACACACATACACATGTGCGCGCATACATACACACACACACACTACATTCATACATACTAAGTGTGTGTGTGTGTGTGTGTGTGTGTGTGTGCGCGCGTGTCTGTCTCTCTCTTTCTCTGTGTGAGTGTGTGTGTGTGTGTGTGTGTGTGTGTGTGTGTGTGTGTGTGTGTGTGTGTGTGTGTGTGTGTGTGTGTGTGTGCGTGTCCAAAACTAATCTTTAACTTAACATGGCAATCCTATAGAGAGAAGAGCAGGAAATCTGCTAGAGCAGTGAGAGTTCCAGTCCACCTCAATTCAATCCTATGTGACTTTTCACTTTTTCCTGGCCCTCACCTTCTGCCCTGGATATAAAAGCACAATGGTCCCGCTTCCCATCTCTAGTCTTGTATCTGCTCCTCACGGGGCCTCTCACACAATGCTTCACTAAAGCTGCCCCCTCTGCTCTGATGACACCTCAGGTTTCACCCATTATCACCATTTTAATGAGGGATTAGTTCCGACCGTGGAAAATAGCGGCGAGATTGGGTTCCCAGGGCATATCGTATGTCAGATTCATAAAACTGCTCTTTTACATCCATTCTGTTCTCTGTCTTCCCCTCTCTCCCACTCTGTCTTTCTCTCTCTCTCTCTGTCTCCCTTTCTGCTTCTCTCTCTCTCTCTCCCTCTCTCTCTGTCTCGATCACTGCCTCTCTCTCTCTCTCTCTCTCTCTCTCTCTCGCTCTCTCGCTCTCTCTCTCTCACACACACACACTCTCCCTTTCTCTCCCTCTCTCTCTCTCTATGTCTCCCTCTCATTCCCTCTCTCTCTCTCTCTCTCTCTCTCTATGTCTCTCTCTCATTCTTCAAAGTCTCCTGAGCCCTTGCTCAGTGGGGGCTTCCTCACCCTGACTGTCCTGCTGCTTCTTCAGTTGTGGGTGATCGGGTCGGTCGACCTCTTGCATCCATCACTGATGCTCCCCCCCCCCCTCTGAAGGTCCCAGTGGAGACAAAAGAAATAATTAGATAGCACCTGAATCAACAGCTGAGGATTTAGCCGGATCCATAACTTACACACCGCTGTTTCATGACTGTTCAAGGCCCAGCAGGAGAGGAGATACAGTGGAAGTTTGGAGGAGGAGGGGGGGGTGGTGGGGGGTGTTCATGATGTCGCTGGTGACCTGAGTCGCCTAAAAAGGGGGTTCATGTTATAAAAAGCTTTGCGGCGTGACTGAATCTGATGTTGGATACTTGGATTATTTGTATAGGAGGTCTCCATGGGTTCCACACTGATTAGAATAGAATGTCTGACCTGACCCCAATGCCTGGGTTCACAGCTGTGTCAGTGTGTGTGTGTGTGTGTGTGTGTGTGTGTGTGTGTGTGTGTCTGTGTGTGTGTGTGGAGGGGGTGGTGGGAGGGAGGGTGAACAAATGCAGGGAGGCACAATTAGCAAAATTAGGAAAGCACCACCAGCACATGGGGCAAAGCAGAGGTGTGTGTGTGTGTGTGTGTGTGTGTGTGTGTGTTTGTGTGTGGGTGGGGGGTACAGAGAGAGAAAGTGCTGAACAAGACAACAGTGGCTTGTAAAGCAATCAGTTTAAAAATATATCCCCTCTGGAGAAGGGAACATATATCTACCCTATGAGTTCCGTAGTTATATAGGAGTTGATGTTTTTTTTATTATCACGCTCTGTTTTCCCTGGGCTCCAGGAGCTCATGATCGATGAGTCGAGTGCTTCCCTTGGTGCTCTCTGCATTTCTGTCACACACACACGCGCACACACACACACATACACACACACACACAAACTCTCTCTCTCTCTTCCTCAGCTCCTCTTCCTCCCCCTACACATACACACTTTCTCTCACATACACACACACACACACACACACACACTCTTCCTCAGCTCCTCTTCCTCCCCCTACACATACACACTTTCTCTCACATACACACACACAGATACACACACATACACACACACAGATACACACACATACACACTCAGCCCCCCCCCCCACCCCCCTTTAAAAAACACTGCCTCGTCTCCTTTCATGTCCTTAGTGAAGGCGTTTTCATCCCCTGCAAACAGACTGTGCATCTCCCCCTCCCATCCCTCCCTCTTGTTTTCACTCCAGCGTCTTTGATAGACTTCAGACAGTGAGTCTCTGTGTGCAAGTGTGCCGAAATGAGATTGCCATTTGCTTTCGGAGCAACGCAAAAAAAAAAAAGAAGAAACATTAGCATTTTATAATGAGTCTACCATTTGACAATGTCACAAAGACGCCAAATGGATGTGTAGCGCCAGCCAGCCACAGTCAGGCTGGTGCCCGGCTGACTAAAGAGTCTACATGCTAAAGAAGTGCTTGAAGCGCTGAGATTCTACATGGAATTTGACACTGTATTTCCAAGCTTTCTCTCAAAGTGTTCAAATATTTAGACACAATGGCTATGAACTGTTTGAATACTGCATGTTCACTGCCCACCCACCCACCACTACCTACTCTCTCTCTCTCTCTCTCGCTCTCTCTCTCTCTCTCTCTCTCTCTCTCTCTCTCTCTCTCTCTCTCACACACACCCACACACACACACACACACACACACACACACACACACTTTCCCACACCCCTAACCCTCTGTTCTCCTGGCAGCGGTCTGTGTGAAGGTAGATAGCGATCATGCCTCGATTTGAGCCATTATTTCATGTGGCTGGAATGTTACACTATGCATACCTGGCTGGTTCCGCTGTGGACTTTGTGAACCACGCTGAGTTCCACACTTGACTTGAACCTGAATTAAACACTCACACCCACACTGGCACCACAATGACACCCTCTCTCCTCACCTCAACTTGGTTCACCTCACTCTCCAAGCACCACCCCCCCCCCACACACACACGCAAGGGACCACCCATCTTCCATAAAAAGCCATCAAAATGTCAACGCAACCATGGCGACTAATGACCAATAGCACTGGAGGCCAGCAACAGTGTTTAGGCCCCATATCGGCATCTCCCAGATATATCTGGAGTGAGGCAAGCACAGTCAGTCAATTCAGTCCATCCATAACAAACAGCTTCCCAATAAACAGGGCACAGTCGCCTCGCCTGCTGGTGTTGTTTGAGCGCGAGGGAGCGAGCGAGCGGGCGCCTCTGCTGCGTGTGACGAGCGGGGTAATAATGCGCTCCATATGCAGGCCCTAGTGCGTAGCACAGTGCATAAAAGCAAACTCACAATGAGAAGTTATTGTCTTTGGCCTGCCAGCTGCGGCAGTAGCAGCAGAAGCCGACAGGCAGCATTTGCAGAATTGAACCAAGGGGCTACTTGCTACATTGTAAAACCCACGCACAAAGCAGGCGAAAGTAACATTATAAATATGGAGTCCATTTGCCCGAGGTGTCATTCCCTTCGCACTTAAATAATCTGTAATTGCTATAAGTGTGGGAGCTTGTGTCAGTGGAGGTATGGGGTAGCTGCTGTGATTGTGAATGTATGTTATTGTTTATGCCAGTGCCAGAAAAAAGCTTCCCCTGTTTCAGTGCAGTGGTTGTGTGGTAGAAATAAGTCAAGTAATGGGGCAAAGGTATGTGTCTCATGTTCTGTATTATTTTTTTTCCATTTTCCAGGGCCAACTTAAGACAATTCTTCAAGCTGGAGCTGGTTTGCCTTTGGATATCGTCCTCTGATGGTCTCTGGGAGATTCCTTTGGCAAAAGACACTTAAATTGAGCAAAACCAGTCAAGCTGTGGTAAATCAAGAGACCAATGGTGAGTGAGCTAATCAGTAAAGTTCAGCTCATTCATTAAGAACGTTAGCCAACTCCTGCAGTCAAAAAGTGGAACAAAAATATGCTGCTGAAAAAAACAAAAAAACAAATGCTGCCTTTTTAAGCGCAATTGAAAATCATCTTAATGTACAGTATTACCTTTATAGTCTGTTGGAACATCAACAACAAACAAATTCCTAAAGTAGCCTGATGAATATAATGAGAAAGTGATTGGGAAAGGAGAGTTTAATGAGCTGAACTTTCACTTTTCTGCCCCCATAATAGACCTACAGCAGAATGACTCAGCAGTTTGACGCAAGTGCAGTGCATCAAATCACAACTAATCACAATTGTGTGATTATTCTCCAATTAGACTTTGTAATGCAGTACAGTGTGTCACACATCTAGTCTGGACTGTATAAATTTGTAACCTATTGCTCACAGTTTCACAGCCTTAGTGGCACACAAAGGCTATCTTCATATTATTTTCTCACTCTGAAATTTTTTCTATGTAAGCATGCCTGGTGAACTAAAGTTGGTCCCCTCTGGCTCTTGCAAATGAAGTCTATAGCTCTCCCTTGCTTCTATTTAAGCCGCACATAAACTGAACCACAACAATATTAAAATAGCATAAACCATATTTATTTTCTTGCATAGGTCAGGGGAAAAAAAATAAATAATAAATCAACGTTATCTTCCGGTGAGCCTCAGTGGCACGTTTTAAATGCAACACTAGCTTTGACATTGATAACATGGCCCAAGTCGGCAAATATATATACTGCAATGATGTAACAGTGCCTATAGCTTCCTCTGCTTCTGGGACAGATTACACTATCTGCATCCATTACAGTTCTACTGTAGTGCAGGAGAAAACCTGTCTCCTCCTGCTCTGTTAAAGGAGGTTGGGGGGAGAGGTGTGTGTGTGTGTATGTGTGTGTGTGTGTGTGTGTGTGTGTGTGTGTGTGTGTGTATGTGTGTGTGTGTGTGTGTGTGTGTGTGTGTGGTGGGTGGGGGGGGGTGGGGGGGGGGTTATAGGAGGGTAAATGTTAAAAGTGTAGATCCGGTCTTTGTGATTGCAGGAGACGCTCCAGTAATATAGCCCTATGCAGCATTTATGAGCTGGGTCCTGGAGATGGGCTCTGGATGTAAGTACGGGAGTCGGGTTACCGTAATGGAGAGACTTCCAGCAGTGTTTAGGATGAGCACAGGGGGAGGTGTGTGTGTGTGTGTGTGTGTGTGTGTGTGTGTGTGTGTATGTGTGTGTGTGTGAGTGTGTGTGTTTGTGTTTGTGTGTGAGTGGGGTGTATATGCATAAAGCAGTTTGGTAGAAGCCGGGGCAGACGCTGCTGTAGACGCTGTTCCCGTTTTCCAGGCCATTACAGCCGCCCGAGAGTGAGACTAAACCGATTTAATCACCCGAGCCTCTAATAAAATGCGCAATTCAATAAAGTGATTTCACACAGCGTTCAAAAAACGCGGTGTTTGGCCCACAGTCAGAGCCCCAGCCCACAGACTGATGGGTATCTAATCAGCACTGTGTGGCAAGACTCTCGCTGCAAAGCAAAACGAGCCAGCAAGTGAGCGAGTGAGCGAGTGAGCGGGCAAACTGTGAGTTCTGTGAGGTGGAGGTTGGTTGTATTCTGCATGGCCACCCACACAGAGGACACTTCTAGCTGACCATGACTTGACTCTCGTAAATTTTTTGGCTATATTGGGGTCCCTGGACAGAAAACTCCCTGCTGGTCACCCCTGTGCTCTGCTAATTGATTAGGTCAAAGGTCAACTTTTAAGTGTCAGTGAAAGGGGGAGGGCATTTCCTGTTTCTGCATCTATAATTCATTGGTATCCACTCTCTGTCTCTCTTCTCTTTCCTTCTGTGCGTGCGTGTGTATGTTTGTGTGTGTGTGTGTGTGTGTGTGTGTGTGTGTGTGGAGGGTCTCAAGCTGTCCAAACCTGTGTGTGTGTGTGTGTGTGTGTGTGTTTGGAGGGTCTCAAGCTGTCCAAACCTGTGTGTGTGGTTGTGTGTGTGTGTGTGTATATGTGTGTTGTGTGTGTGTGTTTGTGTATGTGTTTGTGTTTATGTGTGTTGTGTGTGTGTGTTTGTGTATGTGTTTGTGTTTATATGTACAGTATGTGTGTGTTTGTGTGTGTGTATTTGTGTTTGTGTTTATGTGTATGTGTGTGTCTGTGTGTGTGTGTGTGTGTGTGTGTGTGTGTGTGTGTCTGTGTTTGTGTGTGTGTGTGTGTGTGTGTGTGTGTGTGTGTGTGTGTGTGTGTGTGTGTGTGTGTGTGTGTGTGTGTGTGTGTTTGGAGGGTCTCAAGCTGTCCAAACCTGTGTGTGCCAACACCCCCTGCAGCGTTGCCGTCTTGAAAGGTTGGTAGAGAGCCCTGCATGTCCCTGGGCTCCGAAGTGAACCACACAGAAACATTTGTGCGTTTGACGAGCGCGCACTTTGTTTTGGCTTCCTCTGGAGTTGCTCCTCAGTGGCAGTGTCGTCAAGAGGGCAATCATGAGAGTGTTTTCAAAAAGCTAAAGACTAAACCTTTAAAGCTACAAAGAGTTCGCAACTCAGAGATAATCCCCACAAGACCACAAAGAGAAAAGTCATTATCTAGTTCACTTTATCATAACGGCATCCAAAAGTAAGTTTCCTCGCATCAACAAACAATACATTAAATGCAAAAGGTGTTTACAGTCTCAAAAGCATCATAAGGTGTGTTGCCTCTATAGCTCTAGCTAGCAGAAACCACATGCCTCACTGCAGCGGCCAGACGTAGGCAATTTAATTAGCAGGAAATGTGAGGTCATTTATCCATCCATCTACCCATATGGTGGGCAAAAGAATGCCTGGGGCTGGACATTTGTTTCAGGTGGAGTGGTCTGCACGGCAACCATTTGGGACCCCTGTGGGGAATATTGCTGCGGCAACTCCTCTGTTTACTGTTTCCTCGACCACTGGACCATGCCGTGGTCGACGAACCCCGGCTTATTTAAGTCATTGGGGTCAGCTGGGTTTCTACCCTTAACTCTCTTGGGGATGATGGGGGGTGAGGTGTGTGTGTGTGTGTGTGTGTGTGCGTGTTTCGGAGTGGGGGGGCATTTTCCGTGTAGTGTGTGTATGTGTGTGTGTGTGTGTAGGGGTGGTGTGGGTGTATTTTGTGTGGGGTGTGTAGTGTGTGTGTGTGTGTGTGTGTGTGTGTGTGTGTGTGTGTGTGTGTGTGTGTGTGTGTCCATGTGTGTGCTGAGAAGAATTTTTAATTAATGGAAAAAAAAGAAAAGAAAACCTATAGCAGCAGAAGCTCCTACAGAGACTGAAAGCTCTGGGCAATAAACAGACACTTCTGTCAGTTAATGCCTCTTATCTTTAGTCACGCAAAACAGGTTTATGTTCAGTGAAACACTAAATGCTGACTTCACAGTAATGCCAGCCACACCCATGCCAACTCCAGCAGCCCCATCAGACTGGCGCACTGAGGGGGAAAGTTTTTGAGAGTGCCTCCGACGTGTGTGAGAGAGAGCTGATAGATATATCTGACAAGAGACCTCTTCTGAATCCTAAAATAAAACCCAGCGTCAGCGCCATCTCATGGGGCTCTATCAGGGGAAGCATACAAAGAGGTGGTTTGAAGAGACTAGACATGCCAAAGCACAATTAACCACACAGGAAAGGGATTTGTCGGTTTGTTTGTTGGTTTGTTTGGGTATTCAGCTGTGGGTTTCAATGTAATGCATAAACCACCTGTACCCAATTTGCTCCTTTTTTTAAATCGGTTTTGAAGGCTATAGTGGATGTTAAGCTAGTCATATTCTAGTCACACACAGCTTTCAAAGACATTTTAGCCCACTTTACAGTCCCAATAAAACTCAAACTACTGTGTGTGATGTTGACAAAACATAAATGTCTTGAGGTTATGCAGTTCAACTAACTAACTGCATACAATGTTTATTTTTCTTTTCTTTTTCTGCAAAAAAAAACTGACAAGTGCCATTTGGACCCTCTCAAATGCTGTTTTCATCTTCCCATCAACACGCGGTTCATTTTAATCAGCCCAACAGTAAGGGATGGATGGATGTGATAACCAGCTGTGCTTCAATTTTAGAAAAGGTCACTCACTGCCATTATCAATCTGATTGCCTGCGAACAACTGTTTTCCAAGTGCACCGGCAAAAAGAGAGCAAAAAGAGGGAGAGAGAGAGAGAGAGAGAGAGAGAGAGAGAGAGAGAGAGAGAGCATCCACACATGCTCACTAGTGTTTCATAATGACTACAAGTTGATGTAGGTTTTACAGCTCATACGAGCTTGCCAGACGTACAGGATATTTGAGCTTGTCCATCTGTAAACAATATTGGAAAAGCCCAAGTAATTTCCAAACTGCACGCAAGAGTCAAACTGTGGCAATCATACAAAAGCCTGTTCTGTTATAGGGTCCGGTCGGTCCTTTCCTAATGGCTGCAGAATCTGAAGTCCGGTCGTATTTGTGTTACATATGACAGAGTTAACGGGCCATTCAAGCTTCTCTCTGTGTTGTTTGTCCAGGAAATGCAGAATGCAGAACAGAAAGGGGGGGGGGATCTTTCCCCTGTGGCCCTTGCTTTCATCTCAGTGCAATCAAAAAGACTCACAGGCCAAGGGGAAACATCAGAGCTCGGACCCTTAACCACCACACATTTCCTCCCTCTCTCTCTCCCTCCCTCCCTTCTTTTGCAGTTAGGCAGAGTGTGCTTGCCTGCAGGGCATAAGAAAGAGGAGGGCAACGACTCCTCTGGCCTCTTCTCAGCAAAGGGCCCGGTGTCACTTGTGATCGACCTCACTGTGAATATTAACCAACCGTGGGGATCCATTGCTTTTTAAATGATGAAAGCAGCTTGCCATTGATCTCAGAGGGGTTTATTCCCCAGTGGCCACTTGGGGCTCTTCAGGGCATTTTCATTAGTATGACAGGAAGTGGGACTGTTTGCCACAGGTCCTGAGAAAAAAAAAGAAAAAGAAAAAAAAGAAAGGGTAAAAAATAGTGCAAAAACAGAGCGATTCCACGAGAGGTAGAGAAACACAACGGTATTAACAATCAATCATTCCTGTCTTCAGGCAAGAGCCACTTCTGCACGCAGCTGGAACTAATCCCTCTCGCCAAACAGCCACAACATTTTCATTTCACAAATGCCTCCCAATAATCTCAGTGGCTCTGTCAATAAATGGATAAACATATCTGTAATTGCCAAATGACCCTGCTGTCCACCTCTCCCCCACCCTCCCTGACAGCTGTCGATATTCATCACTAGCCTGAGCCTTCTGTGCTGATCACTACGAGCCCCACACTTGACTTGAGCTGCGTTTGGTCTCTGTCTTCAGCACAAAGTAGTAAATATCACCTGGGCACAGAGTTTTCCTCCAGGCTGGTGCACATCTCTAAACAGAAATGTCAACCGAGCTAATCGCCCAGACGCTAGCATTTCCGTGCCATAATGTTGCGGTCGTTCTTCCATATTTATCTGCTTCGGCTCAGCCGATACAAAGCCACACTAATTAAGGTGACTTTCCCGTGAGAGAGCACTGAAGCTTGTAGTTGCTCAGCAGTTAGATCACCCAAACTCAATTAATGAGAACCGGGTTTAAAAAAAAAAAAAAGCAAGCCTTGGTGAAAGCCTCTAAATTTCAGAGCGGGAAGTTCTCTTCATTACGCTGTGGTGGTGTTGAGAGTACCGGCTTTAATCTCAGGGCTATTATTTTCAGGGGGTCTTTTTTCCTCTAATGAGCTTGTAGCGAAAGATTTCAAACAGACCTTTGGCTCTGGGGTTAATGTAGTCATGCTACTGTTTGCTTTAGTTTATTCGTCCACTCGAATTACTGATGTCGAGCACCAATTCCGATCTTCATTTATCTCGAGACACCTCTTGAAGTGGTGATTGCACAAATTCGTAAGCAATGTGACATAGTTTTCACAAGTCAGAGGGAGTAGTAATTAGGCTCTTTCATGGTTGATCGGCCGCGTTGCAGCGTCCAGGCACAAAAAAGGTGATGACGTGTGTCTAGAAGACATTAAAGTGACATTGTGGGATATACGCTGAGTGTGTCAGTATGAATGCATGCGTCCATGTTGGACTTCCTCCTGTTCTAATTTTGTTAGTATCCCCACAAGAACTCTGATATAATTGCCTCATGAATACGACCTTTTGTGTAATGCAGGGCCCATCAAAAAGCTAGCCTCCGGATGTGAAAGAAAGCCATGACATTGAAGGGGAAAAAAAAAAAAAAAAAAATCCTTATCTGATGGGACTGATGAGGTTCTCTGAATATTCTCACTTCCAGCCTTGGCTGATGTATAATTGCACACTGTTCCTCATGTATGAAATGTGGACGTTGGAAATGCCAAGAGCAATGCCAAAAAACAGTAGGACTATTAGTTTCGCTGAAAAAGAGGGGATGTTGTATAGAATCAGGACTTGATGGTGGGGAGATAACTGTCTGAATGAGCATTGTGTCTCCGAATTTCTTTCTGCGGTCCGTCCATGCTTCAGTTCATGTTTCACATTTCATTGGGCACGATTTGGGCTTGGTTCACCCTGCCACCCACCCGCAGGATGAAATCATTTGTGGTGGGAGGCACGCTCTGTCTCCTCCACAAAACCTTTGGAAGCAGCACTGCTGCTTTGGGTGCTTTGATTGTGGCTCAGAATTGGACTGGGTTCGACAAATTTAGCAAATGTCAACATATTCCAAAGGCCTTCAGCCAATGCTGCTAGGCACGGGAAGAATACTAAACAGGGTCTTCTTCAAGCCCTCAGCGATTAAATCAACATGCGTCAAATTAAAACTTGTGTTTAGTCCACAAAAGAAAGGTTTTGGCTAAAGTGTAAGAAATACAAAGAGAAAGTGTGTGTTTATATTTTCCAAAATTATACATAAATAACATGGAGATTCTGAGATGTGCTGTCATAAATTGGATCAGTGTTACTTAGGAAAATGTTCTGTGAAAACAAACCATTACAAATCAACGAGCGTGAATGTTTTTGAATGGCAAAGTCACTATGTGAGGAAAGCAGACCAAATCCATTTCCTCACCCAGAGTTTATGTTTTCCTGTAGGGTCAATGGCAGGTTACAGCTCTGTGTTGGATCGTTGGGACAGAACTCGTGTGATTCAAGCACTCTTTCGACCCTTGGAGGTAATCACGAGGTTCTTTGCGGTAACCGATTTGGATAGCCCAGTGCCAATGGTTTCCATATGTGGTACATTGCTTTTTGACTTTTTTTTTTCTTTGTCACAAACACAGATTGCACTGGTTAATTTTACAAGGTGACCTGTCAAATGTCAAACGGAGAGTGTGGGTTAACATACGGCAGTGCTGTTTGGTTAAGGGGAAAAACTTTCACAATGAGCATAAGTGATTGGCTGAAGGCTATATAAATAATATTTAAAGAATGAGTAAAACAGACCCTCTAGACAGCCTTGTGTGTCCACATGAGAGAAACAACATTGCATTAAATTCCATTACTGACTAACTCTAATGGCAGAAATTATTGTTACAAATTGATCCTTTCCATTAGTGACCCACTCATAAATCATTTTCACATGTTCAGGGCTTCAGAGGGCAAAGCTAAGAGGAAATACTGTAAACGTCTTAATCAGGACAAAAGGCCCCTCTGTAGTACAAATTGTTTTTTCTTCCCGCACAGCAGCCCCCCTGCCACCCCTCGTGTCAATCAAAAACTGAAAGAGTGGTGAGAAATTCATATTTTCTTTTTTTTCCCCTTCAAGGCCACACAGCCTTCTAGAATGTTC
The DNA here is from genome assembly GCA_027497455.2 of Sardinella longiceps. NCBI lineage: Eukaryota > Metazoa > Chordata > Actinopteri > Clupeiformes > Clupeidae > Sardinella > Sardinella longiceps. Next base: position 27,504,534 of record JAODXP020000030.1, on the reverse strand, counting down.
CATGAGTGCACTGTTCTCTGCCCTGCCTGGGCCAAACTATAGACATTTGTAATGAACCGGGGTGAAGGCAGATCATGGCATAAAAAAGGCTCTGCCCGAGATAAAACAGATCGAGTTGAAAGCAGGGACCGATGGTTTGATTGACAGGAGAGACTCTCTATGGCAGTGGCTTTATTCTCGCATCGTGGAAGGCTCCACTACAGCTGTCAAGGATCATAGAGGAAGGCAACGTTTGGATCAGAGCTTGGGAGAACCGAGAATGCAGAGGCCAGGGTGAAACAGAAGCACTTTCAGAAACTCCAGACTTAAATCTTAAATGTCGCTTTGGTTGTCTTAAATGTATTGTATAAGCCATTTATAACCTCTGACACTTTTTGTGACATATTCAGCAAATATCTCCCTATGGTTTGATAGATCTTTGTACACAGAGACCTGGCTGTACAAATGAGGAAAGTGAGGCAAGCCACCAAAGCATCATCACAGAACTGTTCTGAACAAACACTTGAAAAGACGGTGGACATTTTGTGGAAATGGGAGAGGGAGAGTTTGGGGAAGGCTGAAGTTGCTCTCTCTGATGTCTTGTTTGATGATTGGGTTCAAGTATCTAGAATAGTTTACGGTACCAATGATTAATGTTAAACAACATCAGGGGACCAATGAGAACGATCTGTTAGGGCTTGTCAGATGTAAATAACACCCATGTTCTTTTAAACTGGCATTCAACTTACAGTTACATATAATTTTCTGCAGTGCATAATTGCATTCAGATAAAGAGGTAGGCCTACATATTCCTTAAATGCAAAACTATGAAGGGGGGGTGGGGAGGGGGGTGTTTCAATGGCATGAAAGAACACTTCAATGAATGAGTCTGCTATGGATATCAACCACCACTCCATTCTGTTCTGTAGTTACCATGGTGACTATAACAGCCGTCACCACCAGACAAAAAAGTTATTTAAAAAAAAAAAAAAAAAAAATGGGAGGGAGGGCAAATCAAGCAAGCTCTCAATCTCACACTCACAGATTACCAGGTTTTCCAGCACATATTGTTTTGATACTGGCTTTGATGTCTCTACTGGCACTAAACCAACCTCTTGCACAAACCTATCTGTGCAAAATGGAGGTGTGATCGGTCTGTTCAACACACGGAGATCAGACACTGCCTCAAAGCTGCACATCCTTTCTATTATGGTCACTGGTATTTCTGGAATAATCCCCCCCCCCCCCCCCCCAAAAAAAAAAAAAAAAAAAATGCTTTGCCGTGAATATAATAATGCTTATCATCCTGCTTTCTGTTGCCCTCTACACTTTGATTGTACAGCATACATGCTGAGACCATTCACCACAATTAGATGGCACTTAAAAGCTTAACAAATGACAGCTACATGTGGTTATTCTACTAAATTCTGATGAATTCAATGGAAATTCTGTGGGTATGACCGGGTCACCAAAGACCAAAGCTTCTCTACATGTGAAAGTTGTAACAAGCTTTGCTTAATCACCCCCTTCTCTTGTTCCCATTTTTCTTTAGTCTTAGTCTTAGTGGAAGTAAGTTTTTGTAATATTGTATACATTTTTGAAAGTTTACCTTTATTTCTGACCCTACTTTCCATCAAATTTTGCACCAAATAATTTTCTAATTCATCAGGTGATTTGTCTGTGACATAACTTCTTACTTGTAGATATTTTAAAAAATGTTTTTTATTTTAAAAGAAGTGACTAGGTTTTCGTATGTAACTACTGAAAATTTGTTTAAGACTTGTGCAAATGTTGTTAAACCCTTACTAGCCCAGGAGTCCAACACATTATCCATTCTGTTTGGAAGAAATTCTGGGTCATGAGCCATTTCTCTTAGACATATACGGTCAGATTTTATTTTAAGCTTTCTGCAAATCTGTATCCAATTTCTTATTGTATTCAAAATGCAAAAATGTTTTCCATTATAGACTTTTTTAATATTATTACCTAGAAAAGGCAGAGTCCCTAATGATACACCTGCCATCTCTCTTTCCATTTGTGTCCACTTAGCTTCCGTTGTTTTATTCATCCATTTAACTAATGTTTGAATTTGTGTTGCGTAAAAATTATTTTGCAGATTCGGGACCGCCAACCCCCCTTCTTCCTTTTGTTGTGTTAATAACTTCAACTTAACTCTATGTTTTTTATTATTCCAAATGAAATTGGACAGCATTTTATTCCATATCTTGAATTGAGATTGTGGGAGTACTAGTGGTAATGTTTGAAATAAAAAATAAAAAAATGGGGGAGCACCATCATCTTAATTGTATCCACCCTTCCAAATATTCCGTCTGGGATTATTTTCCATCTAGCCAGATCCTGCCTTATTTTTCACTCCAGGACCCCATAGTTAATGTCATATAGGCTAGTTCTTCCAAATTATTACTTATAAATACTCCTACTTAATCTCCTCTGTGTGCTTGAAACTAAAGTAGTCTTTTATATCTTGTTCCATTCCTTCACATTGCTTCACATTTATTTTCATTTAAGCTATATCCTGAAACTCTACTGTACTTTTTAATTATGTTCTTTAATTCCTGCAATGATTCCTTTGGTTCTGTTACATAGGCTATGAGAGAACTACAAGAACTAAAGATGGATATTACAGAGAGTGAATGGAAAGAATCACTAATATGCAACCAAGGTATAACGCAATCAAAATACTGGAAGGAATTTGCATGGAAACTCCAAACTAGGTACTTTATTACACCTGACAAATGTGGCAGCTTTCAACCATCTGGAACTAGCTGTGTGGAGAACGTAATGCAAACTACACTCACATATTCTTTTTATGACCATAACAACGTTCTGGAAGAGATTTGATAAAGTTATGAAATATGTTTTTGACTTGCAGAAGGGTGGAAGTAACAAAAATTAAATAAAAAGAAATAAACTTTGAAATACCATATCCCCATATATTAAATATAAATGTATCAATGGTTATTAAATCTAATTTGAGGTTTGATACAATTGCATTTGAAGTTAAAATGCTTTAAGATTAAAATAAAATTAAAAGAAATTGAATTCACTTCGAGATCAGACATTACATTTACATTTCCCTGTCATTTTCATTTTGAATGAGACATTTTATTTCAGCCTCTTGCAGTTCAATGCGCCACCATTTAATTAAAGAGCATTTCATTTACTTTTAGAAAGATTTTAGTTTTAGGTTGCATGTTCACCTGTCAATCAAATGCCCCACCCATCAACAATAATCTGACTCGATTGAAAATGCCTGCCGTCAATACAGTGAAGAGGCTGGCACATTTAACACCTAAACTAGCACACGTACAGTAGTTTACGGGAGATAGCCTAAACTTAGTGAGCCCTTGACAGAGAGACCTTGTTACCAACTGGTCGTCATATTTTTCAGGGAGTTTGTGAAATCCAAAAAGTGTAGGCTATGATCATCCTTGTAAAATGTTGAAATGTGCCCAATAGACGCTGATCGGTTGTCCACCGCATGCTACGTAAGCTCTCAACAGGGCAGGGTATAGTTTGTTGCGGGGATCCCCGTGTGTTTCACCGTCATGGGGGCGTAAAAGTTTTCTTCTTAGCAAACATAGCCTACTTGTCAAACCTGCAGTTTGAGCCAGGTTTCATGCTTTCTCGTGGGACAAACATCTATCTTGTGATCGTGCAACTGATAACCTTTTAGACCCTGTTCATCTGATTCTATCCCCTCAACAACGTAGCTACAGTATTAGCACCAGCCTGCTGAACTCCTGTAATGGCACAGCCCGAGTTGTTCCAAGCAGCAGCAGCCTACTGATTGTCTGTTATGTGGGCCTATATGATCAGTTAGCCCGGCGATGCCATCCTACGTACCTCCGCTAAACATTTTATCTCCGCACGTAGTCTGGAATAAACCCCCCTTCCCGCCTTTCTTTCGGTTACTCTACGGTTTAGCCAATCAGCACACAGTTTAGAGCGATGTATCAAAATCTTGTAGTCCTACAGGATAGGGATGCGTTTGTTATTCTCTCCCCCACTTTCGAATTACATTCACAAAATTGGTACATGACATTACCATCCATGATCTTGAGGATTTATTGCCACTAAGATGTCAAAATAGATCAGAACTTGCGAGAGATCTGTTAATACTGAAAGCGAAAGTTGTAGGCGTGAGAGCCAGGCGAGGGAATACGTCATATCCAAGCGGAAACCTATTTCAATTGCGTTTGGCCAGACTGTATGACATAGTCAACAGTCGCTTTCGCCCAGGCTAATGATCAGTAGGCTTACTATACTAACGGTCCCAAGCAAACAGCCCTGTAGTCTTACAACCCTGCCATATTTTGTGCAAAATATTATCACTAATGAATCATTCAGCATTCAGCATAACGTTTTTAGCGTCGTAATCATTCGGCGTCGTAGTGACGCAAAAGCATTATAACAGATACAGGCATCTCCAATCTGACTGATCAGTGTTGATGGGTGGGGTATATGATTGACAGTTGAACATGTAACCTAAAACTAAAGTCTTTCTAAGAGTAAATGAAATGCTCTTGAAATAAACGGTGGCGCATGGAACTGCACGAGGCTGAAATATAATGTCATTCAAAATGAAAATAACAAGGAAATGTAAATGTAATATCTGATCTCAAAGTGAATTCAATTTCTTATTCATTTCATTTTAAGTTTTTAAGCATTAAGCATTTTAACTTCAAATGCAATTGTATCAAACTTCAAATTAGATTACATTTAATAACAATTGATAGATTTAAATTTGGCACTTGGCGATATGACATGTTTAATTTTATTTCTTAATTTTCTTTTATTTAATTTTTGTTACTTCCGACCTTCATATGTATATGTATGTGTATGTGAATATACATATGTATGTGTATATATATTCAGGAAAAGAAATTGCAATGTATTACAATCACAATGAAATACTTTGGTTTACACAAATAATTGCAATAAAGTAATTTTAAAAAAATCACCCCCTTCTCTGTACACAGTTTAGGATACCTCTGACTCCGACCACCCTGAACAGTGCAATACTCTTATCTTAACAGAAAAAAGGAAGAGAAATAATTATGGTTTACTGTGCTTGAGCCGAATAATTTTGCAAAAAATGAATTATTCAATTAGTAAATATTCCAAATACATTTCATGTGTACGCGTGAGATTATTCATTTGCTGCCGAGTCAATAGTTTCTGAAGTATTGTCATGCTTGTGCGGCTCTCAACCGGCTTCATTTGGAGATGTTGATTGCATTATCTTGGCCACCACATGACTTCGCAATGGGCATAATTTGCCTCTTCTATTCCCCCTCTGAGCTCATTTTCAAATGTAAATTACACGTCCATGGGCCTTGAGTTGGCTGGAATAAAGGATCCCTTTTTCTTCTCTGTGGTTATAATTGTCTTCCATTTGCCTTCGTCCTTTTCTTGTGCCACCCCTTCCCACCCACCCCCGCTCTCTCTCTCTCTCTCTCTCCCCCCCTCTTCTTCCTTTGCACTTCTCAATCTCCATCTTCAAATACATATCTGGATCAGGCCTCTCTTTCTCCAAGGTCGTGCCCTTTGACCTCCTGCTCTCCGCTGTGTAGAAGAGGGCCAGTGTTGTGCAGCTAAGCTTGAACACACCCCACTCTCTCACCCCCCACCAACCCCTCCCTCTACGCCCCCCCGCCTCGTCACTACAGTGGGCCATTCTGATAGAACATTCCAGAGCCTCCGCAACCGCGCTCCTGCTGAGGTCTTGGCGAAGGCTCAGAGGAACAAGGCTGATGGGAGTATTTCGGACGGGTCCAGAGGTTCGCTCCTGCCAGGCCGGCTCCCAGGTGGTGGCAGCAGCAGCGGCGATTTGCTCGAGAAAAAACGTGTTTACTTTCATCCCTCTGAGAACGCATGGAAACAAACGAGCAAATGACCGCGGGAGGAAAAATAACCCCTTCAGAGATCACTGTGTGATAAAAAGACTGTCCTTATTTACATAAAGCACTAAAAACTGGCTTTGGAAACGGAAATAAACGCTGCTCAAGAGTCGATCATTGAAAGAATAAAAAATGAGAAGGCTCCAGAAGGTTCTAAGGAGCTGGCATAGACAGCACTAGAAGCAGAAAAAGAACAGAATGGTCTAAAATGGAGGACAGAGAGTAAGGGGCAATTATACCACAAGAGTGGTCTCCAAGTCCCAGTAAATGATGGATCTGTAATTATGTGAATTGATGGCTTGTCAGGACATATGCTTGGATGAGACGATTTCGACCACTGCAGGCATGTGTTCCGTGGTGCAGAGGATAATCCTCGCTCACAGACTTTTATTGGACATCACCCAGTTAAAAAGGGGGGGTGAAAAACACACATTGATAAATTGCTAGGCTGTGTAATAGATTGGACAGAGACAGGCAGTGCCAGGAAAATTAGACTTTTTTTTTTAATGTAAGAGGACACTGACAGACACACCCCAAGAGATCAGCGCACATCGGCTGAATCCAAAATACCCATGAGTCCCACGGCCTAAGTAACCCCTGAACCCTCAAAGACAAGACTTCACCAGCGTGAACCAACTTCATGATAGGCTCTATCACAACAGCCCATATTGTTGCCGTGTCAACTATTCTTACCAGATAACTTCAATTGAACCTTAGCATTCTGTCTTCACTCATTATAAATGACATCCTAATTAAAGTGTTTCAACCAGCTCTAATCAGCAGAAACCCTAGCAATATTCTCTTCTGTGTCATCATTAGTCGCATTTCCCTTTATACTTTTGGACAGTGGGTATCAAAAAGCTAGTGTCGGTACGACAGCTGCATTCATTTACTTGATCAGAAATATGGCCTTGGACACCTCTGTGGCCTATTGATCTGAAGAGCTGATCTAATTGGCTGATATACACTAGTTAAGTCTTTGACGGGTCACGGCTTAGGGTTTAGGGAGGATATTGGGATCCACCAACTATCTGCTTGTAAGAGCAGCAGCTGACAAGATCAATCCCCCACAGACTGGCCAGAGAGGTTGACTCTTTAAGAGGCTTCCCAGGATCATACTGTATGTGCCAGGTTAAGTTAGCATAGCATTGTCGAGCGACACGGTCTTTGGTATTTGTTGCCTTCAACGGTTCCTTCTAGGCAGCGCTGCCCTCATGGCACTACTTCCCCCAAATTAGGGTTATGAAGAGGGTTGAGGGGTTAGGATTAGGGTAAGGGTTAAGGTAGTGCCTTTTAGGCTGTGCTGCCTGGAAGGTGGCGTTGGGGGCAAAAAACACTGGTGAGGGACAAGTACAGTATATTGGATGACCCAACTGCTCCCCTATTCTTCTGCTCTGGAGGCTGACTAACGCAGGCACCTGGCAGAGTGCTGTAAACAATTCACTCGCTCACGTCAGTGAGGACACTGGCAATGAGGGGGCAGGTGTGTGCGTGTGTATGTGTGTACGTGTGTGTGTACCTGTGTGTGTGTGTGTGTGTGTACACTGTATGTATGTAACAGACAAAATCACAATGAACACTACGGGTCCCATTGACAGATTTGATGTTCCAAGATGTTCAAAGTTAGAACCATACCAAGATGTTTAGTGGACTAAAAGACACTGCAGGGGGGAGGAGGAGACTGAGTGCAGAGTGTGTGTGAGAGTGTGTGTAAGAGTGCGAGTGTGTGTGTGTGACAGTGTGAATGTGTGTGTTTAAGAATCTGACAACAATTTGCTGTACCGAACCAAGTGCGCTGCAATTACGCTTGCTGCAAATGGAAGGTGCATTGATTACTTCAAAGAAAAGAGTGAGCGCCCACTTGACTCCTGATGCATAGAGTAGACGTGTTTTCTACTGGCTTGTATTTACAGGGTTGAATGGTGCTTCTGAGTGCATACTGCAGCGTCTATCTGTAGGGCTCAGAGCCACTGCACCAACCACATGTGATTGGCTAGAGGGACACTCTTCGTATAGGAGAAAGTATACAGGATTCAGCATTAGGAGTTGTGAGTCTTTAGTGTGCGTTTGTGTGAGTGAGTGTGTGTGAGTGTGAGTGTGAGTACACAAAGTCAAAGCAAACATAATCACTTTGAAGGTGCAGAATGGCAGCTTTTTAACCCCTCACTCAAGTATCTGGCAACGTGACACTGTTTGAGATTTTCAGTTCATTTTCTTTCTTTTTTTTTCATTTCTTCTATGTCGTCTTCTTTGTTCTTCCTCTTCTCTTCTGAGGCCCATGTGAAGGGTTTGCACAAGGGATGAGGGAAGATGTGTGTGTGTGTGTGTGTGTGTGTGTGTGTGTGTGTGTTGTAGGGTGGGGGGAGTGTGTGTGTGTGTGGTGTTGTGGGGTGCTGGGGTCCAAATAGATCACACGTCCGTCATCTCGTCCTCTGTCTCACCCTCCGCCTCTCCCTCGTCCTCCTCGTCCGAGGTCACGTCCGGCTCGTCCATCTGCGACACGCACTTGGCACACGAGCAGACGAACAAGTAGTTCTCCCTGAAAAGAGAGCACGACTCGTCAAGCCGTCGCCAGCTGAGCCGGAGCACAATGAACAAAACAGCCGTGCCGTGCCGTGTCGTGGCCACAGGACCGAAGCAGGCACTTGTGAAGCAGTGAAAGGGGGGGAACAGTTCACTTCGAGATTTGATCTATGACTGCCAACCACCAACTCCTCTCGCCCGACCACAATACACACACTCTTTCATTCGTTTGCATGCCGACACACACACACACACACACACACACACACACACAGAGAGAGACAGGCGCACACACACACGGGCGCACTCATGTGCGCACACACACGCTACACACACACACACACGTGCCTGTGCACACACATATGCGCGCATGCACTTGGCGTCATTTCATTACATTTGTATTGGACAGCGATGAGGAACGCTAATTTGTTGCATGGGAGGCTCGCCACGCTCCAGTTAGCCTCCTTTGAATTACAATGTAACAAAATCTTTTCAAGGTGAACTACACCTCCTCGCCAGCCCCACCACACACACACACACACACACACACACACACACACACACACACACACACACACAGACGAATGGCAAATACAGCTCATACCTGCCACATATCAACACACAGGCCCAGATCAGGTTTCCCAGGGTGTGAATCAGCTTCCGCCCCTTTTGGCAGGTAACTAATCAATGGCCCAGCTGAGGGCCCAGGGGCAGACTGCCCTCCCCAGCGCCAGATGGGTCTGACTGGGATGGAGCACTATTGATCCCCACCCCTACCCCCACCCCACACACCCACACACACACACACACACACACACACACACTATAGACCCCTGAGATAGACGCTCAGCTGAGCTATGGATACACATGGCTATGGATATTCCATGTGCGAAAGAGCAAAAAAAAAAAAAAAAAGATTTTGCTACTATTATTGCTTACTTTGTGTGTGTAAACTCCATCTATACACTCCCTGAGTGGAACAAAGGGGGAGGAGGAGGAGGAGGAGGAGAAGAAGAAAAAGTAGAAGAAAAGAAGAGGAGGAAGAAGATAAAAAGACAAAGAAGGAGAGGGGGGCGCCGTGGCTCGGTGGGTTGGGGCGTCGTGCCATTACTCCGGGGACCCAGGGTCGTTTCCCGATCCCACCCCATCTCCCACTAGTTTCCTGTCCATCTCTATACTGTCCTATCCGATTGAAGGCAAAAAGCCCAAAAAGCCCCCAAAAAATAAAAAAAAAGAAGGAGAAAAAAGAGGAAGATTAAATGACTTTATAGATGTAAAAACAGTATGTGTGTGTGTCTTACTTTAAGATCTTGTGGCGACTGTGGCGGCTGCGGTCCCTCTGGCAGCAGTCCAGGTAGCTGATGCAGATTTCCTACGAGAAAAACGCAAAGAAAGGAGCGTGCTCAGACGGAGTCAGATAGGAGGATTCATGGCACACGCCACCTCCAGTCTCCCCCAGCGCAGCGAGTGATGGAAGCACTAAGCCTCCGCCGCAATCCCAGCTTAATGCATTTATGTGACAGAAATAAGTATCCAGGCCGTTACGGTGGCGGCGGTTAGGGGGGAAAAAAAGGACGTTTTCAACAGACGGGCACACCTTTTCATTCATAAATTACCAGTGAGTTAGACGCCACAGGCCTAACTACGCTACCCATATCGGGCTTGGCCACCGTCCTTCATTAATGTTTTATCATTAAAATGCCAACATGGTTCAGCTCATTAAAAGCCACATTAGCATGAATAGTGTAAAAATCTAAGGTAAGATGGGTTGGTAAGATGGGGTGCAGAGGAAAAGAGGAGAGTGGAGTGGAGGGGTGAGCGCTTAAAAGAGACAGGATCCGATCTCCACATTCCCAATTCTGCTTCGGTCCCATTTCCCTTCTTTTATGGCTGCACTACGAGACGGATTGAAGCTTTTTCCAATCTGCTAGACAGCCTGCCAACAGCTCAACCATCCTTCTGTGGCAGGGCTATAATTCTAACTGACAATGAGGATCGGGGTATGCTTGTGCGTGTGTGTGTGTGTGTGTGTGTGTGTGTGTGTGTGTGTGTGTGTGTGTTGCTCTCTACCCAGCCTAGGGATGAGGTACAATCATCACTGTCCTGCCACTTGGCGATCAGGACAGCTGCTACTTTGTTTCTTACCTCTCCTGCACTGATGTCACTCAAGGCGTTGAGGTGGAGCAGGAAGTTGTTGTCGGGGAAAGTGACTTCCGAGTTGGGAATGCAGCTGTGGTTGCCTGGACAGAGGAAGATGAAGATGAAGATGATGGCGATGATGATGCGTCAGCCAAAACTTCCTCACAATGAACAGCAGTCTATGTATTGTATGAGGATCTAAAGCCAATCTACCATGATGATGATTGAAGGTGGATGGATTTGGTCTTTGTCAGAAAATCACAGTGATGGAATTGAATTTGACAAACTACAGACTCAGAGGTCAGTGATGTAGAAAGCTGCACCTAGTGACTCGGGGGAACTTTCTGTCCAAACATGTCAGCAGGGGACAAGCTCAGTAATCTACCACCTCAGGGATAAGGACCAAATTTCCAAACAGGTGTGTGTGTGTGTGTGTGTGTGTGTGTGTGTGTGTGTGTGTGTGTGAGTGAGTGAGTGAGAGAATGTGTACGTGTGAGAGAGTGTGTACGTGTGTACAGTACATGTGTGTGAGAGAGAGAGAGAGGGAGCAAGAGAGAGGGAGTGTGTGTGTGTGTGTGTGTGAGTATGTAAGTGGGTGAGTGAGTGTGCGTGCGTGCGTACGTGTGAGAGGGAGAGAGTGTGTGTCTGCATGTGTGTGTGTAGCGGACTCACATGAGCTCTGAAGCAGGAAGAGACCGGAGCCCTCGCAGTTCAGGAAGTCGCCCGTCTCTGTGGAAAGATACCGAGCCGAATGAGAGGCTGTGTGGTGGAGGCTTCACCTGCCGTCGCCCAGAATCAATCAGTGAGCCGAGCAGGTTTAATGTGCGGGGGATGGGGGCGGTGGGGGGGTTAGGGGGGTGGCAATAAGCCAAGCATGGAGGGGGAATGAGGAGGGAGGGAGAAAGGTACGCTTCTGACAGACTCTGTGAGTGGGTGGATGTCAAAGCCAATCACTTTTAGTCCTGTCAGTGGCTACCAAAAAGAGAGGTAATGTCTGTATTTGTGTGTGTGTGTGTGTGTGTGTGTGTGTGTGTGTGTGTGTGTGTGTGTGCGCACACTCTGCAAAAAAATGAGACAGACAGACACTAACAAAGGTAGAAGTAAGAGTTGGAAACAAACAGCAAGAGAGGAAGAGGTATGCAGCAGAGAAAAGGAGTTTTCCAGATGCGTTCTCATGTAATAAAAAGTAATGACCTTTTTCAATGTCCTTGTATAACTGGTCAATAAAGGCATCCAGTTGCTCCCTCTGGTGGCTTGGAAGCTCAAGTGCATCACAAGCGTGGACCCACTGACTGAGGGAACTTGAGAGAAAAAAGAGAAGCCAAATGTATTTTTCAAATGATTGACATTTAAATAAATAATATTTAAATAGCAAGACATGCGCAAACAAGTTTGATTGAAAATAAGGGACATTTTCTTTTTGTTTTTTACCTTGTGCCAATACCTTGTCCATTGGTCCCAACAAGTGAAAAGAGAGAACGGAAGCCTTCCGGGGTAAACCACTGTATGGAAATAAAATGTGAAAAGGACAGAGAGAGAGAGAGAGAGAGAGAGAGAGAGAGAGAGAGAGAGAGAGAGAGAGAGAGAGAGAGAGAGAGAAAGAAAGAAAGAAAGAAAGAAAGAGAGAAAGAAAGAAAAACACAAAAAATGAAAGTATAAAGGGTTTCTATATTTAGTATCTCACTAGCAATTCATGCCCTCAAGGGAAGTGAGAAAGATAAGTTCTCTTTAATAGCAGGAAAAGAAGAAAGTTGAAAATTGCGCAAGTTTAATGAGCTAGCAGGTGTTCCGGAGAAGCTTTGTGTGAGTCATACTGACCCGGTTCAGGTGGTCATCATAAAGTGCCGCCTTGAAGAGGTTCCGGAGAAGGGTAAGCTGTCCCTGAAAAATAATATTTGTCAATTAAAGTAAACATCAACAGATTTATTTTGTTTATCAACGTCTGGGATCAAACCAATCGAGCACAAAGAGACACATTTGCAAATGAGTGAGTAATGCAGGGGTTGAAGACAGTCATTAAGACAACACATTAAGGATTTGGGTTTTAGAAGTAAGTACCTGAAATTCTTCTCCCAGGAGTTTGTGAGCAATCTCCTCTTCCTCATTGGCTGATCGACTACAGAACTGAGAGAAGAGCCTCTGCCAACGGTCTTTGTCTTGAGCCTTTACAGACAACGTTACAGATAACACAAGATAGAAGTCAGTCCTTACAAAAAAAACGATATACTCAAATACATTTCAGATTAACAACCATTAAACAACTAAAATAGTATAGCATACAAGCATATGTGAACACACAACCGTATGCAGAGTATATGGCAACACAACATGTGTGATATTTAAGGGAGGAACATTGTAAAAAAGTGGGGGGAAAAAAAACCATTCACTTCTTTGGGTTAAACTTTGCAGACAAATGAACAGCAATTACTGTAAGTCTGAGCATTGCATTGACCCAAGCCAGTTTGCCCGTGTTGTTTGCTGCAATAGAGCAAGCAACTTCTCTTATCTAACATCTAACATCCCATCGACCAAAATTTCCATTCCGTGGGCAAAAAGGCATCCGGCGTGCATCTTATGCGCACGCACACCCTGATATTAGTCGCTAGAGAGGTGCCTATTTGTGGGCGTCTGGCCCTCTTCAGGCAGGCTGAAATTGCACATGGCAAGTGCAAATTCATTAAGTCAACAGCTAACCCCATTTCCTGGAGTGTGACATGTAAGGTGCTTAAGAGCAAATACGCCTAGTCCGCTCTGCCAATAATAGCCCCTGAATAGAAATCTTCAATATTGGTTATGAAGCAGGCATTTACATAACACGCCCAAATACTGCTGAAATGTCTGCCTTGAGTCCCTTTTGACTCTCCCTTCAAACTTAGAAAAAAGGTAAAAAAGACAGTATTTATAAACATCAACTTGTGGGGAAAATAACCATTTCAAAGATGTCTTTCACAAAGCTTTCATACAGGGAAGATATACACTATAATGGTGCTGGAGGGAAATTCAATACAAAGTGGACATTTTCTTGCGTAAATATATATGTAGATAAAATGCCACATATTTCTATGATGTAAACGATTATATGGAATTTGGAGAATTGGAGAAGGGCAACATGAAAACATGCGTAAAAGTAAAATGGTTCCAGAGGATATTTTGTAGAAGGTCCATCTGTCAGATGTCAGAATCCCAAAAAATATTTTCTTGACTGTGAAAGAGGGATACAACACTTCATATGTTGGCACCATTGTATCGAGAGGCAAAACCACAACCCCATGAATGACACATACATGTTTAAAATGCATCATAGCATATTATAATTCACAAGTTATAATTGTCTATAATATATATTCTACTATGCCAAAAGTATATACGTTTTTTAAATGAGCACATGTTGAGAAGATTCAATGAAGACAGAATGAGAAAACAATGAGAAGGCAATGCAAATTCTGATTTATTCCCTTCACATTTACAAAGAGAAGATGAGATTGATGTCTTCTTGCCTTCTGCACAAGAAATAAATAGCTTTGAAATCCTAGATTGCTTTCAGTCTTTGTTGTTGCCATCATGTGTGCCACAAATTATGAGCCCTGAACTGTGCATCTAACAGTTATGAATTGACTGCATTGTTACATCCCTGGAGTAGATATACCTGATATTAACCATTCCAATAATGCAAAGACTTTGGGTTCCAATCCAGAATGTATTTTTATGTACCAATGTGGTGGATGCATTTGTAAGATACCATAAATATATTTATGCAAAAAACTTTAACTCTACACATAGCTCTGGATGTAGACAGAGAGGTTAACAGTTAGAGTTACCTGCTTGACCACAGCCACCATCTTTGCCATCAACATGATGCTGGAAGTTTCAGGGGGGTAGTGGATACTCCTGAGGTCAAGAAAAACATATGGTTAGAACAGCACAGGATCTGGTGTTCCAACAGCAAGCATCGGGATAAAGTATGAAACATGCTTAAATAGAGCATATGGTTTTAGGTGGTTTCTTATTGAAAAACAGTCACAGCTCTCAACTACAAAAATTATTCTGGAGGGATAGATATTTTCTTCTCTCCCCAAGTGCATATCTTATGATCTGCCTAATTTTGTAGAAATTAATTTCCAGCCATTGTCAGTGATGATTTTGGTATGAGAGACTGATATCATTGCACACACCAACCCTTGATGTGGTTAGCTATCTTCTCACACAGTAGCGAGTGGAGAGGGCGCTCACCACTCTCGTGCTCAAATCTAGGTGTCTGTCGAATAAGACTGCTGTCAGAGCCAGGCAGTGATTGCTTTTTCTGTGGACTATAAACGTCAATGGGGTTCTCATCTCTCTTGACTGCTCATCTTCACTGTTCTCCGAGGGAAGAGATAGTCTAACACTTTTATCCCTCCATCTCCAAAAAAAAAAAAAAAATGATGTAAGTATTTCCTGAGGCTTGACCAGTCTATCTTTCCTCACTATATTTTGCACTGCATGAAGAGCCGTCGGACACTCTATCTCTTCAGACTTTCAGACTATTTGTTCAGCAATATTCTGACAGGCAAAAAGTGAACTTTGTCATTCTAACCATCACCTCAGCTCAGGGTGATTTTTATATAGTGAACAATCAAAGGAAAACATTTAATATATTTTCTGTAAATAAAACCAAATCGAAGCTCTCAATAACATAATTTCCTCTATTATAAAACAGGGTTTACACTGATCTAGCAGAATTTCCCCAACTATGACATCAATACATGGGTGCCTGCCTTCTGAATAACTTATTTTTCTTCAATTATTTCTTTATGCATAAATACGGTTATTTACAGCCAACTGTTGTTTAGATTGCCCTGGATGCTTGGAACCTAGATTAACTGAATTCAACTAATGGCCCATTTACACTCAACGTGTCCTTGTCTGAATTTCTCTCTTCATACCTCCGTACGGTTTTTATGTTTGCAAGTGCTAAACCCCGCCCCCGCCCCATTATTCCTAATGAATTTCGTTTCGTCCGTAATCATAAGCTCCCCATTTTCGTGTCAAACTCCGGACGAAATTGACGTAAAGTACGTGTGAAACACTCCACAGGTATCCGTATCCGTCTTTTACGTTGAGTATGACTGGCCTATAAAATCTAGATGTTCCCTAGCAGTAGCAAATACTGTAGGTGTAGGTATAGATGGCTAGAAACAAGCCATATGGACTTGAGATTGGTCTGACATTGATGGTGTTCACTAATCACAGTGCTCTATGGTCAGTATTCTCCCGAGTGCTTAAGTAAAAAAAAAAAAAAAAAAAGTCCTCAGCTCCATGTGTTTCGGCCTGCACTGAGTACTTTTTCTTGACTTAAGCACCTGGGAGAATACCATCCCTGACGGTCATTCCACCCAGGATTGAGTTAGGTCAGGGCAGAGTCTGGCCACCAGACTATACATTTTAATGTTATAGAATGACCAAACGACAGCAATACTGAAGACAAGCTCATAAAATCTCTACCCATCCCTCGAAAAATGCCCTAATCTTTGTAGGAGGAATATTTTGTTATTATAATAAAGAAGCATAACAATAGTGTACTTTCACTACCACCTGTTCATTTTTACTTTTTTCCCCCTTATGTTTAAGTTCTCAACTCACCTCCATGCATCCTGCAGTTTGTTAATAGGATGATCAGGATCTTCCCGAGAGGGGCCAAGACACAGGACTCTATGATACTGCTCCATAGCAGCCTGCTTGCACTCTGCACTACAAAACTTCACCTGCAGGGGGAGACAGAGACCGAATACAGTGTGAGTACATTCTGAATTCTGAACATTCTGTACTCCACAACATGAATGAAATGACTTCTTTCCCATTTCAGCATCTCATTTAAGGTGACCAGATCTCTGAGATGAAAACGGATAATATTCTGTCTGAAAAAAAAAATGCTGCCAATATCATTTAATAATTGACCAAATGGGTTTAGAGGTAGGCCTACTTTACTTCAACAGAAACAGTCCCTGGTACACAGGCTAATTTTCCTAATTAAATGACACATTGAGTAGGGCTACTGATATGAGGGCTGGTATGACCTTTGACTCATATATATTTTTTAAAAGTTAAAACATTTCCTGGTCTTTGTGTTCTTTGGCAGTGAAAATGAATATGTGGCAGCTGGTAATGTTGTGGTGTGTGTGTGTGTGTGTGTGTGTGTGTGTGTGTGTGTGTGTGTGTTTCACCTGGCACTGCGGGCACACTTGATGCATCTCCTGCCGCACTCTGCACAGCTCAGGGTGGGGCAGGCTGAGGCCAGGGAGGCCACTGAGTCGTCGTGCATTCTCCTCTGCGGTCTCCAGAGATCGCAGACAGTACTCACAGGCTAAACACACAGAGGGATAGAAAGATGGAGATGAGAGAGAGAGAGAGAGAGAGAGAGAGAGAGAGAGAGAGAGAGAGAGAGATTGGGAGAAAGTGTAAGAAGCGTTCAAGAAGCCAGCAAATGCATACACAAATCTGGTCCTATGTTGTCCCACAACTTACCTTTATATTTATATATTGCATTCCACAGGAACTGGGAGGAGATGAGTGGACGCTCAATCACTATGGTGTCTCCTTTGCGGATGTTCTTCTTGGCAAATAATCCCTTTCCCTACAAGGTATCCCCAAGATAAAGTGTTAACGTTAACGATATATTGTTGCCAATTTCTCTGTTAGTAGTCATGCATCAGGTTTCTACGTAGGAAATGATTACACGTTGAACTGAATGCAGGGAAGTTAGCTCTAGCAACAAAACGTTACGTCATGATGCATGCCAGGCAGACAAGCACTAAGCATTATCAGTAAATAAACACAAACTCACGCAGGTAAGGCATAATTACTCATAAACCCTTTGGCTGGATTTGGCTAAAGCCATCATTCACTTGTACATTAGTCTCATGCCCAGATGATGCGCCGGATTAGGCTAGAGCTCCAAAGTTTCCACGAATAAACAATATTTGGTGCTATCTTCTTTATGTGTCAGGACAGTTTCATCGTAAAGCCACAGTTTACCTTTATGTTGTCAATGAACCGGACTTCTGCAATACTGCTAACTTTGCCGGGTTCCACGCAGAGAGAAAACATGTCATCCTGGGGGGCCGCCATGTTGGAATTTCTTTCTCAACCTTGACACTAGAATTGACCAATGGGAGGTCTAGTTTCTCTTCTTCTGCTGCTCGTTTGAACAGCTACCCTACACGTAGATCGATGCTACCAACAGTGGTATGGTGGCCTGATTTAAACCGTATATTCCGACCTATGTGTCCTGTGCATTAGGCGTACATTGGAATGAGAAGACTTCATGAGCTAAAATTACTAAATTAATAGAGACATGAACAACGTTAAACAGATATTGTTTTATTGTTTTATTTTGCAGTACATTGTTATTTAGGAGTATTGGATTTGCATTGCAAATATCAAGTGTTTAAAAAATAACATTATGGCAGCATTTATCAGCAATAGCCTACAACACACTGTATTTAAATATTAATACATTATATTTTTGTTACAAAATGTTTACACTTTTACATGACAATTATGCAATAATTATTAATAGCGTATTCAGTTTATGCATATGCAATTCAAAATATTTCAGTTGCAAGCAAGCTGCATTGGAGCTAATCCGTCATCAAAGCACAATAAATAATTTTGGCTACACTTAGCAAGCTTATGAATAGAGTAAATAATGATTTCACAAATAAAAGTAGGCCTATATCATCACGGTTGCAAGAATGATTAGACCACACAGTCAAAGGGCATATTAATAAAGCATAGTTAATTTTCACCAAATCATCATTGTATAAATTAATAATAATAATAATAATAATAATAATAATAAAAGTCTCAGGACAGGTAGGAGAAACGATATTTGAAATTTGTAAATACACTTCTAAAAAAAAATTAAAAATCATGATTCTCTGTTGAGAGCTGCAATTTTTGATATCAAAATAGAAGCAAGATTAGAGATATGCTTGTTCCCTTTGAAGTTTAGGCTAGTTAGAGGTTTATTATTAGACATATAGCCTACGTCAGTGCAATTAAGACCCTGGATTATAACTCATGAACAGCAGATTTATACCATTAGTATTGCTTTAGGCCTACAGAAAACTCCTCCATGCCAGTAATGTCCAAAATCAGCAGGAGTCGACTTCTGCCAGTAGTTTCATTCACATTTTTTGATTGGCTACACATCAGGAACTTGGCCTGTTCATCATACAAGCTCCACTTGCCGTCTTCACTCTTCCTTACAGTCCCTTGTTGTAAGTTACCACCTTGCAATCTGTCGCCATGGCAATCTCTGGCTCAAGGTGAGACACCTCAATCTGTAAAAAGCAGATTTTGATGAGCAAATTGTCCCCACCTTCAGAACTAAACACACCCACACCACCCCTTTAAACCTTGACCATGGCTCTACGCCACAAAATCTGCTCTTAAAATCATAACATAATGAATCCAAAAGAGAAAAGAAGACTGCAGAAATCCTGCCTTAAATGAAACGACAAGCTCAACTATTCAGCGAATTCTCTGATCTCTCTTCCATCTAGCAAAAAGACACACGCACACACACACACACACACACACACACACACACACACACACACACACACATACATAGAGAGAGACAGAGAGAGAGAGAGAGAGAGAGATAGAGAGAGAGAGAGAAACACGCACTGTTTCTCAGCAGCTGATTCCACTGGTTGGAGAAGTAGACAGTACCTGAGACATCTGTGGGAACAGACTGATGGCCAAAGGCAGGGACAGACCGAAGATAGCCAGGCACACAAAACTGTGGATGGGTAGCATCAGCCTGCGGTGGGCCTGGAGCAGTGGCAGCCTGTCAAAGACAAACACACGCACAACTCTAAGTGTGTGTGTGTGTGTGTGTGTGTGTGTGTGTGTGTTTGTGTTTGGAGTATATCTGTACTTTCCAGGGCCCTAAAATCAATTTAAACATATTTTGCAGTATTGCAGTATAGTTCTGTGTCTCTGAGCCAGCCATCCAATCCTAATGCTTTAAGAACAAACTATAATAGAAATGGGTTACAGTGTCCTTGTTAATAAGAGCCTAAATTGGTGTATAACTGATTTTGAATGTTATGTAATAACTGAAACACCATGTGGTAATTCACTCTGTGGCTCTGACTGACAGTGTGGTATAAGCCTTTTGAAACACATCAGTAATCAATAACCGCAGCGTGTGTCTTTTCTACTCAATCAGCATGATCAATAGAGGCATGCTAGACTGCATCACCAGCTGGTTCACATCAGGAAGCACAATCATACTTTTCGAGGTAGGCCATTATCATTGGTGGAAGGACGAAGATGGGAAGAGGTAGGACCACTCTTGTAAAAGCTGTCTCCATCAGTGCCTGATAGGAAAAAGACGAAAAAAAAAAAGAAGCACTTTCCATGAGTTCAACCATGTGATTTCGGAGTGGGATAAAAAAAATTAGCGATGGAATGTAGGCAATTTTCCACTGACGTGTTTGGCAGCGATCCGGGAGGAGCCCACCACGTTCCCGTTGTTGTCCAGCACATCGATCCCCTCCGAGAGCTCGTTATGCCTCATCAGGCCTACATTACAGATGTTGGCGCTGGCTGAGGGGGTCCAAAGGAGCTGGGTTAATTACTATGACATTGATTGCAGTGTCCTTTCCGCACTGTGCATGGGCAATGTGCGTGTTCTGGCAAAGGCCCTGCCACAAATTACACAGCTGCTTGTGAGATTCTCACAATGAGAAATACAGGCAACCTAACAGGAACTGAGGTAACCTTTCATATCTAATGGATCACATTACAATACATGAATGTCATCAGCTTTTGAACAGGGCTGAAGTTGAATGCAGAAATCATAGCTCTATAGAATAGTTCTGTCGGAAAAATACAATTTCCTGACAAATTAGTATTCTGTATGTATGTGCAGACAGCTGCAAAAGCTAACTTTGCATGTGATGAAATGCTGCCTTAAGTGATATATCAGGTAGACTCATGGCTGTGAATTAATTACGAACATGAAACAAAATGCCTTTGCTGGTCACAGTTAATAAGTGGCATTAAAACAATGTTCAGATTGCAGATAACGAGTGGCCTTATACCCCATAGTCTGGAAAGGGAAACTGATAAGTCAGTGGAGAATTAATTACTACATATTGCAGCCATATTTCTAGTGTTGAAATGTGGCTAACAGGGATCGATGCTAATAAATCAACATGAAATAACCGTTACGTTTTGAGTGCACTGAAATATGTAGCTTTCAATACTGCAGTTTCCTTGACATATGCACTGTGGTAGCACAGATCTAACTCATATTTCTCTGCCAATAATATACAGTACAACAGCCTTTCTTGGAAAACAACATCACATATTTTTTTTACAAGATAAAGTAACACCAGAAGCATTCAGTTAACAAAC
Organism: Sardinella longiceps; assembly: GCA_027497455.2. Classification (NCBI taxonomy): domain Eukaryota; kingdom Metazoa; phylum Chordata; class Actinopteri; order Clupeiformes; family Clupeidae; genus Sardinella; species Sardinella longiceps. Next base: position 27,483,559 of record JAODXP020000030.1, on the reverse strand, counting down.
ACAGTGCAACTCAACAAACAAGTGCTGTAAAGTAAGCCATGCCCATATGCTACAGATGACTCCTGCCACCCTGATGAATGCTTAATCCGTAAAAGTCTGACAGGATGAAGCGCCTGGTTAGTCCCATAGCAGAGTGCAGGGTAAAACCATTGACTGTAGAAAAAGGGGTAAAACATACCCACAGCTGGAAAGGGGATGAATCTCTGAATAACGAGACGAGTTGCTGGACTGAACTTGCTGGATTTCTGAATCAGTATGTTAAGCCCAACCTTTACAGACACAATAAGAATAAGACACAATAAGAAAACAACTGAGTATGTACACATACAATAGGCCTACACACACACACACACACACACACACACACACACACAGTATACTTGTCTATTTCACAGACCATTTTATTTGGTTGGTTATATGGTTGATGAGTTGTTTTTCTTTAAGGTTCTTATGATGGCCATTAACTACCAGGTAAGCTAGTGTTCCCTTGTTCATTCATTCAAACACACATGGCATGTTGACGGTTAAAGGTTACACACACATGGTGACGGTTAAAGGTGAGTTTTCACTGTTGGTGAGATGATCCATGTGCAACATGTTTCACAAAAAGCTATTGGGTTGAACTTACTGCTATTGAAACTGCACTGCCGACAGCTCCAGCATAGCCTTGCAGAAACTTGGAGGTTGGTGTTGGCTAACAAAGCATACAGGGTTATTTTCAGGACTCAGTACAACAACAGGTCAAAATAAAGAAATGTATTTATACCAGTTGCAGCTTACTGCACTACAATTAAATGAACACACTGCAGTAGTAGCCTAATAGGCTACTTCAAAAGAAAGCTCAATATCAGGGGGTTGGCAAGTCACATGACAAACAGAGCCCCACACACTCCCTGAGGACAGAAGGTTAATCATTCAAATGGAATTAAAAGTCTGCTATCGCTTCAGTGAAACTCCAGATGTTTAATTTCTCATGTTATCAAAATGACCCAGAAAAAAAAAGATCAAGCTGAGGTCTTACCTTAGTGGCATTGCGGTTTGCATAGTTTACGCAGGCATTATGACTCTGGTTCAGCCACTGTAGGAAAATAATGTATAAAGTCAATGATGTTGTATATAGTAGTAAGTCATCTTCATAAGGGCTGTACAGTACAGTATGTACAGTTGTCTTCACAAACCTATTTATAAATCATAATGTGACAATATTAGCAGTTGAAGAAACTAAGTAAACCTCCTGTACATTCAACATAGTTTCACATCTACTGTACATGCAAAACAAAAAAAAAAAACACAAAAACATTTTTTTTTCCGCCTTTGCCCTGCTCCTGTTAATTCTGCTTCCTCAGCTCCCCATCTGCTGGACTCCTCAAATGGAGTACGAGAAACACACACACACACACACACACACACACACACACACACACGCACACACACACACACACACACACACACACACACACACACACACACACACACACACACACAAACACAGGCACACGCACACACACCCATATGGGTAAAAAAAAAAAAACACATTAAAAAACCTCCTAGTTGATGACATCTGACATGCCACTGCCAGGCCACACAAGCTGCTAAGGCCTTAGCAACCACAGTTTTATGAGCAGCCTGCAAATCCACTCCATCACACTGTTGGTTTCATAGCTAACCCTGATGTATCCCTGGACACGGGCTGTCAAACTGTGTAGGTCCTGTCAACAGCTGTCAGGATTACATACCTGAACATTATCTTTATGTAAATATTGTCAATGTTCATCTTAATTTTTTCACCTGCTATTCCCCAATGGAAAAATCCATGACTTCACTGGCATGTGTTTAGATTATATTCAATTGAAATCCAGTCCAATTTAGATTTTCCTATGTAACAGGTCTTTCCTGTGACCAAATCTTTCCTCAAGGCATTTATATGGGTAGAAGCTTGGGTCATTTAAGGTTCAATTTGGGTACGAGGAGTGAGAGCGGCATCCAGCACTTTTGCAAATGAGCAGCAATTCTTTCATTCACTCTTCACCCCTTTACTAGCAAAACAAACTGTGTGTTGATTACTGTAATTTCAATGTCTGTCTTTATCATCCACAGAATATATCTGTGCCTTTTTGACATCTTAAAGCAATCTCATCTTAAACACTGCAGAGAAGGTAGGCTACTACTTGGCCTAAATAATATGTTAACAATTTAAAGGCTTTTTCACTCATTACCCTGAAACAGCAGTTGACTTCATTGGTTATAAATTGATTTTTTGGAGTGACAATGATTATCTTAGTTTCTTACCTGCCAAAAAACAGTGGTAGCCAGTGTCTGATTGGGGAGTAGAAGGCCTACTACCTTTAATAGATGGAAAACATAACAACACATTAATTACAAAGTACTAAATATACATAGTCATGTTGAGATGTTAACAATCTCAGCAGGCAGCAAAAAAAAAAAAGATTTTTGATTCGAAAAAATGACTGTAAAAGAGTAATGATTAAGAATCTGAACCTGTCTTTTCTCTAACCATAAACAATTCTCATATAGAGCTGCATTATCTTTAATAGGCCTACATTATTTTGAAAAACAGAAAAAAGAAAAATCATAAAAACAATACATAAACCAGTAAACTAACATTCAGCAAAGATAAGTTGTATATCTCTGCCTTACTTCTATAAAGATCAACAATTGTGAACTTACTATAGGTGTTCCAAATGGGACATAGCCTGCCGGAAACAAAATGCCCAGTTACATGACTGAAACATAACAGGAACAGCCACCTGCTTTGCATCCAAACATACCAAATAAACAATAACAAATAAAACAATATTTTTTCTTCATGCATTAAATTCTTTCAACAGAAAAAAATCACATTGAGTAGACTCCATATGGGATGAGTAGTAATAAACTCAGCATAGCCATGCAGATGTAATGAGACCGTTGGAAAGTAATACCTGACATGCGAAAAGGCATAAAGATCTTTTCCCCTGTATCAGGATGAATGATTGCCTGCATTCGGACAGATGGAAACCTCAGAGGTCATATAGCATGGCTAGTACTGTCAAATGTGCACTGATTTGACAGTGTCAATGTGCTTTGTCTTTCAAAAGGCAACATGTGTCTGTGCTTTTTGAGTGACGACAAAGACATCCTACAGCATGTTTACTGCACGTTTGTCAAATGTGATAATATGCTGAGGAAACAACACTGTCACATGGAATGTATCCACAAGAAATACAACACTGCCAATATTGAGTTTGTTTTCATCAACAAAAGAATAGAATTTAGATTGGCAAAGCAACATTTCATTGATTCACAGATACTTCAACAGGAAATGAAAAGAAAAAGACTTAGATAAAAGCTCACCTGTTTGACTTTTTGTGCTTCCCAGAGCTTGGAACAAAAATAAAATATTGATGTGATTTGATGACAGCTTGATGACGATGCATTAATATTAACAGGGTGCTGATGGCCACTGGATTTTGACAGGTCTCTCTATACTTTTGTCTATATAGTGTACATTGGTGTATTTTCACATACCTGTGAATTAGTTACTCCGGGGGAAAGGTTACCATTCTTAAAGTCATCCAAGAGCTTAACACATTCATTTAACCGACCCTAAAAGAACAGGAATCAATATATTGTGTTGGATTCACCAAAAGGAGGGAAGGGGCTTTGTGTACATACAGTAGGAGCCTTTGAACAATGCCCACCGGGCAAGCATAGTTGTAAGCTTTGTTTCCGACCAATTTAACTATCACAAATTAATTTTTTAATGACAGATTTAATGGCCATAAATGGGATTTTCTGAGGAGCAATTCAGTCAAGTGAAGATCCCTTACCTCTGAAACAAAGAGTGTGCTGGGGTCAATGATGTCAATGAAATGCTTCAGCCTCCCAAGAAACGTGCTCTGTGGTACACAAGTTAACACAAGTTAATAACATATGACAATCCTGGATGATGCCATGCTATTGAAAATAAACAACAACACTGTAAATTCTCACCTAAATGTGAATTTATTTTACAAGCCCAAGAGTATAAACCAACAATGGTCTTCTGCAAAGACTTACATTGACTGACAAGGTGATACAGTAAATCTCAGTTTTATTCAGATTTGCTGGTAGAAGCTGGTAAATTAAAGATGTATTCAGCAAGTCAACATAATTCCAAGACTTAGGCAAAAAATAGCAGCTATCCCTCCCTCCAAACCTGATTGGTGGAAGGCAGGAAACGCTGGATTTTTGCAACGACGATTAAAGGGTTTAGATGGAGCTAGAGATTTTTTTTTCTTTTCCTAAATAACCTTTTTCATGTACTACTTCCAGAATAACATGACAATTCTATGAAATTTGACTTTAAAGGAGTTGCGGAATACAGCTTTACATGTAACTCAAAACCAGCATTCATTGTTGTTTGATGCTATAAAAATGCATGCTATTGTAACAATAAGGAACTGCATTTTCAGGTGTTTTCATTCGAACACTTGTAATAGGCCTATTACCACAACTTCTTCAAGTTCTTCAAAAGTCAAGGGAAAATCATATCAAAGTGATTTACTGTTGCTCTAATGATGAATATTTGGACGTTTTGGTAGACTTCATCGGCAAAATTGTATAGAAGCCTTTTGTCCGAGTAATTGGTTGGAATGTTGACAATTTCCTTTCGGATCATTACAACGTTATTGGTCATGATGCCAAGACTGGTACAAGAGTAATTCAATTATGCTTGAAGACTCTTGTTCAGATGCTTGATAACCAACGTGATGCAATTGCTTGGAAAACATAATGGATACAGAAAAATGTAAGCCTTAAGCTTTTGTAATTAGGGAGAGAAACCTCTAAAACAACAATTTCACATCGAAGCAGCCTTTTCGGTACATTCTCACAAACCACGATGACCTATTTCTTGTTGAGATGTGTGAAAATAAGGGATTGAGACATCCACAATGATTCTGTTGCTAACTAAGAGGCACAACATGAGCTTGAGCAAGACTCCCCTGGTAAGTCTGATTGTAATTCCTCCTCTTATGCTTCCACTGCCGGTACACAGTGTGACAGAAGAGAACACTCAGATGCAGAACACAGAACACAGAACACAATAGAACGGCTCTAGAACTCTTCCAATTAGTCCCTCGCTCTCCTCAGCATTCCCCTCCTCTGCTCTGCTCTGCTCTGTCTGTGTGGCAGTGCCAACTCCAGTGGGTGCCAGGATTTAGAGAAACCCAGTCGACCAGCGCTGCCAAGAGTTGGTTTGTTGGCGGATGCAAGGACCAAACATGGCTGCTTCAGTCAATTCCCTCTCAATTCTTTCTCTGTGCAATGGGGCCACTCAGTGACAGCAAGATGAAATTCCTTTAAAGGTATCTATGACAGCCACTCCTCTGCCTTTTGTTCACCTCTCTGAATCAACTCAGTTTTTTTGTTCCCAACACTGCTCATGTGTGTTATTTTTAAGCAGGTTAGTACACCATAGAGCGTTTCTGTGATGGAATGTGTGATCTCTCTCTCTCTCTCTCTCTCTCTCTCTCTCTCTCTCTCTCTCTCTCTGTGTGTGTGTGTGTGTGTGTGTGCGTGAAAAAAGGGGGAGAGAGCAGGCAGCCGATGCAAGAGAGATGCCTTTAATTATGCATGTGTTTGAGATCCCTGGAGACTACGCAACACAGCAAGCAGTGATGCCTCTGTGCAACCAGAAACACACCCCCATTCAAGGACTGAGAAGGTTTTGGTATTTAAGAGTAAGAGACACAGTACCCAGTGTAGCCTACACTCAAAATGAATCCACTTAAAACTGTTTCATTAATGGGATCCATCTTCATCACAATCCATCTGGGAGTCAGTTAAGTTAATATTCTCATGAATTTATAGATACAGTAGACTTTATGCAGATATAAGATCCTGCAATCCTACATTCTGTCATGCAATCCTACATTCTGTGTGCAGACTTCTTTATTTTTAGAGCAGCAAAAAAAAAAGAAAGAAAAAGAAAGAAAGAAAGAAAGCTTGTAGAAATGCTGGCACAGCACTCCTGCTGTAGTCAGTGAATATTTATCATGACACCCTTTGTTCCTCGCATGTTCCTGCTCCCATGCAGAGACATGCATGGTTAAAAGGGAGCAGGGTTAACTGAAGACTGGTGAAGGTGATACTGCATGGCCAGCAGAAGGATAACCCATGAAGGTAATGAGTAATTCTGGATCTCGGGATGGAATATCCCGAATGGAGAGGAGACACTTTGACAGAATCTATGCGGTAGTAGTAGCCTAACGCTGTGTGTGTGTGTGTGTGTGTGTGTGTGTGTGTGTGTGTGTGTGTGTGTGTGTGTGTGTGTGTGTGTGTGTGTGTGTGTGATAACATCGCATCATATTGTTGAGCCATCTATAATCACAACGTTATTAAATGACGGGGAAAATTTGACATGCTCGCGACAGACTCGTCGCAATTTGCTTTTCTAATTATAGAGTAGCCCAGCAGACGTTTCCATGGTATCTTTTAACAATGGTAACCAATTAGACCAAAGTACAATCTGCAATGGTAGATTATAAATCCAAAGAAGATCTGAACGATATGGACAGCCGGCCTATTAAACTTACATGCATTACAGAACTGACCCAGATTGCCCAGCGTTCTAAAGTAAAGCACAAAAATGAGCAAAGAGCAACAATGTAATGATATGTTTGCAAGCAAGCATCAAAATTAGACAGAATCAGCTACTGAGCTGATTTGAAAGGTATAAAGCAACGCTAACCTGCACCTTGTAAATTCTCTGTAAAGTCAAGTTTGTTTGTTTGTTTGTTTGTTTTTACAATTCTTCCAATAACAACTTGGTCGAATGACTTAGGCTACAGTTTTCTCCTTATCAATCAAGCAATTGAGCCAATACTTGGTGACATTGGCAATTATCGCAGACGATAAGAAGGACAGCCAACTGGGTTAGGCATGGCTACATTAGGAGCATAGAATTAGGCAGTAACTTTGAGTCGGCAAATGCAAACAGCAGGCATCATGACACCTCAAATCATCTGCAAAAACTAAAGGGTTGTTTATCTGCACCCCACAAAACAATGCACTTTGCACTCACAAGAAACTCAAAGAGGCTGGTTACCTGGTCATATCGAGGTCTTCCCAACTGAAACGGCGGACAAGCTGCAGATTCCGCCATGGCAGAAACGTCGATCTGATATTAGATAATGATGGGTATCATGGAACGAAATTTTGAAGATTGAACTCCTGAGGCAAACAGTGAAGCAAGATATCGCTAAGATTCTTGGGAAGTGTAGTTTTCGTTCGCAGCCACCATGTCCCCATGGGGCCCACGCTTGGGTTTTAGGTGGGTATTTCACTACGATCAGTGGTCTGAGACTGAGCGTGTGTGGTTGAATGAGAGCCAGTTTCAGGGAGACTGCCCACCTCCTATTCATCACTGGGGCTGGAGCAAAATAGTTGAAGAACGCTAGAGGGCGCGTGTGGTAGCCTAAATAAGAGTGCTGTAGGTCATTATCATATCAGATGCTGTTTCCAAACAGGGATGGATGCGTTTGGTTCCATGGATGACCATGCGTTTCATTAATCAGGTCATCCCAAACACACAGGTGGACTACGAATGACTAATTCTGAGTGTTCAGGAGAGCATCCTGTGATAGGTCGTTTATGGGCCACAAATTGGCAAACACACATTCCCTACCAAGATAATTACGTGAAAATTACAAAAGTTTACACTTTGTCTGCGTAAAAAAAGTGACAGATGGCGTAGCCTTCATGCATATGCATTAGAACTGCAGGGGGATGCATGATTACAGATGCTTCACATGGTGCCTGGAGGCTCAGGCTCCGGAGGCGGCTGCCGTGTGTGGATAGGTGCAGATCAACTCGTGAAGGTCAAGACAAGTGCAGCATGGGCACCAAGGGAGGGACAGAGAGATGCTTCACTTGTCTGCTGGTGCAGCTGGTCAGCAGATCCAACACATCATAAATCTACTATGGAGAGATCCTGATAAGACCAGACTGCGCTACACTCTTGCTTGAGAGACTCTGTCAGCAGTTTAACAAAATTATTTATTTATTTTAATATATCACGCACGCTATATATTGTAGACTAGGCAATGTAAAAAAAAAAATGCAGAAATCACAGAGGCTCTGCTAGTCTCCCCTATTTAGATAGGCCTAGTGGCTCCCAGGTGATAGCTCCCACCCCCCTGAATTAAGTCTCTGCAGGTTGGGATGTCTGAGAATGTACAGATTTTTCAAAATAATATCATGATATTGGACCAATGCACAACAAGAGGTATGTAACTGAAAGGTGCCTTTTAACACCTTTTTTTCAAATGAGAGAGATTTTTGAAGTGATGTAATGATCTAGAATCCAGTCCTCATTTCATTTAAGACTTCTGTTACACTTATAGGCTACAGCTATGGAAATGATCAATTACAAAAAATAATAGACAAGCATATTACTGCATAAAGGGATAATATGCTTATGCTAAGGTCTGAGCATTTTTGTTAGTGTTAGTCACCCATTTGCTTACTTACTGTTGTTACACTGTTACAGTGTTTGAAATTATTGATGGCAGTTCAGATCCAAACCACTTCTGTGGATCTGTGAACATTACTTGATGGGCTCTCACTCGGCTCCCTTTCATGTTTATGAGGTTGGAATCACTGGTCTGTAACTAAATCCATTACGCCAAGTCCCATCTTAGATAATGATACTCCTAGGAGCTGTAATTGCCTCATAAATCCTTTCCTTTATTTTCCCCTAGAGCAAATGAACTTTACTTATTTTTTTCCATTTGGAAGATGTATTCACATTAAAAAATGTTGTTTTCTCTAACTCTAACTGGGTTTTATTGGGTGAGGAAGGTGGGCTGTAATTGCCATTGTGCATGTGTCCTCAAATAGCCTGTACAAAATGGGCAGAAATGTTCATTTTTGTTGTTAAATTGGATTAAGTGGATAAAGGAGCAAGGGGTTCTTTGATTTTGGCTTTGTTGTCATAGCTTTGTTTTCCTAAACAAACAATTACTATATTTAATTCGCAGACCCCCCTCCCAGGTAACCCCCCCTATCAAGCATCTAACTCAACTTAACTGCAAGGAAAATCATCCGCATTCATATAAGCATTCACACAAGTCACTGACACAAGAAAGTGTTGGAGATGTTGTTGTTTTTTTTTCAAATCAAGCATTTGGGTTTTTATTTAAAAGGTGGCCAGGATTCTGTACAGCAGTGTTGGGAGTGAGAGTGAAGCTGGGCTCGCTGATCTGAGGTCTGAGGTCAGAGGTCAGAGACACCAGCCTCTTCTCTCCCGTGCTCTTCGTTCTCCTGAGCAAATGGGGAGGAGGGGGGAGCCTGATTTGAAGGGGCCATCAGGCGGAATAAAATAATAAAAGAGAGAACAAAAAATTGACAATAAATTAAAGTGGAAGGAAAATAAAAAAGAGCCACAGTAGGAGCGCAGGGGAGAAAGGGAAGAGCAGAGAGAGAGAGGAGACAAAGGGATGGGCATCGGTGTTCAGGGGGGCGTGAGCCTTGTTTTTATTTAATTTTGTCTATGGCCTGAGAGAGGCGGTCACGGAGACAGGCAGTCCTGCGCCACTCAAACCACACACACGGAGACTCCATTCTTCCCTCCCCCCCAGTCCTCCCCTCCCTTCCCTTACCCCCCCCAACGGAATCCCCAGGTGGAACGTTCCGTTCCGTTCCGCTCCGCTCCCGTCCCAGAGAGGGTTGGAGGCGCGGCCTCAGACGTCTCTTCTTCTCTCCTTCCTCCTTCGCCCCTCTCCCTCCCTTCCGATCTTTCTCTTTCGCTCCTGGCTGGACCCTCACTTGCTAGCCATGGTGTAGCAGCCGTGTGGGTGCCACTGCATGTCGCGGATACGACGCACGGACTGGAACTGAGGACAACGGGCGCCGAACTCGTTAAAGTGTCTGTACTCGCCCTTCTCCAGCAGGAACTGGCTGCCACGGTATCCGGGGAACTGGTAGCCCACCCAGCTGTAAAGCAAAGCCAAATGGGCTGGAGGTCAGAGCTGGCCAGCACAAGCTTGCATATATTTAACATATATCTATATCTAACACATATCTCACACATGGCTGACTATAACAATGAAAGTCTATAAGATTATATATATATATATATAAAATCATAAAATAACTATAGTTACACAGTCCTTACATGATAGTAGGATAAATAAAATCATACACTGTCTGTATGTTTTCCATGGGACTCCATGGGTACATAGACCACATGCGCACACATGCAGTTCAACAGAGTTTAAATCCAAACTGCTTTAAAATATTTCCACAAACATACAGTTTATGATTACTTATATGCTTCTTTCATATAGGCTAAGCACCAAGGAAAAGGCACACAGTGGGCCTCATAACTCAAGCTAACAGTCCCATCACCATAGGAACAGAAAGAAAGTGGTCTCCAGGGCAACACTTACGTTCCACAGCTGACAAGCACGCTGCCCACTCTGTCGGTGAAGCCGTAGGAGGACAGACTGGGGACGTCGTCGTCCATGATCTCCATCTTGCGGCCCTTGAACTCTCCCACCTCGTACAGGCAGATCTTGTGCTTCTCAGGGTCCTAAGAAAAGAAGAAGAGGAACCGGCTATTGGTCAGGGTCTGTGCTACTCTCCTTTGCCATTAAGGAATAACTTACAGACAACATACATGTACTGTATATCTGTTTTTCTGTCTGCAGTAGCTTGGAGCCTTGTGTATGTGTGAACATGAAAGATGGAAAAAAGTGCGTCAAGAGTGCAGAGAGGAGGATAAGTGGCAATTACCATTCTGATGGGTCTGAAGGACAGCAGGTAGTCGTTCTTCTGGCAGTTGCTCCAGGAGTCCCAGCGGGGGTACTCGCCCTTCTCCAGGATGTACATCTCACCGCAGAAGTTCATCTGCTCGAAGCCAACGAAGCTACACAGGCAAAAGCACACAGGTAAGAAACACACACACACATACACACACACAGAGCCAGTATGTACTCTTACACTTCTACTTACACAGTATGTACTCTTACAAATCTAAAACAGAAACCAACGCAAGAGTTACGGCACTTACGGTCCACACTCCACACGTAGTGAGCGCACTCTGTCCATGCCCATGTCACACACGTTCATGCACTCGGCGTTGATCTCGATCATACGACCCTGGAAGTTCTCCTGGTCGTACACCATCATCTGAGAGAAAGACCACAGCACAACAACATTATTACACAGGTCGCATATGATTTCACATTGCCAAAAAGGAGTATGATAGCATTTACACCATTATCTAGTATAGATGTTACAGCCTATCTGTCAACGCAAGGCTAACAGTCGAATGATTACATGTCTGTGACTGTACCGTTTTTGGTATTTGTGTGTGTGTGTGTGTTTGTTTACCCTGTAGGACATCATGCCCATCTCGGAGGTCTTGCTCTGGGCAGCCTTCCCGTCGGTCTGGGAGGCAGTTTTAGACTTATCGGAAGACATGATTCCTAAGATTGAAAGAGAAAGAGAAGGAAGAAAGGAAAGAGAGAGAACGAGGGATTTTTAATACACTTTTTAAATACACAGGAGAGACCAAGACAGGAGAAACAAGGGGCATCAAGTACAAATAAATCTTTGGTTTACTGTCTTGAGTGCTCTTAGACAGAATAAGTCAGTGATGGTGTTGGGGATATGTGACATGCACAACAGTGTGGATAAAGTTTTCTGAAGTGAGGATTTGTGAAAGAGGGAAGACACTCTTCCATTAGAGCTTTACAGCTGTTGCACTGATGAACTTGAATGGTGAAACTTTGTATTACTTTGTATTTCTGTGTCTGTGTTTGTGAGCAGTGTAGATGATGTGATGATGCTGTGAAACCTTACCTGTGTGCTCAGTGAGACGCTGTCCACTCTGTGAGTGTATGTGTGCCAGGGCTCGTGGGCCGCTCTTATAGTCTGGCGCAGAGAAGAGCTGGATTAGGCCGCCACAAAAAGACCTGCTGACCGCACCGCTGCATGCCAGTCGGAGAATAGAAACACAACATCATCAGAGGCCCAGAGAAACACAGAGGGAGAGAGACAGAGAGAGAGAGAGAGAGAGAGAGAGAGAGAGAGAGAGAGAGAGAGAGAGAGAGAGAGAGAGACACAGAGAGAGAGAGAGAGAGTGTGAGAGAGAGAGAGAGAGAGAGAGAAACACAGAGGGAGAGAGAGAGAGAGCGAGAGAGCGAGAGAGAGAGAGAGAGAGAGAGAGAGAGAGAGAGAGAGAGAGAAACACAGAGGAGAGAGAGAGAGAGCGAGAGACACAGAGAGAGAGCGAGAGAGAGAGAGAGAGAGAGAGAGAGAGAGAGAGACACAGAGGGAGCAAGAGACACAGGGAGTGAGATAGAGAGAGAGAGAGAATAGGGAAAGGGAAAGAGAAAAAGACAATGAAATGGTCCGTACCATTCAGGTACACAAATGATAAATGAAAGAGGGTCACGTGATCAGGCATGGAGGCTTGGTCTTTGGGTGTGAGTGTGAGTGTGTGCTTCTGTGTTTGAGTGTATTTGTCCCTCATATTGTTTTCAAACATAGCTCTGGAATACACCAACACATATTCCCCCACCGCCACCCCCCCAAACACACACACACAGACACAGGGTGGGTGGGTGTGGGGGGTTAATCCCAATGGCATTGTGTTCTGCACGGGTCAGCACTCCCACTAAAGTTATTGTCTTTGTGCCATCACTGTTCCATTCAGAAACACACACACACCCCATTTTGAGCCCACACTAGTATGTGCTGACCTGGCTTACCCTCCTGTATCGGTGTGTGTCTCGAGAACGCGCTGCAGGTTGGCATGAAAGGAGCGAAGCGGGACGATGCGCGCCGCTCTCACCAAGGCGCGCCACGCGTACAGTGTACTCTGCGTGGCACGCGCCTGGGGCAGTTGATATAAAACCGAAGCGCCAGATCCTCTCAAAGCTCCACGCGAGACAGGCGTTCAGGCGCGTGCCACACCCGAATTCTACGAGTCAGTAACAGCCAGTACGGTAAGGTGCCAAACCTTCGACTTCACCTAACACCTAACCGGATAGTCGCGTCATAGTGACTTACTGATGAAACCAGTAATGTCATTGGTGTTAGCAATGAACACCAATAACAACATGGATTTATGAAATCAATCATTTCAACGGTCACCACAATTCACAGCAAATCAGACACTAACAAAAAATATATGATTATCCTAAAAAACTGACAATACCAACAACAGGAAATATCATTTAAGCGTAACTAATGGCATTTAACAAGTTAATGACATGTCACAAATTCAAGAAGTGTACTGGAAGAATCCAGAACTGTTTTAAAGGGTCATTGACCAACATGGCATCTTGCAAAGACAGGAGGAGAGAGGATAAGGGACATCTAGTGAATGAAGGACAAACACAGAGAGCTCAAAATACATACAGCTCAAGACTGAATAGGATTAGATCAAGCAATATAGAAAATCTCCACCAAAAAGTATATGTAGAGATACTGATAGTGTTCTTAATCATGTTGTTAATCTTAATGTGTCTTAATCATGTTCTTGTTGTTAATCACAATGTTGCTCCAAGCTACAGTATTTAATCCCTAACTGACTCCTTTTCTCTCTCAGGTTGAAAGATGTACAGATTCACTCGTTCGTCTATGATGCAGCCCATGGTGCAGACCGGCATGGGAATGGCCCCCTTTTTCAAGGTAACAACTCAAGTGCTCAAGTGCTCAAGCCCTAAAAGTATTTAATGTATATGAATTAGGGTGCACTCCACTCTCAAACACAGACACAGTACCGCATTTGGAATATGGATTAGGGCGCACCGCACTCCACTTTCAAACACAGACACAAACATATACAGTACACAGACACATACAGTACCCAGATGACACTCACGATTTGTTGTGCCTTGCCGTCTCCCAGGTGACCGTGTTCGAGCAGGAGCACTTCCAGGGCAAGTGCCAGGAGTTCACCTCTGAGTGCTGCAACATCAATGACTGTGGCTTTGACAACGTTCGCTCCATCCGCGTGGAGTGTGGATCGTGAGTCTAGTGTGTATGAGTGGGAGAGAGGGACAGCAATCACATGCAATAAGTCTCTGTGTGTGTGTGTGTGTGTGTGTGTGTGTGTGTGTGTGTGTGTGTGTGTGTGTGTGTGTGTGTGTGTGTGTGTGACTTTGCTACCAACGACATAGTTAGCCCCTATCTAGCAGTCTTAATAGAATGGTTATAGGAGGACAGATGCTTTATATATTTTTCTTCTGAACATATATTTTGGGCTTGTTGGTATTACAGTAACACTTTCTTTTCTTGCATGTGTGCAGCTGGGTGGGTTATGAGCACCACGACTTTGAGGGCCAGCAGTTCATCCTGGAGAGGGGAGAGTACCCCCACTGGGACGCCTACTGCGGAAACCTGTCCTACCACATTGAGAGACTCATGTCCTTCAGGCCCATCTACTGTGCTGTAAGTACTATGGCCAGTATTCTTTAAGGTGCTTAAAGGAATAGTTCACCTCTTGATGAAAAATGGTTATTCACCCCCTTACCTGGAGTTACATATGTGGGTAAAAGCATTTTGGTCTCAGTGCTTGCGTTTTCCTAGTATGGCATCCCCAATTTTCCCCATTTTTTAGCTTTAGCTTAGCATAGGCGCTGGAATGTAATGTTGCCAGATAGCAACTCTTTTGGCAACTTTACTTTCCAGCGCCTATGCCAAGCTAAATGTAAAATTGAGATTGCTAGACTAGGACAAGGCGTGAACTGAGATCGAAATGCTCTTACCCACATATGTAACTCCAGGTAAGAGGGTGAATAGCCAATTTTCATAAAGAGGTGAACTATTCCTTTAAGTCCAAATAAGTGCTTAGCTCCATGCATTTCACCCTGCACTAAGCACTTTACTGGACTTAAACACCTGGGAGAATTTCACCCTATATGCATGTTTTCTAGAGCAGGGGCTTTCAAACTCCAGGCTTTTGCTGGTGTCTTTGTAATTGAGGAATATATGAAGATCTCAGATGCAAACCCTCCATCCTCTAAGGCCATACCTCTAAGTCCCCTTTTTGGAATATGCAAAAAATCAGTTGGTTTCAAGTAATTTCTATAAAACTGTGTTTTTAATGTTATTATCAAGTAAATACAAACCAAGCCAAAATAATCCCATTAGAGTTGAACTAACAAAATATTCTGTAATATTCTGAAAATATTCTGTAAATCCATCACAAATATGGACTTCAAACTCTCACTATATCAACACCCTTATTTTGAGTGTATGTGTTTATGAATACTCACCTCTCTCTCTCTCTCTCTCTCTCTCTCTCCCAGTCTCACCAGAGCAGTCGTATGATGATCTTTGAGAAGGAGAACTTCCTGGGTCGCAGTGTGGAGATCTGTGATGACTACCCCTCCCTCCAGGCTATGGGCTGGTGCAGCCCTGAGGTCGGCTCCATGCACGTGCAGTGTGGCGCGTAAGTCTGACTCCCATATATATATACATTCACACACACACACACACACACACACACAAACACACACATTCATAGTTCACACACATTCTTCATTCCTCAGGCCTTACAAAATGTTAAAAAAAATTGTAAAGTTGCAATTTTGGCCATGTTATCAATGTAATTTCCAGGGATAGTGAAGTATTGCCAAAAAATTAAGTAGAACATTCATGATCAAAATGATATTGGAGAACGACAATCCACTGGGATGTGAAGAAAAAGCTGTAGAAATAATGGGGTTGCACATAAGAAGTAACATGAAAAGTTTGTATGCATCATGCCAACTGTATGTATGCATCAAAATGTAAAGTGTTGCATATGACACACACACCCAAAAATCACTTGTGTTGTGTGCCTTTGCTCCTGCAGTTTTGTGTGTTACGAGTTCCCTGGCTACAGAGGCAGACAGTACATCATGGAGTGCGAGAGACACAGCGGTGACTACCAGCACTGGAGGAACTGGGGCTCCCACAGTCAGACCCCTCAGATCCAGTCTATCCGCAGGATCCAGCACTAAAGAACCTCAGAACGCCCGCCAACCTGCACCAAACACACCCACCCACACACCCCCCCACCCAAACACAAACACACAAAGTTCTCATCCACTCTTTCAGCTACTCCAAGCCAGTGTCTTTTTACTCCTAACAAGAGAAAAGAAACCACCCCTCAGTTCACACCTGCATTTCTATGCTACTGTATGACGTCTGGAACTGACTCCCTTTGCCCCGCGCGCGCACACACCCGACTGAGCCACGCCTCCGGAAGGGTTTTATCCAATCGGCACAGACTAGACCTCACCCCCCCTCTTTGTCGAGGGGAGGGGGGCGTGGCAGTGGAGACCCATCCTTCTGCTGGTCCAGTTAGTTTAGGTGTGCAGGGGGGATGAGATCATTATGAAGCTGACAACAATATGGAAAAAATAAACTTATGTGCACTTCAGTACCTCACCTCTGTGCTATCATTAAGTGTGTGTGTGTGTGAGAGAGAGAGAGAGAGAGAGAGAAAGAAAGAATGTGCATGTGTGTGATTATATAAGTGTGTATGTCTGTGTTGTTACATGTTGAGTGTTGTTTTGTGTTCTCACCTTCCGAGTTAAATTAAGAGTGTATGACTATTTCCTGTAAGTGATAATTTAATAATCTAGTAATCTAATAATTATTAATTAATAATCATAGAGTATAGTTGATCTTCATGGTAACTAATAAAATAGACTTCATGAAATAAAGCTTTTTGTCAATGATAGTCATCGAGAAATGGTTCATTTCTTACGTATAGTAACTAATAATATCCACTAGATGGAGGCAACTTCAATCAGTGAGAAACTACAGGTGCATGTTCTCACATAGATGTCAAACCAGTACTCTAATGACATCTAATCAGAGAAATGCTGCGAATGAAGTGTAACTATGTTTAATTACTGAGATAAAATCAATTATGTCATTATGTTGTGCAAGCCTAAATGGTATTTTTTATTTTGTTACCTTTTCCGTCAACCCTAAGTGTGGGATAACCTTGCTATTACCACTCAACCAGGCAGAGACGGCTCTCCTGACAACCATTTTTTTTTTTTTTAAAAAGAAAATGTCAGTAAATAATTGAATAAATCAGTAGCCTGACACGCCAGACTATAACATGAATTTGCTCCCGCTAGAGTGCGTCTAGAGTTCTAGGCTAATAATTCAGGAGAAAAGGACAACTTACATTACGTTTTAGCTTCGGCTTCAGCAATGGTCCTTTTGACAGCAGAATGTATCAAAAAGACTCCAGGTTTTTCATCCAACATGTCAGATTTCTTTTCATTTTTTTAACAAATATCTGCCGAGCCCCATAAAAACACATACACCTGTGTATGAAATAGAAACATTTTACTTTGAACCGTACAAAAACATTAAAAACTGCAAAATTCCAAAAACAACAACATAACAGAACTCAATCTGAACCTTCTGCCTGGCATGGAGACTGCTGCCCGGAGGTGTCTCCTGTAGAGAGTTTGGACTTCTTAACGGAGCTTGGGGAGCCTTCCATCCTCTGAACTTCTTCCTCTTCTCCCTCTTCCTTCTCCTTCTCCTCCTCTTCCTCTCTCTTCCTCTTCCCGAGCAACTTCTGTCGAAGCTTGCTCATGTTTTTACCTGCCCGCAGGCGCTTGGGGCTGGGGTTGTCTTGCACGGTGCTGCTAGTAGCCCATGCGTTGGTGCTGGATGTCCGGATAAGTTTGGCCTGGTTCCTTGTCATTCTTCTTTCTTCGAACATCTCAGCACTCATGCTTATCTCCTCCAGAATCATCTTCTTGCCATGGCCGCCTTTCTCCCTGCGATCACAAGGCTTGCAGTGGCGACGGTAGTGTGCGGTGTGTGTGGCCGGCTGTGGAGCCCTCTGGTGGGGGGCAGAGGAATGTGTGTGTGCCAGTGGCGGAGCGTTTGGTTGTGGCACGGCATCTCTCACCTCCTCTCTCCGTTGGCACTCCTGCAGGTCTTTGATGATGGTGTACGGCATCATGTCTGCTGGCTGCTCCAGAGACTGCATCAGGTGATCCAGCATGTCACTCACCTCACCATCTGGCTGCTGCTGCCAGATTTTAGTCTCTGTGGTGGTTCCAGATGGGCTATGAATTCTGGGAGTTGTAGTGCTTTGAGTGTCATTTTGAGTGCTGTGGCTAGCCGGGCTAGGCTGGTTTAACTCAAACAGGAGCTGTTCCAGTAAAGACCTGGCAGGGGCCGGAGGGGTCAGAGGCACAGTGGGCGGCATGGTTGGACCAGGGGGGAGGTAGGAGGGATTGGGGTTCGTTGGGGCACTGCTTCCGGGGGGAGGTAGTCTGGCACGGAGAGGCAGTGGTCGCACGCGCGGGCGACCCCTCCTTTTTCTGGTAGCTGGAACTTCGTCCTGTGGTGGATAAGACAGACAGAGAGGCACATTAGAACACAAATAATAACAAATACAACTAGAAGCACTCAGAGAGTGCAAACCTCCACCAAGGCCCCAGATCGAGATCCAGATCACCACCAAAATTACCACAAAAATCACTTGTTCCTTGTGCCATTTCCAACAACTCCACAAAATTTCATCAAAATCCATTCATTACTTTTTGACTTATCCTGCTGACAAACAGACAAACAAACAAACAAACAGACAAACAGAGTAACCGACAAATGCCCTGAATTAATTATTGAGCGTTAAAAATACTTTGTATAAGGTTAAATGGCTAAACCCCCTTGACCAGTTGTTACAATTGAAATTGAAAAGACCATAAATTTACAAATTAAAGTTGAATACAAGTAGGACTTACTGTAACTGAAAAGCATTAACCAAATATTGGAATGAAGTAGACTTCTACAACACTGTGCTTTTAAAAGTGGACAGAAACATGACTGTGACTTAGGTTTGGTCTTTGAGGAGCATAATAAACATTCACCATTTCTGCTGTAGGTTTTCTTGAGGGGAGATAAACTGTTACCATGCTACCATGCATTCCAACATCTGCTACTCTGCAACCTTGACCTCTCTTCCCTTCCAAGACACTTGACCACTGTTTCACACCTTGAGTGTGATTCACAGTTCATCCTTCTCTCAACTCACACCTTAACTCATGTGACATTGGGACACCTGAAATCATGGTCAAAATATCACACCTTCACCTCCGGTGGCACTCTACTAGAGAAGTGCACTATGTTTCCTGGGACTATCGTTGTACAGTAGGTCAGTTATCAAAACAGAAGAAGATAAAGACGAAAAGGTGAAACGTTTTCAACATTGCAGCAGATTACCATGATCAGGAAAATTGGAAGAAATATCACTGATCCATGATTGATCATACTGCCAGAGAGAATAGTGTAATAACACTTTTACACACATACATGTACACACACCCACAGAAATCACACACGCTTGAAATAGATTACGAGGGACTCGTGTAAAGATATTTTACACACACACACACACACACACACACACACACAGACTGAATGACTCCACACACCTGATCAAGCTCTGTATTCACTTGTGCACTGCTCTGCCTGCTGTATGGTTTGGATCGGGCCTTCTTCCTGGGCGGCAGACGGAGGGACCTTCCAATCCGTCCCCCTCCGACTCCTCTCGAGGTGAGCTCCACAGGACGTCCCTCTCTCAGAGGGAAGCGTCGCTCCACCTTGCCGATGGACAGCCCCTTCTCATCGGCCCCTTTGTCCGTTCCCCCTCGCGGCCGTTTGGTTCTTTCGCCTCCTCGCTTCTCTGCCCGCCTTGTCCCTCCGGAACTTCTCCGTATTCGCCGGCCTCGCCTCCTGCTTCCTGAGGAATCCAGGAAGTGGCTGATGAATTCCGGAATGTTTCCTTCAAACTGTTCGAAACCCTCAACCAGCTGTCCTTCGCCACTCACGCCATCACTGTTGTCAATGTCATCACCTTCGTAAACCGCTGTGTGGTGTCTCCCCGTTTCGATTGGTTGATCCTCAGGGGGTGGGAGGAAGAGGGCGGGACAGATGTTGGGGGCTCCAATAGCTGCCCCAGTAAACAGCTGACACACTGTGGCATCATCAAGAGTGGACGGCATTGCCTCAGAGGCATCGGTAACCCACGGGAAGTGACTCATGTGGTCAACCAGAGGAATGGCTGACTGCAAGTCCACCAACTTCAGCTTCTCATACATGAACTGAGCCTCCAGAGAGGAAGTGATGTCAGAGTCGGTCTGCGTGTCCATCTGCACATTCTGTCTCCCGCTGTCAGTCTGTGTCACGTCAATCTGCGTCCCCACATCCTTATACTCCCTTCTATCAGTTCCTTTCAGTTCCTCACCCTCTTTATTTCCTCCTGTCGTCCCTACAATCCCATCTTTCACTCGTTCCTCTCCTCCTTCATCCTCTTTATCTCCATCCTCCATGATCTCCTGGGGGAGCGTGATGCCCAGTTTGTCAGCGGCCACCTGCAGGTCTCCTCTCTCGCCCTCCACATGGCCTGAGTACAGCGCCCTAACCAGCCTGAACAGCGTTTGAGTCTCCACAGCCTGGAGTTGGATCACACGGCTCCTCCCGTTGGGCAGGGCAGGGAGGGTGGACAGAAACTCACAGAGCCGAGGACTAAAGGCAGAGAGGACACAACTGTGCACAGGCACAGAGATACCTGTAAGGGGAGAAGGGAATAGAGTCAATAGTTGCAGCCTACACTGCTCTTATTGTCTATTATTCTTTTTGTTTACCTTTTTTCTGTTTTTGTTTATCGTTATCATTTATCACCAGTGTTGGGAGTAACGAGTTACAAAAGTAACTAATTACTGTAATGCATTGCTTTTTGTGGTAACTTGGTAATGTAAGGCATTACAGAAAAAAAATGGTAATATTTTCCTCAGTACAATTGTCAGTAACTCAAGTTACAATGCATTTTTAACATACAAATTCACCAAAAATCACTGGGAGGTCAACAAGGGTGAAACGTTTGCTGTGCTTGACTTAATGTAGAAATTTACAGTCTCTACTCGTCATTCTCAACATTGATAACGAACTAATGAAGGTCATAGGCTACCGGGGGCCCGAAGACTAACTTAAACATAATGCAACAGTAATGTAACGCCTTACATTTCCAAAACACTAATATTGTAATGTAAGGGACTACTTTAAAATGTCAGTAACAAATAATAAATAACACATTACAGTTTTGCAGTAACTTGCCCAACACTGTTTATCACTCTGATATTATCATATTTATATTATAATTATATCTATATTACTACTTATCCTTCTGTTATAACTGTTGTAACTATCTGTATCTCCTCTCTCTTAATCCCTTGTTTTCAACCTGACTATTTCAAACAAAACTCCTCCACTGAGGGAAAGGGAGAGACTGAGCTTGTTGAATTTAATTTAATTGAATTTAATTGAACTGAGACAGAGACAGAGAGGGGGGGGGGGGGGGTGATGCTGATTGAAGATACAGATTAGTCTAATCACAGTCTCAGTCACAGAATTTTACTCATTGAAGATGGAGGCCACAGACAGACATTGTGTTTATCTATCTGTGTTGTTAACTGTCAGACATCAAAAAATATGCACATCTGTATCATGTGTGAGTGTATGCTGTTATTTTCAGTGCCTAATGTCAACTTAAAATGTGCGCAAACTCTGTAGAAAATGTCTGTGCATTAATTGGCCTACTGTACCTTGTGCCTGTAGTACAGTGTCACAGAACTGTGCCCTGTGCTGTTGCTTCTGCAACTCCTTCACCAACAGCTGTTCGAACATTCCCATCTGGTGGAGATAACATGGTAAGTGTTAGGCTACAGGTGGCATTGCAGGTGTAGCCTATAAAAATGGGATAGCAGGGACGCTTTGAGGAAGTATTCAAATGTGGGCCTTGCCAGTTGTAACGGATTCCATGCCAGCCTCACAGAAGCCTACAATCTTTATTGAATAATTATTTAACCCGTTGAGACATGAGAAACTATCTACTAGCCAGTAAGTTAGGCTAATGTTGCTGATACCAGAGCTTCGTAAACGTAACGTGCTAGCACTTCAACATCTAGGAAACACACCTTCTATTATCAAACACAGTTGAAGAAACAAATAATAGTACATCCAATCTGTGACATTAACATCGATCACACGCTTGTTTAAATGACAATTGCATTGTCAGGAGGAGGCAGTTTCTGTAGCATCATGCTGCAGAACCATGCATGAAACATTTTTCAGCAGCGTAGCTTGCTAGCTACCTGCATGTGGAAAAGTTTACTTCGCCTCTTTATTTTTTTCTTACCGATCTAGTAATTTCGGTGTCCTCTCTGTTTGAGTGTGTCCGATTGGCTTACATCAGTTTTACACTCAGTACTGACCTCGGGTCACCTATGCTCAGCCTCTACCGCAGGTGTCCGTGTTGGCTCCTGCTCTGCGCTGCACTTTTCCTATGCTTGCCGCGCTGTCAGCTGAGCGCACCCATATCTCAAACAGCATAGTTTAGACATGCAAAACTGCCAAATACATTCTAAATGGACTTGTTTATTAATTTAAAATGTATGCAATGCAATATCGCATATTACGAACCTTCATTAAATATTTAAGTCACAGAAAAATGTTGTTTGCAAGACAGATAGGCTTGTGTGGCCTTCAAACTCAGAGCTTAATTTTTCATTTTGGAGAAGTTAGTTAGGCCTATGCACAAATGCCTACCAAAACCCTCTTCTAATATAGGCCCTCTTAGGCCCTATAAATAAGGCTAAATAAACAAATAAATAAATAAATCTTGTACAGTTATATTCTTTCTCAGGGCTACCCTTAACTTATTAATTAGCCCAATTCCACTTAATTTAATCGTATGACACCATAAATCAACAGGCCTACTGAGAATCCTAAAAAGAAAAAAAATACTTTTAGTGAAATTTTTGTAGGCCTACTGTAGGACTTTTATTGATGGAGTTATGGCTGATGACTGCTAGGCCTATGTGAGTAGGCCTAGAACTTCTTCAAAGGACTGAATCATACAAACTTGAAAAGACTCGAATTTGTCACATTTCTGTATGTTCAAGCGTCAGTAAAACTTGTTTATGACCTGCAACTACAAAGCCACAAAACAACACTGTGTGAACAGTGTCAACATCACTACAGGTGCACACGCGCCATTGAACAAAGCAGTTACCAAAAGTGCTACTTTCACAGCCAGCTCTCACACGTCTCTCCATGGTGCTGCAGTAGAGTGCAGTAGAGTAGATCTTCACACATTGGGCCTTGAGACGCATGCTTTGAAGAAATGGTTGAAAGTTCTGATGGTCTGATTCAGGAAGGTAGGCTATAGGGTACATATAGGCCTATATATATTCATGATGGCAGCTTGATGGGAGATAAGAACATAATGCTGATAGTTAACGGTAAACTACTTCTCTTTGAGACCTTAAATACAGTATTTGTAAGTCTCTTCAACATAAAGGTAAATATACAACAGTTGTTGGTTTGTATGTAATATGACTGTTGTCTATTTTTGCATCAACCGCCAAGAAACTGACAACTTCCCTGTACAAAATTACATTGTCATTGACACAGAAAGAATACAATATAATCTTCAATGAGATTTTATTATTATATCAAATTAATATTACTGCAGATGCTTTTTATGTCCCCAATTACAATTTTACCATGTATGTACTGTACAAATGTATTGGCATAATGAATGTTTTCTTTTGTTTCAGTTGTAACAGTTGTTGTCAGGTTCTCGTCTGTGCTTGACTGTGTGGGGAATTATTCTGAAAAATAAGAAAAAGCTGCAGCTATGGTAAGACATTTAAACACTCAGAGAAAATGTCATGCACCCCGCCCGACACCCCCCTCTTTCGGCGCTTCAGCCCAGGACACCGCGGGTGATTGACAGCCACGGGAACCTGTTAATTATTAAACTATTAAACTAAAATATTTTTATTCCTGACTCAGCTGTGTCTAAGACGTTAGCTCTTTGTGTAATTACAACATGTAAATATATACTTAACCATTTA
>JAODXP020000030.1:27393611-27459514 GCA_027497455.2 Sardinella longiceps | reverse complement strand
ACAAGGATGAGGTCTGAGGTCAAAACATGGTTTCTTTTTTTAGCTTGCATAAAGCACACTGGCCTGAGGTTTACTTAACACGGTGTGACATAGCTGATATTGGGGAAATTACTGTATTTTCAGTGCTAAGCAATGCTCTTATGCAAAATCAAAACAATCAGATGCTACATACTAGGCTTTTTATCACTGAACTCAGCAGGTAAAATAATTAGTAACAAAAACTATGTTTGGGTCACACCACCTCAACATGTGTGTGCAAATCCTGAAGCGGTACAACAGTGAATGTGTCCTCTGTGCAAAACTCAGCACGGGAGGGGTACGTGAGGATTCACAATGACCGGAAAGCGCAATTAACCCTGCACACGTCTGTTTCCCCTGTACCTGCGAGGCAGACGGAGATTGATGGAGAGTGCGCCTGCTCTGTGCGACGATTGATGTGGCTTTGGACATATCAGTTGAGTGAAGACAGACGTAGCGTGAAGCCACTGCTAAATCAATCTTCCCTGCCTGGTCCCACTGACCAACCCGAATTAATCGTTGTGACACATGGGGGAAACCCGGCCGCTTTGAAGTAAATATTAAGTAAATTAACTGTAGTCAAACTGATCCCTGTTGCTTTGAGCTTTCGCCGGCTCATCCCACTCTGTCGACCTAGCCTACTCTGCTAACAAATCTTTAGATTTGGAATTCCCCAGACGCTGAAGGTCCGCGCATTTCAAAGGGACCTGCAACATTTTCTTATTAACGAAATCAAGATTTTTTTCTTTCCAAAATGTACCAAAGAATATTATCACAAGTAGCCCTTAGTTGGAATTGATTATATTAGCCAAAATTTCATAAATCAGTTTATGGTCACTTTGGGTGTCAAATAAGGTAAAGATACTTGTTGCAGCTGGCTATTCCATGTATCCTTTTTGTCATTCTTTCCCTTTGCGCCTTGCAGTTGAGTGTCATCAAAAAGGCGCACAGAGTTTAAATGTCCTCATTCTTTGGTCTGCACTGGTTTGTTTAAAGTGCTTTCAGATGTTATGTGTGCCTGTTCTTTTAAGAAACAACACGCATCACTGTTTAGTCCGTCTGTAATAAATTAATTTGAGTAGGTTAATTTAACAAATGTTTACAGCATAGCAGACTACAGAAAATGTGGTTCAATTGAGGAGGGAAGCGTATTTCTCCTACCATGAGTCTAAATATCCAAAACATTCTCCCATATATTCAACCACTTCCTGTGTGTAAAGACTAACAAGGCAAAAAAGAGCTTTTGGCAAGAGACAAAATCCCCTTTGTCTGTGACAAAACCGCTAAAACACCAGACACAGGACACAGACACAAAGAGGTTTCTAGAAAGTGGTAAAATACCAAGCCAAAATGCTTGGTTTTCCCCCAGTTTATTGGGAATTCTTTAGTTTTTTCTTTAAACATTTCTGTAGGGCTTCTTCTGTATCTTGGAGTGTATGTTTGTAAGTACATAGCTCAGCCATGGTCTCAGCCAACATGTCCAGCAACACTTCCATGCGTACCTTCAAGAGATTATTCTCCTCCTCAAGGTTATGGATCTTCTTCTTTAACTTTCGTTCTCTATAGCTGGCATCAAACCTCTCCTTGGAGCTCCCTCTAGAGCTGGCTATAGAACTTGCCTGGAAGGTGGCGGGCTCATCAACCCAATGACCACCGTGAAAGGTCAAGGTTTGGCCAGCGATGGTGAGTTTTGGAGTGACGGTGCTGTGCCCAACGTTAGCGCTGTAGCCTGTGTTGTAGCCTAGGCCGAAGATGGACGGGCACATATTGCGATAGCGGACAGGGCTTTTTCTGGGGTTCCAGACATCAGTGAATAGGCCTGTGCTGGAATATTGGGGAGTGGGAGTGCTCACCCTGTCCACAAATTCCCTCAACGCCAACATTGTCTAGCGGCAGTCTTCTATTTGGCTCAACTGAACTGCGATGTCTCGGTGTGTGTGTTTATACTCCAGCATTCAGTTGTGTCTGTTGTACTGCAAGGTAAGAGTTGTTGAAAAATCATGTGTCACACAAGTTTGACATTGGGTGCTGCCATGGTATAAATATGAATTTGAGAGAAGTGGATTATTTAGAAAGATAAATGTCTAGATATAAATCTACACATAAACCATGTGGTAATGACTGTGGCATCTTTGTAGACTTAAGAATTAATTAATTAAACGTTTTGCATATTAAGCTTATCATTTAGATTTTATGAAATTGCAATATTACGCCTACGCTCAGAGGCTTTCAGAAAATAATAGTAGCCTATTAGGACCATATGTGGGATTAGGCCTAGGGTACAGTAGTTGGGCTACTTACATTCAGCTGTAAACTTTCCCGGCAACTGACTGAGCTTGTGCCACTCATAATAAGTTAACATTCTGTGACATTTCCATTGATGACAACAAACATGGAACACTCTGCAATGTTCTAATAATGAGCGCATACACTCGCACTCCAGATGTGAATCTTGCTCTGCTTTCATCCCATGTGGAAATCCTTTCATTCCCTTTAAATTACCCCTCTCAAAAACAGCCAGATGTTTCGCTTTGCTTTTTATCTCCCCTGTGCCAAACGCAGTTAATTTCCTCCGTATGACAGTAGGCCATGTTGCACTCTTCTCAATTGCGGATGCGCACCTTTAGGCCTATTGACGCACTGTTGTAGAAACGATAAACAGGACTAGGCATACACTACAATGACCATTACAGACAACATGGCAGGTTTTCATGTCAGTAATTTTAGTATGAAAAATGACTACCGGATGGGATCTGGCTACAACCTACATCAGTGAGCAATGCCTTGATCGCACCACTGACTACAGATCAAATCCTTGCGCAGGGTGCCAGGACCATTTTCGGTCACACTGCGCCCTCTACTGACACACACGCCCAAGACTCTTGAAACACTAATTTAAATAAGCAAGGGTTTTTTTTTTTTTTTTTTTTACATTAGGCTACAATTATTGATTGCTTTGAAACAGCAGACAACTTAAACTCCACATTTTAAAACATAATGCACAGTCCTGAATAGTGGCACTGGTCGAAATGGCATTCTTCGAGGCTCTAACCATGGCAAAACATTAAATATGCTATGAAAGGTCATTTCGCCAGCTAAACCACTAGCAAATAAGCAAATGGGCTCTTACACAAACCACAGCATTCAGTGTGAATTAGTGCACCATTGATTGTCATTGTAGATGAAGCTTTCAACAGGGCTGACCTGGGACCAGGCCTTTTTGACCATGGCAGATAGAGGATACCTTAGTTTTATTCAATAAAACCTCATAGTAAAAAATGTAAATTGGGCACATTGCATGACCATGAATATGGACGTTTTAATAGGACTTGCCCTATATCCTCCAAGAAAATTATGAGTAAATTATGACAGCACCAACCCAAAAATGACCGTCAGCTCACCGGGCTTTGCCCTGTATGCCAGTTCATGTCTCCTTTCAAGCCACTGTCATTTGTTGCCTTTCAAAATAGGTTGTGTCAAATTTGCCTTATTGCAAAGAATTTGATCCAGAAGCAGAAATGCTTTACAGACATTTTGTATTTCATTAAAATTAAATATATAGGGAAGTAAGTAGCCTAAGTAAGAAAGATCTCTTGCTTAAACCAGTTTAACTAATCCAAGGTTAAAATTAAGATGTGCAACACATCTCTGATTAATTTAAACATGATTTAAACATTATTAAACCTAGCTCTAAACTAGGTTTAATTTAAGCTATGTTGGTGCAACCCAGCCTTAGAGTATAAGAAATAGCCACTACTGATACTGAGACTCTAATTGAAGATGTGTGGAGTGTCAAACAGATCATTCAGTGCGTTTGTACTGATTTTCTAATAGCTGGGAGGATGGTTTAGTTTATGTTACAGTCCAATGGAGTTTGGACTGTTTGAATGACAACTGTTTTGCAAAAGGATGGGGTTCAATCCAATGAGAAGGGTTAGCACATTTGCAAGAGGTGAATTCTGATTGTCTGAGATATAGTGATGAAGACTGAGAGAATCCAACTTTATTCAAATCAAAGCAGATCAAAGCAATATCAAAGCAATAAATAAAAACTGTAATATAAAGCAAATATGCGTTTTTGTTGTATATTGGTTTATAGAACAGCAAATTAACTAGGCCTACCTAAAAGGCACACAAAACCCTTCAATTATTTCTTATTAGTCCTATTGGCACTGCTTGAACATCTTAATTTATGTTTGATGGCAATGTCATGCTGTAAGTGGTTTCCAACCCCCCAAATTGAAACAGGAATAATGATGCACCATTATTGGACCATTGCACCATTATTATTACCCAATATAGTAACTTGACAATAAATCCTTCTGTATATACTGGAGTGATACTGGAGTGAATATTGGTGTTAGTTACACAAATGGGTCTGTAGGGGGAGCTCCACTATAACTCTATTAGAGGGCGTAGACTAGATGATGGACTCTGTTTTAATAATCTCCTCTCTCCTTTTGAAGCACCAGGTTTGTGAATAACTAGACTATAAGAACTGCACCCTCTGTGTCAAGGCAATTCCATTTTGTAAACTGGGCAACTGTGCTCGTGTTCATAGGACTGGGACTACGTACTACACAAACCAACAAAGACAAAACAACAAGCAACAAAACTCGGGAGTGTATGCAAAAATGTCTCTGACTTTTCTTAATAAGACAGCGAGGAACAAAACTATAAGCCAATAATTCACAACCTGCCGATAGGTAAAACCACAAAGATGAAATCATTGGCATTTTTGAATGCAACTGTTGACTTCCTGCATACACAAATATAATAGAAATATAATATGCAAAATATATATCTTCTAAACAAAGCAGATACGTTGCCATGTACAGCAAAGTGGATGTACTGAGGTGTACACAGAAGTTCATCTAACAGTCAGAGAAGCATCATCTAAAAAAACATACTTATCACAAAATCATTATCCAAAAATACACTTCTGGTACTGTCATACAAAATTATGGTTATTTTACATCTGTGCATTTCACAGACAGAATTACTTGGATCGCATATCCTTTTCATTATATACGCTATATAAATATTCATGCTATTCTTCATTTAACTTGCACTAGAGGTGTACTTTTAGCCAGGCGTGGGTCTCCATGCCAAAAAGTGCTTCCGTTCAGATCTTCCCCTATCTAATTCTTGACATCAGTCTTTTCAGCACACTTAATCTGCTTCCTCTTAGCGACTGTCGTCAAGAATAAGATTTCCCTATCCTCCTCACAGTAGAGTTCTGCTGAGGTACTGGCTGATGTTGATGCCCAGATAAATATGGCACATGGTACACAGGACCCCCACTGCACCCAAGCCGATCAGCACCCACTGGACCTTGGCACAGAAGTAGAGTGGTTTGAGTCTGTGGGGAGGGAGAGAGGGAGAGAGAGAGAGAGAGAGATTGAGAAAGAGAGAGAGAGAGAGAGAGAGAGAGATATATCTCTTAACCTTTTGTGAAGCGCTTACCCATGGAGAAATAAGAAAGACTCATCAAGGTCAGATATGAATGTGAATGTGAATAATACTAGCCTGATATAGCCCGCCCATAATACGAATGTACGAATGTTCATCCGTATCCATGGTCTGGGAACGGTCCTCTGGGGCGTGTTTACATCGGTAGAGAGTCTACCGGCCAATAAGCGAAGCTGATTAGACGAGCTGTCCAATTGTTTCAAACCAGAAGTGAATGCCCTCCCATCCGCAGTATAATCGCGTCAGGTTAAAGAACCTCCGGACATGAATACGGATGAACAGCAGTATTATGGTCGGGCTATGTCAGGCTAGAATAATACTGTACAATCATAATGTAGTAGAAGATAAGCCTATTGTGAGGTTTACACTGGACAAACACAATAAATCATTGCTTTAAAAACAAAGTTTGAAAATGATTTATTTCACTTCCATATATACCAACGCTATTTTATGACTTTAATCAAAAAAGTTACTGTGTAATAAGATAATAAAAAACAAAATATGTATAATAAAAACAAAACATGCACAACATTTGCATCTGTCACCCATACATTTGTTGGCTATGCTGCACATGATTAATTACTTTGTCTCTCTATCCTTGAGCCATAGTGATGACTAACAGTAGACACTGCGAGTTATAAAATACATGAACAACTCTGCTCAGAGGAAACAGAAATTTTAATATTGTGAGTTAGTAGGAAAAATGCTGCGTCTGTCTGTGTTTGTGCACAATGCGCAAGTTCATTGAACTGATACAGCCTAGATGACCAGAGTGGCAGAGAAGTTGAGTGTTTTTACGTCTTAATTCACATTGACATGTTTGTCATGATGCAGTGTTGGGTAAGTTACACAAAAAAGTAACCTGTTACTTTACTTTTAGTTACTGCTTGGAATTCTAATTGAATTACGTTACTCGTTAGTTACTCCTTCACTACTTTCCTCGTTACTTAAGCCTAATTTTTTTTCTCCTGCTCATCCACATTCCCCACACAGAAACACAGAGTCATTCAGGGTTGTAGGCTACTGGGCGTTGGACACTACCTACCCTCTGGTGCAGATAGGCTTTGGCTAATTATTAATATTTAGTGATTTGGTGATGAGAGACACAGAGGTTGTCTGTTGAGAGGTATGTGTCTACATAAATCCTACAGGACGCTCTATCTAAAAAATTATTTTTGTAACCTAATTGTCAGATGCTGCAATAGACTTGACCAACTTCATATGAATAAACAAACAGAATATGATTTAAGTAAGTAACTTAGTAATGTCAAGTTACTATAGGTAGTAACTGTAATTAAGTTACTGATATTTTAAAAGTAACATGTTACGTTACTTAGTTACCGCAAAATGTAAAGAATTACAGTCATTCGTTACTTTGTAATTAGTCATGCTGGCTTCATCAAACTTCTTGTCATAATTCAGTGTTCTACATGAATTTATTTGAATCCCACACATTTTGTTGGGTTTTTATGATAACGTCTCAAAATGAAGGTATGGGCTGGAGGTCTCTTTACATGTAATTAATGTGATTAATTTGTTCTCAAGTCAGTATGCTTCCTGGTTAACTCATGGGTCAGTGTACTGTACATTTATATTGATATTGATAAGTTGCAAATCTCTGCAATTCTCAACTGTCTCACCTGCCGAGTGCTGACTCCGCATAGCCCCAGAAGTACTGATAGCGTCCATAAAGGTAAAGAAGTCCCAGAAAAGTTGTGGCTCCTGGAAGAGAGGGTTGGGGGTTGGGGTAAAAAGATAGAGTGCTGTTAGAGAAATCTGTTGATGTGTGTTAGAATGCTGTAGTGCAAAGAGTCAAAAAGAAAGTAATCTCAATATTTTTATCAGTTTTATTAGGCTTGGATAAAAACAAAACAAATGCAAGAGACTACACACTCAGCGCTTGTGTGAGCAACAAAGCGTTCAGTTCACCTCTGTTTCTGTTGAATTGATCGTGTTGCTTCATGCATCCTGAACTCGACAGAGGCCCTCCACCAACCATGGTGTCTACTAATGACTTGCACCTGTTACCTGACGTCCCAATTGCCAGTTCTACTTAAACCATGTGTATCAGGCCCCAGTGGTGGACTGGTGTTCTCTAGCAAATGCATATCAAGCTCCACAGTGCTTGGCAGTGGGCACAGGGCCCGCTACAAGATGCTGCACCTTCAGGCCCTTCTGATTTATTTGGTAGAGACATTCACATCAGTCCACTGGAAGTCAGGGCACGCACAGTGCTCAATTTGTTCCTCTCTGCACAAAGGAGCAGATATAGGCCCTGCCGATTGGGTTGAGGACCTTCTACAGCCATGTCATGCTGTCCTAGAGCAACTGCCTGTCTCCTGATCTCCTTTATGTTCTGGAGATTGTGCTTCATCTGTCACAGTTGTGTAGGGAGGACCAAAGCGCAGACTAGCGTTCTAGTCTGTTCTAGTTCTAGATTTATTAACTTCACAAACATAACATGAGGCACAGGAGGGCAAACAAAACACAAAGATACTCATAGGAGGCACATGTGGCAAACAGAACAGACAAACCAGCACAGGATTCAGGGGTCACACAAACTAATGCACATACCAATAACCAAATCAACCAATGAACTGACAAAGATACTAACGAGATAAAGGCAAATTAATCAAGGAACAATATTGGACAGAGACAACCAGACACAGGTGAGGACAATGAGGGGAACAAACCAAAGGTCATGGAACAGGGGAACCAGGAACTAAGACAAGAAGAAAATAGGATCACATGACACACAGGAATATGGGATCACATGATAAACACATGCAGGAGAGAAACCAGTGGCGTTTTCAAGACGACATAGCGTTACAAAACGTTTCATACGTCACCCATAGGGATGAATGGGAACTGTTGCGTTATGTTACGAAACGTTACGACCGCTGAATTCGCCAAAAGAAGTACACAGGGAGCGTGGACACAAGGTAAAGACAAGCACATGATTAACAGGGGAAGAGTTAGAAACACAAGCACAAGGTTAACAGGAATAGACAGGTAAAAACACAAAAAGAATGGAAAAAGTAAATCAAAGCAAAAACAAGGCCAAACTGAAACCAAAACCCTGACATCATCAGGTCGTCATCAGGTAATTTCAATCAAAGCAAAAACAAGACCAGACCAAAACCAAAACCCTGACATCATCAGGTAATTTCCTGATGTTAGTCTCATGACGAAACGTAAAATAAATATATTTTCTTGCGTAGTGGACAGTGTGCAGGATCCAGATTCCTTACCAAGTCATAAAATGTTGGTTAGCTCCAACGCACCTGTGTTTTTTTTCAAGAGGTGTTCTGTAAAGCTCATCGTTTTTAAAATGATTTTAAAATGACAATTCCATTCTACGATTGGATGAATTTAAACTATATTCTACACTTTGGTTTTGTACAGAGGATCTGAACATTTGAGTATTGGTAAACTATTGCTTGCTGGAGGTGTTTAAATGCAAAAGATTGGATCATTTTGACGGATAACCATGAGATGATAATCAAGAGGAATTGCGTAGGAAGGCATGGCCAATCTACCTTTAAGCAAGAAGGCCAATGAAAAGTACTCCAGTATGTCTACCAGACATTCTGTAACAGCCATATCAACTTGTACAATGAATAACTATAAAATACAGTTTGAAACACATTTCAATATTCGAAAAAAGGTAACCCAAATAAACAGTTTGTGATTCAGTGATTCATTCTGTGATTCCAGTGTTGGGTAAGTTACTTTAGAAATGTAATGCGTTACAGTTACAAGTTACCCCTTTGAAATAGTAATTGTAGTGTAACTATTTTGATTACTTTAATAAAGTAATGTAACTAATTACTTTTGATTACTTTTTGATTACATTTCGACATTTTTGATCTTTTTTTTTTTTTTCAATCGTCAAGCAATTTCGAGTTTTTGAATCCTGGCAATGTTAACTGACACATAGTCCTATTATTCACTATTGACATTGCAAAAATTCTTTTTAACTCCCACAGAAGTGTCAGAATTCACTACGAGCAAATTGTTAAAATACTTGGTGAACATCACTGAATAATCAGGTGTTTGTCTGAGATTGCTCATAAAGTATTTGTGCACCTGATCAATAGAGCTCATTTTTATATCCGGCAATGGGCTACAGGCCTATGTTGTAGTTTTTGTCTGACAGTCAGGCCTCCTTGCTACTGAAACTTAGACCGCTGTAGATCAGGTAACAAGTGAGTAGTCTTGAACAAGTGATAGTGTAGAAACAATTATATTAGCATAGTGTATTTTAGCTGTAGTAGTGACATTTAGTTGTAAATAGAGGATGTTGTATTTACATGAAGCACACTTAGCCAATGTTTCTGCAGATGATATCGGGATCATGTAACTAAAATTGTAATTCTGAATATTTCTTGAAGTAACTGTAATTCAATTACACATTTTTTCAAAGTAACTGTAATTGATTACTGTTACTTTTATTTTGTAATTAAATTACGTAATTTCGTTACATGTAACTCGTTACTCCCCAACACTGAATGATTCTATTCATCAAGGGGAAATATTCAAACCTACATGACCCTGTCTGACAAGACCAAAAAGATTAAAGGCTTGTCTCACTTTCGCCAAACAACATCTTGATTCTGAAGGAGAATGTCTGGCCATCAGTTTGTAACTTGAAGTGGAAGCACACTAGGGTTCTTCTAGCCTGGCAATCGCCAAACTAAAATCACAATTGATATTTAGTCTGGAGACCCACCTATTGCTTTTCTCGTAGCGGAAGCGCCGTTTACGATTGTCCAGACCCGATTATTGGGCGCTACGAATGTCTATCATAGACTCTGTACATAGCTCAAAGCCAATACCAGAGCCACCACGTGATGTAAAATGCAATCGATGGCCATGCTAGTCCCTTTGTGTTCTGTGATTGGATACCGAAAGCAGGCGAGAAAATCGGCCATGGTCACCATGCTGCTTTGCAGAGTGAAAAGAAAGTCACTCTGCGCAAAGGTGCACGGGAACTCCCAGGCT
The DNA here is from genome assembly GCA_027497455.2 of Sardinella longiceps. Lineage (NCBI taxonomy): Eukaryota > Metazoa > Chordata > Actinopteri > Clupeiformes > Clupeidae > Sardinella > Sardinella longiceps. Next base: position 27,449,020 of record JAODXP020000030.1, on the reverse strand, counting down.
AGGGTTCTTCAGCTGGACAATGACCCAAAACACACCAGCAAGTCTTTTTCACAGAACCATATATCAGTTTCCTCCAGTATACAGTGATATAGGTTAAAGAAGAACATAATCAGTGAGTGGATCTTGAACACATGCTTCAAAAAAACATAATCAGCCAAAACATCAGAAGTTCCACAAGAAGAGAAGAAGTTGTCACAAGAGCCTACATGCAGGCTAAAGCTCAATTCAGACTGAAGATCCGCGACGAGATGAGACGGTTTTAGAGAGTAGCTGCGGCGGTGTGAATCAATAGTCGCATGTTGTTGCAAGCAGTTGCAAGCCGTCGCAAAAGATTGTCAAAATATGCAGTTTCGGAGTTTTAGAATGTTGCAGGTTTTTAGAACGCCCCAGCCCGTCTTGTCGCGGATCTTTGGTCTGTAGCCACCTTAATGCATTACCTTGGCTGAAGAAGAGTCCGGACACCCAGAGAGATGCTATGTAAATGGGGAAATACTCTGAACAGTTTGCTCTGGAGAGGGATAGAACAAGAAGAGAAAGATTAAATGAAATGATTAATGATTTAGTTATTGTGTTGCAACAAATTATACTTCAATGGCCTCCTATACGTGCTGAATATACAGTAATAGGCCTTAAGTATATTGGCATTTTAATACGCTGTTTCTTTGATTACAATCTGTGCATTAAAGAGCATAGCCCCTGTTGTTCAAAGTCATCAAGTGCTATTAGCAGGAAAAAGAACATGTAAATTTGGTAAAACACAGATTGAATTGCTAAACCACTGCTAAAGCTCAGCTGCCAACAGTCTGTTTTTATCTCTGAGATCCATGCTTTCGTCCCCTTTCTGGGGAACATTTTCACGGTTAATCAGTTAATCACACCTAGAGTTCTTGATGTTGGCTCTTACAAAAAGAAGAAGGCTAATGTGAGAAAGTGAGATTAATTTGAGAATATTGCAACATTAGGCCCAATGGGTCCTCACTGTTCACCACCACCACTGCTTCCGACCATAACCAATAAGAAATCACAGAATGAAAGAATGGAGTCAGAGTACATTAGATAACAGCACTAATAAACTTTGAATCTTGAATCCTTGGATTATGCCTTACTGAGCTCTGAAGATTCTTTCAAATTCTGGTGGTCCAGATGTCAGTGGTGGGGAGACAGAGTACTTGCGTCGAGCATAGATCACCTGCAGTGAAAAGTAAGCTGGAAAGAAATAAACAAAAATAAATAAATCTTATACAAACATATTAATGTACTGAGTGTGTGCATGGACATATGTTGCTGTACTTGTATGTTTATGTATTTATTTTGTGATTTTCTTGTTTGTTTGTTTGTTTGTTTGTTTGATTGACTGATTATTTTTTTGGGGGAGGTGTCATGTTTTAAATATGTGATGTATCTGCACGTTTTATGGTGAAGTTTATGACGGTTTCAGTTACAGTTACAGCCTATAAAAACATGGTGGTGTTGTTCTAGTATCAAAAGCTGTTTATATACTGTATTATTTCATGGTCAATGGCCGAGTGAGAGGCTATGAGTGTGTGTGTTTACACTTGATAGTGTAGACGCCATATTTGTTTGTGTTTTTTATAGCTGGTTGTTATTTGATGGTCATTTGAGTTTTTATTTGTTTATTTATTTATTTATTTCACTTTTAAATACCCAATGAGGCCAGATGTGTTGTTTTTCTGCTAATTATATAACTGGATGTTAGTCCATGGCAGTGTGAGGCCATTGGTGTACCTTATTATTGATGGTTAGAGGCCATTATGTGTGTAATAGCCTAATTATAATTCTAATAAACTGTTGGATTTGACGCATTACCAATTTGTTGGTTTAGGTTCTAATCCAATGTCTTGGGTTGGTACAACTCATTGTTGGGTCAACCTATACCCATATGGATATGACCCAGCACAAGGAATATTTTATTGGGTTGCTTTTAACCCAACTGTTTAGAGAACTCCCAATATTTCAGATTTTTTCATTTTCAGTCCAACTCCATTTGTCTGTTTCTCTAAGGTGGTGCGCTTCTGCACACATACATGTAGGTGTGAGAGGTAACAATGATGTAGAATAATAATAACTTTTCAGATAGCCTAGCGTCAGAAAGTCAGCAAAGCAGGTAGTTTGTTGACATCATGAGTGTTACCAAAAACTAAACATGTTATAACTGTCAACTACAATGTTAGTCACTATGGAGATATTTTGTAGATGCATGCAATCTCCTCCACTTTGAAATTGCTACATGAGGTTTACCACAGTGCCATATTTATAACTGGTGATATTTTTAAGACTCAACAATGCAATCTCTACCAGAATGTTGGGTGGCCTTAATTGCAATTACAGGAGAGAAAGATACTGTCTCCTCTTAAGAGACTACAAGGGAATTTACCACCCTATCTCACCTCAGTTTTAAAAATGAAAAACATTCCACAAAGTAGCCTACATGTTCACATTTTCTATCCTCACAGTCCTCTAGTCTGAAATTGTTTTCCACTTCTATGCACCAACTGTGGAATAAGCAACAAGAACTTTCAAAATTAGGACATCTTGTAGCAGAAGGCAGGTTTAAGGCTTTACTGGATGTGTGTACAACTCATTTTCAATTTCATTGTCATTATTACAATAATTATTGTCTTCTGTAAGATCATAGAAATATTGTATGATTGTTATTTCCTATCAGGGCATTGTTGTAAGCTCAGCCAAGTTTCCCTGATGATGATGATGATGATGATGTTTCATTGTTCAATTTAGCATGACTGAGATAGAGCTGATTTAGTCAATTTTGTCAATGAAGGATGAAGACAAGAGATAAAGGGAACAAGTCACGCCAAGTTAGACGCTAGTGCAACCAAAATAAAGGTCAACATCAGGTTGGACAACGTTGAATGTAACGTTGAATTAGCCTATGAACACTTAAGTGAGTTGGAAAAAAGGTTGTATCTTAAACATCTGCCCATATTTATTTCATGCCAAGTTCAAGTCATTGGATGGAAAGAAACAAAGCCATAGACTGTTTATTGATTAACCAATGAGATTAGGGACAAATTTACTGTATTTTTTGTTGCCAGTTTGATCTCAGATACCCTACAGTGCAACCTTAACTTCTTGAAGTTCTTGAACTTGAACAGATACAATGTTACAACTGTTATAATAGTAGCCTAAAAAAGCTACAACAAATCCTCACATTTCTCCGGGCTACGCTGTAGGCAACTCAACCATGAAGTCTATCACTCTCAATTTGATTCAGTTTAATTAGGAAATAAAGTGAGTGAGATGGTTAGCGTTATCCTATAAATGGCATGAATGACTTACCTTGCTCTAATAGACCCAGTATCGTAACTCCGGCAATGCAGACAATTTGGTCATGCATGGTGCAGAAAGCTAGCTGCGAAACAGGTAGACTAGTGTTGAAAGGCAGTACACCGTTTCACCTCAACACAGAATATGAAAGTCAACTGATGGTCGCACGCTTTCATTATTCTGATGTCTGAGTCTGGTGGGCGGGGTCACCGAGGAATTCGGGTCAACATGACGAGTAGCCTATCCAGTCAACCAATATTACACGATTGTATGGTCATTTTCGGCCCGTATAATTGATCATTACCCAATTGCATTACAGCTTTAGACACAGATAGACCTCTCGGTTCCGGTTGAATTATTGCCCAGGACTGCTCAGGAAATCATTTAGAGCAGCGACCCTTGCATCATCCTCACATCAGCATCGGTGTGGTGGGTAATATAGGCTACATGCGCGCACGCACCCACCCACACACACACACACACACACACACAGAAAGAACTATGAAATCAGCTCAGTGGTTATGATATTATCTGACTGGTTATCTTGACAACATTGCAACAAAGTCACAACAAGTTGAAACTTTTGCCATGAACAGAATTTTGACACGTTTATGCAGGCCGCAGAAAACCACTTGTTAGCTGTAGCTTCTGGGGGCACCCAGCCAGGGGGATAAGTAGCTATCTGTACAGTTACTAAGTTTTCAATGCCTAGTTTTATATGTTTGAACTGTCATTATACTATAAACAGTGTGGGGCTATTTTGAGCCTATCCATGCTTTACAGCGATTTGGCCACAAACCCTTAGCTCGGTGCCCCTGGAAGCTACAACTAACAAGTGTTTTTTCTCTGGTGGTTTTTATACAGATTTTTATGATGTTACAATAGGCCTATAGGTTACTTTGGGTCCTTATCACACTGAACTTCTCCTTTAAAGGCATTCCTTCATGGATTTCTACTAGCCTGACAAGCCATCCTGTAATATTAAAATGTATAGTCATCAATAGATAAACTGTGAGAATGGCCGTGCGCCACTGGTGGAGATGGTGTTGAGGGAAGAAGATGGCAGGAGACGGCAGTACAAAATAGATGTTGGCTTTTATTCTCCACAGTTCAGAAGGCATTAACAAGAGTTCATAATCCCAGGGCAACCAATTCTCAACGGCTTCAACTAGCCAAACTGTGTCCACACAACTAGACACCTGGTCCTATGGCAATCCCTGCACTACTGGACCCGTCTTGCCTCACCTCAAGCAAGACTATTGAACTTTGATTCACTTTAGACTTCAACTCACTTGACTTTAAACAGTCCTTTACTTTAAACTTCAGTTTACTTTCAAACATTTACGAACCCTGATTCCCTGAATCTGTAACTCCTTGTCTCTCTGCTGTGTCACTTCCAAGCTTCCCCCAACAAAAACTAGTGAAAACCCCAGCTCCTAAATGGGCTGGCCAATTATCTAATCAGCAAAGTGCAGGTGGACTAAACCATTCAACAGAGGTGCATCTAAACCAAAATCCCACAGCTAAAACTATTACGTACAAGTCCACTTTCAGCATGGCTTCTCTTCAGTTACCAAGAACACAACACATATACATATACAAATAACAATTCACACCCATGACATGAGAATTTAAACACAAAAGGACAAAACACATGGCAATGAAGACAAGTTTAGAGTTCATTGAGTGCTGACAAGTGGAAAGGAGAGGTCTCCTTTTCACATAGACCAAATTCAATCATGTGCGGAACAAGGCAGTTATCTTTCAAATTACCTCTGCACGCAATAGAATAGCCTATGACGAATCAAGATGTTAACACCAATTCAAAAGACAGTGAAGCCCACCCTAAACACATAGACTGTTGTGATTTGATGACACCAAAAGTCCCTATGGCTTGCAACTAGACGTACTGGCAGAGCAAATTTATTTGCCACCACAAGAGTACGTCTAGATTTCTAGGCTAGATTTTTACACTTTTTCAGACACTCCAGGAGAAATTCAGTGCTGACTGAATGAGAAAAAGGAAAGATTTTTTTTGTTGTTGTTTGATAATAATTCTGTCATGAACAGTTCTGGGATCTGGACATATTTTGAATTATTGCACATTGTCAGGCCCTTATCAGCAGGAAAGAGCACAGGAACTTACAGCGGTTTGCTTCTGGACCAGATGAACTCAACAGTGCATTTAGGGCGGGCGAAAGTCAGAGGCTGCAGGGAGCAAAGTAAGACGGCGGAAAAAGACTACGTGCAGTCCACATTCAATCAGGCCATGAGGGGGAGGAAAGAGAGAGAGAGAGAGAGAGAGGAAGTACTCACAATCATACAAGGTTATATAGGCCACTTTATTAATCAGAAGTGAAGTGAAGTGAATCAGAAACCAAAGTGTCAGTTGTCACCTAGGATAAGTGGAATTACAAGTGGAGTCCTACCACCAGAGTTGTGTGTCACCGCAAAGCGTGTCAGTGGCTTTGACTTCCTTATAAAAAGCATTTTGATTAGAAAAACAGTGGAGGAAGAAGAGGTGGAAAACATTGTTACCTGGAAAGGAAATGTGTTTTGTCATGGCGCCATAGAGTCCACAATCCAGTTTGAAGGAATGTCAGCGCCAATTCCTTCACCCTTTTCAGAACAATCCTACACTTTGCGGCAGTGTTGTGTACAAATTAATTCATCACATAAGTTAATTTTCTGTGAACTGTGACCTGAACTCTTAAACAAAGTTATAATAAATGATTTTGAATTTCAAGTAGTTCAGATTTCTGGTCTAAAGCACTCTTTATAGGCCTCATAAGTCCATATGAAATCTTTGATGTAGTCATGGGCAGCAGCTGATTAGGAAGAGAATTCATTTGAAAAACTGGCCTTCTTAAAGAACTCAAACTGAACTATAGTTTTCAGTTGAAATGGTGAGCTGTGATAACTTTTCTGTATGACCAGAGTATTTTTCTGTATGAGGTTTGATGTGTTTTATTTGGAATTTGAACTTGCACAACACTGCTCTCTCTGTAGCTTCTGTTACATCCCTGTTGGTCATATGACACATGTTGGTGAATGGTGTATTCAGGAAATCACACATGGGTGGTAATAATAGATCTAAGATTAGCATCACACTTAAAGAAAATACAGTATGTGCAACTTTGTCACTGCATAATAGAAGAAGAGGATGATTCAATAATAATAGAAGAAGAGGATGATTCAATAATAATGATGATGATAGGTCTATAGTACAGTTTGGGTTTTGTGTTCATACTGATGTCGAATTGAAGGACAATCCATGCTTAGTTGTTTTTTTATTAATAAAATGTGTCATTTAAACGTTTAAACTGTATAATGAGTCTCTCTGTTGATATGAACACCAAATGTCAATATTTTCCACCAAAACCTCCAGATAGTGGAGAAGATAACAGTAAAAAATGTTCAGTGATTACAAACACCCCATTTAAATTTACTCTTATACACTAATATGACTAAAGGCTCTCTCAATTCTAACCCCTGACACACCTAACACACCTTACACAAACTTTACTTATAGTGGGTTACACTTTATTTGAAGGTACCGTCATAAGACTAACATGACACTGTCATTAACTATGACATGATGTCATGAATATGTCATAAACTTACACCATCATAAAGGGTCACCCGGTATGTGTCATGGTTCGGGTTAGGGTTTGTCAGAAGTCATGACAGGTGTATAAAGTTTATGACATATTCTTGTCAACGTCATATCATAGTTAATGAGAGTGCCATGTCAGTCTTATGACGGTACCTTCAAATAAAGTGTTACCCTTTAGTGCAATCCTACCCTCTATGGTGTCCTGGGCAGACACTGTCTCTGACTTTTAGATGGCACTACAGCCAGCCAACTAAGCCAAGTTCATAAAGATACCAGATAATGATATCTCCCCATCTCTCTCACTTATATGCCAGAGATTTGTTGACAGCTTCTAAAAGACAATGAAGCAAAACAAAGTCATCCACGTCATTTTTGCGGTGTTCGCACAACAAACAAACTAATAAATAAATGTATTATTGTTAATAAATAAAAAACTCATTCTCCCTGACCTCCTGCTGCAGTTTTTGTAAAGAGCAAGTCATTCTGTACTTCCAATGACACTTCTGTGACCCTGTCAGCATGTGTGTAGACTGCAATGTGGCAATCAGACTGAAAGTGTCCATTTGTGCGTCAGCAAAGGTTTGAACATGATTGTAGGAGAGCTGTAAGTGTACGTGTATGTGAAGATCTGTGAATTTTCACTTCCTGTTCCTTATCTCCCTCTATCATTGGATTTCCTGTCTTAATTTTGGACTCTGCCATTATCTTTACCACACGTTGTCTATACGGACTTCATCCATCCATTGCATCACTTTTTTTTCCTTTATCCCTTTATTCCATTTGTCTACTTACTTGTCTGTTTTCATCATCATTTATCAGTTTACCTAATAAACTTGTTCAGTTTGTGTGTGTGTGTGTGTGTGTGTATATGTACTTGATGTGCTGTTTAAATAAATGAATACTTGAGCGGAGAGCAAATGTGCATCTGTTTAACTGAAGTGCAGTAAATGCCACGTGCCCACAAGCTACGTCATCTGCAGTTCTTTGATATGTGTGTGAGGCCTGAATGTGGACATCAGGCTATCAGAATTGACTATATTAGAAAAGTGCAAGTGAAAATGCCCACATGCCCACAAAGACCTAACTTCACTCATGCAATTGCATTTGATATTGTGTCCATTGAAAGGGATTTCAGGACCAAGATGGAATGGATGGACCAATCAGGAGACTGCAGGAACCACCGGGCGGAATTTTTGACGGAGCTCATCTCTTACAAAACACTAAAATGTGAAAGAAAAATCTATATTATGCTAGTTAAATCGATTATTGTGGAAATTATGCAACAAATACTGGTGTTCATGTTTGTTTGAAATAGTTGAAAAACTAGAAATCATGTTGCATCATGGGATGCAAGAGGGAGGTTTCAATGTGAGTGGTTGAAGCAAGATGACAGACAAGTGGCTTGTCCAATTATATGCAAGAACTTTTGATGATGTCCAGTCTTCTGAAGCAACTCTCCTATGACGAGATATCAGATGGAGTAATTGCTTGTAGTGTAACGAATCAACTGACATAAGTGAGGTTAAAGGAAAAATCCGGTGTGAATCAACACATAGTCCTACAGTTTTATAGTGCCAAGCGCTATTGATAGCCACCTCAATCACTGGATTTCATGCAAGGCAGACTGAGATAGCGAAATGGCAGCTAACGGTAACAGAATGGGGCATTTCAAAACGAAAGCAAATCGATAAGGTTTCGTTTTTGACATGCCTCATTCAGTTAGTGTTAGCTGCCGTAACGCGGTCTACGATGCACAAAATTCGATCATTGAGGTGGCTTTCAGTAGAGCTTAGCAGTGTAAAACAGCAGGGCTACATTGTTGATTCTCTCCAGATTATACCTTTAACACGGTCCAGTGTTTTGGTGTCCCGGAAAGGTTAACCCAAAATCATGACGGCAAAATGGCAGACCTCTCATCTCAAAAGTTGCAGATATTGTGGTGCATAATGGATTTCTTTTGTTTTTGCAATGCATCAAGTATCATAGAATGGATCTCATCTCTGTGGTGACCCTGCTAGAAGCATCTGCAAGCTTTAGACCAAGAAGGAAAAGATCATGATAATATTTTCATTAGTTAAAGGTAAGCCCTAGACAGGAAATGAGGGAAGCTAATGACTATGTGTGATGTTTATCAGAATATTTTTTTCATCTTTCATTTATTCTTATAACAATTTGACAGTAATGAAAAGGAATGGGCAAGGAGACAAAAACAGAGGTCTTTTCTAGTGCACTATATTTACATAATACTCTTTTACAGAGAACCATAATAAAAGTATAAAACACTTACAAAATTGGCATCAATGTACATAAAAAAATAAGATCCATCTCCAGAACAATAAAATTCATACATACAAAAAATATTTATATATATATATATAAATATACATGGACATCCTGGTATCCAGGCAACCAGAATATCTTCAACTACAGCACTCAGGCCTTGACTCTGGAAGATCACAAGTATCTTTCTTGGGGAAAAATAAAACAAAACGTTTTGGGCGTAAAAGACAAGAATATTTTCAAAAACCTCATCAATTACAGTTCTCGCATCGTCACATTCCATAATTCAGTCAAATGTTCGGCAGAGAGATAGACAGATGTAGTCATGTAGTGTATGTGTAACCTGGGTCTACATAAGCCTGTGTGCACGTGTGTGTGTGTGTGTGTGTGTGTGTGTGTATGCCTGCGGGCGTGCATGAGTTTGCATGCATGCGAGTGTGTGCACACATATGTGTTTGCCTAATCCAATGATTAACCGTTTTAGTGTTTAGAACATGAACCCTGCCTCCTTTAAACAACAAATGTGACAGAACCCACTACATAGAACCGAGTGCACCGAACTGGACCAAAACAATGCAAACATGGAAAAGCAAACATGATAAACAAAACACCCATTACAATCTCCTTTCCGATGAAGAAGAACGCAGTGGCAAGGCCATTAACAGCCGGCCGCCCATAGCCCAAACATAGGCCTAGCAGATAACCTAAGGCCCAAACCAAGTCTGGATCCGGAGACATGGGGTCCTTCGTAACCGAAGCTGAACCGTAACGGCAGGCCCGGGGGGTCAAATAGTATCTCCACAACACAACACCAAGAGGGTGAGCAAACAAGGTAACAGATTGAACGCCCTCTCTCTCTCTCTCTGTTCAAGGACACTGGAGGGAGGCTGAATAAGTGATACAAGCTGAAGGGGAAACCGTGATGCGCACTTCCTGTGACTTGAGTTTCCTTATAAAGACAGGAACCATGAAAAAAAAAAGAAAAAAAAAAAGACAAAACAAAACAAACAAAAAAACACCTACAAATAAGTGTAACCGCAGGCATGTGGTGTTTACAATGATAAGCACTTTCTAAAGAGGCAGGTAGGCAGTATAGGCACTCTATAGGCCACAGCCATTCAACTCCAAAAGTCAACGGGGGAAAGAAGGCGACAGAATCCATACCGGTAGCCAACCAGTCAGCTCCACCAGAGCGGATTAGAGGAGGCCTCAGCGATATGGGTCTTCCAGTAGAATACATGGGGTTGCTTTCAGGCCATTTAACCCTTTGTGTTGTGCTGGGATTCAGTGGTTTAGTACTGAGCCACAGGTTCAGTAGTAGTGTGTCATTTCTCATTTTTAAAAATGTATAGCATTTTTTTTTTTTTTTAAATTTCTATTTTAATCATTTTCTTCCCTAGCTCAGGAATACTTACTGTTGTCAGGCCTTCGGCCCCATATTCCCTTCAAAACTCTTATGTTATATACACCTGGTATATACATACAACCATACATACACACACACACACACACACACACATATGGCCACATACGCACGCACAAACATACACAAATGCTTTTGCTGAAGGCAGTCCGTTGACAGTCCGTCAGTTACTCAAGCAGTCCAGATCCCAGAAGCACATATATAATCTCAGCGAGAACAGATTACGTGCAGTAATGGGAAGGGTGGATGGGGGGGGGGTGGATATTCACACTGGCCAGTCACTGACTGTCTCCAGAATTTACCCCCTTTTTAAGAGGCCAGCCTAGAAGGATTGCCCCCCCACCACCACCAACCCTTCCCCTATTCCGCAGACTGCCCCTTAACCTGACCCGGTCCCCTTCACTGGTGACTGGCCAGCAGTTCGTCCAAGTCGTCCATCCATTCTTGCGTGGCCTGTCCCTTCAGCAGAGAGTCCACCAGGTCGCTCTCGCCCGGAAAGCTGGGCAGGCTGCCGGCGCCCGACTGTGCGTTGTAGCCAAACGGCAACTGCTGGCCGGAAGTCCTGTTGACCTGGTAGCCCTGGTTACAGGGCATGCCGGCCGTGCGGTTGGGCACGCCGCCAGGCTGCGGCTGCCCGAAGGCGGACAGGTCAGGCAGCTGGGCCTGGGGCGGAGGCTGCGCTTGTCCCGGCTGCTGTTGCCCCGGCTGGCCCTGCTGCTGCACCAGAGAGGGGTTGTTGGTCCTTTGCTGGGGCATGCCGGGCATCATCTGCCCCTGGTTCATGCCCCCCATAGGCCTGCCCATGCCAAAGGGGCTGTTGTTGGGCAGTTTGGGCATGCGCGGTTGCATGTGGAAGCCTTGGTTGGCGAAGCCCGGAGGAATGCCTCCGTTGTTGGACGAGGGCTGGGCGCCCATGCCGGGTTGCATGGCCGCCTGTTGCTGCTGTTGTTGCTGCTGCTGCTGCCAAGATGCCGTCTGCGTGGGCATGCCGCCCTGCATGCTGCCCGGCATGGTGGGGTTCATGCTGGCGGCCATGGGGTTGGCCATGTTGCTAGGCAACCGCGCAGCCATTTGCTGCTGCTTCAGCAGGGCGGCGTTGGGTTGGTTCTTGAGGTGCTGCTGCTGCTGGGCCATGACGCTCTGCCGGAACGATGCCGGCATGCCGCCCACGCCGACTCCAGGCCGCTGCTGGCCCGGGTGCTGCGACGGGTGCATGGGCATGTTGGCGTAGAGCACTTGCTGCACGTCCAGGCCGCTGGCGCCGCCGCATGAGGGCATGCTCAACTCGGCCTGGCTGGCAGCAGGTGGAGCTCCCGGGGTCGGACCGCCACCCTGACCTACGCCGCCCATTCCCATCATGCCCTGGTTCTGGGTGAACATGCGCTGAGGGCCAGCCGCAGGACCTCCCAGGGGGTTCACGCTACCCATCGGCTGTGATGAGCCTGTTGGAAGAAAAAGGACCAAAAAAAGTAGAGACATACATAAATAAATAAATAAATGATCTTCCTGATCTTGCCACAAATTCACTAATTTGACAGTGACTGCACAGTGAAAATGTATAAAACAGGGGCCCTTGTAATTCCCAGAAAGCATTCAATACCACACACAGATAGGCATTCATTCACCTATCTTTTGAAATCATGTTTGCCAGTCAAATGAGCCTAACTGAACTCACACTTTGCATGTTGGTGATGTTTGTTAGTTACTTGTTGACAATAAACTAGGGCGTGTGTGTCTGAAGGCTTTGGCAAACAAACAGTTCATTGTGTGGGGAAAGGGCCATTCACATAAATGTAAAAAAAAAAAAAAAAAAAGACCCAAACCCAGTAATGGAGAACCAAGTACAATTCAGCGAATTTGGCTTGTAAAAATTCTGTAACATCGGTTATAATATAGGTTTTTTGAAAAGATGTTACGTTCTCAAATACATCATAAAGAAAGACATAGTAAAGAATCTATCTGGTGACTGCTTTTGTTTTAGCTTATAGAAGCCCATTCCCGCCACATCCAAATCATTTACCAATTGTAATTCTGAGATAGTATCAGCTAGTATCAGGTAGTATATGCAAGTTTGTGTGAGTTTAGCCGCCAGTGGGACTGGAAGTAAGGGAGCCATATCTAAACAAGTGCAAGGGGTCAATTCTGACTTAATGTGTCAGTATGCATGTCACAATTCTGAGATACTATCTCACAATTCTTACTTAGTATATCAGTATGAATGTCACAATTCTGAGATACTATCTCACTATTCTGCCTTAATAGCCTCTCTCACTATTCTAGGAAGAGCATACTTAACAAAAAAAAAAAAAGAAGAAGGATAGATAAAAATAGCTAGCATGGAGGAATATTGCCAAAAGTTACATTGTCAATTTTCTTTATTGTTTTTGGACCGAAAATTGTTAGTTCACTATCACTTCAGTCAGTTAACTAACAGAGACGGTTCCTGAAAAAATGAAAACATTTGAACGTTGAAGACGGATGGTTGGACTTCTGAATTGTGCATTTTTAAATGCCTAGATTGCTCAAATAGTTTTTTCCAGGATCTCCAACCCTCCATTAAATTTAGTGCTCAGTTAAACGTGAACAGTAGAAGACCCTACACATGAGCATTGATACACTGGATTGTTTCTGTTACCTGGGAACTGGGAGACTCCTGGCTGCTGCTGGAATGGGTTCTGATTGGTTGGCTGGTTCTGTTGGTCCTGGTACTGGGGAGGAGGGCGGGTCAAGTGCCTCTGAAGCTGTTTCTCCTGATGAACACGCACACAAACATACAAGAAAAGTCAACACTGAAACTCCGAACACATTTGTGCAGCAGGGGCGCCATCACCTGGCCAACTGCTGAAATTCTCAAGAGTGCTATGTTGGTCCATGTGCAACCAAACTAAGTGATAGTAATAGTAATGATGAACATACATAATACATATGCACTTTTCCAAACTACTTCTTAATTCCTGAAGCTTTTTATTTAGCCTGATTCTCCTTTTAAAATGTATTTCTCTGGCAGCCAGGAAAACAATGTTGCACAGATTAAACAGGTATACTAGAATTAATTTATCTGGAAAATCTGGTGAAATCTCAACCCCAAATAATCATTTAGCCGTCTTTTCATGTGTTGTCGTTTTGTTTTCCCCATTAAATGAATCAGGTAAATGACACAGATGTAAGAGATGGCCATCATTTAAATATATAAAATATCTGAAAAATACAGTATCAAAAATACAGTTTTTGACATGGGCAATGAAATTTTTGATTTTCAAGCAGTACATCAATCTTTGGAATACAGATAATTTAACTGTTGTGACCGAGCCACGTGTCCAACACCTGTGGTACTCCACCCACCTGCTCTCCGGCCATAAGCTGCTGTCTCTGCTGCTGTTGCGCCCTAAGGAGCTGCTGATGATGATGCTGCTCCATCAGCTGCATCTGCTGCTGTTGCTGCTGCTGCTTCAGTGCCTGAGCCTGGGCTTGTGCCTGGGCCTGCGCTTGAGCTTGGGCCTGTGCCTGCGCCTGGGCAGCCTGCCCGCTCAGGTACGCCGCGTTGCCGTGGTTACCGGCCATGGGGTTACCCCCCGGCTGGTTGGCCATGGCGTTGCCGGGGACGTGTGGCGCCGATGGATAGGATCCCTGGTCCTGCTTAGGGAGGGAGGGAGGGAGGGAAGAGACGAGAGAGAGAGAGAGAGAGAGAGAGAGAGAGAGAGAGAGAGAGAGAGAGAGAAACACAAGAGAGCAGATATGAACACTTTGGCCACAAGGGGGCGTTTCACACTAACAATGCCCGACGTGGGGACACTTCCAAAACACCAACTTTGCTGCTTGCCGACCAGCTACACTGTTAACTAGTTAGAAACGTTGAGTTTTGAGAAATAAGACACCTGAGCAGTACAGCATCAACCTGTGCCAGATCACAGAGATAAACTCACTCCCATCCCACGGGCTAGTCAGTCACTGGGAAGCTTTCAACTTAAATAATCAACATCAAAGCACCTAATAGCCCTTCACATCCTGATCGAGGCTGAAGATAAATGTCAATGTGGAAATGTTTCCTCTCCACAACACAATAATCAGGACTGATAAGAGACATGAGAGAATCTGAGGGCCACAGAGGGTTTAACTGTGACAGGCACCAGTGCGCCACACATAGGCCAAAAGAGTTAAGAGACTCAGATGGACTGGGTCAGAGGAGGTAAAAAAAAAAAAAAAAAAAAAAAACACGAACGGGAGCATGAGGAAGGCAAAGTGAAAGAGAGAACGTGTCTCCTCTCCCCTTCTCCTGCTCTCTCGCGAGAAAGGAAAAAACCCAAGTGAGCTGGAGCAGCTATATTTAAATAGAGAGAGTAGGGGAGGGGAGGGGGCGCCTAGCCTAAAATACACTTCCGAGGACTTCTGCCAGAGGAGGGGGGTGAAGAACTCCATGAAAGAGTGCTTTGTCGTCCGTCCCTCCTGCCTCCCTCCCTCCCTCCCTTTCTCCCTTTCTCCACAACTCTCTCTCTCACACAGGGCTGTATCTAATGCCTGCCCCAGCCCCCACCCACTCAAACCAAAGAGAGAGAAACGCTCACACACACACACACACACTCTCTCTCTCACTCACTCACTCACTCCCTCTGTGTGTACGAGCCTTTGCTTCTTAGCAACCATCTGCCTGACCCAGACACACACACACACACACACACACAATGTCCATCTCGCTGGTTTAAGGGCCCCTAGCCAGACAAGCAGGCACAAAAACACATTACCAACACTGTCTGGTGTCACAGAGGGAACGCAGACACAAGTGACTACATACATACATAGCCTACACACCACGCACTAAAACATTGCCTAGCCTAGATTATAAAATCTGAATACTATTAGCCACAGTCATTTTCACTATCATGTAGGCTAGTAGATCTTATAGAGTGTAATCTTTTCTGCATTATGAAGTTTCAAGCAATACTATGTAGCTTTTGGTGTAAAAGTAGTGGACTTTAAAAGGCACACAAAACTTTTTCCAGAGCCTTATTGTTGCTGCTGTGCGAGATGCTAATACAGTACCAGTCACAGCTAAATTAATATGGAAATATGGGCACCAAAATGAACAGCCTGACACCTCATATAATAATGTCGAGTTGCATTGCTTTACTTTAAGCATGAAGAGTGATTGCTGATACTCAACCCTCTGGTCTACCAGCCCAACTACCACTACCCAAGGAACAACTAAAGGCATTACCTACCATCTTACTGCTTGTATTTGGCTCTTCATAGTTCAGTATATAGATTCTACAATGATGAAGTGCACATTATCATGTAATAACATGGGCTAATAGTAGGCCTAATGAACGCATACAAGATACATGTACACTTTTTCCAACTACTGTAGGCCTAGCCTACTTCTCAATTCTTTAAGCTTTTAACCTGATTCTCCTCTTATTGGGCTCTTTATAGTATGTAGATTTATTTGTATTTGTAAATTATTAGTATATTATTTATTAGTATTTTACGCTATTTCAATTGTTACTAGCTGAGCCAAAACAAACAAACAAACAAACAAACAAACAAACAAAACTAAAGCGGCCTAAAGGCTATGCATTTCAGAAAGCAATACAACAGTGTACAGACAGTGAGTTCTTGCATGCCTGTGTTGGTGTGTTATAAAGGGTGGCGTGTGTTTGCGGTTTGTCTGTGGCTTGTCGGCATCCTTGAAAATGCCTTTCTGCACTCGCAGCTCGAGTGGAGAAGCCCGGCGAACTCCTCTGAACTTGGGGTCCATGAATAGACACATTCAGAGTAAAATGCTGGTCAGTGTGTACTGAACATATAGATTTATGATCCGATAAAAAACAGAATGATACATAGTCCCAGAAAAGGTTATGCTTCTTTCTTTGGAGGAATTTTTGCCGTACCTCCCAATACTTTTACAACATGTTTCTGTTTTTCCTTACAACATATTTGAGTTTACTTTCTTGGCTTTTGTGTTCTTGTGGTAATGGACACTTTCATAAACAAATGCCAGTGCATTAAGAGGAACACAAAGGCATTTCAAGGGAGTACTAGCCTACTACTGCAGATGATAAAGGGGGAAAAATCTGCAAGAACATTATACTACCAGTAAATAGCCCTAGTATTTGACTTTTTTTTGGACTTGTACATGTTTATAGTACATCTTATTGGTGCTACAGGATGCCTGCATTTCCTATGGGATTGTCAATCTGTCTGTGCATCCAACATCACTAGTTGTAGACCATCCATCATGAAAGCATAGCTTTCTGTGCAGTCAGTTAGTGTGCAGGAGCTAAGGCCAAAGTTACTTCTACAACTTCACTGCTATACATACGCGCAAGTATCAACGGTTTACATTTTACCATTTAACCGTAGTTTTCGGCCGTGTGTTTGTGTGCATAGCACCAGCACACATCACCAGACACTGGTTGGAGCAGTACTAATCTAATTGCACACTGCTCCAATATTTAAAAAAATGTTTGGCTTTGTTATGCTATCATTTAGTGAGCGTTGACAGACACAGCAGCCCTCAATTACCTTGTTATAGTGGCGAAAAGATACAGTCAAGTTATTTATGAGGTTTCTACAAGCCAATGCATCTTCTATTAGCATTTGAACTTCTATCATACCTGCCTACAAAGTATTGCCTGAAGTGCTAATTTCTTTATTGAAATACATGCACAGTTTAATTGGGAAAACACTACTGTATCCAAAATAATGTCCCCGATTATTTACAAATCTTCAACTGTGAACTAGCACATCAAAGTACCTGATACTACTGCAAACAAAACAAAGTAGGTAGATCAACTCTATCAATCACAGCCTTTGCCATCTCTGTCGGTCTCCTATGCATTAACAGGTGATATTAAAGAATATTGGAGGCGCACATAGAGCTATGGAGAGGGCCTCTGACTGTGCAGAAAGTCCTCTGTGTCAGCGTAGAGCACTCAAAGCAGAAGTGAAAACCTAGCTTTAGTACAAGCCTGTATATGAGCTAGGCTAATAGTCTCAGCATTGACTTCTGTACCTGCCCATTTTCTCTACACACAATATGGCTAACTCTCCACAACCTACATACTCACTGGATACCTTTATATCAACAGACAGGTGCCAACAGTATTTCTATGCAAGACCTCAAAAAGATTCCAAAAGATCCAATCATTGAAATAGGTGCCAAAGTCTTGATTAACCCATTCTTTGCTTAGTAGGCCCTATACATAGGCCTAAATAGAATCTACTCCAGCGTGCTTGGACTGGAGATAGAATACCCAATAGTTTATATTTAACAAGAGGGAAAATGTATATAAAAAAAATATATACGGCGTCTTACCTGCGGATGCTGCATATGCGTTGGTCTGAAGGGGATCCCCGTCTTCTGCTTCTGCATGGCCTGCTGCCGCATTATGTTCAGTAACGCCACCTTGCGATTGGGGCCTGGAGGGGGCCCTGGGTTCCCCGTCTCGTAGTGAGTGAGGGGTTTGGTGTTGCTGTAGTCCGGCATGGAGGCCTGAGGTCCTCCTGGTGCGCCTTGGGGGTGTCCCATGGCCCCTGGTGGGGGGTGCCCCATCATACCAGGGTGTGCGCCGGGCTGCATGTACGCGGCAGCGTTGGGCCCCACTTTGGCCTTGGCATTGGGGAAGTCCTGGGGGTACAGAGAGGGGCTGGTGGGCTTCTCCAGCCCATAGACGGAGCCTCCAAGTGGGCTCTGGTTTGGGGGGACTCCTTGGGGGGGCCAGGATGAGGGGTGGGCGAGTTGGGGGTTGAACTTGTTTGCCTGTTGTTGTTGCTGCTGCTGCTGTTGCTGCTGTTGTTGTTGTTTTCTTTGCTGTTGCTGTTGTTGTTGCTGCTGCTGTTGGTGCTGTTGCTGATGTTGCTGTTGATGCTGCTGCTGCTTTTGCACCTGCTGTTGCTGCTGCTGGCTCATCATCTGAGCCCTCTGCTGCTCACGGGCAGCCAACTGCTGGAGCTGCTGGGCTGGAGACAAGTCCTTGGGGGGCCCTGCCATCAGGTGGTTCGGCTGGAGCTGTCGCTGAGGCTGGCCTGGAGTAGGCACCGGACCTTGCTGCTGCTGCTGCTGTTGTTGCTGGGGAGGCACTGGCAAGGCTGGGGAGGAAGCTGCGGAAGCTCCAGAGGCTCCAGCGATGGGGGAGCTGGTGTGCAGGGCTGGCCCAGACGGGGTGGGCCTCATGTGGGGAGAGGAAGTGCGTGGCTCCTGGTCGAAGGCGACCGAGGGGAACTCGGTCTTGATGTTGGCCAGATCTGGTGGGAGCAAGCTGGACTGTTGCTGTTGCTGCTGCTGATGTTGTTGCTGCGTCTGTTGCTGTGGCTGGGATGAAGTTTGTCGAGGCCCCGCAGGTGGGAGTTCGGGGTCCTTGCCGTTTTCCAGGGCGTCGTTGAAGATCTCCTGGATGTCCTCGTAGTCCACCGAGCGGTTGAACTCCTCCATCAGCTCCGACCACTCCTGCTCGTTGAGGTTGAGGTCGGGGAACAGACTGTTGTTACCGCCAGTGCCTCCCGGCGTTGGCAGGATGTCGTCCATTGGCTCCTGCTTCAGCTCCTTCAGTAGACGCATGTCCTGCTCCGAGCTTCGCCCGCCGATGCCGCCATCGCCGCCCAATCCTGTTCCGTTCTGCTCAACCCCGCCACCGTGCGTTCCATTGTGCACGTGGATGTCGGCGTTAATGCCGTGTTTGGTGTCCAAGGGCGACAGGGGCGGGATAGTGCCGTTGGGGGCTCCGTTAAGGCTGCTCAGTGCGTCCTCCAGACAGGCCTTCTTGGAGGGCGGGTATCCGCCGCCGTCACCGAAGCCGTTGATCGGGTCTCGGCCGAGCGGTGAACCAGCGTTCTCCAGCTTCCTCTTTACCGTCTCCTGTAACTGGAAAAAGGGATGGAGAAGGAGGTTGTGGAGAAAGAACACAGGGGGACAGAAGGAAAGGAACAGAGAGAGAGAGAGAGAGAGAGAGAGAGAGAGAGACGCTGGTCAGTGCACCATTCAACATACATATTCAAAACTTATAATATCCTTACACAATCATACACCAAACACACATGGCATCACCAGATCTTAATTAGTGACTCCTGTACAAGCTTGTGTCCATATGATTGGTGCAGACAGGGGAGAGAGATAGAGGGACAGAGAGAAAGAGAGAGACGCTGGTCAGAGCACCATTCTACATATTCAGAGCTTATAGTATCCTTATCCTTGTAAATCAACCCATATCTTGGTGGCTTGAGTAGAGAATTGGCAGCTAATGCGAAGGGGCAAAGAAAATCAGTATCAGTTTTCTGTGCTCCTTTTTTAGTTTGTGTTGGCGGCCAGTTTGCAAAATTCAGTTTATGTTTTCATAATTGTTTTGATTTCTCCTCCGAATGACACCACTCACTCTGTGTGCTCAAGCAACACAGAGCTCAAGCTCAGACTAATTGCTAGGCCTTTATGATGTGGAGGAAGATCAATTAAGCTACCAGAGATGGCTGAAAAACATGATTGTTGCTCATTGATCAGTGGCTGGTGGATATTCACACTATTCTAGCAGCACCCATGGTCTCTTCAGCTATTAATTACCGTACTCTCATGAAAGGTGGTGTAGAGATTTGAGACACAGCAGTTCACACATTAGCTTATTCATAATCCATAAACCTGACAAAAGCTGCAGTTAAAATGTATAGTATGTGTGTGTGCACATACACAATACATACACAACAGCACCAGCTAGACGTGGAGAGACCCTATACTTGTCCAACATAAGGAGAGTTTGTCGAGTTCTTGAACTAGAAAACATTCTGCAGGGATGGAAAAACTGCTTTCTTCACCTATCCAGTTGCCGCCTAGATCCCTCCCACCCCCTCTCTCTCTCACACACACACACACACACACTAAATCAAGGTGTGCTGCAGGTAGTAGAAATCTCCCGTCTCTGGTCTCCATGTAAAGGTGAGCTTGATGGGCTCATCATGACTACTCGAGTACAGCCGGCCTAATAAGAACACAGTCTAGTCACTGCCATACAGTGCTGGCCTGAGGCCTGGGGCCTGCAATGGGGAGAAGATAAAAGGGAGCTTTTCACTCAAGGACACCCCGCAGACATCAAGACACCAGCTGACCTTCTCCGCTCTTTTATCACTGCAACCAGTGGGGTTTTTCCATAAAGTTGTGCACAACAATGTGATGCCTGTGCAAGAGTACTGAGGAGTAGGAGAGGCAGAAAGAGAAGGAGAAGGAGACGGAGAGAGAGAAAGAGAAGGAGAAAGAGAAGAAGGAGAAGGAGGGGACACTGTGCGAGTGAAGGATGCAATACATCGCTTCCTACTTCAAGGCTACACTAACAACAAGCCGAACAAATATACTTCCGTGGATTTACTGCATACAGCCTTGATCTAGGCTAGTTTTTCATTTTATTTATTTTTTTTGAAAGCACAAACTGAGTTTGCAAATATTTGTTTTTAATACGGGACATAGGCCCAATAAACAGTGTTTGTTTTGGGCCTCAAGAAAAGCTTGTTGGAAGTCTGCCACTTTTCCCCATGATACAGGTGACATGATTGGATATTCACACAGTAGGCTACGATATGTAGGCTACCCAAATATGGTGCACAGAGCAAAGGGCTCAGGTTTTCCCAATTATGTACAGTACACTTAATAGATATGTGTGTGTACACTTAAGTATTTGAACTAGATATCCTAGCACTACAAAGAAACTACCATTACCGGTATCCGGGTGAATCCAACTCACATCAAAGCCATGATGGAACATATCCTCTATCAACTAACCTACAAAAAGGCTATTCAATTTTGAACCATGGTGATGTGAAATGCAAAATAAATCACAGATAGCTCTCTCTCTTTCAATACAACTTAATTCAGTAGAGGACAAAACAGTGACAAGGCAGAGATGTAGGCTAAGTTTGTCTGACCTATAACCAACTTGTCCCACTATAACAACAGTGTGTGTGTGTGTGTGTGTGTGTGTGTGTGTGTGTGTGTGTGTGTGTTACAAGTAGAGATCCACATGCATGCCTTGATGAAGGCCTATGACTGCTTGGTGTTGTGCACAGTCCAAGTCAAAGCTAAGAAGGCAAAGCACTTGTGGGTGTTTCAAGAGTGTGCTGGCCGGCCACAGTGCCTGACTAGACTGGGCTATTCTGCCAGACACCATGTTGCACAAACTCAAATTGCATGCAATCATGCACAGCCACAAAATCAATCCGTTTTTTTTTTTTTTTTTTATAACTCACTCATTACGGACTACTTAAAATGTGCAAATAGGCTAGCTCTCCTAAAATACACACATCATCAGGGGTATTAGACAGCATTAAGTAAGCGCAGGTCAGCTCCACGATCACAATATTTTGTAAAATCACAGGGCTTTCAACAAACCCAGTCCAGTATTTACAGTGTACTGGGCCCTCATGAATGATCAACAGGACAGAGATGGGGTAGGGGCATTTCTGTCTTATAAAGTACCCAAAAGTCCCACCTGAGTAAAAGTACGAATACATTATAAAAAAAATAAGTTCGAACATCTTGGGTTATTTACAGTCTTACCTGGAGTTACAAATGTGGGTAAAAGCGCTTTGGTCTTAGTGCATGTGTTTTCCAGATCTGGCAACTCCAATTTTGGCTTTTGCTTAGCATAGGCACTGGAATGTAATGTTGCCAAAGAGTTGCTGCTACCTGGCTACTTTACATTCCAGCACCTATGCTAAGCTAAAGCTAGGAAAAGGGTAAATTGGGGTTGCCAGACTAACAAAATGCATGTACTGAGAGCAAAATGCTTTTACCCACATACAGTATGTAACTCTAGGTAAGGGGGTGAATAATCTATTGTCATAAAAAGGTGGAATATTCCTAATTCCTTTAGTGCTGTAATGAAGTATTCTTTCTTAGATTCAGTAGCCTACACCTCTGTGTGGTTAGGCAGATGATGGATGTCTAACGGCAGATTAGAGTGGACTCACTAGGCCCTAAGAGCTCAACTAGCAGCAGGGTGTGAGGGGCTGGCAGACCCACCGTTCGGTCCGCTCCTCTCTAGCTCAGCAGACGCTATGATGAAATGTTTGCCTTGACAGTGCTGTCGATTGCTCAATGGCCAAAAAAGCAAGTGTTGCTCTCTCGAACTGTGGCCCCTCTCTGCACTGTGTGGGCTTTGTGTGTGTGTGTGTGTGTGTGTGTGTGTGTCAGAACCGCATCTTTGGGAAGGGCCGCACAGGCACGGTTTGCTTTGGGAGGATCAGTTGGAGAGATGGGAACAAGAAAACACTCATTTGAATGGGAAATTATTCCACTGACAAAAACCAAAACACATAACTGCTTCATGTAACCCCTGCTAGCTCAAGGAACACTTTTGATATGCAACCACCGCCCCTCCACCCACTCTCTCGCTCCATCCGCAGTGGGCCCAGTGCGAGGATCGTTTGAGTCTGCCTGGAATGTTCTGTTAGCCTGGACGCATTCTGAATGAGCGGGCAAGTATGTGCGTGCGCACTCTCATTCTCACATACACACACACACACACACATACACACGGGGACACACACACAGGAGCTCGCTGATCGCTTGATCTGGTCTTTCTCACACTCCAGTGGAAGCCGAAGCGGCTCCTTGATCTGGGTTGAAAAGCTGGAGGGGGGTGTGCGCAAAAGCGGCCTCTCTGATCTAACCAACATCCCCATGGAGAGGGAGTGTGTGTCAGAGTGTGTGTGTGTGTGTGTGCATGTGTGTGTTGGTGACTCAGAGAAGGGTTTTTTGAACCTGAAAAACTGGTCTCTGAATGTCTCCTCTTTCTATCTGTAGTGAGAGTGTATGTGTTGTATGTGCCTACTCTTCTTTCCAGGACTGAGTGCAACCACCATTCTTTGTAACTCTCCCCATCACTCCCCCACCCCCTCTCTCTCCCTCTCCCTAGATATCAGTTGCTCTTTTACCTCTAATGATTTTTCTCTCCTCTCCCGCATGACCAACCATTCAGTACTCTCCTCAATTTCAATAAGAAAGCTCTTGCTCTTCCTTCCATGCTAATGCTCTCTCTCTCTCTCTCTCTCTCTCATTCCCAACCTCCCTCTTCCTCTTCTGTCTCCTTTCCTTCCTATTTTCAGGGTATTTAACAACCCCCCCCCCCCCCCAACCCTGCCTTGACCCTTTTCCTCCTCTACCACCATCACCATTTATACCATACTATAAACCATACAGTTCAACAGTGTATGTTCTGTTCTGTTGCACTCCTGCTTGAATACTCCCTCTACCACTGTGTGTGTGTGTGTGTGTGTGTGTGTGTGTGTGTTGTGTGTTTTTTTCTCTCTCTCTCTCTCTCTCTCTGTCTTTTCCTCATTCCCTCAGCAGTCCCACCTCCGTGGCCATCACCGACCCCCGAGCCACATGAAACTAATTAACATGTGTATAGACAGGGGAGGCCACAACAAAAGAGGCGGCGGCAGCAGTGTGGAGGCCGAGTGGAGGGGCAGCCTAGGCTGATATATGTGTGTGTGTGTGTGTGTGTGTGTGTAGGGGGGGTTGCGGGAGCGTGGCGAATTCCTGGCCGAGCGCGGCCGCCAGCCAGTGCCTGCCCCTCTTTGAAGCCCCCGGGGGCCGAGCCGCCACAATGAGCCTCCCCAGGATGAGCAGGAGAGTGGGATGCACCACTGCAGCCAGGAGGGTGGGAGTGGTTATGGAGAGGGAGAGAGGGAGAGAGGGAGGAGGGAGGAGAGAGAGAGAGAGAGAGAGAGAGAGAGAGAGAGACGGAGAGAGAGAGAGTGTGTGTGTAAGAGGGGGAGTAGGGAGTAGAGTGTGCAGCCTAGAGAGGTCGTAGAAAGTGTGTGTGTGTGTTTCTGTGTTCATCTATGAGAGGCCGAGTGTGTTTATGAGAAAGAGCGAGAGATTGTAACTGAGAAAGTGAAAAAGAAACACAAGGGCAGAGAGTGCAGTGCAAGGACAGATTTCGAGACAGAAAAACAGAGCCAAAGAGGGGAAATCAGACGATGACTAAAAGGTGAGCAAGAAAAAAAAGGTAAGAAAAAAAAGAAAGAAAGGGTGTGAGAAAGAATCAGAGAAAGTATAAAAGTGTGTGTGTGTGTGTGTGTGTGTGTGTGTGTGTGTGTGTGTGTGAGTGAGAGAGAGAGAGAGAGAGAAATGGAGATAGAGAGAGAGCTAGAGAGGCAGATGTTGAAGGAAAGAAGGAGAGAGAGGGAAAGGGCTCAACCCAAGCACAGGCAGTAGGCCCGGAGCATGCGGGTGTTCCCTTCTGAGTCATGCACCCATCAGGTGGCAAGCAAAGAGCACTCCCAGTCCAGCTCCTCAAAACAGGGAACAGGTTCACAGCGTAGTCAACGACCCGGAGAACCCTAACCACAGGGGTCACAAAGGGACAGCCCGAGTGTGAGGAGTCACAGATGGAATCCTCCAAGTTCTGGAACCCTCCAAGTTCTGGAACCCTTCAGATGGGGCAGAGAGGATGTGTGCGTAACTAAACACACTGCCCACAGGCCTACACATCCCTCTCCCACACACAAACACACTCACCTTTCTCAATCATAAATACACCCCGCCACACACACACACACACACACATAGCGTATTTCTCTGTGAAACACACACTCTCAAAATTTCTCTCTCTCGCTCGCTCACTCTCTGTCCCTCACACAAACACAAACACAATTGCACACACACAGGTCACAAAAGTGTAGCTTTGGGTAATGACTTGTGTTCTCTGCTGTCTTTGGGAAGGAGGTGGGTGGGTGGGTGGGTGGTATTGGAAGGGGGGTGGGGGGTTGAGGGTGATGAGTCAGACCTGTGAGCTCGCTGGGGGTGGGGGCTGGAGCTGGAGCTTTTTGGCGCTCGTTCCTGAGTCATCCTGCACATTCTGTACTAAAGTCTCACACTGTGTGTCCCAAAGGGCCGCCAGAGAGAGGACACAGAGAGAGAGAGAGAGAGAGAGAGAGAGAGAGAGAGAGAGAGAGAGAGAGAGAGAGAGAGAGAGAGAGAGAGAGGGTTCAGTTCGTACGGCACGCCTCGCCTCAACTTGACACGACACTCCAATCCATTCCATGCACAGACAGGGAAGCACGACTCTTCACTGCATGGTTGAAGTGAAACTCATACATGTGTCAGTTCTGATGAGAATACTTCTGTGGCTACACCGGCCCATGGTAAGCAACATAATGTCAACATATTGCATGAGGGAAATTATTCACACAAACACAAACACACACACACACACACACACACACACACGTAACTGTCTAGTGAACTGAAAAGTCACCCATAATTAAGCTCACACACTGGCATAGACATAGGAAGAGCTAAAGGGCTTGGGCTAATTCAGTGTCAGACATACCTAGGATACCTGGTGGCATGTTCAGCTGAAATGCTAACAGGAACAAACACATGCATTCTTGAAGAACTGTCTTGAGAGTGCCTAGGGGAATTACTTTTGACGTGCTCTGCTCAAAACTGTCACTCAAAGCCAGACATGAACTCAACTCAGGTGTTTAACTTATTACTTTAACTAACATAGTTTTTTTAATTGACAACTGGAGATTGACAGACATTCACACCTCATAGATCTACTTCTTCCTGTCTGTGAGACAATGTTAATTGAACTAGGCCAAACTTATTGGCTGTTCTTCACAATGCAGCACACAACATGGATACAACTGCTAACTAGCAGTCATAATTGGTAGCTAATTGGTAGTGGTAGCTGGTTGCATCAACAAACATTCTAGCCTAGGGTGTTTGTGATGAACAGAAGCATGACATACACCATAGGCTACCTTCCAGCAGATCTGACATGTTGTCAACAACTAGGCCTACTTAATAATAACGGTGAATATCATGTAGATAGGACATATAAGAATAAACAGAAGTAGCTGTGCTCTTGTGTTGTCAACTAAAAACAAGATCATGTGACCAAGAGCACCAATCAGAGGCCTATGGGCCATACACGTTAAAACATGGCAACAGATCAACATCAAGGTAGTAGCCTACTACACCCCTGTCATTCCACGTTTGGTAGTTTGAGTTGTTCAAAGAGCAATACTTCTACCCACTGTTATACTCTCAGAATGCAAAACAATAAGTCTTGGTCCGTGTAGGGTCAACAAGGATAGCCATTCACTCATGACATGTTTCAGTTATTACCGCCAGTGTAGCGTGGTCACTTACCGCAATTAAAGTGCTGTTTCTGCTTGGCTCTCCAGGCGTCCCGCTGTCGGTAAGTTCCGCGTTTGCTCCTCCGGTTCCCGAGCCTCTCGGAGTCGTTTGATCGGATGTCGGCTGCGGCTGTCTGTGCTTACTCGACCGTTTGGCCTTGGTCTGCAGGCACCGTTGATGCAGTGCAAGGGTCTGCTGCCGTTCCATTTCCAGCCGCTCCATGGCCGTGTTATCATAGCGGTTCTCGCAGCTCGTGTGATGCCGTCGGAAGAGTTCGATTCGACGGCGTAAACGTTCCATCACCGCGCTGTGTCGCGGCATGACAAAATCCGCCATCATCAATGATCGTTTTAATAAAAGCCGGGGCTCGAATTTCGGTGCTCCGGATACAGGCAACTTTTAATGCTGAATGTGCTTCTTTACTGAGTGGGTGTTTCTACCCCCTGCCTTTTTACAAAACACACACGACTGCCACCATTTTTGTCGCTTTCACCGCGAGTCCTTTGTACTTTATATAAAATGCGATTCTAAAAGAAATCGCACTCTGACCGAGTGCCTTTTCCTGACAACACACAGGTTACATGTTCTGATAATTAAAGACTTTACTACATAGGACCGTGCAGTTAACCTTCCGAGAACTATGGATACAATTCCTATTGCAGTATCCCGTCAATAGAAAGTATGTAACCCCTTTTACACAGTGTTACATCAATTACAAACCGATCAAAACTCCGAAAACTTCAACCTCAGTCTTGAAGTGTCCCATTCACCAATAACTTATCTATCATAGCACTTTAGCACCGATTAACAGTGAAAACAGTCACCGTATCCGATAGAAGTATACATTACCGTGCATAATGCATGCAAACAGAGCACCAATTCGAAAGAAATGTTCCTATTATTTGATGAAAGTAGTGTTAAACCTTGTCGCAAAGAAACTGCTGGAATAACAGCCACACAAGTCTCCTAAACATAGAACTGTGCGCAATCCAAAACGCTCAGAGCTCTGAAGCACACTGACTTCCAACTTTCACCCACCGAATTCGCTGACGAAACTGTTCAACAACACACGCGAGAAAAGAACTTATTAAAACGTGTTGGCAAATGAATACGCAAGTGTAAAGAACACCTGTGCATAAAGTAAAAAGTTCACCCAATAACAAGACGAGCGTTGTTAGTTAGCAAGCTGCTAACTGCCAACGGAAAACTCTTCGGGTCCCTATAGCTCAGAAGTTTTAGCTAGCAAAGTTAGTAAAATATTTTAAGGCTCGGTGGACAGTTATGCATTCAGTCAACAAAACTAATAAAATCCGCTGTACCTTCCGATTTCAATACAACCACCTTCTATAGCACAAACACTTGGTCATTTTAAAAACAGAAGAACCTCAGCCAGCTAACTTTTGAAACTCTTAAAAGTAGCTCTTTGGCTAACAGCTGATTCTCTAGCTCTCTTTGAACGAAAAGCTAGTTAGATAGCAGTACTATACAAGCTACGGATGTAGCTAGCTTGCTAGCTAGCTAACTAGCTTGGGAACAAAGCATGATACATTCACTTTTGCCCAAATGTTGTCTTATTAGGAGTACATCCCACAGAAAACACTGACCGATCCTCGTTCCCGATGAGACTGCGAATGAAAAAGAAAATAAGACAACAAACAATCAAACTCTGCCCTACTCTATTGTTTTCCAGTGTACAGGCAGTTCTTCGTCGCCATCTTGAAATAAGTTTTTTTTCCCTTTTTTTCCTCTCCCTTTTCTAACCTTGCATCACAGAATAGCGTCACAGCCAAAGCCCCTCCCTTTCGTCATGAGTGACAGAATAAACAAGCAATGAAGTGTCTAATCTGGAGTTTACTGAAAAATTAATGACATGCAAATGAATTAGAAATCTGTGTGTGTGTGTGTGTGTCAGCCTATGTATTAGCCTTTTGTTTTTAGTAGCCTACTAACAACACAAACAAATGGTCGGCCTATGTGTACAGCAGAAATATGCTATTTCTAATTCTCAAAGTAAGACCCATGAAATGTTCAACATGCTTTTGAAATACACACTGTATAGACAGGCTATCACTAAATAGGGGAAACAATAAGTGTGACCCACTCCTGGGAGTGGCTAAGAGCAAAGAACCAAATTCTTGGAGGAATCACGCCCATTACTTTAACCACAGTGATATGAAATATCTCTGTAATGTTCTCTTGGTAGGAAACTGCTTTATGCAGACAACTCAGAACTGGAAATTATGGTACCATTTATTGGAGGCAGATTTGTCATTATAATCCCCTAGGCTATGTAGCCTACGTTATTAATAGTTTTATTTATTATTTTCTTTATTTTTCGGTGAAAAAGTGAGCATGACACCGCTGTTCACTTTTAAGAAAACATCAGCAGTAGTGACTGGTGGCTTGACAGCATGGTAGCATTTGAACACCTCAGTCAGGTATTCCATTAAGGACAATGCTACTCACTGACTAAAATCAAATATCTAATTTGTGCACACAAATGTATTTGTAATTTGTGGGAAATTCTCAATAGTCTTTTCATTTAAAGGGTTGAGCTGTCACAGAATGCACAAAAAAAGGGCCCAGAAAGACACAGGTTATCGGGTTTGATTAGGATTGGAAGAACTTGCCCGGCCCAAAGCTGTTCAGTCTCAATTTAACACCTTTGAAAGAACTATAGAGATTTTGAGCATGCATCAGCATCAACACCAGAGCCTATCTCAGCGCTACACCAAATTAATAGAAAAAAAAAATCACACATTCCAAGATCTTGTAGAAAGCTTTCCCAAAAGAGTGGAATGATAGTGAATGAATCTCAATGTCTACCCTAAACCCTAAACCCTAAGCCCTTAGACTTGCACCTTCAACAACTTTACTAGAGTGAGTCTGCCTTGTGATTGTCCAGTTCATGCCAAATAAGTCTTTGAGGGTTCAGGGCTTAGGGTGTCATTGGGATTCAGCCAATGTCTATAGATTTACAACGGAGTAAGAGGTCAGGAGGATATGATGGCCAGCAGTCTCAATACTTTTGTCCATGAAGTATGTCCATCTACTGTGCTGTGTGTCATATTGATTCAGAGATAACAAAATGTTCTAACACATTTAGATAAGCTTTAAGTCTACTGATGATTATAAAAGTGCTATTTAATACAGTATACATGCCAGGTTGTCACACGCTGTATTAAGAACTGCAATATTGTTTGGAAATGAACATGTTAGGACAGACTACAAGAGCAAACTAGACAGTCCACTGAAGCGATAAGTAACTAAAGATGTGCAGTCTTTCCTCTTGCTTCAAGCACCACGCTGAGATCATTTAACCACAAAACCAAAGCCAAGTAAGTCCTCAGCTGACCTATATTATGTAAAATTCAATTATGTAAGTCAAATATGTTCATTTCTCAGAGTATCCAAAAATAGCCTTTTACGAGACTCGCTGCATCACGCCACAACTGTTTGTTACTCTGTGAGCTATTTTTGAACACTTTGTTTTAAAAAAAATAAAAAGGCCGACCGACTGAGCGAGAGAGTTCTTCTGGCTCCGCATGAATCCTTGACGTAATGAATACAGGCAAACTGCACACTGAGGATTTGAGAAGCAAGTCAAGGGGAGCTGCTTTTACTCTGTATGCCCTGAATGACGCACAAATTCATTCAGAGAAAATGCTCTACAAATACAACTCATGTGGCGTACTGGATGTTTTTGCCCTGGCTTCAACCCTATATATAGCCGGCACTCATTAAAGGACTATTAAAGCAAAGCTAGAGTCTGGCCCTCTGTCAGCTCATACATAACCACACACACAGCATGAATGAACTCTGTGCCTATAGCTACAGGGTAAGGCAATACTAGCACGCCCTGTAATGCAGCATAGTAGTTACTGTGGTTGTAGATTATAAGATGATGCAGGAAAGACTACTCCAGACACGTCATACACATTATCATTAGTTTTTTATTCAACCAAACAAATGGGATCTCCATTCATAGATGACTGCATTTCAGATACACGCAGGGTCAAAGATGCAGCCTCTTGCGTTGTTTGACAGGAGTAGCTTTGTGTTACTACATTGAAACATCAACTTTGTAATTTTTTCTATGATAAACACAGACATAAAAAAAAAAAAAATGTTTGAACTGAGGTTTGTATTTTGAGAATGCTGCACCCCTAGTGGCTAAAATTAGCAGAAGTTTTCAGTCTCTGGAGGCATGTTCTTATCACTAACATGCCAAGTGAGGTGAATGCATGAGACACCCATTCAGTGCAGAGAAGAAGAAGCTACCCCCTGTGGATAGACTCTGACGATGGTAATCAAGGAGGGGGAGAAAAGGAAAGATTTAAGTCTTGTTAAAGTTAATTATCTATGATGATGTGGAAATCCATGATTTAAGAGTAACATACAAGTCAACATATTAAAAAAAAAATGGAAGGGGAAATAAGCTAGGAAGTGTGCTTTCACACCACAGGCTCTTTCTAGTCAGATTTTTTTTTTTGATCCAAATTCCAAAAAGTGTCCAAGAGTAGTATAGTACTGCAAAGTCAAGTTATTAGGAAGGATCACTATTTCCCCTTTGAACTACCAAGTCGAGACCACTGCCCCCCCACCTCCGTGGGTGAACAAATCAAAACAGGATAAAGGAGTAAAAAATAATAATAATAATAATACAGCATGTGTGAAAGAAACCATTCAATAACGTTGAGTTTTACAGGAGACAAGTTTGAAAAAAGAAAAACACTATTAGGAAGCATTAGAAACCGACATGTCGCGTGACCTAATTTCTCTACTCCTCTGGCAAGGGTTGTGCATTCCATCTCAGTTTCATGGGTAATCCCCCTGACCCCAGAAAGAACGGACACAAGACTGTGCCCACTGCACCAAAATCACACGTCTTTTTTTTCACCCTCCCTTCTACAACCCCTACTCCTCAGCATCCATTCATCCATCCATCAAGCCCACCACCATTACGCCGCCCATATCCAAGCAGGAAAGGCCAAAATCATGTCCATATACCGTAGAACCTGACAGATCTACAACAGATAGGCTGTTAGTAAAGAATCTCTTTATTGGTTGTCTATTCTCAACGCTCCATCTTTCCATTTGTTCCAATCAGCAGATACAAAAACCAGGAGGGGGTGGGGTGGGGGGGGTTGAAGAGGTGAGAGAATCAAATGCAGATACAGTACAAGGCTCTGAGCATCAAGGAGATGGAGAGAAAGAAAACAAACAAACAAAAACTGCCGGCAGACTGGTGTTAGCCACTTCCATAACCAGGTGTGAATGCAGAGCAGCAAGTCAGTGTATTTCAATATTTCGCTTAGGAGTATGTTTGTTCAAGGAACTAGTGTGTTGTTCAAAAAGTGCCAACTCTTTTTTTTGCTTTGGGGTAAAAGCTCAGGGTGCGCTCTGAAACTTCCACTTCTCTTTGCTGATGGTCTAGCGAAAGTGGCGTTTCATGTCACACACACACTTGAGTAAAAAACAACATCTCATGCTACAGTAGGTGCAGCATTTCTTGCCACAGAATCAGGGTTCTCCCCCCGTTTTAGTGCCATTTCATTTTTCTTTGGGGTCATGAATCAAAACGGGAAGATATCGGTGAGAATGTCATGTGGGGAGGGGGGTTGGGCATGTTTGGACAAAACAGGGATGTGGGGTATTGCTTTCCACTTGGGGAGCCTCTCTCCCATGCCTTGGCATCTGAGTGACACATATAACAGAACATGATTCAAATCTTCACAAGTCGACAGACCACGTGAGAAGCGATGCGACTGTGTGACTGAAATTGTACGGTTGGTCATGGAATGGAATGGTTGCTGTGAACGTGCTGCTACTGCCGACAACCTGGTCTAGGAAATGACATCACAGGAAGTAGACTGGGGCTGACTCACCAATGGCTGTGTAGGCGACTGAGCTAACCACCATGGAAAAGGAGCGAAGTCAACACCGGAATTTTCTGATGAGTCACCTCAAGCAAAGGACCCAAACTCGACAGCCATGACACTATCACCCAGTCTACCGGCACATAAGCCCTTTTCGTTCTCTCCTCTCTTGAGCTTTCAGAACCAATACCACAATTCATCTCTTCCTTTTCACATGCTGGAATATATTACAGTACAACTAAATTCTACATTAGATCAAAGAGGGGAAAAAAATGATTTGTGAATTCAAATTTTAGAAAACGTAATCTTGACAACAAAAAAAAAAAATTACATATTAAAAAAAAGTCACAGTACATTCACAAAAAAGCGAAACCTTGCATTCTACAAGTAAGGCAGCATATTCTAGACTAGTAGCCAAACAGGCATTCTCCCTGGACACCCCACTGGATCGCATGCAGTTGAGGGCCTAACTGCCAGCCTTGGTACACAGAGGAACATGGGGGGATTACTCTACAGACTTTCCTGACCAAAAAGAAAATAAAAAGTAAAAAACAAAATAAAACAACAGCAAAAAAACAAAAACACTTGTCAGACAGCCATTGCAGAGAAAGCTTCATGGAATGAAATGGTTGAGTCTCGAGACGAGGCATGAAATCCCGAGTGGACATTTTCAGAAAAACAAACAAACAAAAAAAAAAAACCCAACCTCAAGAGAAGCGAGATGTAGGCAAAGCTGACCAAAAACAACACACATACATATATATTTATATATTTATTCATGTACTATAAAACCTCTGGGAGAGACCTCCCCTCTGTGTGGTGGTGACCACATAGGAATGGGGCCGCATACCGATTGGCCAGGTGGGACTTGGGGAGGCGTGGCGTGGATGGAAGCTTAACCTGTGTAGTGTTCCCATTAGCTGATAAATACTGTCTGGAGCGATGAGAGGCTGCCGAGAGGACAAGTTTGAGACAGAATGGAAGAAGGGGAAGAAGAAGAAGAAGAAGAAGGAGGAAGAGGAGGAGGGGGAGGAGTTACGCCAAAGAGGGGGCGGAGATTTGAAGAGGAGTAGGGGGTGGGGAGTATCTCGGGTTAGTGTCTGCAGAGCAGTTGCGGAACAGTATGGGAAGATTCTCTCTTTTTTTTATTTTAGTAAAGCACAGTTTCTAATCTACTCGACATAAAGTCATCTCTGAAGTCAACTTCATCAACATGATCCTTGTAAATCCACGTCGCGCGGGCGGGCGTGCTCCTCGATTTTCCTCCTCGCTTGAAGGTCATGATTGCGTTCCATGTCTTCTTAACTATCATCAGTTGTTTTCTTTTTTTCACCAGGATGCTCTTCTCTTTGCTGTAGTCATCTTTTTTATGTGAAGATGGAGCAGGAGAACAAGACTCTGGAGGGAGGGAAGGAGGGAGGGGTAGGCTGGACTGGGACAGGGAAGAGTTGGAGGAAGTCAGGGACTTTGGGGGGTGGGGTGGGGGCTGGACTGGACATGGGGTGGAGGAGAAGGGGTGGGGGGGGGAGTAAGGGACCACAGTCAAGGAGGACGGAGGGGGGGTGGGAACGAGGGAGGGAGGGAGGGAGAAGTGGAGAGGTGAAAGGCAAGGCTCATCAGTCCTTCCGCACTTTTCTGTTTCTGGGAGACCTTCTCAGAATGTCCTCCTCTGGCTTCTGTTGAAAGAGCAGCAAAAAAAAAAAAAGAAAAAGAAAAGAGGAGCGTCAACAACACCCTGACTAAGAACATGTGGGCATGTGTACACACAGTTTCACACGCTACATTTCTCCGGCGTGGCCTTCTCCCGACTTCCGCTACGCTTTCGCGGCACACGTAAATAGAGGCAAATTCCACAAAAAGAGTATCTGTTATGCAGCCGTTTATCTCTGGAAGAGGAGTGCACTGTTTGGGAACACAGCGTCATTCCAGAAGGCTCTGTGGGCCTCAAAACGCCACGCTAACTCACAGCAGTGTTTACGTTTGGAGCGCCATGCCTGTGACACAAGCCCTGACAAATGGTGCTGAGGCTAAGGGAAATGAGCAGCAGAGGCTCACAACAGTGCCAAGGAGTGAACCAGAGAGAGTGCTGCACCCTACAATATCACTACAGCTCAGCACACACACACACACAGGCTAAATGAAACCAGCTAAATTTAGCTTCGTTGCATGGTCATTCAGAAGCCTGTAGGTCTTTAATGACAAAAATAAATACCAATAATAAAAAATATATATATAAAAAATAAATGAAATAGCAATTTAGGATTAAAATGAAATAGGACTTTAAGTCCAATATTCACTAGAATGTTGGGGAAACAGCACCTGTATCCCACACTCATACTTGGATGCAAGGGGTCGACTTGGCTTACATGTAGCTAGTCCTACTCACCTCGTCAGACTTGTCCTCCTCTTCGTCCTCCTCCTCCTCATCCTCTTCCTCCTTGTCATCTCCGTCTGGAGAGTCTTCCTCTTTCACTCCCTCCTCGGCTGGACTGTCTTCCAGGTCACTCTTCTTTCCCGCTGCTGAGAGAGACCAACCGTCACCGACACAGATCACAGGGCTCAACAAGGCTATGAATTTCTGACTAAATGTTGACATTGGATCTCCATACAGCCAGTCATAATGTACTGCTCCCTTCTGTGCTTCTGAAGTATGTGAGTATGTGTTGACTGCTTGAACTACTTTGTTTCCCCATACAAGAGAAATTTAGTATGAATCAATCCATGGTCCTGCTGTTTGAAGTTAAGAGTGCTATTCCTATGTCCCAACTCATTCAGTTACTTTAGCTGCCGGGTTTGATATTCAGTCCATGTTGTATGAAATTCAATTCAGGGCAATGGAGGGCCTTTTTTCAGGGGCAAGGAGTTTTGCTTTTCGTGCACACACGGAGACTTGGAGGATCAATCGGCTTAATTTTACACAAACTGCACAACATTAGAATCCCAGACATTAATGCACACGAACCTCAAGCTCAGTAAGGAGTCCCATTACGCACAAGGGAATAACCTTGTGAAGTGAACCTCTTCAACTGTATCCAGAGCTCCTATTGTTCAACTTGCATTATGGTAGCTTTGTCTAGACTAGAGTGTCACCACTAAATACTGTCGGCACTGTAAACACTCACACTGTTACACTAACAATCCCATCCCATATCACGTGACTGGGGGCTGGATTCAGTAGTGTGTGTGTGTGTGTGTGTGTGTGTGTGTGTGTGTGTGTGTGTGTGTAAACCCTATGTGTTTACATACCTGCTGGTTCCTCGTCCTTTGCATCTTCCTCCTCCTCTGCGTCTTCCTCTGCCTTCTCCTCCTCTTCCTCCTCCTCCTTCACGTCCGGCTGAGGCTCGTCGGTCTTCTTGTAATCTGCTGCCGCTGGCTTCTTCTGCTCGGAACATCCAAACAGAATATGGTCACATACAGTACGTGTACTATTTAAAATACCACACACACACACAGACACACACAGACATACACACAGAGACACACACACACACACACACACAAAAACACACTTCTATTTCTATGGCCCTGTGAGTGCCAGGGAGCAAATATCTAAATGACTAAAGTACAGAGAGCCTGACCGGAATGTTTACAGCTTTAAATTACATCTTCACACACACACACACACGCTTTTTCCTACGCCTTAAGCTTGGCTTCCATGGAGCAGTGGAGCAAATATCTAAACAAATGGGCCGGAGTGTGGCAGTGCAGTCAGTGTGGATTAGAGGGGAGCGGTGTGACATGAAGCAGCAGAGCCATTAACTCTGCCACAGATCACACCAAACTGGATAACGAGCCAACGCAGCCGCCGCCACCGCCACAGCACAGGCACACACACAGATAGCAAGAGGCTGCGCTCAGACAAGTGTGTGTGTGTTTGTGTGTGTGTGTCTTACACACTACCGGTGCACACTCCAGTGGTGCTGTGCTGAAGAGTAGGAGGACACACGCACTTAGAACAGCAACACAAAGATGCACACACACAGACAAACATATACAATAATGTAATAGAAGACTCTCTCTCTCTCTCTCTCTCTCACACACACACACACACACACACATCCTGTATACATAAACATGACAAAATATAAGATACACAAACACACAGGTCATGCACACATACACATACACATACACATGTGACAGACAGACAGACAGACAGACACACACACAAAGCCTGACAGACAGACGTCCTCACCTTTCCGGTGCAGCAGAAGACGATGATGAGGACGAGAGGGAGAGCCACGGTGAGGACATAGACCACCCAGAGCCAGGGACGCTCCTCCGCAGCGCTGATCATCTGCTTCACAAGGCCAGGCTAAACACACACACACACACACACACACACACACAATTAGTCAGTCAGTCAGACAGATGAAATGTTCACCGATATGACGATTATTCTTCACACCTACGAAGAGCAAATGCTCATTTTCCTGTTAATTCAACTGAACTGACGTGAGAGGGACAAATAAAGTGACTCACAAGAAAGGAGGAGAAAGAAAAGAAAGAAAGACAGTGAGAGCGAGCGAGGGAAGGGGGGTGACACACAAACAAGCTCAGTAGCTTGATCAAAACAACTGCAAACAAATGTGTATGTGTGAGCCTAGCCTGACATAGCCCGCCCATAATACGAATGTTCATCCGTATCCATGGTCTGGGGACGGTCTTCTGGGGCGTGTTTACATCGGTAGAGAGTCTACCGGCCAATAAGCGAAGCTGATTAGACGAGCTGTCCAATCGTTTGAAACCAGAAATGAATGCCCTATACCCCCCGCCCTACAATCGCGTCAGGTTAAAGAACCTCCAGACCATGAATACGGATGAACAGCAGTATTATGGTCGGGCTATGTCAGGCTAACTCCCCCCCAGGTCTTTGTGGGGTTCTTTCTGGAGTAATATAGCAGTAAGCTGGAGCACAGTGGACTGGTCTCGGTGCCTTATAAGCCATGGATGAAGGGATAAGAAGGGAAAAGAAAGGAAAGAGAAAATCATGACTGGCACTTGACCTGCGCCCAACCACGTGGCTGCACGCTCTCCCCATAGTCTCTCACGACACATGCTAGTGTGTGTGTGTGTGTGTGTGTGTGTGTGTGAGAGAGAGTGGGGTTACGAGAGGGGAAATTTGCTCTTCCTTCTCGTAAACAGCAGAGAGGATAAAGCCTGCAGGAGAAAAACTTCAGAGGAGGCACACCATGGCAGAGCTCTCACATGGGTCTTGTGTGTGTGTGTGTGTGTGTGTGTGTGTGTGTGTGTGTGTGTGTGTGTGTGTGTGTGTGTGTGTGTGTGTGTGTGTGTGTGTGTGTGTGTGTGTTACAGGTCCGGCAGCTGGGGACACTTACACACTTTCAGGCTTGGTTGAGTCACGCGCCAATTAGACAGGCCACCCAACTCAAAGCCACCCACCCAAAGCATCCACTTCACAGGCTCTAAAGCCCTCACTAATCGAGCACAGAGCCACTCGCTCATCTACTCAGACCATTTCAATCTACCTTCCTTCCAATCTTATCCAGTTTCACAGAGCAATGGGCCGTTGTCACGTTACACAACGTGCCCGTCCGATTAACGAGGTGTGGCAAATATCTGCACCAATGTCCATAGGCACTTTTTTCAGATACTTAAGCCTGTCTGGATAACCCCCAGGAAACCAAACTACTGTCTAAGAGCTGACACATTCCAGCCGAAATGAAACTAGACACTTAGCAATGAGTAACAGTCACACCATACATGTGTCTCACTGTTCAGTTCCATTGAACACACAAGTGTGTGACTCTGACCTGCAGGGCTGTGGTTCGAATCACGTGTTAGAGGGAATGCTAACTATTCACTGCAACGCTGGGGGTGGTGCGCCTGAGTGTGTGTGTGTGTGTGTGTGTGTGTGTGTGTGTGTGTGTGTGTGTGTGTGTGTGTGTGTGTGTGTGTTAAAGAGAGAGAGAGAAAGAGAGTGTGTGTGTGTGGGGTTGTACTGTTGTGGTGAGTAGAATTAGCCAATAAGCCCCATATGCCAAACATTTCAGGAATTCACCTTTGGGGGTGGGGGAGGGGGAGATTCAGGCACTTGCACAGTGGGATTTGTTTTTCATGACAGACAGCCAGAAAACAGTTAATCCTAGGGTAGGCTCCAGCCCTTCTCAACATACCCACCCCCCCACCACTCCAAAAGTCCTGGCTGGGACCTGGTGCCTCTCTCCTTCACACTGCACATCCCATAATACCAACAGCCCTCTACCCCATCCATCCACCCATCCATCTATCTATCTATCCATCTATCTATCCATCCATCTATCTATCCATCCATCTATCTATCTATCCATCTATCTATCTATCCATCCATCTATCTATCTATCCATCTATCTATCCATCCCACTGCAGGGGCAGATCGGGGCAACTAGGCCTTCGGTGGGGTTGGGGGTGGGTGTTGGGCTGTGTAGGGGGTTTGTTGGCCCAAGTCTGTGATTTTGGTAATGCTCTTCTCGCCCGCTTTTTTAATTACCAGTAGTGCTGAAGTCAACAGACCTGAAGGCACAGAATCATTTAGCTCCTTTATGATTCTAATCCCTCTGAGGACACTGGGCTATACTGGGCACGCACCTCAGGCATTCCAGTCACATACTGTAGCGTACAAATAGCTGTAGACGACTGATTTCATATTTTACACCAGTGTGCACAGCACGGTATTGTGTCTGATTCTAGGTAACTATTGCACCATACACAGCGTGAATGGAATGCTGTAGTCACACACACACACACACACACACACACACACACACACACACGCACCCCAGTGTGTACTCCAGTAACCCAGTAAAAGTGATACATTCAGTGTTCCAGGAGTGAACGCTAAACCAGTGTTTGGGGATTTTGGGGTATTCATCTGAAATGGAGACGAGAGGCAACACGTCCACTACACTAACTATGTTTAGTGTTTAAGTGTGTTCAAGCAGATTTTTCTGAAACAATAGCTTGATTGCTTGTACACACCACTGCAAGATCTCTGACAAGACAACACTTCATAAACTTTTTGGCAGAACAAGTCTTCCCTCTGGCGGGCGACGTCCGCTCTTCCCCTTTCTCTCCCTTCATCATGTAGTAGCTCTAGCCTTTGGCTTTTATCTTTTCCTTCTTATCTTTCTCCATTTCTTTCCCTCCTTCCATGATCTCTCCTCTCTGACCATCGTCACATGGATATCAGATTCTCTTCAACAGCAACACACACACACACACACATGCCAGTGTAGTTCCCATGCTATGATCCATCCCTCTGTGGTCACACTGGGGACGGGAGGGCGCGGGGGACAGAAGCATTTGAGGGCCGTGTGTCTGTGGTTTGGGGGTGGGGGGTGGGGTGGGGATAGTCCACGCCCTCCAGTGGAACGCCGCTGGTTAGGATGGTTAACCAGGCGGCGCTCGGCACTTGGTGTGGGAACCCTGTCCCATCCCGCTGGGAGCAAATGGAAACCAGGAGCACGAGAGGAAGGGGAGCAGGTTAACCGGGCGGGCGCTCAACGTCATTGGCGTCCTTTTTCGTCAGAAGCGAAGAGTTCAGAAGGGCAATGTGGCTAGGGTTTCCTGCGTCATGTTGGAGCTCGCTTGAAAGATCAACGTCTTGCGACAGGATAAATACTGTTTTGTTGTCTGTATATTGCTATGACAGAGCAGAGTGACTTGGATGGATCATATTACTTTGAAATGAGTAAGTGAGGAGGTGCAATTGACTGGCAACACCCAAGAGGACATCAAAATAGAGGGCAATAGAACGCTGGAGAAGGGTTATTACTATCTAAAAGGGGAGGATAAAGTAACCAGACAATAAATAGGGTCAACAGGGACAGAAACTGTGACAAAAGCAAGCTGACCAAAGGAAAGATATTAAATCAGGAGAAAAGAGGAGGGGGAAAAAGAATGCTAAAAAGAACTGAAAAATGAAAGTGCAATTTGTAGGAGGGATATTTTAGAGCTTTCAGTCTTTATGTTGAGATGAGGAGTGACGGTGGGGTAAGAGGGAGAGAGAGAGAGAGGGATGAGGTGGAGAAATAACCGCCAATGTGAATCAATCCAGGATCCGTGTGAGGAATTCAGGTGGGGGTGAATGAAAGAATGAAAGAAAGAACCACTGAATAATAATAATAAAAAAAAGAAAGAGAGGCTCACCTCAGCAGCGCCCTCGGCGGCCTTCTTCAGGCCCCAGCCGTCGTTGGCCCAGCGCTCAGCGGTGTTTCGGTCGTTGGAGATAAAGAAGTTGTCGAAGAAGATGTCCGAGGACATGGACCAGAGCTCCAGGCCGACAGCGCTGATGGTGGTCATGCGGAATGGGTGCAGGTCCTCAAAGAAGTCAGGGTTGGGGATCTTCCTGGGTTTCCAGACGCCCTGTCACAGCAAAAACACAAAACCTCGGGTTAGCACAACCAAGATCAGCAAACTAGCAGCAACATATTCACTGAAGCTTGATCTGACTTCGGGAAAGATGGGCTTTGATTTCACTTTTTACAAGACATAAACATACTGCTGTGGAACAGATATTCAACATTCAACCTTTAGTGGTTGTGTGTCCATCACTACACTGAGAAACCAGTCAGGTACAGAATAGGCGAGACGGGAAGTAAGTATGTAAAAACCTGTAAATTTTAGAATGATTTTAGCACGGAAGCACTCTCGTTACCTGGTAGTTGGGGTTGTCGATCATGGGAGCCTTCCACTTGCCCTTGTAGTTGGGGTTGTCAATCATGGGCTTCTCCCATTTGCCACAGCCAGGGGCCGACTCACAG
The DNA here is from genome assembly GCA_027497455.2 of Sardinella longiceps. Classification (NCBI taxonomy): domain Eukaryota; kingdom Metazoa; phylum Chordata; class Actinopteri; order Clupeiformes; family Clupeidae; genus Sardinella; species Sardinella longiceps. The sequence continues at coordinate 27,407,628 of JAODXP020000030.1, read as the reverse complement.
GCGGGGTTAGGAATCTGAGGAGCCTCCCACTCGCCATCCATATCCTCATCCCTGAGAGAGAGAGAGAGAGAGAGAGAGAGAGAGAGAGAGAGAGAGAGAGAGAGAGAGAGAGGGAGGGAGGGAGGGAGAGGGAGAGAGAGAGAGAGAGAGAGAGAGAGAGAGAGAGAGAGAGAGAGAGAGAGAGAGAGAGAGAGAGAGAGAGAGAGATGGGTCGAGGCAGAGAGAACGAAGGAAGTAGAGGGAGAAAAGGGAGGATGATGAGTGAAAAAAAGAGAGAGGATGACAGAATGAAAGAAAGAAAGAAAGAGCAGATTTTAATAATGTGGAAGAACACAAGGTTTTTTCCCCCTCCTGCTAAATTAACACACTGGCATCACAACAACACCCCTCCAGGGCCCTTTCATCTTTTCCTCTCCATCCATCTATCCCTCCTTCCATCCCTTCTCTCCTCCTCCCCTCCCCCTTTCCCCACCGGGTGCCGCTGTGGCGTGTGCTATTGTGCCTGGCTGGCGGGAGCGGACGCTCTAATTGAATTCCTCCTCGGATCTGGGACATCAAAGCGACCCAGGCGCCCTGGGCCCCGGCGGCACCAATCAGGGCGCACGCTCATCTGCAGCAGGATCCATCAGGACTGCCAGGCAGCCAGCGCCTCCCAGAAACTAAACTGCCTCCCGTCAGAGGGCCAGAGCTCAGGCAAACACAGCACTGGCCGCCACCACCGCCGCAGCAGCTGCGTCTCCCAGAGTGCATTAGTGCTGCTCACTGCAGAGACCGCATGCGGCGGCTAAGGGGCTCAGTTAAATGGGCAAGTTAACACAGCTTAACTTCGGGGTCAGGAAAACCAGAGATTGTCTTGAAAGGGAACTAGGCAACTTGTTTAACTTGCTATTGTTTTAGGTATCAAAAAAATTGTTTTGGTACCATCTCCAATTTAATTTGGCTGACATATATCATATGAAGGGTGAATAAATAGATTATTCATCCTGTTGGATATTTAGCTTGTTTGTGCATCACTTTGAATAAAATAAAAGCTACTTTTCACATCTATTGTGCTCCGGCTATCCTTAGTGTTCACACCCCCTATGACTCTTTCCTGGCCTCAAGGAAGTCACCTCATGATTTGGTTAATGTTCAACTGGGTGCTCCAGATACCTACAGTACATAGCCCACATACATGGACATCGTTGTAAGGCAGTTTTCTTTTTCTGTGATTTCAATGGCACCTCAGTGATATTAGAGGAAGTCTGATGACAGGTAGCCTGTTGGAGCTTACTTTCACTTCACTTGTCTTTATGTAAAGAGTCTACCTACACTCAATAGGCACATGCTTACTTCCTGGTGGGTAGATCATTTCTAATAAAAACTTCAAAATTATTTGGTAATTAAGCCTCAGCTCGCTGATTGGATGTTAAAGACAGGCTGAGATCCACTCACCAGTCCTCAGGTTTGACTGCGTCGGGGTCGCCGATGTACTCGGGCTCGTCATCCAGCCAGCCGTCAGGCTTCACGGCATCTTCGTCAGCGATCTTAGCCGGGGCATCCTCATCCCTGAGAAATAGGCGGGGCATATGAGTAATTGAACCCTATGGATGTCTGTCTCTCTGTCTCTCTCTATCAAATAAATTCAAACTCAAACACTTACACTCAAAAACAAACATATACACATACAAACAAACATAAAGACTGACCAATCCTCTGGCTTGACTGCGTCTGGGTCCTGGATCTTGGGCCTCTCGTCCCAGTCCTCAGGCTTGTTGTCATCGGGGTCCTCGATCTCTGCTGGAGGGTTGACTGGAGGGGTCACGTCGGTCAGGAGGCTGCCGCTGTTCACCACCGTCTGGTCGATCAGGATCTCATAGGTGTTGTCAGGGTTCAGCACTGAGCAGGCACACACAGGGAACAGAGAAAGGTCAGAGCTGTCAGAAACTCAAGAGCATTTAAAATCCAAATCTATTTAACATTTACAAATAAAGTTAAGACTACACACAGACTACAAATTATGCCTCTGCAGTTGCTGGGTATTTTTAACTCTGACGTAGAAATAAGAGAATATTCTCTCTCTCTCTGTGTGTTTGTGTGTGTGTGCGTGTGTGCACATGTTGTGTATTTACAGTGGCTTTTCTTACCCAGGGTGTACAGGTGAGTCTTCTTGTCTGTGTAGTAGGTACGCAGGTCGGACTCGGACTTCTTGGCGTGCTTCTCCTCGTACTCGCCAGTCTTGGGGTTTTTGTGTCTGAAGATGAAATGGAGTTTGTAGTCCTCGCCACACTTGTCTGGGCCAAACATGATTGTGTAGGGGGTCTTATCCACAAACTCATCCTGTGGAAGTACAAAGAAACATGAGAGGGGGGAACCCAAAACTACATTTCCCACAATACATTGCAAAATACTATGGAGCTCCCTATCCTCATCCTGTGGAAGTACAAAGAAATACTGTATGAGAGGGGAGAACCCAAAACTACATTTCCCACAATGCATTGCAAAATACAATGGAGCTCCCTATTCTCATCCTGTGGAAGTACAAAGAAACATGAGAGAGAGGAATTTCAAACTTCATTACCTACAATGCATTGCAGAATACATTGAAGCTCCATAGAGTGTTGCAACCTTTCTGCTGGTCTTAATGTGGAATTTTAAGTCCCTTAGGTGTTGGGCAAATATCACCAATGTCTACACACGTCGGCACACTCCAGCCTGAGTTATGGCTGACCTTTACATAAGTGTTACATAAATCCTCAACTCTTTCACACAATCCACAACAAACACAGACTGCAGACGGTGTATCAGACGACAGAAATGCCTTGGGCTCCATGTAAAGAGCTTTTGGTCGGGGGCCCAGTCTGAGCTCAGCCTCGGTGCAGACAGAGGGGTGACGTTTGACAGGAGCAGCCCTGGGTCAAAGTGCAGCCTTGGAGCCAAAGAAGAGAACAATCCTTGGTTCTATTATGCCTCAGTTGGTGGGACTCTATGACGGCCTACTGACACCCACATACACCCTGCACTGACCACCCCACACGTTCATATTTCCTAGCCAGACATCAATGTAGGAATGTCCCAGATTGTTTTCAGCTCCACCCAGGTTTTGATTCTCCAACACATTATGAATACAATACAGACTGCTAAATAAATACAGATCAAATTTGATTTTTAGAAGTCATATGTTAATAGTCTCTCTTCTCTCTTTAACATTGTCATCAAACTACATCATATGGAAAGCACTAACAGCATTGTGTGACATCACTAATTAATTATACTAATTATTCATACCAGGTTGAGGTCAGCGGTTTGGGAGAGCAGCTTGACGTAGGCGCCACCACAGTCAATGCCTGTCTGGAAGTTCACCTCATACCTGAGAGAGAGAGAGAGAGAGAGAGAAAAGGCACAAAGATGTCAATTAGCGCTGAACAAGCAGAATTAGTTCATTAGTATGCTTTGAATGTCATGGAAGGCCATGGGAAGAGTGAGTGGGTGGGTGGCAAGAGACTCACTGGACAATGAGGGGCTTGGTGTCAAAGTTGAAAGGTCGCAGAAGCCAGGCAGAGATGGCGTGGTGTTTGGCACGGGACTTGAGCACCAGGCCCATGTCGCCGGGCAGCTTGGTGTCCTTCATCTCCTCCACTTCCCATTGACCTAAGCATTACACATACACAAAGAACTACATTACCCATCATGCACTGCCATTACTACTTCTGACATCACTGTGATGAGGGTGGATGCCATTCCTAAAAATTAATTCGATAATAACTGCAGCATAACTTACCGTCATACTTTGCAATTTCCTCATCAGCCCCTTCCTTCTTGGCCTTTGACACAATCCAACTACAATAAAAAGAAAGAAAGAAGGAAAAAAAAAAGTGTTAAAAAGTAAGATAAAAGAAGGACTTTAAGTGGAAAGAAAGTGGTGGTTATTCTGGGGAGGTCGACCACATACCCGTCTAGTGTTCCTTTGTCAAATGACTCGGCAAAAAAGTGTTCTCCCATTGGCTCAGGGGCCTTGTAGGTCACCTACAAAAATGTATACAATGGCGGAAAGTGGTTAAGTTGACCTCAAAAAGCAGTTTTATCAACAGGGTTCAGAAAATGTGTTTAATATCAACCCTTAAAGAGCTCACAAATAATTAATAAAATCTAGGCTACAGTACACATTATATGCGTCATATCATGCGTTATATGGATGACCTAGGATCCCATTTATGGTGTGTTGTACAAAGAAAAGTAGCTCACACACTGAATAACCTGCCCTCAGTGACTCCAGAGTCAATTGCTGTTGGTCGGCCCTGAGAACAGGGCTGCCCCTGGTTAATCGGTCACTGGGCTAATAGGTGCTGGGTACCACCCCTGCCAGATCAAGATAAGCTTAAGGTGTCATAGCCGAGTGTGGACTAATCCAACGTCACATTTCGTTCAGAAGAGACCAGTGCGAGCCAATCCGGTGTCAACACACACATAGCCCTCCATATCATTGACTCATTGACTGTTCTGGAAGATCAATAATTACATAGGGACTACATAGGTCAGGGGGAAAAACAAAATGGCTGCAGCTGTTGTTTGTTTAAGGTAGCTCCAAACCAAAGATCCGTGACGAGACGGGCTGCGACGTTCTATAAACCTGCGATTTGACATGTTACATTTTTTGGGACTCCTTGCAACTGCCTGCAACCACCTGCGACGTTTGATTCACACCGCTGCAACTACTCTCTAAAACCGTCTCATCTCGTCGCGGATCTTCGGTCTGAATTGAGCTTTAGCCTCATCATAGTGACTGTGGTGGTGGAACCATAAGAACAGAGCGCATGATTGTATTTACATTCCCAGTAGAGACCTGTATTGTGACTTTATGACCTTGCACACACATGGGAGGTGAAACTGGGCCAGAGTTGACCGGTGTGTTTGCAGCTAGCCTGATTCTTTATCTTCCCGCCATACGACATGTTATCAGCAGTAAACTTGTTGCACTTCATAAACAGACCACAAATTATCACGGATGCTGTTTTTATGATGTGGCTCACTGTCTAGCCATGTTTTTTTGTTCCATGCGGAATTCAGATCTTTGGATGTCATGGGTCATAATGTTTGATCATCTGGGGCATATTTGCAAGGAGCAAGGAGCAATCGTATCCTTGATGGTGGTTGGTGTTCTACCTTCGGTGCAGCTGGTGCGGCAGGGGCTTCGTCGGCCGCCTCCTCGACCTCTCCCTCCTCGAGCATGTCGTCGCCGATGTCTACCTCCCCGTCGTCCATATCCATGACGTCGGCCTCGTCCTCATCCTGGGCGCTCACGGACACCAGGGAGCCGGTCCAGCTAAGGGCCACCAGCAGTAAACACAACCGCACCTTCAGATCCATAGTCTGCAGGCGAGAGAGAGAGATTGTTAATTGATTGATAATGCCAATAAAGCTTCTTTGAATGGGAGAGAGAGAGGAGGGAGAGGGGGGAGAGAGAGAGAGGGAGAGGGGAGGGAGGGAGAGAGGAGAGAGAGTGGTGGACAAAAGCGTCCGCAAAATACTACAATTGTAATGAACATATAAATAGAAAATATACATGAACAACATTTGGATACTGTTAGTATTAAGTTACCACTGAACATATCTTTGAAAAACTGACCAACAAACTCCAACATCTGACCACTGACTACACTCAGCAAATACACTGGAAAGCAGTCACCATCTCTCTCTCTCTCATACACACACAGGGGCAGCCACGCAGGCTAATGCAAACAGTCGGTTGCCTGGCGCTAGAGACGCCAGGTTGCCATCCCCCGAGCCTTCCCGGCTACCATCTCCAAGACGATGAGGACTGAAAAAAATCTGCAGTCTCAGCCTATTTGTCTTAATGAGGTTAAGCCCAGAGAGAGAGAGATTACAAACTCACAGCATGCCTCCTTCACTCACCAACACACACACACACACACACACACACACACACACACACACACACACACTATAGTACGTGCTATCCACAAATTCAGCAGTTTGGTGGTGCTATTCAGACAGATACACTTGTATCAGTATGGGTTTTTACTACACACATAATCCTGTTGAGAGATCGTACTGGATTGCCCCGCCATTCTAATTTCTGCTAAGAGACAGTGTGAATATCTTACTAAGGACAGCTAAGGGGCCATACAGACAGTCTATTCCTCACCCAATATTTCACCAGCCAAACACTTCCAGGAAGATTTGACCCTCCTGTGCAATGTTTGGGTATGAATTCTACAGATTGCCTAGATTGAAGGCAAGGAAAAAGACCACTGAAAGAAGCAAAGCAACAGTGCAGGTCAAGCAGGCTATGCATGGGAGCATAGAGTTTCATTCGACAAGAAAGCCTTGCATCAGTGTTCCCTAATAGCTATTAGCTCATCCAACCCTCTACCCCTCCAGCCCAGGAAAAGGTGTGGACCCGTTTGGGCCCAGTGTGGGGCCAGTCAGGCCCGCTCTTTGCTAAAGGCCGCCTTTGATCCCCACTGCGACAGGCGCCATATTTGCATCGGACCAGCTGGCTAAGGGGTGTGTGTGTGTGTGTGTGTGTGTGTGTGGTGGTGGAGTATCAAGCATGGTTCAACTGTTGTGCAACACTTTCATGTTTCTCAGCCACCCCGCTTCCAAACAGACACGCATGCGCACACACACAAACGCGCACGCGCACACACACACACGCACACACACACACACACACACACACACACACACACACACTCCCCAGAGGGGGCTATTTGTTGCCTGTGCAGCCCAACAGACTGTTCCCCCAAAGAGCTTAAAACTCTTAGGATTAGCCAAAACAAGCCTATGGGGTTCCCATGGCGTACCCACTAGCAACGTGTCGTCATGGCAGCTAACCCAAACAAAGTTTCTGGTTGTCATCTTAGCCTAATGACAACAAACATGCATCACCGTGAGGGAGAATGAGGAAACTACACTGGTTGATTTCCTTTAGTAATATTATGTGGTGTCTAAGTGGTGCCTTAGAAACAAGGTCATCATGATATGGAGCCTCTTCAGTTAAATATATGGCCCAAGAATATCATGCATGGTGTGTGGGTTGTCCTTTTTCTAAGTACTACATATGTACTTATTGTATTTCTCTCTCTCTCTCTCTCGTGTGTGTGTGTGTGTGTGTGTGTGTGTGTGTGTGTGTGTGTGTGTGTGATTTGCATGATGCAAAGCTGCTTTGGGGATTTAGGAGACTTTCTAGGGAAACGCACCAACTCCGCTACAAATATGTACTGTATATACTAAAAACAGTGAACTGGTAAATGAGTCCAGAACACCTTGCACCAGTGAGAAGTATTTGGCTTAATGAACAGACAAATTGCATAAACTAGTCTATCCACACGCTTTCATGGCAGCCGATACTGAAACAGAACAGCACTAACCAAACTTGAAAGGCAAGTGAAAAGCATGATGCGCATGGCAGGCATGTTGAGCTGGGAAGAGTTGGCATGTTACTGGGTGAAGGCTGAAACCCTAGAGGGCAGTGCTGAGGGAAGGGTTGATGCTGGGGGCACAGTTGGATAATCAAGATGTGGAGAAGGAGGGAGGGAGAGAGAGAGGAAGGGAGGGGGATGAAGGTGGGGGTGCTGAAAGCCCCATCTGTTCATCAAGGAAGACTGATGCAAGACACTCAAGACACCTGACAAGACTTGTATTGGAAGCCAAAGGCAGAATCTATATCTGCGCATTAAGGTTGGCCTGAGGAAAACACAGGGAGGGAGAGAGGGAGAAAGGGAGAGAGGGAGAGAGGTAGAGAGAGAAAGAGAGAGAGAGATTGCGTGTCAAAATGATAGATGGGATGAGTTTGTCTTGACTCTTTATATAGCCAATCATCCCTTGTCGATTGCAGAGGTCCTGCTTCTGGCAGACGGCATTCAAACACATTCACTCATTTGGCTGAGAAGAACTGGGACGTGGGCAGGAGGAAAAGGCAATCGTGCTACTATGCTAGCAGATTGTTCTATGCACCGTGCGACGCCAACACAGACCACGACACGTCATTTAATCCCTCTCGGATCACCACATCTTACGCTCCTCTACTTAAACCTTCACCCACCCCCATAGGCAACCGCCAGAGTGACTGACTGACTGATTTCAAGCTGCCGCTAAAACGTGCCTTGTCAGTCAAAATGTTTGGCGAATTGAAGCCACACGCAGACACTGTTTTTACAGATGCTTCTTTCACATCAAGGACAGGGATGGGGGGTAAGGGGGTGTCTGAGTGAGTGTTTGGGGGGGGGGGGGTGTATCTGTGATTAAACCCAGCTGCCCAGCGAAGCGGACGGACCTGTAGGTTATGCCAGCATGCAGTGCAGGGCACTCCCTGGGCAGAGGGAAAGGGGGTACTCTGGCCTGGCCCATCTGAACACACAAACACACACACACCCCAGCTGGTGTGCCTCCTCCTTGTGCAGGCCAGGCTGTAGCTCGTACACAATGGCAGACTGTTTACACAGCAATGTCAGTTAACCAGCATGCAGGAGGAGGAGGAGGAGGCCCATCACGCAGCCGTGCCGCGAGTCACCCGGAAGAAGCAGCTTTTTGGACTGGTGAAACCGGCTGCCTGCATGAAGTGCGGGGTGAAGAGTCTGAATGAAGGGGGCGTTTGTGTTTGTGGGTGGGGAAGGGAAGGGAAGGGAAAGGAGTGGGGGTAGGGGGTAGAGAGGGTGGGTGTAACTAGCCTGGGAGGAATCTGTGGATCTGAAAACAGATAGATAGGGGGAGGGGAAATATAACCACAGCCAATGATGAGAAAGAAAGAGAAAGAAAAAGAGAGAGGAGGGGGGAGAGGCAGTGTGTGTGTGTGTGCAGTGGGGGGTATTTGGGTGTAACCGACAGCCCTCCAGGCTTAGCTGCAAACAGTATTGGGATGTCAGACCCCCACTACCCATACACACAAACACCTACACCCCCCCCATCCCACCCCCTACACACGTCCCTGACCCAAAAACAGACATTCACTGCAGCTGAGTGATCAAGCTAATCTACTGTTCAACCATGAAATATAGGCCCTATAGGCTAAGCATACAATAACATGGTATAGCCTAACAGTACAACATAGCACACCTAATCAGGCCTCCTCGACTTGCTCGATCCAAATACTTCACACTTCAATTAGTGCTTCATTTGAAGTTTAGGCTTGCATTGTACTTTCACTTTCACAATGTCCTTCAGCCAATGTCACTGAGACTTTTTTCTCACGGTGCTAAAACCACACAAGTCACAAGTATAATGCATTCCTGCTTGTCCATGTCGAGGTGTGACCCATATTAAGTACAAACTCAGGAGAAGGAGGTAGGGTGGGGGGTAGGTGGGTTGAAATATCCTTACTAAAACAGCTTTCTAGGAGCCCTCCCCAAAGCCCTAACCAGTACCACTGCTTTTGGGTGATACTCATTCCCAAGGCTGAGAATGAGGGGGAAATTAAAACTGGAGATAACAGCCAGGTGATGGTGGTGTGTCCTTTGGGCAAACTCATTAACAGTCCAAACACCCCCCATCACCCCCCCACCTCCACCTCCAAATAAAAGCTATTCCCATCTTCCTGTACAACCCCTCTTAGATGCCAGGCACTGATGACAGGGTGAAGAGCCCTTCATGCCAAGGGCCAGTGAGACAATAGGCCTAGGTCCTAAAGTTAACGTCATCTGGCTTGTCTGTTTATAACTCCCTTGTGTGAGTGCAACAGAGATAAGAGTTGCAATTTGACTGAACTACTGGCCTAGTTTGAATGTCCAAATGTCTTATGCTACCTTCAGCGAGAATTAGGCCTATGCTTCAGTGTCCCTACTGAACAGGCTTTTTGCTTTCTTTATTTAAGTGTGTTGTGATATAAACCATATCACAGGGACTTGCTGGGGCTAGCTGCTCAACACAGACGGAAGCAGTGGTCTTTTATATTTATATATAACCTCACAGTGCATGACGGACTGTGGCAGACTTCCTGTTGCCTCGATGTCCCAACACCACTCAATATCTAACCATGGCACCATGTTGTATGCTGATAATTATTACCAGTGTCTTCAGTTGTCTAGCTACAAGTTAACTTTAAACCACAAGACAAACAAGAAAAGTTACAACATAAAGCACTGCTTAACGGTTTTTAGTCCAGGCACTCCCTTTATATAGATGTGGACATGTGAACATTCTTTCATCTAATATATTTTCTTGAATTAAATCAAACGTCAGTGTCTTATCATAACTTCCTTATTACAAACAAGCAGGAACACTTTAAGTGAGAAGCATTACTTAAAAGGAAAACCGAGTCTTCATTCATTCCGAAACCGAGTGACGGAAGTGACAAAAACTGGCCTGTCATCTCGTTAAACTCGAATCGGATTAGGATATCCAGGCTACTCTTGAAGTATCCATGCGAGTTCACTTACACCCTGCATGGATGATATATACGCCATACAGAAAAGCACAGAAATGTAAACTGACGGCAACTTGTTTATGTGACAATTCAAAGCAGATTTTGACAATGCAAGATGAAGCGCTTCAAGTCTGTACAGCTTCAGAGGCAAAGCCGCCAAATACAGCGGAAACTAATACCAAATTGGATTATTTGTAAAGGCAACAAGAAGCAGCAAAAGTTAACTGTGCAACTGTTCAGATTAACCAATATTAATTTACGTTACTTATCGCTAACGCTAGCCAACTAGCACTTTCAATTCGGGAACTCAATTACAGAAAATACGGGCAATGTTTTCGTCGTGTGACGTCCAATGAAAGATTCTACAAGAAACCATTTATATTCAGAACACATGCTGCTCCTTTGTCTTGTGTAGTCATAAAGTAAATTGAGTTTGTATTAAATATATATCCATGCAAATGAAAGCTGCCCTCCCCCAATATTAGGTAACGTTAACGTCTAACCAAATTTCACTGTCCACTGGCTTTACTCGTAAGAAATTAACCACCCCTGTTTGCATTGAGAAACAATAAGGTTGGGGTATTAGCAGACCATTTATGGATTTTAGCAGGGAAATTTTACATTACTTAGCTGCAGTAACAGTTGATCAAATTTGACATGCCACCTGTACCAACTAGCCTAGCTAGCCTAATTAGCGAACAGAATGGCCTTATTGCTAGCTAGTCATGCTAAGACCACGCAGATGACCAAACTATCTTCATACGTGCTTAACTTGGTCACACACAATTGTTCTAATACAAATACAATCACATGCACACTACAAATATGCGTAAACCCCGAACACAGAACCATTTAATGAGAAATAAGAACAATTTGGTTGCAAGTACCAACTCACCCCTGCTTTCTGATGTAGCTAACCGCCTGGAACTACTGCGGGATCACGTGTGACTTTGGAGGGTGAATCCTACAACCATGGCTCCACCTCCCCCTCACATGATAGGATTTCGCTTGACAAAAGTCCACGCCCACCAAGAATTGTCAGATTCACATTGTTTAGAATATACGTCCGTCAAAAGACCGTGGATCACGCCTCTAACCTGAACCTCGTGGACAGCGATAATTGGTCAGCAGACAGGAGGAAGTAAACCGCTATTGGTCGATCACTTCAGTCAATCCAACACTTGGGCATGCCAAGTGGGAGTGAAGGGGTTGGGCTAAGAAATTGGATAGTCTTTATGCAGGTGCAGGTCGGTCTGATATCACTGTAAAAATCAAAACTTTTCAAGTTTCTATGATTATGTGTAACAGACGTTTATGCCTATGTTCATGCCTCAGCTATTTTGTTAACAAGACAAAGAATAGACCACTCTGCTTAGAGTTGGTAATCAATGCAATGAAAAAGAACCTCAGTTTGTATTTCAAATGATTAAATTTTGGCTTTATTACAATTCACAGATTGGATAGAAGATAACATCATTAAATATAGTTTATCTAAATGTTACAAAATACAACACAATGCATTCCAGTGCATTTTACAATCTTACAAGAACAAAAAAAAAGAGGCCTAAAAGAAAAGTTTCTGTCAGGACAGGATACAGATGTTAAGTGTACATTACTTGGCCAGCCTTAACATCTTCCATCTTTGCAGTGAAGGACCTGCATGTCACACACATCACTTAGGCTACATTTAGGCCATCTGTTTGGCATAAGGACCCTTTGCAAGCATCAGCCATACAGAGTCCAACACCATCCTTCCTACAGCCTGTTAACTCCTCTCTGGAGTAGCCTACTAATGTAGCCAACCTAGGCTAAACCAGTCACATTCGCAAACAACCTCTTATACCTCGCTCTGGGGGACAAACTGAACACCATACATGTACTGTAGCTGCAATAATATTTTTTGGTTAGAAGTATCATTTTTGTTGATATGCTGTCCAGCACTGAATTGCCGTAGCAGTCAATTTATGATTGATTTACCAAAAAAACACACAGCTTGTGTTGGCAGTACTTTAGACAGCATGAATATACACAAGCATTGGTTTACAATGCCTCAATATGTGTTCTATTACAGTTTAAGGACAATGAATTGAAATGATTGCAGCATGAAAGAAACTGTATAGTCACTCACCAGGTATTTTACGTTTGTTTAGCATTTAGGTTATCTGTTTGATTACCCAATAACATGACTGCCCCACCGGCGGTGTTGCTTATCACATATTGTGATACAGGTGTGCCACCTAAACCTGATATTCCGGAACCCTGTCAACCCCCCACCGCTTCCAGACTATCAGCATTTCGATTTAAGTTGGTGGTTGACTTGAAGTTGGATCTGCTGCATCCCTCCTTGGTAAAGTGTCACAGATCCTAAGGTAAAGCACTAAATGACATGTTACTGTGGTAGTTGTAAATTATGTGACAGAAATGGGTGGGTTTTTGATTGTTATTGCTGTTGGCAAAGTTATACAGTATGTGTGTGAGCTGAGGGGAAGAAAAGTTATTTTTGAAGAAACAGACCAGTAGATTTTATGATCCAAAATGATGATTATAAAGTGAAGAGCGGCACCATTTATTAGGCCTGTGAGTCCAGATCCTGGAAATTTATGGCTTTCCTACCATAACATCGGAAACATAAAGTGACTTCCTTATCGACTTTACTGTGGACTATCTCCAGTTTGGGCAGGCTATGCAAAACATGTATGTCAACAATGCATTTCATCCAACTGATATGTCTACTTGGGTTTTTTTCGTAATAGGAAACTGCACAGAGGGGCATTGCCGGATGCTTTTAAATTTTTATTTATTTTTTTATTTATTTTTTTATCTCCAGGAGCTCCAAGGCCATCTTTCCCATCAGATTTGATTAATGATGTATCTCACTTCCTAATCCCATTCACTGTGCTGCTGGCGCCTGACTTCATCTCATGCCAACTGACCCTGGCTGCAGCTAACTTCAAGTCACATTAAGGCATATTGCAAGCAGAAAGAGAGAGAGAGAGAGAGAGAGAGAGAGAGAGAGAGAGAGAGAGAGAGAGAGAGAGAGAGAGAGAGAGAGAGGGAAAAATGATTGCACAGATGGCCTTGCTAATGTAATCTTCTATCCATGATCTATGCCTCTGAAGATCTAGTTTGTTTGTATATAAAGGATGAAGGGGCAGAGAAGGAAGGATGCTTTCCTTTTCTTGAATTAAATAGCAACTAGGTTTGAAGACACTTTTTCTGATCACTCTCTCTACCTAGGCTCTCAAAATTGACTTTGGGACACTCACTATACCTGTATACGTACATACAAACACACATTTACAAAGATCAAATGCATGTGTGTACTTCAAATATGTATAGTCATGGAAACATATAATAGGCATGATTAAAACGTACTTTGAGGAGGAAAACTAATTAGAGAATGATCTAGAAGGCATTTTCTTTTTTTAATTTAGCAAATAAAAGATTAATTAGGTAGGAAAAATCATGAGCAAAGTCTTCCATTCCGAAAGCAGCACTTTTAAATGTTGTAAATTCGTCAAAGGGGGCAGGACAATCCAGCAAGCCCACTGACGATACCCAGTGTAATTACAATTACAGAAACATGAGCGTATATACACATAAATACAGTTTATAAAATTCAGCATCATCCGTCCTTCCTGTAGTCACGGTCGC
>JAODXP020000030.1:27386111-27388611 GCA_027497455.2 Sardinella longiceps | reverse complement strand
AGGAATTCAGTGCAATGGCAGGTGCTCCCTGGTGTCCTATTAGTGAAGGTATGAGGAAGGAGGAGATTGGTGCTTCCATCTGGTGTGTGATATCAGTGTGTGTGTGTGGGTGTGTGTGTGTGTGTGTGTGTGTGTGTGTGTGTGTGTGTGTGTGTGTGTGTGTGTGTGTGTGTGTGTCTGTGTGGTGTGGGGGGGGTGGGTTAGGGGGTGACTCACGTCGAAAGGCAGCACCTCCACCGTGGTGTTGAAGAGCTTGTCCCCTGGGTGCTCAATATTCCCACTGCGGAAGAAGTATCTGCCACAGAGAAAGAGAGAGAGAGAGAGAGAGAGAGAGAGAGAGAGAGAGGGGGGGAGAACGAGAGAGAAAAGAGGGAGGAAAGATGAGAAAATGATTCAATAACTCTGAACAGCAAGCAACCATCTGTACCAGGTTGAGTGAGATAAGAGATGGTATTTTTCTCTCTCTTTTACAGTATGGAGCATATTAAATACAGATTTGCATTGCATTCAGACTTTAATCTTAATCTACTGTCTTTAAAAGTTCAATTACACTACAAATCCAGATGTCTATTTACCCATTGAAGTTTTACCAGATGGTAGCTTTCAGTGTTTGTGCGTGCGTGCGTGCGTGCGTGTGTGTGTGTGTGTGTGTGTGTGTGTGTGTGTGTGTGTGTGTGTGTGTGTGTGTGCGCGCGCATAGTATAGTGCACGCACTCTGTTCCCACCCTATCTCTCATCTCTACCTCTCAATGCGGACAGGCGTGAAGAAGCGGATCCTAATGAAGTCCCCAGCCACGGGGGTGAACGCCCAGAAGAAGTCCTCTCCCAGGTAAGCCTTCTCCAGCGTAAAGTGCTGATAGGTCTTCAGGCTGGTGGTGACCTCTGCCAGGGGGTTGGCGTGGCCCTTGTGAAGCGTCTGCTTCCCAAAGTCCTTATCCTGGAGGCAGAAGCAGAAATCATGAGGCAGGAAGTAGCTTTAGCGACTAGAGACCATGATATCATAACACAAGAGGGAGAATCTAATGTTTACTTGTGAGAGTGGTGTACAACAGTACACTTCAGTAAAATTCAGAGAGGGGAGCGACTAGCGACCATAACACGAGATGGAGAATCTAATTGAAGTAGAAGTCAGAGAGGGGAATGAATGGGGAGTTGGGACAACAAGTGAGGCATAGGAATAATAGTGACAGTTATGTACATGCAAACATGGTTCTATGAGTTTCGGATGACCATAGAGACTTAAAAATACTGGAAAACAAAACAGAAATTGTAAACAACAATGGCAAAGCACAGTAGCATCGAAGCTATTGGACAGCAAGTGCTCTAAATTAGACAGCCAGTGGGCCATGATGGTCCAGGTCAATGAGACTTCGACTGAGAAAAGCTTTACTGCCACCCATCTCCAGAGCATAGATAAACCAACCACACAAATAAACAAACAAATATATGAAACACAATCTAATGGTACACAAAACACAATTAGACAGTCCTGTTAGAAGCAATGAAATCATTACACTACAGAATTTCTTCCCCTGATAAAAGTTTGATCTCACTGATCTGTTGTGGGATTCAACACTAACCAACCCACACACACTGAAGGATTGACTTGAGTCCTTCAAGCTAATAGGCTGGACTTCAGGACAGAGAATCGTGCCTAGTCCTCACCTTCAGTTTCTGGATCTTTCCGGCCAGAGAGGAGTGGGTCCCCACGTGCTGGAAGAGTGACGGCTTGAAACGGATCCTTAGATTGGCCTTCTGCCGGTCACAATGTTTCTGTGGGTCAAACATGGCACACACACGCATAAACACACACAAACACACACACACACACACACACACACACACACACACACACACACACACACACACACACACACAAAATGCAGTTACACATTTTTTTTACATTTTTTATGCATTTAGCAGACGCTTTTATCCAAAGCGACTTACATTTTGTCAACTATCAATTACTTCAGGGCAAGTCTCCCCGAGAGCAACTTATGGTGCCTTGCTCAGGGGCACAACGGTGGCAGCCGGGATTGATGAGACCTGCTAATAATTCTCATAATTCTTTTGTGTGTGTATATACAGTATGTGTGCCTAGGAATATGGATAAGTCAAGCCAGGCAAGATGGGTGTCAGCAGTATTGCACTTTGCACTCAAAATATCACATAATTCTACTCCACACAGTTTTTTTGAACTCCAAAGAGATGTTTTTTTTCTGAAGGACAGTGCAGTATAAAACGGACTTAGGTTCTGTTTTTGAATACAGAATTTGTGTGTCAAAGGCAGTGAGCGAGAAGAATGAGAAGAATAGAGTATGAGAAGAATAGAGACTGAAAGAGATAGAGAGAGAGAGAGAGAGAGAGAGAGAGAGAGAGAGAGAGAGAGAGAGAGAGAGGAAAGAAAAGCAAGTCTCTCCACTCACCGCATCCTTCTCCGGGTTGCACACCTTCACCCACATGATGTGGTCCAGCAGCCAGTCGATGGGCTTGTCCTTGT
>JAODXP020000030.1:27363611-27376111 GCA_027497455.2 Sardinella longiceps | reverse complement strand
GTAGACGCCGCCGTGATGGCTTTGTGTGGAAAACATGGAAAGGTCAACGGGAAGAGAAATGTCGCGCCAGCCAATCGGATCGAGCGTTACGCCGTCGATCAGGGCGAGCGTGACTATAGGATGAAACCACACCAAGGATCAGCTGACAGGCTTCTGACGTGTGTGTGTGTGTGTGTGTGTGTGTGTGTGTGAAATCCATTTCCAAAAGTCACCCATGACTGAGACCAGCTCAGAGATGCTTATTGTTGGCAGTCGGATCCAAAGGGAAAAACACCCCTCCCCATCCAGCCTCTGTTGCTGGAGGCAAAACACACACACTCTCACACTCACACTCACACTCACACACACACACACACACACACACACACACACACACACACACACACACACACACACACACACAGCTGGGTACAGTGTATGGAAGAGAGAGGTGGAGAGAGGATAGAAGTGAAAAGGAAGGGTGAAATAGAGGGAGGAGATGAAAACAGAGAAAAGAGAGGAAAGGGCAAGAGAGTAAAAAAGAAAACAGAAGAGGTGGAGAAAGAGGAGAGGAGAGGAGAGGAGAGGAGAGGAGAGGAGAGGAGAGGTGCCCACATGTGACCTGAACCCCTCTCTGCCCCTCGCCTGTTTGCTTTGGAGCTCCTCTCTCCTCTGTCTGTGTCTGGTTAAGAAAAATAAAATCCCTGCAAAACTTCACTACGGCTTCTCAAAACACACGCACGCACACACACACATTCACACACATGTTCTGCATCACCCCTCTGCCGATAAGAGTGACTGTGTGAGCGTGTGTGTGTGTGTGTGTGTGAGAGAGAGAGAGAGAGAGAGAGAGAGAGAGAGAGAGAGAGAGAGAGAGAGAGGGGGAGAGAAGAGAGTGTGTGTGTGTGTGTACGCGTGTTCATTCACCTCCAACTACTAAAGTATCAAATTCATCTACTAGTTTCCTACTGAAAACCCCAGCAATCAGAGACAGACAGGAGTAAAGGTGAAGCCCTGCCAACACTAATCCTCATCATTTGGCCAATCAGACTTTTTATTCTCCTGTAATCAGACCTCTGGTTCCTTACAGCTGACGTCCTCCCACTTTATTCAGGCAGAAAAAAGAAGAGACACTTTTGCTTTAATGTCGCTTAATTAAATCAGAGTTAAGAATTTAGAGTCTTTTTTTTGTCGGGGAGGGGAGGGAGAGAAGGAGAAGGATTTTAAAGTGACTTGAGGGAGCTGTTCTGTCCCAAAGCGTTTTTGGCCTGACATTTACATACCCTTAAAACCCTGGGAAAAAAAATCAGCCTTTAAGCGAGATGTTTATTCATATTTAAATTGGCTCCCGGTGTTTAAGTGCACTCTTTTTATCCACTCCAATAAAAGGATTTTTACAGCAATGGGGAACGTGGCGTGGAGTCTACTATGAAATGGCGAGGAGCCTAAAAGAACCGAATGCATGTCTTAGTGTTAGCTTCAATGTTAGCTTTAGCGGAGTCAAAGATATGATCAAAGGCAGGAGCAGTGATAACCTGCGCTACCTTGTCCAGGTGTGAGTATCAGAGACTTTAGAGGTAGCCTATTTTTTGTGTTCTTCTCTCTGAACATTTAAACTGTTAACGATATTTCCATCAAACAGACAATCAAGTACACACGCACACATGTACACACGCACGTACATACACCTACACACACACACACACACGAGACACACACACACACACACACACACACACACACTCACACGCACGTACGTACATACACCTACACACACACACACACACACACACACACACACGTGCACACGCATACTTTACGGTTCTACACGTTCTGCAGGCTTTGAGCTGTGGTGTCTATGGTTACGGTGCTTTCTGACAGTAAAAGCATCAGGGATGTTTGGCACAGTGTGTGTCTGGAACATAAGGACTGACTGCTGTGCTCTTAGATGCATTTACTTGTTCATATAGACACTGGCTCCACTCAGGCAGAAACCAGCCACGGAACATGTTGCCATTGCTGCAGCATCTGGAAAGGTGTGTGTGTGTGTGTGTGTGTGTGTGTGTGTGTGTGTGTGTGTGTGTGTGTGTGTGTGTGTGTGTGTCAGCACGCATGTGTGCAGGGTATGTGTAATCATAAATGAGTAATGTATGTGAATGCATCTGTGTGTGTATGTGTGAGTGACAGAATGCATCTGTGTATGTATGTGTGTGTGTGTGTGTGTGTGTGTGTGTGTGTGTGTCTAAATGTGAGAAACGGTGGCGTTCTAACCGATGAAGCCCAGCTGTGAGAATTCCAGAATCATCCACTCCTCTGACGGCTGCTGCAGGGCGAAGTTCTTCATGGTGGTGAAGTAGTTTGGACGCGCCACAATATCATCCTCCAGCTGGAACAGAGAGAGAGAGAGAGAGAGAGAGAGAGAGAGAGAGAGAGAGAGAGAGAGAGAGAGAGAGCGTGAAAAAAGAGGGAAGAAAGAGAAGAAGGGAGAGAAACAGAGTTTAGAGAAACCAACACAAAAGGAATAAACACACGCTTGAAAATGAGATTGTGAGAGGGAGAGAAAGGGAATGAAAATACGATTGGATGAAGTGAAACAGAGTAAATATACAATTGTAAGAGACGGAGGAACAATAAAAAATAAGATTGTAGGGGTCCAAAGAGGAGACGTCTCCGAAGGAAAGCGAGAGGCACGGCGAGAGATAGAAGCTGAGAAATACTATTAGGGAACAATTGATGGAGGAGAAAAATATAACAAAACATTGCGAACACAAAACACAATACAGTCACAATGCCACAGATAGAATACTTGAGTGTAACCCAATCGATATTCCTAAAAGAAAGCGCCGGCCATAATAATGGCAGTGTTGGATTCCGTGAAAGTTTCCCCCAAGTCCTTAAAAAGCTTTTCACCCATTGTCTGCTCCGATCGTTCTCATGGTCATCGCTCATTGCTATTTTATTAAACCACCCGATACAATTAAGCACAGTCTACCAAGCAATTATGCCCACTGCGGAGAGGGCTCCATAGGTCTAGCGCTGCCGCGGAGACAATTAGAGTCATATTTGTCGCTTTGGCAGCGCTAGCCTAAATGTGCGGCAAAACAAACTGACAGTTTAATGAGATAATGGATTTAAAGAGAAGCGCAGGCTCACGCATTACGCCGCGGTCACCCCAGGAATATTCAGATCCAGAGAAGGAGGGAAATAGAGAGAGAGAGAGAGAGAAAGAGAATGAGAGAGAGAAAAGGGAGAGAAAGGGAAGAACAAATGGGTAGGGATAGAGAGAGAGAGAGATAAACAGACAGAGAGGGAGAGGAAGGGAGAGAAAGGGAAGAACAAATGGGATAGAGAGAAGGAGAGAAAGAAAGATAGATAGATAGATAGATAGATAGAGAGAGAGAGAGAGAGAGAGAGAGAGAGGGGGGGGTAAGGATACAGACATAGGGAAAGAGACTAATGAAAAAAGGGATAGATATAAGGCAAAGCACCAAGGAAGACAGAGGGAGAGAAAGGGAGGGGAAAATGGCAGAAAACATTAGACACTGAGACCGAGAAAATTATAAAGACACAAAGACACACAGAGAGGGTTAGACATAGAGAAAAAGAACACAAGGGAGAGGGCAGATAGAGGAGACAAAGATAGCGAGATACAGGGAGAGCTGGGGAAAAGACGAGTGACAGCGAGAAAGTGCAAGAGAGAGAGAGAGAGAGAGAGAGAGAGGGTGATATGGCGAGGGAACAGTAGAGCTGGAGATGAAACACATCACAGTGCACAGCGGAACACAGAACAGAGGCCTCAGAACTCATCGATTTCTCTGGCCATGATGAAATAAAGACATCAAACATTTTGCTATCCAAAATCGCTCTTTTGAGAACAACTCAACGGATCAAATTGGATCGGTCAAACTCCTCAAAGCTGGTAATATGGTTAAAAAAAGGGCATCAGAAGTGGCCTTGAGTGCAAAGTGCAAACAGTTTTCATTTTCTTTCCCTGAAAACTAGAAACACAGCCCCAAACTTTCCTTAAATGAGGCAAATACAAAAGCTTGTAGTTTTTCCAGCTCAGATCTCACCTAAATCACTTTCAAACATCGGCAATCGATCCTCCGACATACCCAGTTGCATACTAACATGGGTCTGAACATAGGGGGCCAACAAAACTACTATTCCCATAACCCATTCCTTTCAACTCACCCCTACCCACCAGTGCAACGCATTCAAAATGCTGTTTCGAATTTCACGCCCCAGTACGCTCACTCTCAGAAGAAATAAGTCAACAAATAAATAAATTAAATCAGTAAGTCAGTAAAATCTCTTGGACTTGTTCACATCAGTGAATTAATAAAAAAAAACTAAACAACAAAACAGCAGAGCCTGAGTGGAAAAAAACAACTTTGAGCAATGAAAAACATTTAAGACTGAAAATTAACAAAATTAGTGCTGTATTTACTTCTGACACACACACACACACACACACACACACACACACACACACACACACACACACACACACACACACACACTTCAGAGTTCCACTGAATGGCTGACTGTTCACACACTAACATCTGCAGCTGGTGAGAAGTCAGAGGTAGACATGAAGGACTGTCTACATGAGTAATCTTCCACCAATCAAACCCATTTCTATCTCACTCTAGCACTTTTTACAAAAAAACATAACAACTAAACAGCAGAGCCTCAGTGAATAAAACCCACTTTGTGCAATGAATAACATTTAAGACTGAAAATGAACTAAATTAGATTAATGTTGTATTTACTTGGCAGTCTCACAACACTGCAATCTGAGACACAGTTCCAACAAAGGTTTATTTGGATAAAACCCACTGGACAACTAAAATAAAATACAAGATGTTTCAATGTTCATCCAAATCCTCTCTTTAGTTGTTGATTGTACACACACACACACACTCACGCACACGCACACACCAACTTGCTTTCATGAGCATACCTGCTTTACCTCTGCTCCCCATACACACAGTCCAGGCAGTCAAACAGGAGCAGGTGTGTAGTGTGTGTGTGTGTGTGTGTGTGTGTGTGTGTGTGTGTGTGTGTGTGTGTGTGTGTGTGTGTGTGTGTGTGTGTGTGTGTGTGTGTGTGTGTGTGTGTGAATGAGTGAGAGAGAGAGAGAGAGAGAGAGAGAGAGAGAGAGAGAGAGAGAGAGAGAGAGACTGAATAAGAAAACAGGAGAGAAAGGGAAAGAGGGAAAGGATCAGAGAAGCAGAGAGAAGCGGAGAGTGTGACAGTGGTGACAGGGAGCGGAAAACAGAGTGAATTATAAGGAACACAGAGAGAAAGGGAAGAAGAGATAGAGATAAGTAGGGAGACAGAGAGAGAAAGAGATGTACTCAGTCAGAGAGAGAGAGAGAGAGAGAGAGAGGCAGGGAAACAAAGAAAGAGGTAGGCAGACAGAAACATAATAGCTGTCAGGAGTAGAGAAAGAGAGAGACGAGAAAGAGTGATAGAGTGAAAGATAACAAATAGAAAGAAGGATGCACACACTAAGTGAGGCAAAACAAAAGACTTAATTTTTAGTAGCTGCACACATCAAGTTAATTAATTTACTTTGTTTCCAACATTTCTGTTAATATTGGGTAAGATGCCAGGTATACCTGTCAAAATTCAGTTACACAATGATAATCATTTATAATCAAAATAATATCACAAGACAAATATTAATACTCAGATGCATCAGTGTTGTCAATATTCCGACGATCATTTATTCAACTAGAACTCAGGTCAAAAACCTAACTTTAAACATTGATATAGTTATACTTTAATAAGTTATATCATCTTACTACTTGAATATACTTCAGGTAAATGACTTGAAGAAAAGGATTCTGGGCTAGTAAGACGGCCTAAAAAGATTGAACTTGGCATCAGCTACTTAATCTTGATTTAAAAACACCCTGGTTTTCTAAACTGTTTAGAGAACCCCTCACTTTTAAGATTAGCTTTTTGTTGTAAAAGTAACTCCACTTTGTTGCATCTAATCAAGGTCCGGTCAAGGTGCAGCAATCAAGCTGTTGCTGTATATAGATCAACCAGCCTTGAGTTCAAGATGATGAAATGCTGCGACACGTTTTATAAGTAAGGGATAACGGCCGCCGAGGTGTCCCGAGGTACATCATATTTAATGTTTTGTGAGAGTAATATCATTAAGACAAAGACTATTAGAATTTTCCCTAACAACAAAACGTGGATAACTAGTGATTTAAAAGTTTGCATAAATGAGAAAAAACGTGCGTTTGCACAAGGACATGCAGATCTTGTAAGGGAAAAAAGATGTGAACTAAGGGCCAAACTACAGAAAGCAAGGTTGGACTATAAAAATAAGGTGGAGAGGAGTTTTTGCACTGGCAATGCCAAAGCTGCTTGGGCTGGGTTAAATCAGATGATGGGTAGAGAAACAAAGCAAAAGGGTGCCCTAACATGTCTGTCCCCTTCCCTTTCTTTTGCAAATGATTTAAATGTTTTCTATAGTAGGTTTGATAAAACAGATTTCTCCACTGAGAGGAATGAAGTGTGTAAATCTATCCCAACATATAGTCCAATCATCCTGACAGAACATGAAGTTGTTGCAAGTCTGGCCCGCATTAAACCTAATAAAGCTGCTGGTCCTGATGGATTGAGGGGAAAGGTACTTAAATTCTGTTCTCACCAGTTAAAGGGGATGTTAACAAGCTTATTCCAAATACTGCTCCAGACATCTACAGTTCCCAATACATGGAAGCTGTCTAACATTGTACCCATCCCCAAAAAACCTGGTGCAACAGAATTAAATGATTTTAGACCTATTGCACTTACCTCTATTCTATGCAAATGTATGGAAAGGGTGGTGAGCAGACACATAACAAACACTGTATCCAACACATTAGATCATTTACAGTTCGCATACAAACCTCAAAGGGGCACAGATGATGCTACTGTAACACTGTTTAACACCCTTGCCAAACATTTGCAAGTCTCATCTCATTATGCAAGAGTATTGTTTATAGACTTTACATCTGCTTTTAATTCTATGCAAATTCATGTTCTTCTGCAGAGACTTGTGGACCTGGGGGTGAATGGTGGGATAATTCAGTGGGTTAGACACTTTCTATCTGACCGCCCCCAAAGAGTTATCCTTGGAGATGTAATGTCAGACACAAGTGTACTGAATACTGGGGCACCTCAGGGTACCATATTGTCACCCTTGCTTTTCTCCATTTACACTAATGATTTTAAGATACATGAGGAATATTTTAGACTGTTTAAATATGCAGATGATATGGCGCTTATTGGTCTATTAAGAAGGGGAGACATGGAGAGAGAACAAGCCTATATCCACCATGCAATATCTCTTCAACATTGGTGTCAGAGTAGCTTTTTAGAAATAAACGTCACAAAGACAAAAGAACTCATTCTGCAGAATGATGACCAGCCACTCCCAGTTATCATTAAGGGGCAGTCAGTTGAATTTGTGTCTGATTTTAAATATCTGGGGACGTTTATAGACAGCAAACTGACATTTAGGGAAAACACAGAGTCCATCTTTAAAAAGTGCTCCCAGCGCCTTTACCTAATCCGGAGGCTTAATAACTTTGGTGTAAATAAGGACATCCTCCAAATAGTGTATAAAAACCTAGTGGAGAGTATCCTGTCCTTTAATATGATTATGTGGTATGGTAACTTAAATGCCAAGTGGAGAAGCAAACTTCAGAAAATAGTAAACATGGCATCAAAGATAATAGGGAAGCCACAAAAGCAAGTGAGCATAATTTACAAAGAAAACACCTTAAGTAAAGTAAGAAAAATCATCAGCGACCCCTCCCATCCATTATATAGCGAATTTGAGCTTCTCCCCTCAGGTAGGCGCTATAGAGTTCCAAATGCAAGTAGGAACATTTTTAGAAATTCTTTTGTCCCTAACGCCATTAGGGCAATAAACAGTGCAGGGACTCTTACTGGACCTACTTTAGATATTTTTTAAGTCTTTTATTTATTGATTTATTAGCCAGCCTAGCAGGCATGGATTGCTTAGGACTATCTATTTATTGATTTATTGACGGGTATTTATTGATTGGCCAGGCTTGTCTGTATTCTTACAATGTGCAGTGCTTGTGAAACCGAATGTGTGGTGCTTGTATGTCCTGTCTGTTTTATGGTGAAACTAAAGACGAATTTCCACCTAGTGGATAATAAAGTTTTTCGTATTCGTATTCGTATTCGTAATAATGGACAAGGTGGAGGCGAAGAACAGCCCGATGGCCAGCCGTTATCCCGCTTATCACCCGGTTGCAACTAAAACGTATAGACGGTAAGCAAGTGTTTAAAAGAAACATGTGGCTCCATTTTGAAAGTTAACCTGTTCGGTTGGGGATGTCCATAATAAGAAGATCCATAAAGAGCATTGATTAGGAACGCTGGTGAAACTTTTTTACCCAACAAATGTCAGAGGTGTCCTGTTATCAACAATTAACGGACAACCTGACAGCCAATAAGAAAACAGTATTCTATTCCACCGGGTGATAAGTCACCCATAGTGATGAATGGGAACCGTAGCAAAAACGTTTAAAAACGGGACTGCTGGACTTGGTCCTGGTGATGTTACTTTTAACCCAGAGAACACTGAGACATAAATGGAGTGGCAGCTTATAATTTCTGCAAATGAAAGGATTTCCAGAATTTTTAATACATAACAATTTTGAGTGTTTTTAGCTCAGTGGTGTTTTTTGCCCGCAACGGTACCTTCCACTAACCCTAACTGCACATCCTACAAGGCACTACCTTAACCCTTAACCTAAACTTAACCTCCTCAACCCTCATCCTAACCCTAAACTGAGGGGAGTAGTACCTTGAAGGCAGTGCTGCCTGGAGGGCACTGTTGAGGGCAAATAAATACCAAAGACTGTGTTTTAGAATCAGATCTAGCTGATAGCAAGGTCTTGTAGGGGCCAACATATCTTACTAAGCAAGGATCCTTTTGAGAATGCTTTTTATCAGTATGTTAAATATGTAGACCTCTTTATGATCCTTAAATCCTAATTCTAATCCTAATCATTTGTTTAATTGCTACAGTAATTGACCATCATTGTGTACCTTAATTGTGATTGTTTACACCTGTCATACCTCCTGGGACTGCTTTGTTTTTAAATGGCTGATACTTTACTTCCTATAAAAGAACCTAGATAAAGTCCATGCAGTGAAAACCCCAGGAATAAAGAATAAAGAAATGAGCTGTTATTAATTATTAAAAGAGAAAGCCAGTGACAGACAGAGACAGAGGGATGTGGGAAGTGAGAGGTAGTGTAGTGTAGTGTAGTGTTGGGCAGGGATGCAGCAGCAGCGGTGGGGTTAGAGTGTGTCTGACAGAGGCAACATCCTCCATTTCCACTCTGGAAGTAATTACCATGAGCCTTCAGACGCCAGGGCTACTCAGGACTCAACACAGAGCTGTCAAAACACACTCGCAGCCCAGAGCGCCTCTCGCACACACACACACACACACACACACACACACACACACACACACACACACACACACACACACACACACACACACACACACACACACACACACACACGCAAGCAGAGTCCAAGGCTCATACACACTCATAAACACACATACAGCCATGTACACATGCATGCACACACAGGCACGCGAACACACACACACACGTACACGCACACACACACACTGGGTCAAAATTCAATGTAAACCTCAGCATAGACAGCCTATATACTATTTTGTCCACACATGACACATATATACGCTCACAAACAACTAAAGAGTCGTAAACCAACAAGAATCTGCAGCACACACACGGGCTAAAACAAAGAAAAGCTTGAGCGAAAACAGCTAAATCAACACCACCAACAACAAAAAAACAACAACAACAAAAGAACAAAAAACCACATGTCCGAAAGAGTGATCAAATATGCAGCGCACATTCTGACACGTTAGCAGCTACAGTATGGTCAGCAAATGTCTCGTGTCGAGTATCAGCAGGGCCAAAGGTGTCCCATCTGGAAGGCTCTGCCGATGGACAAGGTTAATTTCATGGCAAAGAACATCTCATCAGAGCTCCGTCTGCTCTGGCCGCCATGAAAAACAAACATTTTGACACACGCACACGCGCACACACACACACACACACACACACACACACACACACACACACACGTACACACACTTCATTTTTAAATTTCACCCCAAACACTGCTGCCCACGTGCTGTGTGCATGTGATGAACTATCAAAGTCCCGTAACCCAAACTGACAGCTATGAAAAAGAAAGCCTCTTACCGATTTCCACATGTTGTTAAAAATGTCTCAAACAAGCGAAACAAATTCGATTTGTGTTAGCCACACAAAATGCTGCTTTGGAAAGGAAAGGCTCCAATTCTGAGCTTATGGTCAAACTGAGTCCCCAGACCAAGTCCAAAAGAATGTGCCTGGAAAGCACAACAACTGAAGTGTGTGTGTGTGTGTGTGTGTGTGTGTGTGTGTGTGTGTGTGTGTGTGTGTGTGTGTGTGTTGTGATGTGTGTGTGTGTGTGCGTGTGTGTGCGTGTGTGTGTGTATGCGTGTGTGTGTGTGTGTATGTGTGTGTGTGTGTGTGTGTGTGTGTGTGTGTGTGTGTGTGTGTATGTGTCTGTAGGTGTGTGTCCGTTTGGTGTTTGCATGCATAGGGCATCTTATAGGGCATCTCATACCTGTACATAGTAAGTCCCTTTCGACTGGGCATACATCATCAGGAAACAGAAGTCCAGGTTCTGCTTTGTTCTCCACCTGAGAAACCAAACAGAGATACAATCATGATTCATGAACCCCCATTAGTGCATACATACAACAACACGCCAGCACCACATTTCACCACTTTTCACTTTAAAGCAACGGACAATACAGTTTATACCAAAGATTATCAAGTCTTAGTCTTGGCTTTGAAGAATAAGCAATCCAAAAAAAAAAAAAAACCTCAGGCAGATGTCAATGGATTACGACAGTAGTAACAAAGATACTTTAGAACTCGTCCCTAATCCTCTGTGATGACATTCCATACTTCCTCATTATCAAGACATTTTCCGACCAGTATTCTACCTCATGTGCAGTGTGTACTGTAGGCATTCCAGAATGTTCCGTTTAAATCCACATTTCATTATGAAGTTATCTAAGCTTCCTAGGAATCTAGAACGTAATCACCATGTGGTTAGCTATTTAGCCCGTGAGGCCCAGAGACCCAGTAGAACATGATGCAGCCTCAGAGAACGGGGGTACTTGAACTTAGTTTGGGCCAGAGTTGGCTTATAATGGCTACAGATAGATCGCGTGAGAGAGGGACGTTGGTTAACAGTGCTTTCCCCATGCGAGTGTGTCACCTATGATGAATTTCATGTGGGTGCACTAGTGTAGTCTGTGGTGGGAGACAGGCTGGTTTGGCATGCGGGCAGAGTCGCTAGACTGAGGGAGGAGGTGCCTGCGAAAGCCATTATGGGGACGGAAAGGCTCGGAGTCAGGATGTCAGGGTTTTACTGGGGCCCTTGGACAAGGGCACGACTGATGTCACCGAACATACATGCAGTCACACATGGGCGCGCGCGCACACACACACACACACACACACACACACACACACACACACACGCCCACACAAACACACACACACACACACACTGTGCAAATACATATACAGTGTAACACACATGTGCACATAGAATTGTGTCTATGGCTCCTTTGGTGTGTGTGTGTGAGTGTGTGTGTGCATGTGTGTGCGTGTGTGTGTGTGTTTATACTGAGGCAGAGCTGGATGTGACATGTGACCCAGGCCGAGCACTGCGGCTTGGGGTCTGTCGGCCACAACTCTGATTAGAGCCAGAATGTTCTAGAGCCTCTGTCACGACCAATCAATAAGATCTTACAGAGGAGAAGAGGGAGAAAAAGAGTTCATGGAACAGTGGACATGAGGGAGAAAGTACACACACACACACACACACACACACACACACACACACACACACACACTTGTCTTCAGACAAATACACACATACTGTACTGCTGTAAATACAGAGGAATAGACACAGACACACAGAGGGAGAGAGAAAGAGAGAGACATGGATGGACAGAGAGAGAGAGAGTGAGAGAAAGAGAGAGAAAGAGAGTGAGTGAGAGAAAGAGAGATATAGAATAGTAAATAAATAAGTGAGTAAAAAGCAGTCCTATTCAGTCATTCTGTGTAGTCTGGGGAAGTGAGCCCTCATACTCTGTAACATGCAGCCTGCCCTCAAGGGGGTGACTCAGTTGGTCACATGGGGCTTTACTGCTCCACCGACCCACTCTCCCTGATACACACACACACACACACACACACACACACACACACACACACACACACACACACACACACAGTACAAAGAGAGAGGAGTTCTTTCTCTGATCCATATCACATACACATACACACCCACACCCACACGCACACACACGCTCTCTCTCTCTCTCTCTCACACACACATACACACACACACACACA
>JAODXP020000030.1:27311111-27343611 GCA_027497455.2 Sardinella longiceps | reverse complement strand
CTACTTGAATCACGTTCAAGGACACTGGGAGAAAATAGCCATATCATTTGCAGAGAGCTGGGTGGGTGGGTAGGGGGACGGGTTGGGTGTGGGGGTTGGTGGATACTGGATGCAAACAGCCTGTGGTTAATCTAAACCAGTGTCCACAGATTCAATATCCTCTGGCTTTTGTCCTCCGGGACAAATGGGGGGGCTTGCTGCTTTCGTATGCAAAAAAAACAACTAAGACGGCACTGTTGCAACGCTACACTGATATATGATGAACAAAACGGCTACTGTGCCAGTTGCCTGCACTGGCTTCTTTATGAATAAAAGACATTTAAAATGTTATTTGGTTGGAGGCAACACTAGCTTTGTTTATGCATTGCCTCAGCCAAAGCATCTGCTCAGAGAAAGCGCATGAGGGAGAGAGAGAGAGAGAGAGAGAGAGAGAGAGAGAGAGAGAGAGAGAGAGAGAGAGAGTTGCAGGGGGAGAGAGAGAGAGAAAGAGATAGAGAGAGAGGGAAATAGAAAGTGACAGTTGTTTCTGTGTTCCCGTATTGTTAAGGTGCCCTTGCCCAGGCTGCCTGTTGTAAAGATGAGAGATGGAGGGAGGAAAAGAGCAGTAGAGGAGGAGGAAGAGAGAGACACAGGAGATGGAGGGAGAGGGAGAGAGAGAGAGAGAGAGAGAGAGAGGGAGAGAGAGAAAGAGGAGAGAGAAAGAGAGAGAGAGAAAGAGAGGAGAGAGATAGAGAAGGAGAGAGAGAGAGAGAGAGAGAGAGAGAGAGAGAGAGAGAGAGAGAGAGAGAGAGAGAGATGTGTGTGCTGCTTGGATGTCATGGAGGTAGGCCTCTGTGAGGATGAGGGATGGTGAGGACTCACACTGAGCAGAGCAAACCAAGACAAGACACACTCCCCTGAGGAGAACACACACACACACACACACACACACACACACACACACACACACACACACACACACACACACACACACACACACACACACACACACACACAGACAAACAGACATAGGCACACTACACACACACAACACACACACACACACACACACACACACACACACACACACACACACACACACACACACACACACACACAAAGACAAACAGACATAGGTACAAACACACAATCAACACACACACAAACACACACACACACACACACACAAAAAGACAAACAGACATAGATACAAACACACAATCAACAAACACACACACACACACAATCAACAAACACACACACAATCAACAAACACACACACACACACACACACACACACACACACACACACACACACACACACACACACACACACACACACACACACACACACACACACACACAGAGTCCAGTCATTTACTACAAACACAAAGCCCTATAATCAATATTACTCTATATTGACTGAACTGAGCCCAGACACAGAATCCCATCTCCCATTGAGAGTAAATCCATATGCCTCTCTACTCCAAGGGCTGACTCACTGCACACATACTCAACCATGCAGCTGAAACACACCCCCCACACACGCAGACACACACACACACACACACACACACACACACAC
This sequence comes from Sardinella longiceps, assembly GCA_027497455.2. NCBI lineage: Eukaryota > Metazoa > Chordata > Actinopteri > Clupeiformes > Clupeidae > Sardinella > Sardinella longiceps. Next base: position 27,342,047 of record JAODXP020000030.1, on the reverse strand, counting down.
ACACACACACACACACACACACACACACACACACACACACACACACACACACACACACACACACACGCACACGCAGACACACACACACACGCAAGCACACAGGCATAAAGACACACAAAATCCAGCTCAAAATCATTGACTCAATACATGTTGTCTTTCTCTGTCTTTTTATTTCACTTTCTTGCCTCCCTCTCTCTCTCTCCCCCTCTCTCTCACACACACAGTTATGTAGACATATACGATATCTACCACAGGGTGTACTCATGCACGTACGCACGCACACACACACACACACACACACACACACACACACACACACACACACACACACACACACACACACACACACACACAAGCACACACAAACATTGCCTGACTAATAATCATTTTTCCACTTATGTGGCAACATACACCATAGGCAATGTGTGCTTACACACACAAACACACACACACACACACACACACACACACACACACACACACACACACACACACACACACAACACAAACACAAACACAAACACACACACACACACACACACACACACACACACACACACACACACACACACACTGTCTGACTAATAATCATTTTTCCAAAGTGAGGAACCCCTCTCATAAAGAGTGTCTATACACAGTATTATGAGAAAGCAGGAAGATGAGGTTGTGATTAATATTTAATAGAGAAAATCTAATTAGCCTCTGGGACCCCTCCGACTGCCACGGCCTGTCAATCACCCGCTGTGAGTAAAGGCACTCTTACACGCACAAACACAAACACATGGAGACGACTGAGATATATGCAAATCGCTCCACTATATTCTCTAACTCTCTTTCTCTTTCTCTCTCTCCCTCTCTCTCTCTCACACCATCATCATCATCTCTCTCTCTCTCTCTCTCATCCCCCCACCACCCCTAATATACATAAAATGCCTCTGTCACAGATGCGCAGTGATTAAGATGTGTCAGCAAACATATGAACATACACACATTTTTGCACAGACCCCTGAGGAAAAACAGGAAAATCAATAAAATGCAAATGCTATCACACACAAACACAGACACAGACACACACACACACACACACACACACACACACACACACACACACACACACACACACACACACACACACACACACACACACACACACACACACACACACACACACACACACACACACACACACACAGACACAGACACACACACACACACACACACAGTGAAATGAATGTGCTGAAAGCTCATTATGAAGGCAATAATAACATGCGTTCTTTCCCTGCTTAATTACAGTGAGCATCAGAGACAAGCATACTCCCACTCAGTAGGTAGTAAGTTCACTTGCGACCCTGACACTACCGCTGCTGCTGGTATTGCTAATCACACACACACACACACAAGCACACATACATGTGCATGCAAACAGAGCAAAATGCATTGTTGTGTGTACACAAATTCATGCACACATGCACGCACTCCCTCACAGGCCTTTCAACAGATATTGCTCACACACAATGTGTACACATATACACACTCATAAACTTACACACAAACGAACACACACACACACACACACACACACACACACACACACACACACACGCCTCTACACAGACAGCACCTTGCGACTCCTTCCCATTAGCCTTTAAGTGAGTTCCGAGAGAAAGAGAAACTTCCTGTTCCATCCGGTCATTAAGTGCTTGATTGCCGTGGCAACGCTCTACTCCTCTAATGGGCACAGCTGGCCTGGCACCGGTGGTTCGAAAGCGGCCAGGACAGAGACAGGTGCACACTGGGAAGGCCATGGAGGACTGACCCCCTTTGAATTGAATTGTAGCATCAATATTATTAGTAACAACAACAGTAGGAATAGCAGTAACAGCAACAGCAGCAGCATCAGCATCCGCTGCTACACTGCACTGCGTTGGCCAACAGGGACGGGAGAAGAGACGTGTTTGGGAGAGTCGGGGCAATCGCCGTGACGATGAGGACAAGCGCGAGGGCACCGACCTCATGTTCATGATCCTGAAACATGAGTTTACTGGCAGAGGGAGACCAAAGGGTCAACGCACAGAGCAGTGGTGTGTGTTTGTGTGTGTGTGTCAGTCAATGTACAGTATGTATGCAACGCTGTTACAAATTAATGGGGACACACACAGACGCAATAGGCTACTGTAAGTGCTTCAGATCAGACCTTCTCCTTTACTTACCTACATACACAATGGACATACACACACACACACACACACACACACACACACACACACACACACACACACACACACACACACACACACACACACACACACACACACACACACATTCTTTTTGTGAGATTATCATGGTGATAATATGGTAAAGGGGTTCACCCAAGTAAATGGAATTTGGAACAAAAACATCACACACATACAGTACATTACAATGGCTCAAGCAGCCTTATGCTTAATTGCCCTCTTAGGTATTATCATGATCTTGATGTGTCTGAGTTCTCAACCACAGACAGAAAAACACACACACCACACACACACACACACACACACACACACACACACACACACACACACACACACACACACACACACCTCATGCACGCACACAAGAGGAAAGACTGGAGGGAACATCAGGCAACCACACACACACACACAACCACACGCACACACACACACACACAGAAAGAGAGCATGAGTGCGTGTGTAGAGGGTGCAGTATATCCCACCTCTGCTATGAAGACTACAATGACACAGTCCTCTTTCTCGGCCGGGCTCAGCTCGGTCATGAGTGAACTGAGCGTGTCCGTCAGGTACGAGTGCACCTCCCTCTTCACGCTTGGCACGCCCATCACGATCGACACTGCATGGCACAAACCACAGACAAAAAACAATGAAGGAGTCAGCGTAAGAGATTGGCATTAGAACCAGAACGTGAGACTGCTTATGAAATGGCACTTTGCTGTGCTACCTGACAGAAGGTATTTTATATACTAGAGCTTGGGAGATGATAGATTTGTGCGATTTGTGTAATTTAGAAGTGATTTAGTGTCAAAACAATTATGTGCTTGTTATACTTTTGTTAAGTGTACGCCCACTTGAATGCAGAAACAAAGGCTCTATTTTATGAAGTTCACACAGTATTTAGTCAAATTTGCGCACATTTACTCAGTATGGAACACATAAATATATCTAGCAATGGTGCACCCCAGTCTCTGTGCAAGTTTTCTATACTATCTGTGTGCTGCTTTGTCTTGTGATGTCTGCCAACAGTAGTACAGCAGTACAGTATATGCTATATATATACAGTATATATGCAGTATATACAGTATACATGTCAGTATGGCAATGTGCTATTTCGCAAACATACTGTAAACTAGCACACAAACACTATGGTAAGTTGAGCTTAATTGAAAATACCATTTGAAAACATAAATACTACTGGATCAGTTCAAAGCTACATCCAGCTCAGTGAAACATCATTTTAAAGTTTGTGATGTTCGTGATGCTTCAGAGACTTTTGCATGGAAAGATTTTTTACCCATTGCATATGTTGTCTTTTCGCCTGCTGTTTAAGGTAGAGCCTGGTATCAATCTGGGGTTCATTTCCCAAAAGCATAGTTGCTAACCAAGGCCAGTATTCTTCCAGGTGCTTAAGTCCAAAAAAGTGCTTAGCTCCATGTGTTTCAGCCTGCACTAAGTACTTTTTTTTTAACTTAAGCACCTGGGAGAATACCACCCTAAGTTTGTAACCTTGTTGTTTGCAATGCAATTTCCCATTACAAACCAACCAAGTTGCAAACTGCTTAGCAACCCGAATCCTTTTGGGAAACAGATGGCAGGTCCAGTTCAAACCAACCCTGCCCTAGTCTACTCTTTTCTCCTCCTCTGGGGGCTTCAGTTTGAAAATGAGTTTCAGTGGATGGTGCTTTTTCATGGCCGGTGACAAGGAGTGAGCGCATGGAAACAGGGGATCTCTGGAGAAGTCCCTGCTGAGAGCCATGGTGAAGGAGGAGGAGGAGGAGGAGGAGGAGGAGGCAGAGACGGCCTGGAGCTGATGACTCTCTTGTGCGAAGCAGTGCTGGCTCGCCGCGAGGCAACCGCCACCCGAAAGCGAACCGGGTCTCCCCCGCTGGGACACGGGTTTATGGACGGCCCGTAAAAACGGACTCCAATTACCACAGCAGCCCGGTTAACAGAGACAGACAGACACACACACACTCACACACTCACACACACACTCACACACACACACACACACACACACACACACACATACACACACAGCATCTACTCCAAGAGCCCAGGGAAAGCACTCAACCCCTAGTGAAGAAACCAGCCTGTCTAATCCCTTTAGAGAAATTCAGCAAATGCCCCCTTTTCCATCAAGAAGCCCCAAGTTAAGGGACCCCACTGGGATCCGCCCTGTGTGTCTGTCTGGCTGTCTGGGCCCAAGGCCTCCTTTAGGGGCCTGGGTCTTTCCTACCCACTGCTCCCCAGGGAAGGGGCCACTTAGGCTGGATCGGGCCACTGAGGAGGGCCTGGGCATGAAGCCAGGCGAGAGCATTACGGGGAGCCCGGCCATGAGAAAGGAATAAGACGCCCCTCAAAAAAAGACAGAGAGAGAGAGAGAGAGAGAGAGAGAGAGAGAGAGAGAGAGAGAGAGAGAGAGAGAGAGAGAGAGAGAGAGAGAGAGAGTGAGAAAGAAAGAGAGAGTGAGAGATGTAATGAAAAGAGAGGCTGAAAAACAGGGAACGGTAATAAGAGAGACAGACAGAGACAAAAAGAGCGAGAGAATGACAGAGTGTGGCGGAATAATGACAGGAAAGGGAGGATTACGGACGAGAGGATTATGTCATCCCATACGAGCAATGGCTCCATCAATAGAGAAATAAAACAGCAGTGGAAAACAGAGGGAAGGTATATTAAAAAGGCACTGCTCCTTGTCGTCTCTGTCTGTCTGTCTGTCTGTCTGTTGCTCACGACTTCTCTCCCCTGCTGTCATCTCTCTCCTTCTGTCTCCTTTTGCCTTCCCCGTCTCTTTTTTTCTCTCTCTCTCTCTTTCTCTGTCTCTTTTTTTTTCTCTTGCCCTCTCCAGCTGCTGTCGCCTCTGGTCTCGCTCTGCTTATGTTTTCCATTTCTGTTTAAAATTCTCATACCTCTATTTCTCTCTGTCTACTTTTCACCATCCCTCTCTCTCCGTCTCCTACTGTTATTCATTCCCTCCCTCCCTCCATCCCTCCATCCCTCTCTCCATCTTCACACCCACCACCATTCCATCCGTCCCCATCCTATTCATTTTCTTTCTGTCTGGCTCTCTTCTTCTTCTCCAAACCCTCCAGACATTTGTCATCCTTCCTCTACCTCTCACCTTGTGACATACACAATACAAAAACAACCCGAACAATAAACCAAAACACAACACACACCATCTTCCGAAAAAAATAATAAAATAAATAAAATAAAAATATTCTTTGACACTTTGACAAACACATTTGTTTTCAGAACTAAGGGCAATAAGGAAAGACAGGAAGTTAGAATGGGTTTGGATGAGTTCTGGGAAACTGAAGAAAAGTCATAGAGCAGAGGTCATTTGTGCACATCCCCAATGAAGTTCAGGGCGAAAAAAAGATTAGATAATACTGAAAAGAAATGAGATGCCCGCACACTGCTGCATCTCCCATATCATGTTATTTAATGGTGCAACGTTGATCATTGGTGGGTCGACACCTTGCACTATTCAATAACGTTATATGGGAGATTCAGCTGTATTGCAGGCAGCTCATTTCTTTTCAGTAAGCTGAAAAGACCATGGGTTGGATTTGACTGATGTGGATGGCCGATATGGATGGACACAACTGTGGTACAGATGCTCCAAAGTAAATTCCAATGTCAAATACACTGTAAAACGATATAAGTGTACTACTAGGCAGGTTGTAGGTCCAGGTGTGACAGACGCCGGCAAAAACATAACCTCCTTGGTGGAGGTAACAATATAGGTTTACTACTAGGCAGGTTGTAGGTCCAGGTGTGCCAGCCCCCCGCCCCAGTCTCACCTCCGGTGCGTCCCTGACCGATGTGCACGGCCGGCTGCAGGCTGCTCTCCTTGGCCAACAGGTGCGGCAGGTGGTGGAAGATGCTGGGCAGCTGCAGGACATTCTTACTGCTGCTAACGTTCCACAGCTTCAGCTTAGTCTCATCTGAGGATACACACAAACACGCACACGCACACGCACACACACACACACACACACACACACACACACACACACACACACACACACACACACAGTGAATGAGTGCGTAGACACACACATAAAAACACACAACCATGGCCAGCTATGCACATGGCCAAAAATACAAACAACTACAAACACAAGAACTCTAAAAAAAAACAAAAAAAAACAAAGCCAGAAACAAACACACTTTTAAAATAATAAATAAATAAGCTTAAACACACAAGCTTTCTACCACAAACAAATGAACAGATCCATTAGAGCTAAACGACAAACAAATGGGTCCAGACAAACAACAAATAATCAATTTAAGCCCCAGACGGCAAACAAATCTGAAGCATGATGAGAAAAATGTCCAATTTCAAACAATACAAACACCAAACAAATTAACAAAACCAAACAAATGGAAGCCAATCACAACACACAACTAGCAGCACCACCAGCTCCCTCTGCCCTCGAACAACAATCTGGCTTTGAATGGGTCAAAGACTTTGTGACTTTCCTTTCTACTTCAGAAATTATTCAATCAATTAACTAACTTCTTGGGTATTTTTCCTATTTCCAATAAAGACTTACTGAGGCAAACTTGCAATAAATCAATCTCACTCACTGTCAGTCCTATTTAGAGGACTTATTTTCACACTGACTTTGATCTGGACACACACACACACACACACACACACACACACACACACACACACACACACACACACACACACACACACACACACACACAGGAGACGAGTGTGCTACTGAGGGTTTAGGACAACGGTAAACTTGGCAACTTCTGACTTGCAGATTTTTCATTACATTTTCTTCTTTTCATATATTTCAATTCAATTGTATTCTTAACAACACAGAAAAAAGTTTTCAGTTAGTTAAATGAACCTTAATGGAGCTTGTCTGACTACCAATAGGATTCATTTTATACTCTGTGTTCCTGTTCAGTTGAATCGCAAATAATCTTAATATCAATTAAATCTCAAATAAAACAGACGGAACGAGAAAACACAGAAACACAGTGGTGGAGATGCTGTAATGCATCAAGAAGGCGGTTAGTTGTTAGAAGCAATTAAAGAGCATTTGTAACGATTTCAAAAAAACTTGACCCGACCAGATGTTCAGATCCTCGGAGTGGAAGGCTGGAGGTTTGCATTTTTCACTATTTCATTTCTGCCATGTTATAAATACAAACAAGACTCCTGAGCTACCCAAGGCAGTGTGGTATGAGACTGAACTTCAGACTCTACACCCTGCTGAGCAGGAGATCAGGGGGACCAGCATGGCTGGGGCAGAGGGTTATAAGCGCACCATTAGCTGGGAATGCATTGACCCTGTGGTGTGTGTGTGTGTGTGTGTGTGTGTGTGTGTGTGTGTGTGTGTGTGTGTGTGTGTGTGTGTGAATGTGTGTGTGTGTGTGTGTGTGTGTGTGTGTGTGTGTGTGTGTGTGTGTGTGTGTGTGTGTGTGTGTATGTGTGTGTATGTGAGAGCACTTGTGCATGCGCAGCACATACATCCATAAATGTGTATTACATGTGCTTAAGTGTGTATGGTTATGAAAGAGCGAGTGGTTTTGAGTATTCTCAGTGTGTGTGTGTGTGTGTGTGTGTGTGTGTGTGTGTGTGTGTGTGTGCGCGCATGTGTGTAGATGCTCACCTGAAAGGCTGCTCCAGGTGCGATTGATGTCCCGGAGCGCCTGCTTCTCGGCTATGGCGCGCTTGATCTCGTCCAGTACCAGGTTGAGCTCTTTGGAGCGCTTCAGGTTCTCCTGCTCGGCAGAGTGAAGGCGATCCCTAAGGGCCAGGAACTCCCGCTGATACACGTCCACCACATCACCTACACACAGGAGGAGAGAGAGAGCGAGAGGGAGAGAGAGAGAGAGAGGGAGAGAGAGAGAGAGAGGGAGAGAGAGAGGGAGAGGTTGAGAAGTGAGAGATGGGATGAGAGATGAGAGAGATGTGAAGAGAGGGAAGAGAAAACAGAAAGGACTTGTGAGTATGTCAGCAGGGTAAAGGAAAGGCTGTGTGTGTGTGTGTGTGTGTGTGTGTGTGTGTGTGTGTGTGTGTGTGTGTGTGTGTGTGTGTGTGTGTGTGTGTGCATTTTGTGAAGATGCGGACAGAGGATGAGCAGATGCAACATGGCCTCAGCCTCAGGCGTACACACACACACACACACACACACACACACACACGCAAGCATACACGTACACACACACACACACACAGACAGACACACTTTTTTCACTTCTCACAGGTCAGGAAAAAAAAATAACACACCATCTCCTACCAGCACTCGTTTCTTTAACACATCTCTCATTCCTAACAACTGTGGCACGTGGACTATAAAAAACAGAGTGAAAACAGCTCATCCTGTGGGCTGCCTGAAGAAGTAGCACTTGTTTCAATTTTAGGCACCTCCAGAGAAACATCAGTCTTTGTTTAACAAGGGGGGGCGGTAGAAAAAGACAAAAAACAAACAAAAAAAAGCCAAGTGTTATGCATCGCAAGAGAGAGTGAGAGAGAGGCGTAAAGTCACCGTCTGGTGGAGTGTTTAAAATCTGCAGCGGTTTTGGAAGAGAGGTTTGGGGGGGGGGGGTTTGGGGTGTAGACTGACTACACGTCTGGGCCATTACGCAGTCTTAACAGGGTAATCAATACCACTCTTGCATAGACTGATAGCTATTGATTAGGCCGGCCGTCTCCCTTTGCAAGTGAGAAGCGGGGACAGGCGAGCCAAGGACACACAGCTCGAGAGCTCGAGAGATAAGGCGCCGGAGGGAGCCTGTGCGAATCACCGTTTGATGAAGTAGTCCAGACTACGCCAGAAGTGAGCAAAAGTTCCAGAACTCTTAAAGGAAAAGGTTCTTGTGTTCCATTAGCCTTTTTTTTTGTTTACCACAACACTCTTCCCCACTGACGATGATGACGAAGGGTTTTATGCAGCCGATAAAAAGAGCTGGGTGCTTGCTTTCATAGGGGCAATCTCATTGAGAGCATGGCCACTGACGCGTAGGCTGTTTAAGCGGCCCAATTAGCATTGTACAGCCTAGCGGGCAATCAGGAGATTAAAAATGTATGAGGCGTGTGTGGACAAAGACAACTTAGCACACTTAGCTAAAACGCACACTCTCGCACATGGAGCCGGTCCAAAAAGCCCAAAGAGGCTGAATTGTGTGGGCCTTAACTCGAGTGCATTCAAAGGGTTTTAGTCTGAGCCATGAACACAAACAGCTATGTGGGAGCTGTGCCTGTGTGAGTGGATACATATGTGTGTGTGTGTGTGTGTGTGTGTGTGTGTGTGTGTGTGTGTGTGTGTGTGTGTGTGTGTGTGTGTTTGTGTGTGTGTGTGCCTGCCTGGCTCAAATGTATTCAATCAGCTCCAGAATAGAAACTGTATCTGTGTGCAAGCCTGTCTGTATGTGTGTGTGTGTGTGTGAATGTGAGTGTGTGTCTTGAGCTCAAATGTATTCAACCAGCGAATAAAGTGTGCCCCAAATGTATGTACATACAGTATAGATCAAGTCTATTCAACAGGTGAGTGTGAACTCCATCTGTCGGTACGTCTAAGTGCGAGACTGTGTATATTTATGCGTATGTGCATCTGTGCGCGAGACGGCACTCTCCGAGGCTCTGTGACCTCTACCTGACCCTGCCTAGACATCCACTCCTCCTCCGCGTCACTCCACTCTTTCTTCTAGCGCTGGTAGCTCCGCTGCGCAGCAAAGAACTTCAGATGGAAAGCAGGCGGGTTCACACATACAGGTCTGACCCGTGTCTGTGAATCTCCATTTGCCGCACAACAGATGGTCATAGAGCCCACAGAGAAGCACTCAGTATTGAGACTCAGAACATCCTCTGACCTCATCAAAAGGAGACGAGATTCGAAGATGAAAGGTAGGAAGAACAAAAACACTCCACCTGCTCGGTGTGTTATAGTAGATGCTGCCAAGTGCTTAGGGTGTTGAAAAGCTCTATCAAGCAATATGGCAGCAAGTCTGAATTTTATAGCTCCAATAATTACAGCGTAATGATGACACAGAGAAGGGAATATATACGATAAATAAAAACTAGATTAGAAATAAAAAAAAGCATAAATTGGGTTTTTATTATAGTCGTGATCTTCTTGGTTTTCTCCCACTTTATACTTTCTTTCTAATCTCCTCTCGCCTGTTTCACGTGATGATTGCATGTGTGAGTGAGAGTGTGTGTGTGTGTGTGTGTGTGTGAGAGAGGAGAGAAGAGGAGCGAGTATGTGTGCTTGCCTGTGTGCTTGTGAGAGAGACAGAGAGAGAGAGAGAGGGAGAGAGAGAGAAAGAAAGAGAGAGTCGAGAGAGAAAGAGTGAGTATGTGTGTGTGTGTGTGTGTATGACTGTATGTGTGTGCATGACATGTTGCTGAAGTTGAATCTATGCACATCTCCACAAGGCTGTCCACGCCTGTCCGCCTCCAAACCTTCTCCCTGAGCTCAGCAGCTCGCATGGCCGAGGGAGGCCTTGTTAAAAATGAAGCGTTACGACAAGAACGACACCCGGCCTGTGTTTCGACATCATCTCACTGTCTCGTTCAGGAGCCCCCTCAAAAGCGCTAACCGACTAACTCAAAGTGTCCAGCCGATGTGGAGGGACGAGATGAAAGCGAGAAGGTGGGACTCCTCGAGTATCAGTCTCGAGTGTGTGAGAAATATAACGCCTCTGTGAAATCACACTTTTGACACTCACTGGCTGTGATGAAATACCTACTCAACAACCAGGGGGCTTTCGCTTCCCTCACCTCAACCTCAAGCACCTTGACTTGGGCTGTGAAAGGAAAAAGCTACAGAAACACGTTTCACAGCAGGCTTTTATTAGCTAAAAACGAAATGAGGGTACCTGAGGCAACAACAATCTGTATGAGAATGGTGAGAGGTTCTAGGGAGAGGAGAAGCTTTGCAACACTGATTCCTCTTGAAACACCAATGTCTACATGACTGTGCTCCCCGCACGCGTGCATTTACACACACACACACACACACACACACACACACACACACACACACACACACACACACACACACACACACACACACACACACACACACACACACACACACACACACACACACACACACAACACCACAACACCACAACACCAAAGCACAACAGACAGTATGTAACCTAAGGGAACCAAGGTTAACCGGGGTCGTTGTTGGGAATTTCTGACTCACTTGGCCCCTGTTGAACCTCACACTTTCAAGTGACCTTTGACCTCTGACATATATATATGTGGCCTGACAGGAAGTGCCGGGCACTCCCATGAGTCTTTGCACACCTGCTGTTGCTGAAGAGGTCGTGCAGGGTCAGGCTGAGTGTTGGGATTGGTATTTGAGCGCTGCCTTGTGCAAAGGTGGTCAGCATGTGTGCAGGACCCTCTCAGAGAGAGAGAGAGAGAGAGAGAGAGAGAGAGAGAGAGAGAGAGAGAGAGAGAGAGAGAGAGAGAGAGAGAGATTCAACTGCTCCACTCTCATTGACAAGACTCAAGACTCAGAACATCTGCTAGATAATAATATAGGTCTAACTCTCCCCAGTGCATGAGCGCGCGCGCGCACACACACACACACACACACACACACACACACACACACACACACACACACACACACACACACGTGGTTATACCCAACAAAAATGGCTACAGAAAATGAGCAAAAAACATGTATAAGCATCATGCCCACTCAAACCATCATGTACAGGCAGACAGACAGACAGACACACACACACACACACACACACACACACACACACACACACACACACACATGCTCTCTTTCCTCCCATTACAAGCTATTTTCTTCCTTTCCAGACTAAGCAAGGGGAATCCATGACATTATTCCACCCACCCAGTGCACTACAGACAGAAAGAAAGACAAACACACACACACACACACACACACACACACACACACACACACACACACACACACACACACACACACACACTATCTACACACTCATTAGTAGGAGGGAGAAGTCCCTTGGTCACAGTCGCTTGGATCAAAAAGAAAGCTAACATCCCAAAATAAATCACTTGCGTGATGAATCTGCTGCTACTGTAGTCATCCTCTAATTAAGAAAATCTTAATTAGCCTCTTGGCACCATGACTTACTGTCCCCAGCGCTTAATTAACTTAATCAGTCAACATATCCATAATAAATGATGACAAATTTTAATTTTAGGCACCAAAAAGTCAATGCAGTCTGACAGATGGCAGTGAGGCCACAATGCATTTTAAAATATTAGACACGGCTAACGTTACATTCCGCAATGAACGTTCCCAGCCAGAGAGAGAGAGAGAGAGAGAGAGAGAGAGAGAGACTGAACGGGTGCCAAAAGGACAGCTCCTTTTGCTCACACTCTCCATCTATCCTTCTGTGAGTATGTGTGTGTGTGTGTGTGTGTGTGTGTGTGTGTGTGTGTGTGTGTGTGTGTGTGTGTGTGTGTGTTTAAACCTCGCAGTTATCTGGCAAAAAGATGAGATTTTTGATGACCTGACTGACCAGTGCTGCTGAGGATTATGGGTAAATAAGCGTACTTCATTCCTGCAAGATACTGCACAAGATACAGTGCTAACAACCACAGGGCTGGGGCCTCAATCACCCCCAGCATGACACACTGCTCTGCTCTACGGGGTTCAGAAATAACCCTTTGTCATTAAAAAAGGTTGAAATAAAATGTCAAATCTGAATACATGGAGTCACGTACTGTATGTATCAGTGTGGAAGCTGGCACCTCTGACTGCAATAAGAGGTTGTGGACTAACCCTAATTTCACCCTGACGGATGGAAATCTAACCGTCCAAACAGTCGGTCATCTGTCAGATCCCATTTGCTGCAAGAAACAAGTGGCCATGTGTGTGTGTGTGTGTGTGTGTGTGTGTGTGTGTGCCTCACTGGACACTGCTGCGACGACAGAGCTCAAAGAGGGAAAGAGGACGCTTCTCCTCGTGTGGAACACTCGATAAATGAGAAAATGTCACACTCCAGGAGGCTGTTTAGCCAGGAAAAGTAAACGATAAATGGCTTTGTGAAAAAAAAAAAAAAAAAAAAAAAGCTACCGCTTGAGCACAAGGGGGCAAATGAGTTTGCAAAAAAAAAATCCGGGGCGTGGGTTTCAAATCACCCTGACAAGTGACATTTAAAAGAAAAGATGCGTAACAGCGGCTCATCTCCTAGCCTACAATGACACCCCTGCAGTGCTAACAAAAGCTGCTGCGGTCTGGTTACATTGGAGAGGTAAATGACCCTCTTTCACCGGTGGGAAAAAAAGCAATACCCCCATTACTTTAAGTCACTAAACAGCGGTCTCTTATCACTCCTGGACTGCTGAGAGCCCCATTATGGTGCATTTGAATGCCATCCTGTTTCTCATTTCCCAGTTGTCTGAGGACGAGATGTCCTCCTTTTTTTAGTCGCGGCGAACGACAGCGAGAAAACGATGTCGGCTAAATTTTTTACAGCCTCATTGATGTCTGTCGCCACGTCTGCTGTTCGTTCGTCTGCTTCCCAATCAAAACCCTCTCACGTCGCCCGCCAGTCGGAGACTAGATCAAAGCCGCTAGCGGTACACAAGCAGCACAAGCAAACAACAACGCAGACGACAGACAAAACAAGACACGTTCCACGTGGTGCTGTCTGACAACACAACTGTGATTTCACCTTCAGAGAGCTTTTCTGCAAAATGCCTCTCTTTTTTTTAAATAAATGATCTAACAAAGGCAGTGTGGGGAAAACCTGTCGGGCGCACACCTGTTGTGTGATGGGGAGAAGAGAGAGGTAAGGGAAGAGAGAGAGAGCGGTCGAGAGTGTTCAGCTGGCCTCCTGTGCTACAGGTGAAGGGAGGGAGAGAGAGAGAGAGAGAGAGACAGGGAGGGAGGGAGAGAGAGAGAGAGAGAGAGAGAGAACTTGAGAGAGATAGGCCTACAGAGAGTGAGAGAGACAGAGCGAGGGAGAGAGAGAGAGAGAGAGAGAGAGAGAGAGAGAGAGAGAGAGAGAGAGAGAGAGAGAGAGAGAGAGTAGAATAGAGAGTGAGTAAAATAGGCCTGAGGGAGTGGGGGGTGTGAGTTTATTCTAATTCATGCTAGCACAGGAAGATGGGAAACTAGACACCATAGCAAGGAGGTGATCAAGTAGAGGCTTCAGAGTTGTAACCTTCATTACTGAAAGAAAAAAAAAGATACTGAGGAAAGCATATGTCATGAACGTGTGTGTGTTTGCACACAAATATGCTGGTAGGCAACCGTGTGTGTGTGTGTGTGTGTGTGTGTGTTTGTTTTTTTAGCTTGACTATATGCAAGGCATGGATGAGAGCAAGTGTTAAGTGTTTGCTTGTTAGGTATACACTAATGGAGAGCTTAGATTGATGAATGACAGTAGGCCTACATGTAGCCGAGATGCAGGAGGATATGTCAACATGTTACAGTGTGTGTCTTTGTGTGTTCATATGTGTGTATGTGCCATGCTTTGTGTGTGCATATGAGTGTGTGCATGTGTGTGTTCACATGAGTGTGTGTGTGTGTGTGTGTGCATGTGTGCGTCTCGGTGTTCAGATGTGTGTGTTCACATGAGTGAGTGTGTGTGTGTGTGTGTGTGTGTGTGTGTGTGTGTGTACATGTGTGCGGTGAGCTCATCGTCTGCTGGCAGACGCTGTGGGTGAGTGAGGCTCTCGGGTTTCTCAGCAGTGGAAAGGCTATCTGCCACCCGACCCCTCAGGAAATCCCAGCAGTGGGATGGAGTGGCCCTCTCACTCTGAGGTCATTATAGTAAACCAGCAGCCTCCCCCAATCCTACAATCCCCCAATCCGCAAAGTTCTGCATCGCTCAATGGTGTTTTTTGCCCCCAATGGCACCTTCCAGGCAGCACAGCCTAAAAGGCACTATCTTAACCCTATTCCTAACCCTAACCCCCTCAACCCTCATCCTAATCCTAAACTGAGGGGAGTAGTGCCTTGAAGGCATCGCTGCCGGGAAGGGCACCGTTGAGGGCAAAAAAATACCAAAGACCTGCATGCTGCAAGTTCTGCATCCTCATTTTCACTCTTCACCATGACGTCATTGGCCTGGTCATCATCAACCAGCCCCACTTGGTCTATGCTTCTGTTCGTACGAGGGTCTGGAATCTCGGCTATGTGAAACGATTGCTTGCTGGAGATGTTTAAATTCAAAACCATTGGATCAGCCCTTGACTGATAGCCTATTGGATTCTCGCGGCTGCATTCTTCGCTGATTGGCTCGGGGTCGATGTGGTCGATGCGAATGAGGTCAATGGCCGGAATCCCAGATCCTCGTACAAAGAGAAGAGTAGACCGAGGAGCTGGTTGTGACTGCCAGGCTGCACCGTCATCATCACCATCACTACTGGCAGCACTACATCGACAGGAGCAATATGAGCCTCAATGCTCTCAGTATTCTGAAGATCATCCTTTAAAAATACTATAGATGTGGGCTTTCCCCTCTTAAAGCAATCAACAACCAATTCAATTATTCTATGCTATAGTTTTGACAGCATGGCACGAAATCTAAAACACCTTATGTATTTTATTCATGTATAGAGTGTAATGTTATAGCAAATTCAAATGTGTTGTATGTGCGTGACGAATGAGACATGGTATTGTGTGTGGTATTTACTCCCCTGGCCTCCTTCCTAATAATCTGTGCTTTGCTATAGCCATAATCTATGTTCTCGATTTAATTCAGATTAAAATAATCTCTGTCACAGCCAATCGCAAGCAGCATCATCAATATCATGATGATCATCCCGATGGTGACGCATCGCGTCATCCCTAATCCTGCTCATCAATACAACGACTCATGAGTTTCTGCTGTTGCAGTAGTTAATCCATATCACGATGGGTTTCTGACTTAATCATCTGTAAGCAGTTGGATGGGTGACCTCTGACATTTTAATCTACATAGAATCAGTCCATTGTTAACGGTCATCAACCTCATCTCTTGACAAGCAACCCCAAAAACCAGCAGAGTGATAAGGAATGGGACTGGGTGTTACAACAGACACTGTAAAATCACCTCTCTCTCCCACACACACACACACACACACACACACACACACACACACACACACACACACACACACACACACACACACACACACACACACCCCTACAGCACTCTCTTTCCTAGCTGAGTGGAACAGATTATCCCTGTGTTGTTAGCTGGCTGCTGATCCGGTTGCAAACGCACAAACACACACACACACACAACACACACACACACACACACACACACACACACACACACACACACACATACAAACACACACATACACACACACACACACACACACAAGTAAAGACCCATCAACACTAATCCCTTCTTAGTAATCAACTAAAAAGAGCAGCAATCAAAAACAACTTACAAATCCAGTCTAAACACAGAACAAAACACACAGATCCAGATGCACACACACACACACACAAACACACACACACACACACACACACAAATAGATGTCGCTGTTCAAGTAGGATTGAAGGAAAATTGGAGTGACTATTAGAATAACTTATCTGAATCCAGTGGTGAAAATACATACTTAATCATGCATGTACACACACACACACACACACACACACACACACACACACACACGAAAATACCAGCATGCCAGTATGACTGAATGTAACTCCCAGAAGGGATTGAGTGAAATTCACTATCAAAGTGGCAGTTATCAGAATCAAGCAGTAGAATCAAACACTTATGGATACACACGTGCATGCACACCAGGCGCACGCACACACACACACACACACACACATACAACCTCCCTTTTCCTGAGCCTGGAGGCAAACAGCTCAGACTGGGTTGAGCATGCTACTGGAATGGCGTCCACATCCTTACAGAGATCAAAGACTCAGCCCTTCTACACACACACACACACACACACACACACACACACACACACACACACAGGGTTCATGTATGTATGATGTATTTGAAATGAGTAAATTGGCCTAAAAGGTGGCGAGTGAGGGAGGAAGGAGGAAGATAATGTTCAAATCCACCAGTGTACTATATGTTTTTTTTTTTTTTTTACCTTGTGCAGGCATGAATTCAAGTTTATCTCTATTTTATTTGGTGTGCTTGTGTGTGAGTGATTGTGTTTGTGCAACGGCATGTGTGAGAATGAGTAAGAATGTGTGTCTGTGTGTGTGTGTGTGTATGTGTGTGTGTGTGTGCTGGTGCATGAGGGAGAGTAAAATAAAAACAGCAGCAGCCCCATAGCCAAAAGGTATCACTGCTGTGCTGCTACCAAAATCTAGAGAGAGAGAAAAAAAAATCCACATCTCTGAGGCCCAATATCAGCTTCTAAACACAAACACACACACACACACACACACACACACACACACACACACACACACACACACACACACACACACACACACACACACACACACACACACACACACACACACACACACACACACACACACACACACACACACACACACACACACACACACACACACACACACACACACGCACAAACACTCAATCTCTCTGTGGACTAGCTACAAAAACTCAATCCTGTGCTGCTGGTACCTGCCAGCTGGCCCCCTAGTGCACCTGGGCACCACCCCCGTTCACTCAAGCCTCAATTCCCTACCAAGCCTCTAGTCTACTGCATGCCAGAGTCCTTATTAGGCCATGATGGGCAGAGCAGTGGGGGGGTTTCAGGTGAAATGTCCAGGGTACGCTGCCAGCAACGCTTGCCATGTGACATTCGTCTCCTCCGTTGCCATGGAGAGAAGACGTGTTAAGTGGTGCTGCCGATTGGACTGAGAGAATTCTGAAGGGGGGAACCGTGCTGGAAGTACTTTTGGACTTGATAAAGCTGCCCACACTCTCAGTGTGTGTGTGTGTGTGTGTGTGTGTGTGTGTGTGTGTCAGATTTAAATAGGCGTCCATCGATGCACCATCATCAACTCATGCTGCAGTCAAGTGTTTTAGTCTATGGTACATGAAGCTGGTTTCTGTACGCGCTACTGCAAGTGGCGCTTATTTTGTATGCAAACGAGTGCACAGATACATATTTGCTCACACATGAATGCACACAACCACACACACACACACACACACACACACACACACACAGGCACAGCATGATTTCCGCCTGTGCCCATTTGAGTGCGTGGTAGGGCCTTGACCTATGAGTCATCCGTAATGGAATGTGTGTGTTTGTGTGTGTGTGTGTGTGTGTGTGTGTGTGTGTGTATGTCATCTGCTGCTGGTACCTATTAAGACCCGATGCCTTTCATTTACATAGATCCTACTTTCCAAGCACGGAGGCTCCTCCATCTAATCGCCCAATCAGAGTCAACAGAGGGGCATCATGCAATTTAGCCACCGCAGAAGGGCTCGGACGGGAAGCCAGAGAGGCCAAATTTCCTCCCGAATAATGCCATTATCCTTATTATCCTCACAACACATTTGAGCAAGAGCATTTTGTGGCCAGATCAATAGCTTCCCCTCATTGTGGCAGGCAGGGGGGGGAGGGGGAGGGGTGTAGGAGCAAATACATAGGGATAACTTGAGACACTGAGAGAGGGCGCACACAAACACACACAAACACATACACACACACACACACACACACAAAATGTTTGAATTCTGGAATGCACTTTGACCGAGAGTGCTTTCTAAATGCCACTTCCAGAAAAATCATTACATTAGTCTCTAGTCATCAAACACAAAACCACAGACAAACAGAGACGAAACAGCTGTAAGCTCTTGTGAGATATACAAGGACAGCACCTCAGTGTGTTTGTGTGTGTGTGTGTGTGTGTGTGTGTGTGTGTGTGTGTGTGTGTGTGAATGAGAGAGAGAAAGAGAGGGACTGTATAAAACAGCTGTAAGCTCTTCTGAGATATACAAGGACAGCAGCACCTCAGTGTGTTTGTGTGTGTGTGTGTGTGTGTGTGAGTG
The DNA here is from genome assembly GCA_027497455.2 of Sardinella longiceps. NCBI lineage: Eukaryota > Metazoa > Chordata > Actinopteri > Clupeiformes > Clupeidae > Sardinella > Sardinella longiceps. Next base: position 27,322,851 of record JAODXP020000030.1, on the reverse strand, counting down.
AGAGAGAGAAAAAGAGGGACTGTATGTGTTTCTATAAGCATATGTTCTCCTTTGTGTATGAGTGTGTGTGTGTGTGTGTGTGAGTGTGTGTGTGTGTGTGTATGTGTGTGTGTGTGTGTGTGTGTGTGTGTGTGTGTGTGTGTGTGTGTGTGTGTGTGTGTGTGTGTGTGTGTGTGTGTGTGTGAGTGAGAGGGACTGTGTGTGTGTATGAGCATATGCTCTGCTTTGTGTGTGTGTGTGTGTGTGTGTGTATTTGCATGTTTTTGAGAGGAAGAGCACAGGGTCCATGCGCACGGCTATTGTTGCCTTGTCAGCTGCTGAGGTGTGCGTTTCTTTGGCGCTTCGTGGCAGACAGGAGGAACAAGGACTCGCTCGCTTGCTCGCTCAAAGTGTCGCTGGGGGCCTCAGCCTCGAGGGGTGGGGTGAGAGAACAATCACAAACAAACAAATAGACAAACAAACACAAATACAAACAAAAACAAACTCATAAATGAATCAGGGAGCAAGCAAACTAGCTGCCCTGGAAACATCTCCAAATAAGTTTTGTTTTGTACGGAGGAAACAAGGGAACTGAACCTCCAGCACCACAGGGGAGAGGAGGGGGGAAATGAACCATGTTGCACACTCATGTGTCAGGAAGATGAGAAACAGAAGAATAGACAGAGAAAGACACAGATGAAAAAAAGATAGAGAGGATGGGAGAAAGAAAGAGAGAGAGAGAGAGAGAGAGAGAGAGAGAGAGAGAGAGAGAGAGAGAGAGAGAGAGAGAGAGAGAGAGAGAGAGAGAGAATAACAGAAGTACAAGCCAGGGTGTGCACCTAATAAGAGATGGGAAAAAGATGATAAAAGAATAAAGATTCAAATCAAAAATGAACTCTTCACCACAGCCTATTTCTTTGCCTTAATATATTCTATCCCATTCTATTCCCCTACGCCTTTGTTTTCACACTGTGGCACATTATTTTATTCTATTCAATTCATCCCCACGCTCCCTTTTCATCTTCTTTCAATCTCCCTTTCCCTCCCTCCCTCCCTCCCTCCCTCCTCCACCGCCCCAACCTCCTCTTGCTTCTCTCTCTCTCTCTCTCCATTCCTGGAGGTGGGCTTCAGACTCAGACAGGTGGGTGGGGGGGAGATGAGGAAGAGAACCTGGAGTGACAGACAAGAGTCTGAGAGGACACAAGGATACAGGAGGGGACACTTGGGCACCCAGGACTCTATCTCTACAGTCCACCTGGCCTTCCGCTCCTGACTGCACCTCTCCAGCGTTCCCTCAGGTGAAAGATAAAGGAGAGAGAGAGAGAGAGAGAGAGAGAGAGAGAGAGAGAGAGAGAGAGAGAGAGAGAGAGAGAGAGAGAAGAGAGAGAGAGAGACTGACAGGGGGGTTATTTCAGGCATCTAGTTAAGGATCCAGAGTGTTGAGATGAGATGAATCAAACTAAGCCAAGCCAAGCACAGAAGTTTCAGAGACATGCTAGGTATTTCTTTGTCGTTAATAGCACACAGGGAAAGGGAGGGACAGAGGGAGAGGGAGGGAGAGACGGAGAGAGAGAGAGAGAGAGAGAGAGAGAGAGAGAGAGAGAGAGAGAGAGAGAGAGAGAGAGAGAATGAGACAGGGAGTGGGAGATGGGGAGGGGATTTCACTGGGTTGCATAAACTGACAAGATTTTGGTTGTATTTTTCTGTATGCTCACATCGAGGGGGCGTGTGTGCTTTTGTCGGTCCCTTTGTGTGTGTGAGCAGAATATGTGTGCAGTACACGTGTAGTAAATATTTACACAGTGCCAGAGCTGATCAAAGAATAAGCACGCCCGAAAATCTGCCAAATATTTTTCCAGCACTGTTGGTACGGATGGATCTGCAGTGTGTGTGTGTGTGTGAGATATGTAAAAAGTGCACAATGATTCATCTTTTTGAACACGCTTCTGCAGAAAGCAGCATGTGCTGTCAACATAAGTGTCTGTGTTTGATGTGTGTGTGTGTGTGTGTGTGTGTGTGTGTGTGTGTGTGTGTGTGCTGTATGCATAGCTCAATCTGTTATCTCCAAAAACTCTGGTTGTTTACGTTAATGAAACTCATGATTGTCAGTTGATGCAATTATTGTCAGATGATGCAATTATCGGCCTATTCCCCCGCTCAGACAAACAAGCGACTGATTGTGATTGTGTGTGTTATGGCCAGGCAACTTGTCATTCACGCAAGCTCTATTCCCACGGAAACATCCGCAAGCACTTGAGTAGCTGAGTGTAAACAAGGCTAGTCCAGTAAGATCCAAATCGGTCACTTTTTTACGCCAGTTAGTAATTAATGAGTGTAGTCAGTAAGTAATTGAAGTGTAATTTCCCTGTTTTTTGGGGGAGTGTTTATAAACAGCTCAGTGTGTTGTATCAGCATTTAGAGAGTCAGAGAGAGAGAGAGAGGAGCAAGGAAAGAGACAGAGATGTTTTTCATGTGTGGTTTTTGGAGAATCACAAGTGTGTTTCCAGTTTCAATGGCATGTTGTCTCTGAGGGGCAACTGTGTGTGTGTGTGTGTGTGTGTGTGTGTGTGTGTGTGTGTGTGTGTGTGTGTGTGAGTGTGTGAGTGTGTGTGTGAGAGAGAGAGAGAGAGAGAGAGAGAGAGAGAGAGAGAGAGAGAGAGAGAGAGAGAGAGAGAGCACAGCTGGGAGATTTGAGGCTCGTATCATGAGAATAAGAAACGGTAAAATTGTCGCTGCTGTGTGTCTGAGTGGGAGTGATTGTGTGTGTGTGAGTGCGTGCACATGTTTGTGTGTGCATAACAGTGTATACCCATGTACCCATGCAGTTTGTTTGTATGTATGTGTGTGTGTGTGTGTGTGTGTGTTCCTATGTACCCATGGCGTATGTGTATTTGTGTGTGTAAGTATTACTATGTACCACTGGGGTGTGTGTGTGTGTGTGTGTGTGTGTGTGTTTGTGTGTACAGTATGCATTCATGTGTGTCACTCATGTACCACACTACCCATCCCTGTTGGCACTGTGGGCAGGCAGCTGTATGCCATTGGTGCCAGCTGTGGGTGAGGAGGCACCAGAGAGTCTATCTGGACCAGACCAGACCACCACCACATCACTATGGCAACAGAATAGAAGAATAGCCAGTCAGGGAATAGAAGCTGCCAATCCCAAATTAGACAAATCAGATCTTAGTTTGACAAATCAAAGCGGATAATCATGCCAAGGGCTGCGTGCATGCATTCACCTGTTTACTGTTTTCTTGTCTGATGTTATGGATTCACACACACACACACACACACACACACACACACACACACACACACACGACACGACTGAAACCTTTTATCTGATATAATGTATTCATGAACACATGCCAATGAGTAATCCAGACAATGAATTCCAGGGAGGTTATATCATCACTTAAGCAACATCAGACGCTGACATCTGCTTTGCGTTGCGCTTGAAGTTTGTCGCCGTCATTGAAAGTGATCCGTGGGATCCCCTCAAAACCAGAGAGATTAGAGAGTCAGATCCGATGGCAAACGCCCATGTAATCAGTGAACATGTGACACACACGCACACACACACACAAACACACACATGTACACACGCACGCACACACAGAAACAGACACACACTCACACATTCCATAGTTTCGCATCTAAATGAATTTTATCCCAAATCTTTTTTGTTGAAACTTGGAAACTGAGTGTCTTTTTTATTTAAGGGAGGACTTCACTTTTGAATTCTGATAATTAAACCCCAAAGGGTCTCTCTCTCTCTCTCTCCTTCTTTCTGTATGTGTGTGTGTGTGTGTGTGTGTCTGTGTGTCTGTGTGTAGTGTTTGCATGAATAACACAACCTGAGGCAATCTGCAGGGACACACCTTGAGATCATGGTTAAAACACACCTGTGTGTTTACAGACTCGCACAGGTGTAGCCCAGGGGTTATGATGCTCAGGTGACTCCATCACTCTAATCGGGGTGTTCAAGCTCAGCATTTTTTGTACACACAGACAAGTCAAGTCAAGATCAATTCAACCATGTATACAGTGATACGAAATACTGGTTCACCATGGACCAAGTGCTCTTACATTCTGTATTTGTATCTATAAAGTGTAACAGTCTGTGATGTAAAATTATATTTTACGTGGAACTTATACATATTTTACCAATAAAAGTACACACAAAAAGTAAACATAAAGTGCCGTGACTACTTCAAGGTAGAGCAATTTAAGACAAACAAGGTCTACAAGTTAGACTTGTATTACAGCAGTGGCTAGAATAAGTCAAGTTCACAGTGAGCTGGATGTAGAATGTATCAATGATAAATTAGCAGCAGAGAAAGGAAAAAATGCAGGGAACAACAAAGGCAGCCACAAAAGCTCGTGCTTCGAGAAGTGTGGGAGCGCTGACGTGACGCCATTCGACAGCAGCAATGGATCAAGAGCTGGTTGTGGAGAGCAATCGGAGGCGGTTCATTTGCAATTACTAAAAGGCTCATTACAGCACTTTAAAGTGTTGTGTGAAGCACTGAAACATTGCTAGACTGAGAGCATTGAGAGAGGAAAATATGCAACAGGACCCAGAGCAAGGAAAGACAGATGGAGTGTACAAAGATGAAGGGAGGGAGGGAGAAAGAGAGGGAAAGAGAGGGAGGGAGAAAGGGAAGGAGAGAGGGAAGAAGATGGAAGGAGGGATGCAGAGTAGAGGGTAGGAGAGTAAAGGTATGTGTGTGTGTGTGTGTGTGTGTGTGTGTGTGTGTGTGTGTGTGTGTGTGTGTGTGTGTGTGTGTGTGTGTGTGTGTTTTGTGCTGCATCATGGGAAATGCCCATCCCATCCATCTGTGCAAACCACAACACTCACTGTTTTAAATGGAAACAGAGAGGCAGATAAAAGTGTCACAGCGTCACAGAGAAAGTGAAAAACTCACGATAAAGAAGACAAAGACAGCAAAGAAGAGACGAAGAAAAAGACGAAGAAGAAGAGGAAGAAGACGACGAAGAAGAAGGCTAAGAAGAGGAAGGCAAAGAAAAAGAGGATGAACTAGAACAAGAAAACGAATAAAAGAAGAATGATACCCGATGATTTATGTAAATGCTGATCATGATGATATTAGGAGAAGGGGGCGGATGAGAATGATGTGAAGGATGAAGACAGGCAGTGTAAACACACCTGCTCCCAGTCCTCTTGTCACTTCTCCCTAACCTCCCTCTCACCTTGGCTCATATTAGCGCAAGCGTGTGTGTGAGTGTGTGTGTGTGTGTGTGTGTGTGTGTGTGTGTGTGTGTGTGTGTGTGTGTGTGTGCATGCACACACAACCCCTATGCAACCTGCCCCTTTAGTGACACTGGCAAATCGGGCTGGAAAAACTGATACCTGATTGGTGGAATTGAATCCCCACAAAACCCCTTTTCAAATGAGAGGCAGAGAGAGAAAAAGAAAAAGAAAGAGAGAGCGAAAGAGAGGGAGAGATAGAAAGAAGAGAGAGAGAGAGAGAAACCAGGACTTCGGAAACTTCTGGATCTCTCCTTAGCCTCTGTGATCTCTGGAGCACATGGCCCCTGATTGAGGCAAACAAGAAGCCAAGCTAGCAGTGGGAGAGGAAGAAAGGAGCGATTGTTTGAAAGGGGTCGAGGAGTGATGATGAGCTCAGATGGAGCTCTGCCATTGGACAGTGCGAGAGGAAAAGTCTGGACCATGACCTACACTATTGGCTCACACCTACAGTGTGGGAGGTGACTGCTCACTTGAGGATCATCATGAGGTGGGACAGGACTAATGAGGTGACTAGGTACTAGGGATGAGGCAGTATACTGACATCATTGTATACTGACTGAGGCAGTATGCTGACATCATTGTATACAGTAGTATTGAGATGTACTGTATACTTATTACACTGTATACATAATTTGCTTGATTACAGTATAGTGGCTGCCATGGGAAGAGGCTTCCGTGCCTAGATACAGTTACCAAGATGTGATTGGTTAGTTGCCATTCAAAGGAGAATTTTCCGTTCCAATTATGTTCACCCATCTTTAAAAATCATTCAAACCTTTATATATAACCTAATAACTGACAATGTGTACAGTATGATTATATAATGTTTATCCCTTCATTCTTCACTTCAAGCTGGTGTGTTTGGTGAGTAGACTACAGTAGCACATAAAGACTCCTGTGTATGAAACAGGAGTACATTTTCCCAAACGCATAGTTTCTCACTAAGAAACATAGCTACTATTTGGTTGCAATGCAATTTTCCATTGCCCCAACTAAGATGCTAACTGGTTAGCAACTAATTTTTTGGGAAATGGCCAATGCAATGCCCAAGTGCCTTTTCCAATGTGAGCACTGTAGGGATTTCGAAAAGCACTAGATTATATAAATGCAACTTGTGGTAGTATTATTAAATAGTAGTGCTAATTGTGAGGTTGAAATAAGTAGGCCTACAGTATGTGTCAGATTGGTTGCCATGGGAAGAAGCTTAGCCTGCAAATGACAGTAAACAGTACATGTGTATGAGTATTCCAATTCACCCATCTTCACAAATCACCCAGTATTTACATTACAGTATGGCCAATCAGCATCATTTTCCCCAATTTGTAGACAAATATGTTTTGAATTAGAAACACATTTATTTACAACTATAATTATGCCGTGAAACTGGTTAGAAGAAGGTAATCATCATACTACAAATCTCTTATGGATGCAGCAATATTAAGCACTACTGGAGTTCCCTCTCAAAAGGATGAGTGGAATTATTTCTTGTGAGTCATGTGTTATCCTTTCTCCTTCCTGACCAGATGCTCTATGGAGAGTCCTTGACTCAATAGGACTAAACAACACACAGCCACACAGGTAGCCCTCCCTCCTACACACACACACACACACACACACACACACACACACACACACACACACACACACACACACACACACACACGTTGCATACCACAGAAGCACAAAGTAACACACTCTCCTAGAAAGTGAAGAGGTTGGGCAAACACCTGGCAAGTTTAATGGCAGACCAGAGAGATGATAATCACGCTGCTTAGTAGGAATATTTACAGTCTCAAATCACACCCACACACTAACGCTCAAAAACACACCAAACACACCAACGCTGACAAAAACGCACACAGATAAAAATCACAGACAATTTTCTGTATACATTTCTGCCTTGGCCGTGTCCCAACAGGCCTGGGAGGAACACTGGCCAAGATACACAGTCATTTCCTGACTATTAACTCAGGTTTAATACATTGATTTTGCCAAATTGAATTAATACAGTATGTCGGGGAGTGTTATACATGGGAATACATCACAATCTAATTCATTCTTAGTAATGTTTTGGTACTTCTACTGATACATGTGTGGGGTAATGCAATAGTGAGATAGATTTGTTTTTTGCATATATAATGTCACTTTTATTCAGGAAACCACTGCATATTTGATCTAACATTCTAAACTTGTGTTCTACTTGCTTTCTTTCTATGGCTGGGCAGCAGAGGCGAGACTCAGAGTCAGACTACTATTGTGCTGGTGTTGGTGGAAACAAAAAATAAAATAAAATAAATAAAATAATAAAATTATAAACACACACACGCGCAAGATGTGAGACGTGATTATCGCAAGCTGTGGGAGAGTCGGGAAACTGATTTTATCGCCACACTGGCACACCCCTGGAAGAAATAAGCTTCCAATTCAATAAAAAGTAATGGAGCAAGGGGGGAGAGGAGGAGAAGAGAGGAGGGGAGAGGAGAAGAGAGGAGGGGAACAGCAAAACCAGAGGCTGCTTTAACAATCTGTGAGTTTGGCCTTCTCCATAATGATCCACACTCAAGAAACACCAGCAGCCAACCAGGGAAAAGCACACACTGCTTCTACGGCTGCAATTACACCACACCGAGAACAGAAGCAGGAGGGCAATATCTGGGGAGCTAGCCTGGAGATAGAGAAATAAAGACAACTCTGTGTGTGTGTGTGTGTGTCAGAGAGAGAGAGAGAGAGAGAGAGAGAGAGAGAGAGAGGTAAAAAGGTTGCCAAGGCTAAGTTTCAGCAGTATAAACAGCATTACTACCAGAAAAAAACAGAAATTCACCGAAATGAGTGGTTTAATCAGTGCCACACTCACCGCCTGACCCACTGTGTCATAACAAATGGATATTTTTAATAAAAACACAATATCAAATGGACTTTATATAATTCATGAGTGTGTGAGAGAGTGAGTGAGACTATGCCATTAATCCACATGACCCACTTCTGCTAGTTCTGTGGTTATGGCTGAGTTAGAAGTGCAGGGGCAAGATTGAGACACTTCCTGCTACATGTGCTAAATGCATTGTGGGACTCTGGAGGACTAAACTATATCCGTCCAACCTAAACCTGGGAACAGGACAAAAGCAAACAGGCACTCTAGACCTTTTATTTTTGTCTTTTTTTTCTGCACTAGTTTCCTTTTTTTCACAAATTTTGTGACAACAATCGTAAGGCTGTGTTGTGGTGAGTGTTACTATGGTTCCTAAGCTTATAGGTTTTTTTTTTCTTACTTTGTTTCCAATGACTTATGCTTTGTGACAAGGACATATTGAGAGTTTGTGAAATACAAAAGCATTTCTTCCTTTTCTTTTTGTAATATATTTTTTTCAATTTGCCACAACAATCATGAGGCTGTGTAGGGGTGAGCGTGAGCAACTGACTTTGGTTCCCAAGCTTATAGCTTCTTTCTTTTTTGTGCGCTTCTCTTGACTTATGCTTTGTGACAAGGACATATTGAGAGCTAGTGAGATGTGAAAAGATGTGCTCTGTGCCAACCTGATCCACTAAAGCCCTGACATGGGGAGAGAGAGTGTGAGAACACAGTTGCAGGGAGCCCGGTTGAGCTGTGCCAGGGAGTGATTACTGGCAGGACCGTCACAACCTCTCTCTCTCTCTCTCTCTCTCTTACACTCCCTTTCTATGTTTGGATAAAAATATAAGTTCAAAGGTTTCCTGTTGTGTGTGTATGTGTGTGTGTGTGTGTGTATGTGTATATATGGTATGCATGTTTATGTTATGTTTATGTATGCAAATGTGTTTAGTTTATGGATGTAATTTTATTTGGAAATAAATGTGTATCTGCAGAGTATGAGTGTGCATGCGTGTGTATATGTGTGTGTGTGTGTAAGTGTGAGTGTGAGTCTGTGTGTGTGTGTGTTTGTTCAGCCCAGCATTGTGGAGCTGAATCCTTCTTTGTGTCTCCTGTTGCTAATCCAAAGCGTCGCTCTGCCCCGGCGTCTGAGCAGCGGGCACACACTGGCGTCATGTGCATTCCTCACACCCAGTGCCCGCATTCACTGGCGCCCATGCCAGTGCGGATCATACCACTCATAAGCACCCCACTGCTCCAAACGCCAGCCGGACAAAGGGCACCCCACTTAACCTGGTTTTCCAATAGGCATGGCATGAACCCCCCCAGTATAAACTCTATGAGCTTTACAAAAACTCTTCCATAAAAGGCCATGTTGGACTTTACATTTGTCCGTTCACTCAATAACCCCTTCATTTATCACATCGATATATTAAATTTCTGACATGTCGAAAGGATATTTGGACCATTTGTGGCACTTAAAATTTTTGGTTAAAAATAACTCGCTGCAAAAGCACCAATCATTTCTCACAGTGTCCACAGTCCTACCTCGAGGGTGGCTAGTCGGGCGTACAACGTGCCACAGCTTCAGTTGGTGATATTTTGACCTCTGTGCTCTATGACATTAGCTTGAAAAGCAAGTAGCTGCATCTAGCCCAGAGAAATATCACTAGGGAACTGATGGTAATTTAATGGTAACATTTCATGCTTGACAGTCATTGCGTCTTCGAGCATGGCACACTCACTGATATTTCGCCGTCTCATTTGGGGAGAGAGGAAGAAGGTCACGGGTGCACCGCTGAAAGAAGTGGTGATAAAAATAGCCTTCTAGAGTAATTGATTTTAAGAAGAAGAAGAAAAAAAAACACAGCCAGACGATTAGACCAAGAATCAAATGCATTGCCCTGTGAAACCCTGTGTCTATATCTCTGTGACATATGCAATTAAAAATGCTTCAGTAAAGAGTAAAGACAAGACTGTGTGTGTGTGTGTGTGTGTGTGTGTGTGTGTGTGTGTGTGTGTGTGTGTGTGTGTGTGTGTAGGTCAAGCCTTCGTGATCTGGTGTCTTTTTATTTGCTTGTGTGTGTGTGTGTGTGTGTGTGTGTGTGTGTGTGTGTGTGTGTGTGTGTGTGTGTGTCAAGCCTCCGTGATCTGGTGTTGTTTTATTTGGTCATTTGTGTGTGTGTGTGTGTGTGTGTGTGTGTGTGTGTGTGTGTGTGTGTCAAGCCTCCGTCATCTGGTGTTTTATTTGGTCATTTGTGTGTGTGTGTGTGTGTGTGTGTGCCTATCTGTGTGTGCCTATGTGCCTATCTCAGTTAGGAACCTGCTCTAGGTTGGAGTAGTCGGGCGTTGAGTTGAGTTGAGTGTTTTCTCCTCAGGCAGAACCAGAACCAGAACCATAGCCTAGAGCTCCTCCACAGGGCGCCCAAATGACAGGAAACCACAGCTATTCACCGACCCGCCAGGACCCCACCGCAGCGGCCACCTCTGATTGGCCCAGAGGAAGCCAGCTGCAACAACACCACACAGTACCCGCCCTTCAGGCCTCCCTGCTCTCTCTCTCTCTCACACACACACACACTCACTCTCACACACACGCTCACACACACTCATACACACACGCTCACACACACACACACAGACACTCTCACGCTCTCTCTCTCTCTCTCACACACACACACACACACACACACACACACACACACACACACACACACACACACACACACACACACACACACACACACACACACACCCTTGTTCCCACTCGGGTTATGTCGTCCTCTTTTTCCTTTCTTTCTCCTCTCTTTTATCTCCTCCTCTCTTTTATCCCCTCAGTCACTCTCTCTCATCCACCCTTTCATTTGCACTTACTCATTTCATTTATCCTTACACTCTCTATCATTCACACTCATTTTCTCTTTCATCTTAGGTCATTCCCTCTCTCATTTTGCCAGCTCCATATCTGTCATTTACAAATTCTCTCTCTCCCCCTGCCACTCTCAATCACGCTCTCTCTCTCTCTCTCTCTCTCTCTCTCTCTCTCTCTCTCTCTCTCTCTCTCTCTCTCCAACTCTCCATCACTCTTTCACTCTTGCTCTCAATCCCTCCTTATTCACGGGCACCATCTCTCCCTTCATCACATATTTCCATACTCCCCCATTTTTTCCCAGACTGTTGGTGTGTGTGTGTGTGTGTGTGTGTGTGTGTGTGTGTGTGTGTGTGTGAGGGAGGCGTGGTGGTGGGGGGGGGGGTGGGGGGCAAACAGGGGCTGATGTTTCCATCTCATTTAGAGCTGGAAAGGGTTTGAGGGTCGTTGTGATCTGCACTGTATAAATTTACCCCACCAGCACCCCAGGGGAGTGATGTGTGTGTGTGTGTGTGTGTGTGTGTGTGTGTGTGTGTGTGTGTGTGTGTGTGTGTGTGTGTGTGTGTGTGTGTGTGCGTGCCTGCCTGACTTCTTTCTGTTCACCACACACACACACACACACACACACACACACGGTCTGTCTCGTGAAACCACATAGCATGCTTTTACAGCAATGTTCAGTCAAACCACCATTCAGTCACCATGCAACATCCACCCATAATCTCACCCATTTAACCCATATACTCACCCAAAACATCACACAAAGACA